>CM031603.1:76145117-76167617 GCA_018398815.1 Conus ventricosus
GTTGAGTAAAAACCATCTGGAAAACTACATCAGTTGAATAAAGCAAAGAAAAGAGGAAAAGAAAAATCTGTAAAGAAATATATTTTCTTTTCCTGTGAGAAGTTGTGGGTCACTTGGATAGAGCAAGTTGAGTCCCTCGGTTCGCTCCCTGTTACCCTCCTCTTGTCCCTCAGTTCTCTCCCTGTTACCCTCCCCTTGTCTCTCAGTTCGCTCCGTGTTACCCACCCCTTGTCTCTCAGTTCCCTCCCTGTTACCCTCCCCTTGTCTCTCAGTTCCCTCCCTGTTACCCTCCCCTTGTCTCTCAGTTCCCTCCCTGTTACCCACCTCTTGTCTCTCAGTTCCCTGCCTGTTACCCTCCCCTTGTCTCTCAGTTCCCTCCCTGTTACCCACCCCTTGTCTCTCAGTTCCCTGCCTGTTACCCTCCCCTTGTCTCTCAGTTCCCTCCTTGTTACCCTCCCCTTGTCTCTCAGTTCCCTCCCTGTTACCCTCCCCTTGTCTCTCAGTTCCCTCCCTGTTACCCTCCCCTTGTCTCTCAGTTCCCTCCCTGTTACTCTCCCCTTGTATCTCAGTTCCCTCCCTGTTACCTCCCCTTGTCTCAGTTCCCTCCCTGTTACCCTCCTCTTGTCTCTCAGTTCCCTTCCTGTTACCCGCCTCTTGTCTCTCAGTTCCCTCCTTGTTACCCTCCCCTTGTCTCTCAGTTCCCTCCCTGTTACCCACCTCTTGTCTCTCAGTTCCCTCCCTGTTACTCTCCCCTTTCTTGTCTCTCAGTTCCCTCCCTGTTACTCTCCCCTTGTCTCTCAGTTCCCTTCCTGTTACCCTCCCCTTGTCTCTCAGTTCCCTCCCTGTTACCCACCTCTTGTCTCTCAGTTCCCTCCCTGTTACTCTCCCCTTGTCTCTCAGTTCCCTTCCTGTTACCCTCCCCTTGTCTCTCAGTTCCCTCCCTGTTACCCTCCTCTTGTCTCTCAGTTCCCTTCCTGTTACCCGCCTCTTGTCTCTCAGTTCCCTCCCTGTTACCCTCCCCTTGTCTCTCAGTTCCCTCCCTGTTACCCTCATCTTGTCTCTCAGTTCCCTCCCTGTTACCCTCATCTTGTCTCTCAGTTCCCTCCCTGTTACCCTCATCTTGTCTCTCAGTTCCCTCCCTGTTACCCTCCCCATGTCTCTCAGTTCCCTCCCTGTTACCCACCCCTTGTCTCTCAGTTCCCTCCCTGTTACCCTTTCCTTGTCTCTCAGTTCCCTCCCTGTTACCACCCCTCTTGTCTTTCAGTTCCCTCCCTGTTACCCTCCCCTTGTCTCTCAGTTCCCTCCCTGTTACCCACCTCTTGTCTCTCAGTTCCCTCCCTGTTACCCTCCCCTTGTCTCTCAGTTCCCTCCCTGTTACCCACCTCTTGTCTCTCAGTTCCCTGCCTGTTACCCTCCCCTTGTCTCTCAGTTCCCTCCCTGTTACCCACCTCTTGTCTCTCAGTTCCCTGCCTGTTACCCTCCCCTTGTCTCTCAGTTCCCTCCCTGTTACCCTCCTCTTGTCTCTCAGTTCCCTCCCTGTTACCCACCTCTTGTCTCTCAGTTCCCTGCCTGTTACCCTCCCCTTGTCTCTCAGTTCCCTGCCTGTTACTCTCCCCTTGTCTCTCAGTTCCCTCCCTGTTACCCTCCCCTTGTCTCTCAGTTCCCTCCCTGTTACCCACCTCTTGTCTCTCAGTTCCCTGCCTGTTACCCTCCCCTTGTCTCTCAGTTCCCTGCCTGTTACCCTCCCCTTGTCTCTCAGTTCCCTCCCTGTTACCCACCTCTTGTCTCTCAGTTCCCTGCCTGTTACCTTCCCCTTGTCTCTCAGTTCCCTGCCTGTTACCCTCCCCTTGTCTTTCAGTTCCTTTCCTGTCGTCCATACCCTGACCCCTTCCTGTGGCCAAACGTCTCTCTGTTTCTTATCCCCATATCAATGTGTTCGTCTGTGCCCACCTCTTGCTCTTCAAATCCTCTCCTTATTGCCCGATCCCCATCTCTTACCCCATCTTGACTTTCCTTCTGCCCAGCCCTTATCAGCTGTGCTTTTAGTGAAGAAAAATCATGATGGGAGATTCAGCTCTCTGGAGTTCTCAGAGCAGAGGGCTTTGTTTGCTTGTTTCTTTCATCAGGAAGCAGTTTGTTTTTGTTGTTCGAAGAGAAGATCTGATCTGATTATAACATTTTTTAAAAAAGAAAACCAGTTGCGCTCTTAATATCAAAAATTTTGCAGCTATTATATTGACCTCACTCTGTTCCTTTAAAAAAGATTTTTAAAAATTTGACCATGTTTCACCTGAAACAAATATTTTATAAAGCAAATTTCATTTGATCAGATTACAGCATTGATTCATCATAAAGGAGAGCTTACAAAGTTCATAGTTGTGAGCAAGGTTTCCGTGTGTAAATGTTGTCTAACCATAAATTTTTATTTTGTTGAGAGTGATCGTGGTTTCAGCGCTGCAGTTTCCACTGTCATCACTCAGGATTAACACCAACAGGAATGTTTGACTTAAGTCTTTTATGTTCTCCCTTATTTGATCACAAAATAGGATGAGTATATCTGCCAACTGTTCTTTTCTTTCGAAATGTAATGGGTATCGAAGCAAAATTCCATGTAGAATACCTCTGTTTCCTTAAATGTTCTGGTTATTGAAAGATGTTATTTATGTGTACGGCTGTTTATCCTAAAAGGAAAAGTGCTTCAGTTTCAGAGGGCTGTGTTTATTGACCATGTTTTCAGCAGGAAGGCATGCCCTTTCCTTGAACCCCCTTCTCATCAGGACTGCTGATTTTGCTTCCAGTAGATTTACAGGCAATGTTTGTGCTGGACAGGCCCTTGTGAAATGGCCAAAGGGAGATGGCAGTCATATGGTACTATGGACATGTTGATCAGGATGTATTTGTCTGATTCGTCCTTGGTAGCAGGGATGTACTATTCCTTGTACAGGGTTGACATCGGGGGGGGGGGGGGGGGGGGGGGGGGGGGGCTTGACCTCTTGAACATCCAGAAATTGGGTAATCAGATTGTTCGGCCTGGCGTTTACTGCTGGTCCCCTTTCTTCTCGTTAGTTGGGAGTAGCCCTCTTTGATTGTTCTTAATCACTGGTTGGTCATTCTTAATCATTGGTAATAACTGAGCAAACCAGCCTTAAGGTTTGTTGTGAACAAGCACGGCATATATTGATTCTTTGTGTAAAACAGTAGAATCTTTTGATGTCACATGGTTTCCAGTTTTGTTCAAATATAACTAGACTTTACTTGGACTTTGGTTGGAACGTATATTTGTATATACACTTATTTACAAAATAGTTTTGTAGGCTGATGGTTTGTTTCTCATCTGAACTGATAATTCAGTCTAATTTTGGAATGTGTTATACCACTCTTGATAGAGTTAGCAGTCTGAAAAATAACAGCAGACAAACTGTCCATACGATTGTAGCAGCTTGCTGATGTTTAGCTGGATGAGAGGTGTAAATCTGTCTGCAGACACTTGGATGAAGATGTGGGCGCTGTATTCAGTGGACAAATGATAAGAGTCTTACTGTGCAGAGAAACCATTAAGTCTGGCGTTTTGATGTTTGAACAAACCATAACAGTGAAACCGACAGAATGGATGCATAAAGACACCGTTTACATGTCGTAAATGATAGGTTGTCTATTTCAACAATAACTTTTGATATCTACAGTGAGAAAAGAATCATAACTCTCCTGGTTGTAAAGAGTAGTGTTGGAAAACCACATCAATCATTTTCATCAAAGAAAAAAAAAGAAGAGAACAACATGTGCTAGCATGTAAGCATAAGGTAGCTGTAAAGGGAAAAAAAAAGAAGAAATACTGAAAACCAAGTGATAATGAGTATGTGAAGAGGAAATCGCTGTATTGTAAACTCTTCAACTCTCTGTCAGATAAAAGTAAAACTGATCAGTTGTTTATTCTCTGTATGAAAACATATCCATGGACTTTTAAGTTTTAAGTTTGCTGTCACTTTGTGTCAGGCATGGTGAGTTTGAGTCCCACCGAAGAAGTTACGCATCTTAATAATTGTGGATGTCATTGTGGTAGTGTCATAATGTAATGTTAGATAGGTCTCCTTTCCATCACTCACCTGGGATAATTATTCTCATCACCTGGGGTAAGTGTGGACGTTAAACCTGAAAGTAACCGACCAGGTCGTGTATATTAAGGTGATTACCTTCAGGCTTCATGTAGTAGAGAGATGCTGTATCACACATGTTGCTGGTTAGTCAGGCAGATGCCAGTAGCTGTGCTATGTGTGGTGTTATTTTCTATATGATTGTGTGCGTGCTGCAACAGATGACAGCAGTGAAGCTGAGTATCGAGAGACGCTGCTCCACCTGGCCGCCCGGCTTGGTCTCCACAAGACAGCGCTGTTCCTGCTGTCCAAGGCTGGCAGTGAGGAAGCCCTGGGTGTGATGAACCGCGAAGGTCAGCTGCCCTGGGCAGTGGCTGCCCAGCATGGCTTTGAGGATATTGCTGAGCTCTTCTCTGGGTGAGTTGCTTTTTGGAACCTTTCTTTCAGTGTTGTGTGAGGGGACTGTCAGTACTGTTTCTTTGTTTCTGTTTTGGTGGGATGGTTGGTTTTGCTTTTTGATTTGATTTTCTCTGTGTGTGTGTGTGTGTGTGTGTGTGTGTGTGTGTGTGTGTGTGTGTGTGTGTGTGTGTGCACAACTTTTATTGTGAAGCCCTATGTATATACATACACATATTACATTGCATTTTTGCTGTCCAGTATAGCTCCAAATGACCAAGAATATGGTATTGAAACTGAGCCAAGAGGAACATGCCTTTCATGACTTTGAAGAGACTGGAAGTTGATTTTAAAGAAAATATTTGCTGCTTGATTTATTGCATAAAGGGGATCCTTGGTTTTTGGCATGGGTTGGGAGGATATAGGAGATGGGGGGGGGGGGGGGGGGGGGGGGGGTAAAAGAAGAGATGAGGTGGTTGGTGATGATTAAACATATTACTGGTCTAAATGTCAAAAGATTCTGATTGGATTTAAAAGATTCTGATTGGTTTCTGTGATGGATGAAAGTTGCAAAAGGATTAAAAAGGAAAACTGGAACCATGCATTTAAGAATCATCCACTGGGAAAAAAACTGCTCACTGATTGGTGTTAAGCACATGGATGTTCTGAATGTTGGATTCCTTGTTTTTTTTGTTTGTTTTGTGACAGTTTTGGCATGAGTCTGATGGAAGAACAAGTGCTTTTTGAGGATTTTGTCATATGGCTGTGGTAGTCTTTACACCATCAAACGCATAGAATCCTCATAATTATGCATGTCAGCTGTGCATACTTCAGTTCAAACACAGTGATAGAAGGGCCAGAGTTCTCACAAATTTTGTGCATTAAATAGTGTGTTTTGTACACCTTCTTGATTCTAGAAAAAGTGATCTAACACCAGTGATAATTCTTATGCACAGATGTGTTTCTCTGACACATGAAATTCCCATCTGACGCGCTGGAATTCAGCGTAGTGTGTCTCAAAAACGTACCAAAATTTACCGTGACACACTGATGTTCTCTTGTATGCATTACAACTCTGAGCATCTCGTCACGTAAAAAGTGCTTTCCTTCTATCCGCCACGATCAAAGTCGTTAGAAACGTATCTTTCCCTGACATTTCAGAATGTTCAGAATCGATGAACAACTTCTGTGTGAGAACTCTTCTCTACCGAAAACCAACAAGAGTCATCAAAATAGACAACTGAGTCTATGGTAAGATCACGTGATTAAGTGCAAAAAGCATGGAAAACGGTATCAAATTCGGCTTTTCAGAATAAAAATGGACAGGTCACCAGTGGCTTGTGGATGATAATGCAGCCAATGAAACAAAAGTCAGTCGATCTGTGCATGCATCATGACCGGTTCGGATAATCAAAATGGCTCTGTTGTGGACATAGGAATGTGTTGCGCACTGTGCAAGAGTGGCTTGTCTACATGCTCTCCATGAATATTTCTCCCTTGCCTTTGTCACCAAGCTTACTATGGTCATTGCATGGCGATTGGGATGTAGTCAAGCAGTAAAATATTTCAACACTGAAAGAAATGGCTCGTGTAGTGGAAATACTATGATATTAATCAAAGAGAACATTCCACAAATCAAGTTTCATTGTTAAAATCCTGATAGTGTAGGTACTCAGTTATTCATGCTAGTTGATAATACTTTTACTAGCACTTGAACATGAATCTGTATAAATATTTAGCACTATCTGGAATGTTGTATTAACTTTATTCTTTGCACCTCTTTGCTTATCTGTTTCTGTCTCTTTGTGTATTTATGTGTGTAAGCCAAGAGAGCATGCTTGTGTGCGTGCGTGTGTGTGTGTGTGTGTGTGTGTGTGTGTGTGTGTGTGTGTGTGTGTGTGTGTGTGTGTGCACGCGAGAGAGAGAGAGAGAGAGACTATATTTTCAAGCAGTTATGAATGGTGACCTCCAAAATACTTTTGTGACCCCCTGAAAATTTAGAAATGAGTTCTTCACGCCAAGTCTGATCCCCTAAGTTTTAGGAAATAATTATCACTGAGCACGGACTTCATTAAAGAAGGTAGGGCCAGACCGTTGAAACAAACATGCTGAAAAATGGCTGTGGCGTGGATGAAAGAAGAAGACTGAAATGACTGTGGACTTTTTGTTGCTGAAGAATCCAAAGGAAAAAAGGTGTGTGTGTGCCATGAAAAATGCCTAAATTGTCATGTGCAAGAAAGCAGTTGATATGAGATTTATTTCAACAACAAACACAGTTGAAGGCGATACAAAGCAAGAAAATAAACTGGTCTCAATCTGCATGCATAGAATGAATTTGTCGGTGCTAGCTTTTACTAAGTTTATTTGAGATGTGTTTTGAAAAATTCATGTTTGAAATATAGCAGAACTGAAGTGAATGAACACAGCTATACTGCGATGTGTTTTAACATGACAGACACTGGACAGGCTTAGCCACTCAAAGCAAGCTGATTTGGGATTGTTGCTTGCTATTAACGCTGACTTGAAGATAGACTGTGGATCCTGCTTGCTGATGATAAGCTTTGGAAAACGATAAGGAGCCTTGGAATGAAAGTGTAGGTTTACATTGTGTATTGTAAACACAAGTCACATGAAAAGGGGGTGAAGAGATGGGCAAGGAGGAGGCTATGTATATACTAGGAGATGGACTTAAGTCAAGATATGATGGATGATCAAGAGAGAAAAAGAGTAAGAGAGGTCTGAGTTGATAGGAGTGAGACCAATCCTCTTTTTTAAAACAACAGACCATTACGATGTCTTGCACTGGCCTTGGTCCTGAACTATCATTGTGACATCTGGACAGGCAGAAATGCACACTTATTACTACTCCTGGGTTTTTGCGTTTACTGATAGTCATCGGCATTCTGCTGTTCAGATGATGAAACACAAAGAAAAATATCAGCCACTGGTACTGTGTATCACTTTCGTTATTGTTCGACTGGATGTTGGTGGTAGGAAAGGGGACCATTGCCGTCTAGCACTTTTACTGATTTTTGTGACCAGGCTACTAGTTTTGTTTGACACCTATGTCTCTGCAGAGTTTGCCTTATCTCTGTTTTAGAAATTACCAGCACAGTGACTATTCATTATATTTTATCTGTGTGTGAGACTAACAACATACTTAAGTCCTTGAAGTCACAAATTTGGCCCAGTATAGTTGATTTTCTTGTAACATGATTGTCATTCAGAGAAAAAGATCTGAAATGAGGATGTGTTTTATCTAACATTATATTCCTTGTATATAATTTACAGTTAGTATTTTTGATAAGTATTTGGTGTTAGAAAATTAGCCCCCACCCCCACCCACACCCCCTCCCCCAATCTTCAGACAAGAGTTCTGGATCCCATAAGCATCCATTTTGATATTACCATGTTAGATAACAGCACTTTGCATGTACATTTTGATATTACTATGTTAAATAATGACACTTTCCATGTTACCCTCTGTCTTCTTAAAAGTTCTTTAGCACTAGTGGAGTTCTTACAGCTCATCTTCATACTAGTGTCTGACTTGTCTGTTATTCCTCTTCATAAACACCAGGAAAAAGTTACCACACACACACACACACACACACACACACACACACACACACACACACACACACACACACACACACCACACACACATCCTTGTTTTGCTGTTATTGAGGGGTCTTCAATTTGTTGCCACGGACAACAGGTTGGTTCTGTAGCACTGGTCAATTTTGCATCATTATTAATTCAGTTTTATGAAAACAAAGAAACGGCGGAAAAAGGTAGCAGAGATGGTAGTTAAATCACCCTTGTATTATTGGTATGTTTAACCATCCATGGGGAGTGAGACCTTGTCAATGGGGTATGGACTGTTGTATACATAATTTGGACATCTGTTGAGATTGATCAATCGCAGGATGAAGCACACAGCTTTATCATTTGTGCTTGCTTCCAATGAACCATGTGATGTGATTGGATATTTAGCGTTCTCCAATCCCTCGTTTTAAACTTAATCAGGAGAGTTGTAGAATGTTGTAGCAGTTCACTTATGAAGCGGATGAAAAAAAAGATATGTAAAATCTGTGGTAACACTATTTGATTGGAAAAAAAAGAAGAAGAAAATGAATATTACAATCATTTTTTTGAAGATCTGTGTTATGGCTGTGTCTGTATTGGAAAATGGAGGGCAACCCTGAGAGAATGCCAGTGTCGTTAATAATTCAAGGCTGTCATCAATCACTGAAGTGGGGGGAAAAACGAAAAGAGAATTTATAAGATGACATGAGATTGATTTTTTTCCATTCTTTCCACACTTTCCATTCTTTCCATGTTCTGCTTCCTCTCATTTCTCTCTCTGTTCACACACCCCTACCTACCCCTGTTTGTGTGTGCATGCGTGTGTGCCCGCGCATGTATATGCATGTGTGTGCGCTCCAATATTTTTCACCTTCTCTGTCTTTTGAGTTCAGCTCTCTGGAATCTGAAAAAAATGGGAGCTATATCACACATGTTTACATCATTTTGAAAACAACAAGCCCCAAATATTCCATCAAAATGATGACATAATATGTTCTTTTTTTCTGAAATAAAAGAAGTCATTTCAGAAAGTGCACATGGTTATAGAGCGAAACAAGAGAGCTTAGAAATTGTACAGCAAATATATTTTGTCAACAATGCAGAAAGAAGTGGACAAATCACCAGGCAGCTGCACATAAAAAACCCTAGTATCTTGAACAGATGTACTTGCAATCATTAGCTTGTAAATTGGGGTGAGAACATTTTTATGCTATGCACCATTGCCAGTGGACTAACAAGTATGATGCCTGCTCTTCAGGAAGGCAGTGAATGTGAGGGAAGGGAGGGCTGTGAACATATATTGTGTTGTATCGAGGATGCAAAGTTTAAATTAAAAGAAAGATAATTTGTCTTTAAAAAATAAAAATGTGTATCCATATCCTGAATCCCAGACAGCAGTGAGACTGTTTTGATGATAGTACAAAGAGAATCGCTGTAATGGAAGTTGTCAGTCAACTTTATGAGAAGATTGAGAAAGAGAGAGAGAGAGAGGGGGGGGGGGGGGGGGGATGTTTGGTGTCACTGTGTGTTTGATTTTAACTCCATGCAGGTAGAACTAAATGTTGCCTGTTTTGCCAAAAGGACTTGATGACTTTGTTTATGATCAAGAGACATGAAAGAACGATAGAATTCTTCTTAAAATGATTTGAGAGTTCAAAATTATCCTTGCTCTCTGAATTTGAAACATTTCTAGATACTGTCATTTTCAGGCTTTGAAGTGCAGCAGTATTAAGTAGACATTGGTAAAGCCAGTGTGGTGGGTTGAAAATCTCTGTCACTGTGGCAGTTGCCGACTTTCAAGGTTGGTGATGAAGCCCACATTGATTCAAATGTGGGGGCCGGATAGCTCAGTTGGTAGAGCGCCGGACTCGTGATCCTGGGGTTGCGGGTTCGAATTTCGGTATAGGGGGATTTTCCCCTCGGAGTTAACATTGGTTCTGACTCCATTCCCCATATAGTCCTTCGAATGAGACTATAAACCGAGGTTCCGTGTGTGAACGCACGCATAACATCTTGTACACACGTAAAATCCCATCACCAACTTTCGGAAGAGAAGGCCAGTTTGGCCGTTGGTATGGATGACACGTGACACATAGCATGCACCTTCCCCGAAGATGGAGTATGGCTGCCTTAATGGCGGGATAAAAAAGGCTCATACACACAAAACTCCACTGCCTGGCTATACAGGGAGTGTCTGCAGGAGTATCAGCCTGCGTACGCAGAAAGAAAGAAAGAAAGAAAGATTCAAATGTGAAACTGCAGACCAACAGAAAGAATAGGTGGTCGGATTTCAAACATCTGTTCTCTGTTTTGCAAAAATCCATAAACACTGGTGTAGTAGCAGTAGGGGTGGGCATTGAATAAAAAAAAAATACTGGCTTGTAGCATGGAAATTAGGGTAATACTGGTAGACTATAAATGTCCTTTTTAAGCCCATAAACAGATGGGAGTGGCAGTTAGTGCAGTTTCACTGAAAAAGTTCTTCAGTTTTTGTTTTGTTTTTTTGTTTCAAAATTTTGGCTCGTAAATTTCCCAGAATACCACTTTTCAAGAAGTTTCAAAATTTCTGAATCTTTTTTTTTTTAACACTTGGTCTAGAAACAAACAATTCCATCAAATGTCAACACTTAAAAGATA
Organism: Conus ventricosus; assembly: GCA_018398815.1. Taxonomy (NCBI): domain Eukaryota; kingdom Metazoa; phylum Mollusca; class Gastropoda; order Neogastropoda; family Conidae; genus Conus; species Conus ventricosus. The sequence continues at coordinate 76,155,830 of CM031603.1, forward strand.
GACACTGCAAAGTGTTGAGTGACTAGGTGTCTAAGAAAAGGAATAAGGATTTGGAAATAAGAAATGATCAAAAGGAAGGTGGAAGAGCTAAAAGGAAAAAAAAAGGAAGGCTTTGGGGGCAGGATGGGGATATGTTGGAGGTATAGAAGGAGAAGAGGAGTTGGACAAATGGAGAGAGGGGGGAATAGAAATTGGCAGATGCATAGAGATGGAAGAGGTAAGAGGAGGCAAGGAGAAGGAAAACAGAGAAAGAGAAGTGTGCCTGAAATATGGAGACATTCAGTCTAGATAGAATATTTAGAACCTTCACAAAGAAATGTAACGAGTTGAAAAATATCAAAGAAAAAGAAGAAAAAGAGAGAGGGAGAGAGAGAGAGGGAGGGGCGAGAAAGAGAGAGAGAAAGAGAGAGAGAGAGAGAGAGAGAGAGAGAGGGGATGATTAAGCACCAATCTGGTATTGTCACTGACTGTTACCCCATTACATATCTGCTGCTGGCAGCCTGTTGTTGGTTCAGTGATACAAAGCCCTTTCAGATGGAGTCATTACCAATGATTATTCCTGAAGGGGGGTACAAGGTGGTTGCCAGGTAACTAGCTTCATTAGCAGTGTACAGCCTGCAGTACCTCGTCTATTTGCTAAAGATGGATAAAGAAGTGGGTAGGAAAAAAGAAAAGAAATGGATAAGGAAGCATACATGTATGCACTGTTGGACATGCCTGTAAATTTTATAGTAGAATAAAAAGACTTCATTTCTGAAGTTTCAGATGAGCATGGACCGTCAAGGCCACCTTGCATGTGTGTCACTAATCACGTCCCAAGTACCTAAAGCTTAGAAGAGCAATTGAAATGAAAAAGAAATATACACACTGTGTGCTACCCCTATGCTGTACCAGCTGTATAGAGCAATGCTTTGTGCTGAAAAGAGATGTGCAACGTCATGTTTTCTGTGAGATATGCTTTTTCTTAAAAATTTTTGTAAAGCTACTAGGTGTTTGTTGTTACTTTTGTGATGTACTCTAGACTGGTAAAGCATGTTATGTGAGGTTGGCATCATGAGCCAGGGAATGACGTTAGTTACTGACACTGTGCCCATTGGGCATGACAACAGCTGACAAACACTGGACAGGCCAGCATTAAAGTCTTACGAAGGCAGTTTCCAAATGATTAGTTTCTGATCGATTTATTATGAGATAGCTTCACTCGTAGAATGCGTGATAGAAGGCTGAAAGAAATGGGGATAGAAAAAAATTGGGCTGCTGGGTCTCAATAACGATTAACTTTGCATTAGGCTTTTTGTGCAGCAGTCAGTGCAGCTTGCATGAAACCGGCATTTTGCCTTCAGGAGTGCTGTCTTGTGACATGCCTTGAAAATAAGATGGTTTTGAAACATCAGTTGCTCAGATTGTTTAGCGTCTCTTTGGCAGGTGTGTTTCTGCTTAAAGCATCGGCTTGTTTTGTAATTCTCCATGAAGATTGCATGAATGGAAGAAAAAACCAACAGCATTGGTTACTGTATATAATGTTGTGTTTATTAAAGGAAGTCAGGTTAACATGTTTCTGCATAAGAGAAATTTCAAAATGACTGTAGATGTCCAAACATCACATATGTATTCAATCTGCTATTTGTGGATTGTCAGTGAATCACTGCACTGTGAAATAATACAGTAAAAAAAATTTTTTTCAACGGTTGTTATCTTAAAAATTGAATGGTTGGGAAGTGTATTTCAGATGTCTGTAATATCTGTCATTTTAAGTTAAAGTAGGTGAGACTTAGTGTACAGCTTTGGGTTTCAGCCCAGTGGATCTCCAGACATTTGTGCATTACAGGAGCCTACTATGCAGAGTTTTGGATGAGAAACGTAATGTTGCAGTGAATGTGTAACATGAGGGTAAAGTCTTGTCTTGCCACCTAATTGTTTGTGTTCTGACAACCACATAATGAGATGTAAAGATTGATCAGTGGGATTGTTTGATGCCCCCAGCGCAGCTTAAATTTCATTCGCTTTTAGGATGTCAGTTGTTTGCTGTTACGCTATGAATTGTTTTGTAGATAGTGTAGACGGATGCCTTCAGTTTAACTGAAATGAAAACGAATTCAGGGTTGTGAATGTCCTTTTCTGAATTCAGCCATGTGAATCTTTTGTCCTGAATTCAGTCTTGTCAAACCAAAGACCAGTCTTTGATGTTCAGTTTGTCAGGTTGAATGGCCATCGGAGTTATTCCATTTCTTTAAAGATTGATGGTGGCTTTCCAGCTGCTTTCAGGAACTTTTTTTTTTCTTTTTTTTTTTTTTTTTAAATGCTGTCTCATCTTCCATTTCCCTTGTGGATTTACTCTCACGCTGTTCCCTTGGGCTCCCCCATACACAACCATTGCAAGGTTTGTGCGGTCACAGCCCCAGCACTGGCAGTCCACAGGGAGCAGGCAGTGTCAGGTAATCATGAGGCAAGCCAGCAGAGGAGACAGTGTGTTGCTGATGAGTCACTTCAGCGTTGTTCAGGGCTGACTGTTCTGATCCAGCAAACGCAGGACACCACCTACTAAACTCATTATACTTGATGACAATTGCTTAGTCGGGAGGAGGGAGGGGTTGATGGGATGGGCGATGTGATTGAGGAGGCAATCCCCCCTTAGTGGGGTGCCAGCCAATGACGTTGCCCACAACCTTGTTGATTCTAGCGACTTTGATGAAATCGCCAAGGGCGTAAAACTGGAGGAGAAGAGAAGCCAAGGTTAGAAGAGAGCAGGTTATGAACGGTCACAGATTTGAGTTTTTGTAATGACTATCATTGAAAACAAGGGTGATGAAAATAATGCTACAGAGTTCCATTCTAGTCTTGAGATTAAATGCTAGAGCTGTACTTTACACTGCCTTTCATAGTATTTCCTGGTGTCAGCCAAGCTCGAGAGATACAGACACCTGCGGTGTTTAGTCAAGAATCTACCATTAGGATGTCAATAATGTAGCTACCATGGCAACATGTAGCTACCATGGCAACAGTTTCTCTTTTTTCTCCTTTTTTTTTTAGCTGGATGTAATCAGTCATGACTGACCTGTTCAGGACGTGACCTTCTTGTCTGTCCGAGTTTGGCAGACCTGCAGAGACACTGGGTGGTCTGCTGGGCTGTGCTCAACTCTGGGTTGGAGCTGGCCGGGGTCCGGGAAAGCCCATAACTAACTGCCTTTGATGGGAATCGACTGGGGCTGTATAATTGCGCATAACGGCGGCTTGTGGTTTTAGGATCAGAATTGATAATGTTTTGTAGAAAACACTGTCAGTTTTCAGTTGTTTGCTTTTTTTAATTTTATTATAATGTTCTACATATCAGTTGATCTGAATTAGTATCAGCTGGTCTGAAATAGTTTCAGATGATGATATAGAAAACTTGCACTTTCTTTTCATCTACTTTCTTCTTTCCACATGTAGACGAAGATGATGTATTGGGGTTCGCGTGGTTTTTGCACTCAGTGACTGACAAGGATTACTCATTGATGGAAAGGTTCAAACCTCATTCATCATGATGATGTATGAGCCCAAACGCTTCTGCTGTCTTTCGTCTTTTCTCTTGTCAGTCCGTCTGTCTGTTTTACATATGTTCAGTGACAGTTGTTTTTTTCTTGCCATCACAATGCCCGGTTTTCTGTCTGTCTTCTTTTCAGATATTTCTAGGCCTGTCTTTCTTGCTGTCCATTTTTTTGTTTTTATCAACCAGTTTACATTCTTCCCCACCAGCTTCTCTCCCATTACCATTGCCACTCTAATCCATTTCTTCACTCTCTGTTTCTTTGCCACCTTAGTGTTATCTTATACCTCTGTGTCTGTCACACACACGCTCACACGCACGAGCACGCATATGTGCACGCACGCACGCACGCACGCATGCACGCACGCACGCACGCACGCACGCACACGCACACACACACACACACACACACACACACACACCCCCTCCACCCACCTACCTCTTTCCTCCTTTCTCCATTCCCTTTCTGTCCTTGCTTCCTCTTTTTCTCCATTCCTTCGCCTGTCAGTTTGCAAATTGGCCTTATGTTCAGTGTTTGCCTGACCTTGCATTGGTTATCTGATAACTCAGGGTACTGGTTGCTTAGGCACCCCTGATGATGTCCATGCATCACCATCCCTCCATTTGCTGTGGTTCTCTTCAGTACTCTGAGAAAGAACAGGTAGATCCACTCCCTGATACAGTGATAGTTCTCCCACCTCACACTCTTTTTGAGGTTCAAGGTTTAATGCTGGCAATGTTTTAAGAAAACTTTTCGAGTTGGAGAAGGCTCTTTCTTGTGGTGGAATAAAAGCATTATTAGAAACGTTGAAAATATGTATCTTTAATATGATTGAAGCTGATGATGAAAAGAAAAAAAGAAAAGGAAATTAATCTGAAAAGATAATGGTATGGTGTGTGTGTGTGTGTGTGTGTGTGTGTGTGTGTGTGTGTGAGAGAGAGAGAGAAAGAGAGAGAGAGAGCTGTCTTATCTTTCATGTTCTTTTAAGAGAGAGAGAGAGTGAGTGAGAGCAAGAGAGCTGTCTTATCTTTCATGTTCTTTTTAGAGAGAGAGAGAGAGAGAGAGAGAACTGTCTTATCTTTCATGTTCCTTCAGTGACATGCTTCCCATACTGTTCTTTCTGGCTTCCCCACACAGAGGTGCACCCAGGTTTATCCTGCCCCTGCCCCATCACAGCTGTCCACAGGGAGCGATTAGTGTCATGTCATCATGAAGTCATCCGCCAGAGTAAACACTGCTCTGCAGCTGACTCACTTTGGTGCTGTGTTCAGTGGTGCCAACAAATCTCAAGACAACACCTACTAATTCCCCAGCTGACGGAAATAATTGCTTGGCTGAGGAGCCTGCGTGAATGAGCATCCTATGAGGCAGGTGCCTCAATATCCGTCCTCCAACAGTCCCCCTGAGCATGCTGATTACTTTGACACAAATTCTTCATACAAATTCTTCATGGGCATGGACATGAAGAGAATGACTAGAAATACTCGGGTCACCATGGGAGCAGAGTATGAAGGGCTACTTTGAGACTTGCGTTGCTTTTTCGGGGTGGATTTACGAGGATCAAAGAGAACGAGGGTGATGACCATTATGATGTTGGAGATGATGCTGTAGGGCTACATTCTGGTTGGAGTCCACATGACAGGGCTGTGTTGTGTGCATCCTTTCATAGTGAAACCAGGCGTCAACCAGACCCAGGAGAGACAGACACCTGCAGTGTGGATCAGGAAATTTGAGCAAGAGTTGAGTAGATGTGTCCATTAACTTATATTAAGCGGTGGAAATTTAAGTGTATGGTTGCAGTCTTCAAATTTTACCTGTAGCACATTTAACTCTTGGCAGGAACTTGCATTGATAGAAAAATCTCACATTTCAATGCGTCTGATGGAACTAGAAACAACAGCTGTCCAGCTAGCAAGCCTGTGATGCTAACCACTGCACTAAAATTGTTAGCCAGAAAGAAAAAGCATGCAAGAAAGAACACACTGAAAGGGTGTGTGTGTGTGTGGGGGGGGGGGGGGGGGGGGGGGGGGATAGATTATGCTGTAAATATTGACAAATAAGCATGGTTTTCTTTTTCAAAGCATTGTGCATTTCTTTTGACTTGACAGCAAAATGGTTGTGCCGAGCCGTACACTTCAGAGAGAGAGAGAGAGAGAGAGAGAGAGAGAGAGAGAGAGAGAGAGAGAGAGAGGAGAGAGAGAGAGAGAGAAAGAAACAAAAAAACAAGTGGGCAGTAAAACAAGGCTAAGGCTTTTCCGTATTCTGAAATTGACTTCCAGTATTGATGACTTCAAAGAATGCAATATCACCAGCTTCTCCTAGTTCAGATAATTCCTTTACAATGTTTCACATTAATGTATGTATTCCAGTTTTAGAGCTGTTTTGGCTTTTGTCATTGGCTGATTTTTTTTTTTTCTTTCCTCCCCATCCCTCATCTCCTCTCTGTGTGTAACAGACACATAGTTAACTACATCAGAATAGCTCCCCTCCCCTCCTCCTCCAATCCCCCTTCGCCTTCTCCTCCCCCTCCCCCTTCCCATCCACAAATCAAAGTCATTGCATCAGTAGGTATTGATTTTTCAAAAATAATTTTTCTAATTTTTGCTAGGGGTGTGAGCAGGGTTCTGGATGTATGTGTAGACAAATTGTCATTATTATCATCAGTTCGTATTTACTTCAGATGTTTAATTATATGACTTAGAATTTCTCTTGTATGACTGTTTTAATTCTTTAGAAATCCACTTTGTTGTAAGTTCAGCACATATTGGGCATGTGTATATTTGTATACATCATGGATTTCCAAATGAGCTTGTGTATTTGATTTTTGGCATCCATTTACAAGGAAAAACAATCAAGGCACTAGCTGGTCTGCAGGTGTGATGACACTGTTCATGCCAGTAATTCTTCAGAAAGATGAAAACAACATCCAGTTGGATCTTGTTGCAAAGTGAGGCGGCTGCAGGTGGACATCTAAACAGATTTTTAAAAGTATTTATAAGGATCCACAGAAAAGTGTAGACGAATGCCCATCTTGCGCCAAATTGGATTAAGATAAGTGATTGCTCATTCATTTTCATCATCTGAGTGTTGTGTATCTTGCCTGAAGAAGACCTAAGAGGTTGAAACACGTTGTGTTTTGTCTTGTGATTTGTTTGTATACATTTTTCGGCAGAGCCTTAGACATGCTTTTCAAATTTGAAAAAAAATCCAGTCAGAAACAGAGTAGACCAACACCATCCCAGTGCATCCAAACACGGTGATGGTGCCAGGGGTGAGAACAGATGTTCTGGCTGAATTTGCACTATGTTACTGTGCATACTGAAGCTGAAACGATTTGAAACTGATCCTCTTTTTCTTCTCTCTCTTTTAACTCCATGGGAAACCATTTGGGTACCATACTGAAGAGAAATTCTCCAGGCTCCTCCAGTTCCGTGCCAAAGCTCGGTTATCAGCAAATGTTTTCCTGGCCACTCTGCAAAATTGCCAGTTCATCTTTTTCTTTTTCTTCCTGTCTTCCCCTCGTCTCCCTCCTTCAACAGTTCCTGGAGGATTGTTTCAGCAAGGCGGTTGGATCATGTTACAAGGCAGTACAAACAAATTCTTTTTTCTTTCTTTCTTTTTTTTTTGTTTTGTTTGATGTCAGTAGAACTTCATATGGTCTGAAGTGTTGCTTTGACACTCTTTGTTGGTCGGTGACATGATCAGTATATCTGACTTTTGGTATGGTGCGGCACGGCTTTTTAGAGCAAGTTACTTAGTTTTGAGAGGCAGGGAAGTTTACAGCTCACCCGCAGCTGCAGAGGTCAAGCCGTGAATGCAGGTCAGGGAAAGGGGTGTTTTCTGCAAGCCGCTCCCACCAGCCAGCTAACCGTGCTGTACTCCGCGAACTGAATGTCATCTGTGCATAGCCGGTCTGGCAGTGATGTGTTCAGCATTGTTGAGCAGCCATTACAAATGCGGCTGTCGGTTTGATAATTAGTGGTTGTCATGAAAAATGTAATATATCTGCGCTCTTGAGATGACTGAATTGGCGAATTCCTGACAATTCTTTTAATACCAAACTCGACTAGGTTTATTTTCCTGTAGATAACGTAGATATGGCATGAAAGCTTGTACGCAAGTCGTAGGGCAATATTAGAACAATGACAACACACACAAAATTGTGCAAAAATGGCGTCATCACTTTCTGGGAATTTAATTTTCCCTAGTTAACTAGTACACAAGTTTGATACATGCATCTGCTCAGACTACAGCAACAAAAATGTTGGATCAGAAATGTGTAAGTCTCGTTTCTTCGCCCTTTCACTAAGTGTTTCGCTTAGGACGTAAAAATAAAGCTGTGGCGGTACCACCTTGTTTCCATGGCTTGGATTCTTCTTTCCAGATCGGCTTTGAAGGCCCCCACCTTGCATGCATCAAGGAAGATGGAGTATGTCAGTGCACACAGAAGCCTAGTCTTTTTAATGGTGGTTGTCCTCCCATTCCAGTGTCATTTGAGACAATGCTGATATGGTCTTCGCTGCCTGTGGGAGGATTTCTGCATCGGATCCCTCATAGCAAACGAAGGATCCTAGTAAGTGAGCTGTTGAGCAGTTTGCAGGTTCACTCAAAAACGAGTAGGTCACCAGCGCGCAACACAGTTACATCAGTGTTGATGGCGGTGTGGTTGGCAGAAAGAAAACGTGACAGCTTTTCTATCTAGAAAAGAAAAGATGAACATAAAGTTTATTAGGGAATATGATACCCCCTTTTAAAAAAAAATAATAATCTGAATGAAAATAGTGTGCAAACCAAAGAGTTCTGCTCTATGTTTAAGTAGTATTAGGAGTGCATAATGCTTTTTTGTTTTGTTTTTTGTTTTATGTGTGTGTTAATTCGGGGGAAAAAAATCTTGCTTCTTTGGACTATTTGCATAGTGACATGGATTTATAGCCATGAAGTAATTTAAGCTACAAAATTTCTTTCTCCATATGACATCTTTCAATTTGGACCTTAACATTAAAGTAATATGTAGGGAAGTTGTTATTTATCCTGACAATAAAACTTTGTTGCTTTTTTTTGTAGAACATGTCCTTTGTGTCAACTTCCAGCAAAGGGGTTAAAGCTACAAGTAAAATCAAATCAGGTATTTTGTGTTTGTTTAAATTGAAAGAAAAGATTGTAAATAAAAAAGAAAACAAACCAACCAAACAAAAAAGAAAACAACAGCCAAATAAAAAGTAACAAACAAACAAACAAACAAATGTCCTAAATTTCCTGCATTGTCGGCCTGTGGGATTTTAAAACCTGTACTTATCCCTTTGCTGCGTGATTTCATGTCATCGAATGCCTGCACCCTCCCTCTCCAAGCTCTCTCTTTCTCTCCATCCATTCCAGCCCATCAAGCGCAAATTACCCCCACCCCCACCCCACCCCCATCCCCACCCTGTCACTTCCCCTCCCTCCCCTCTCTTGGTCTCTTTATTTTTTCCTTCTTCTTTGCCCAGCCAGCCTCCGCCTCCCATTTTGACCAGCAGTGGTAATAGCAGCAGGCAGTCTGTAAGGTGGCCGGCAATTGATCTCCTCTGCCTGCTGCCTGCTGGCTGTATGTCGGAGTTCCCCTACCTCCTCTAGTTCTGGAACCTAGCTACTGACTGACTACCTCTTGTTGGGCTGGCTTTGTGAGGCAGGGTGGCAGTCTACGGACAGAGAGAGAGAAAGACAGAGAGAGAGAGAGAGAGAGGGCGATGTGATTGATTGCGTGGACTTGGAGGCCGATGCAGTGCAGAGCCTGTTTGGTTATTGGCCTTGGGGTGGAGGGTGGTTTTGATGTTCTCCCGGTAGAGGGTTATTTTGTGTGTTCAGTGGCGGGCAAGGTCCTTTGATTTGTGTTTGTGGATTTTTTTTTGTTTTTTTTTGCGAGGCGTCATAATGACAGATGCGAGGGTAAGTGGTGTCTTTCGTTTGTTTGTTTGCTGATTTTTAATTGTTTTTATGTCTTGGTTTTATTTCTAGCGTCCTTTTGTTTATTCATTATTTTAATTACTTGTCCTGTTATCTTTTTCTTTCTTTCTTTTTTTTTTCCTTTAACTTATCCTTTGTTATTACTTAGAGTAGATTATGTTTTTCACCTGTGATCATTTGTTTATCTGCCCTGATATGGCTTTTGTGCTCAGCAGGGCTTAAAGCTTGATTTGATTTAATCTGTTAGGAAGATTGTGTGCACTCTACAGAACCAATTTGAATGAAACTTGGAAAGATGATTGTGATGAAAGACAAAGAGTGGACCGGGAAATGTTAAGAGGACCACCATAACCTTGGTGGAGATCTGTGCCACCTTGGGTACGCTTCTAGTTAGTTTTTCTGTCAGCAGGATTATGTAGAAACTGAACATTTTATTTCAGGGCTTATTGGAAAGATGAGTCGTTGCCCAAGGTTGAACCCATTAAATCTTCCTACTGCAGATCCCGATGAAAAGCTTGATCAAGGATCCATACAGAGAGATTATTAGAAATTTTTCACTGAACTTCAAATTTATGATTTGATAACTGCCTTTGAAGCAAGATATTTTCATAATAATTGAAAATTACTAATGATACAAGCGTTGTCATTTTGTATTTTCTGGAAACTATTGGGAAAAAGTATGCGTGTAAATCTTGGTTTGTATGTACTATTACTTCCACCTGGAGAAAAGAATTTTGTTTGCACAGATGAATCAGTTTTCTCACTGAAGTTTATTAGGAAAAAAATGGAAATAAAAACATATATATCCAAAGCTATTTTCCCTCCATGTTGCAGTAAAGACAGCTTTTCCCCCCATACATTTTGCAGCAGAGTGGATCAAGGGATGGATCTGTTACACCTTAGGGAAAGCCTTTGCTCTCCCAGGATCTCTTCTTGTTTTTGGTGGATTCCTTCTTGTTTTTGGAGTAATATGTTGTTTACACTGTTTCTCCTTCTCACCCGTGTAAGGAAGCAGGGGACCATTTCAGCTTCACAATCTTTTGGAAGTTCTGTGCTAGTGGCTTCTTTTCTGTCACTGACTTGGATTCTGCTGCCGGGGGCCGGAATATCTCAGTGGTAGAGCGCCGGACTCGAAATCTTGGGGTTGGGGGTTTGAATCTCCGCAGGGCGGTTTCGGTACAGGGGGATTTTCCCCTCGGAGTTAACATTGGTTCTGACTCCATTTCCCATACAGTCCTTCAAATGAGAGAAATAAACCGAGGTTCCGTGTGTGAACGCACGCATAACATCTTGCACACACGTAAAATCCCATCACCAACTTTCGGAAGAGAAGGCCAGTGTGGCCTTTGATATGGATGACACATTGCACATAGCATGCACCTTCCCCGAAGTTGGAATATGGCTGCCTCAATGATGGGATAAAGAACGGTCATACACACAGAACTCCACTCCCTGTACAGGGGGTGCCCGCAGGAGTATCAGCCTGCATACGTAGAAGAAGAAGAAGAAGAAGAAGATTCTGCTGCCTTCTGTTTGAGAAAAAGTCTTTCTAACAGCCCTCTACAGCTTTTTTGCCTTTGTGAAACATTCTCTTTTATTCTTGATGCTCTTTTACACTTACTTTGTATCACAATTTATGACTTACCGCTTTTTTTTTGAGACTTGGTAGTGAAAAATGTACACACTGTCTAGGGAAGAGACTAGCTGTTCATTTGGCAGTGTCTGTTTGCCCAAGTGGATTTGTATTCATTAAATCTGTTTAAATATCTGTTTTTGCAGTGCAATTAATTGTTTTTGATGTGGGAGTTCGAAAGAAGCAGACCAGTTTGGGTTCTCAGCAAATGCCTAACATTATTTGCAGGAAGGATGTCAATTGTTTCGTTACCATGTTATGAATTGCTGGCTTTGTTTGTTTGTTTTTCTTTTCTTTTTCCCAGGATGTAATCCTGTTATCATGACCTGACCTTTTCAGGACATGACTGCTTTTCCTGTAGGAGTTTGGGAGCTCTGAGAAAGCTCAGTGTGATTGGCTGGGTTATGAGAATAGAACTAAACTAAGCTTTCCTTCTGCATTGAAATGAACTGGCTTGTGTGTGTGTGTGTGTGTTTTGTGTGTGTGTGTGTGTGTGTGTGTGTGTGTGTGTGTGTGTGTGTGTGTTCCATGTTGTTATTGCAACCATCTCTACCTTCATTATAATTACCATGTATGTCATTTCTTTGGCCTCCCTTGTCGTTTTCCCCCCACTTGCCCTCTCCCATGTCATCCTTTTGGCCCCCTCCATAGATTGTAACCAACTGTTAAGAAGCTCCTCTTTTCT
>CM031603.1:76172617-76187617 GCA_018398815.1 Conus ventricosus
TCTCTCTCTCTCTCTCTCTCTCTCTCTCTCTCTCTCTCTCTCTCTCTCTCTCTCTCTCTCTCTCTCTCTCCACGTACAGAATTGCATGTGCACTGTGCATGTCTTTCAGCATTAAATGCATTGCTTCAGCTGATGCGTCAAGGGTTTTTCTTTTCTTTCTTTCTTCATTCCGCAGTTCCTATTTTGAGGTTCATCATGTGCAACATTTTTATGTATGCAACCATTTTAATCTCAGTATTAAAGGAGTCGCAGTCTGTCTTCAAGGAATGACGTTTAAACTTGACTCCAATGCGCCTGTGTTTTATTTTCTTGTCGTCTGTCCCACCGGCACGTGATAGCCAACTCTTCTCCAAAAGGTGGAATTGAATTTGACAATCTTAGGTTTTTTATTTTTGAAATTTTTTTTTTTTAAAGCATGTCTTGAAAGGTTCATCAGTATAAAGTCTCATCCAAAGGACCAGGAGGGGACAGGCGTCTGGACAGTTGTTAACTCTGAGGGAAAAAATCACCTCCAGCCTGGCTGTCTTACATGGGGATCGAACCCCAGTCTGACGCTTTACCCACTGTGCCAATCAGACCCTGTTGAGCGTTTAAAAATACTGATGTTGCATCTAGACACCCCACCCCCCTCTCCTAATCCTTTTCCACTTCTAAAGACACTTTTTTTTTTCTCTTCATCTCTACTTCCCAGTTAAGAGTCTTTTCTCCTTTAAAACCCTATTTCAGTTAAAACCCTATTTCAGTTAAAACCTTATTTCAGTGCATTCTGAAGGTAGTTATGGAGAGATGCCTGAGTGTGTTGGATGTCATTGACACCTGAACAGAAAAGAAAAAAAAAAGCTACAGAGATGCAAAGCAAGCTTCCCAGTTACAAAGTGCTTTTTTTCACAGGTCAGACAGGTTTAGGTTGTGTAATATTCAAGGCCAGTTTTGATTATGTTTTGATTGTTGCTAGTGTGCACATGTGCCAGCATTTTAATAGTCCTGTGGCGCATCCTAGAAATGGCCTTGGGCTAGTCTGAGAAGTATCCTTGGGATGATTATCGCTGCATATTTTGAATGCGTATAGATACAGCTGTGTTCCTGTGTGCAACTGCAGCGGTGAGAGAGAGAGAGAGGAGAGAGAGAGAGAGAGAGAGAGAGGTGCAGGTGCATTTCGGTGTGTTTTGAAGTGTAAGACTAAGAGTGAAAGTGTGTCAGGCATTTTTTTAAAAGCATTTACGTTCAGCTGATTTGCATATACAAGTATGTAGAAAGGAAGAATGAAAGCAGGTGATTGTTTACCCAAAGTGAAGCTTGGAATTGATTAACAACAATTTATTGACATTTTTCTATCAGGTAGCTGTGGAGATACCGACAGTGGTTCAGAATCGGTGAAAGAGCTTCGTTTCATGTGTGAGGCCCAGCGGTGTTGATGATTTTTTTTTCTTTCCTTTTTCCTTTTCTTTCACTATGTAAAGTGTACATGAATCGGGACAAGTTCTTCATGTTATTTATGAGGCAAGGTCCCCATGTGAGCTATTCACCATGTCCGAGCTGTGTGTCACTCTCTGTAGGATTAAGTTTTCAGCTGATGGGATTGAAGATGGCACAGGCGGTGGTGCAGGAAGTGATGGGCTGTAGCTGGATTGTATTTTTTTTTTACTCCCGTTTCTTTCTTTCTTTTTTGTTTTGTTTTTTCTTTTTTCTTTTTTTTTTTTTTTTTTTTCTTCTTTTTTTTAAACTTATCATTCCTCCTCCCTCTCTTCCTGTCGGGTTAACTGACAGCTCTGACAAGCATACAGAAAGGCATTTTTGCCCCCATTCTGGCAGTCCTTGTCCACCTCCGTTCCTGCCACCCTGCAGGTGGGCAGTGAGGCCCATTTTTCCATTCAGGGGATTTGTTCATGTTTTTCTGTTCTTTGTATTCACATGGTTTAAACTGATGTGCTGGTTCACTGTTTCCTGAAATGATCGAATGTATACTGAAAGGCTTTTTAAGTGTCTTGAGTCTTGTCACCATTCATGGATTCCTGTATCGAAGCGTATGTCATAGAGTATCATGCTGACATAATTTCTTCTTGACATTTTCTGTTGACATCTTCAGCGAGTTCCCAACAGGCAGACTGAACGAGAGACAGCGAGCGAAAGATTTATGAACTGTCTGTACATATTGATCGGCTTCACGTTTGCCTAGGGAGTTCAGTTCAGTGTGACCTCATTGCTGATGAAAGATGAGAAGATGAAGGGGGAATGGGGAGAGATCCAGAGTTACAAAGGCGTTGCTCGGGGGCAGTAAACCCGAGTTTTGCTGTGAGAAAACAGCAGACTTCCTAATCAGGACTCCTTTCTTGGCATCCCAATTATGTCGAAATAGCCCTGGGTCCTGTCCTGTCATGTGCAGTGTTTGTGAAGTTGCTGAACGATTGTCAGAGCGGACTCCAGTGAAAGGTGTCTTTTCTGCCATGAAAGCAACTTTGTATGAATCACATGTTTGATATGCGTGTACTTTGTAGGCTTGACTTTGGGTGTTTTTTTTGTGTTGTTTTTGTTTTTACATGGTTGGAAGTTAGGTGATCTTGTTCAGTTGGGGTTTTCGTTAGAAGATAGGTGATCTTGTTCAGTTGCGGCTTTGGTTAGAAGATAGGTGATCTTGTTCAGTTGTGGTTTTGTACTTCAGTCGTTATTTACTCTCTCAAACACACACATACACACACACTCACATACACACACATGCATGCACGCACGCACGTACGCACACACACACGCACTCACGCACGCTCAAAACTGACCATCAAAACTGACCATGTACAGTGCTTTGTTTGGGCCTGTAGGCAACATTTTTATTATTATGTGAGACCTGGAAATCCAGTCGTGGGGAAGCTGAGCATAGCAAGCCTGCCTCGTTCATTATTCATTATTTTAGTGATTCGGGTCATAAGCACTTCATTATCTGGTCTAGGGCAAAAGCGGCTCTTCTTTCATTTACTTACACGTTCAGTTTTTGTTTGAAGCCATTACTTGAGCTTCTCAAGCTGCATGCTGCTAAGACTGCACCAGAAATCATTTCTTTGGTTTCGCCACTTCAAGCCAGAGAGAATAACGTTTACAGCATCTTTAAGGCTGATTGAGGAGACGTCAAGTGTCAGTTACCTGTCTGGACCAGCTGTAGGGTATTTCTTCGCTGTGGAGCAAACAGGCCGCTTGCTGTGAGGTTCTGCATGGCAGACGGGCGTTCAGAATTATACGTGTGTAGATTGTGGTGATACACAAGTAGTGGGCAGCCTGCTGGTTAGTCTGTCTGTCTGTGTGTGGGATGTCATGACGGCGAGGCACTGAAGTGTTGCCATGGACGTGATATGGGTCTCGTGTCCAGGTGAGTGATAGGCTGTGAACATGAATGAGTGGTTGTCGGGGTTTTGAGTGTGGAGTTCATGGGTATAGGGGATATCAACTGACTGTGATAGTTGTTTAAAAAGTTTGATTATGTGGGACTGTGGTATACATTATCTCTCTCCCTCTCTCTCCCTTTCTCTCTCTCTCTCTCTCTCTCTCTCTCTCTCTCTCTCTCTCTCTCTCTCTCTCTCTCTCTCTCTCTCTCTCTTTCTTGATGTTGATACGAGCAAGAGGTGAAATGGGGATGCAAATGGAAAATGCTTTTCTGGATGCTCATTCTCTAGACTGCTGTACGGCCCCAGCAGTTCACTGTCAATGCCTGTTCGCAGTGCTCACACCATCAAGGCATCAGGAACATTCCCATCCTGCGAAACTGAGGTCAATCCAGGTTATCCACGCTTCGCATCAGTGTGATCTGTCTCTAGGAACACACAAAGAAACGAAAACTCTTGTACACAGAAGGGTTTGAAGGGAGAGTTTCACGGGGTTAAGGGGGTTGAAGGTTGTTTACTGCAAAGAGCTGATCTGTGATTGCCCCAAATGTCCAGCGGGCGAGATGGCCTTGCCTTGAACTATCAGCTTGTGGCTTTATGACAGGTCTGGCTTTCATGTTTCATGGCGTTATGCCTAGGGTAAGACCTATGGTGAAAGGGGGAGACTTGTGTCCAACCCTATCCCTGGGGGCCATTAAAATGGTTGATTTAGAGGTGGAGATCACTAATCAGAGATTATTCATGTTTTGAGGACTCGGTGAATTCTTGCTGTTTTTAATAAGAGCTGGTCCTGCTGAAGTGAGGTTGCTGTCAGGAACAGTAGTGTGGGTGGAGTGTGATCCTAAACTTGGCACCGCTAGTGTTTTTGTAGGTTTTACTCAGGTAAGATTGAGCAGTCTTTTTTTAAATATTTATGAGTGTGTGTGTGTGTGTGTGTGTGTGTGTGTGTGTTAGTAAGCTAGTTTTCCTTTTCACATTTTGTGTGTGTGTGTGTGTGTGTGTGTGTGTGTGTGTGTGTGTGTGTGATTTCCTTTTCTCTGTCACTCTGACTTTTGCATATATGTATATGTACATACATACTTAAATTGTATATGCATCTCTGTCTGTCTGTCTCTCTGTCTCTCTCTCTAGGAATACTATATATATATATATATATATATATATATATATATATATATATATATATTGAATTATAAACAAAGCTTGCTCTTATGTCTTAGATTGAAGAAATAGGGGGAGATACGCATTCATATCTGCAGTGGTAGATGATTCTGCCTAACTAACAGTATGTGCTTGAGTGGGTGAATGGGGAAAAAATAAAATAAATGCTTCTCAAAATGAGCCTTCAGCAAGCTTATATTCTCCAAAAGGGAGACATCCTCCAATAGGGAGGGAAACTCACTAACATATAACTCCTGGTCATAACCTATATTTCGAAACTTGGTTGTTTCTCCTCAATATTCAATATTTCTTGCAGTCATTGCAACACCAAGCTGCTCTGTAAGTTGCTGGAACGGTGCTCGGTACTTATCCTTGGAATTTATTAGTTTGTTGTGTATATATATATATATATATATATATATATATATATATATATATATATATATATATTGTCCACTGTTTTTGAGCATTTCTTGCCCAGTCACATATTTCTGTTCTAGACAGGACAGGCAGTTTCTATTTAAAGCCTTAGACATGGCGTAGACTTTCTCTGTGTGTATCAACAGCCCTGAAAGAGCTCTGTGTCTTTTTCTGGGAGTGGACATGCTGACACTGAATCTGCAACAGCAAGGCTCAGTGACTGTGCCTTCAGGACCCAGTAATTGAGCTGTCATTATAAATTGATAAACATTTACCTTTTTTCCCTCTTGCTTATTTATGTCAGTTTCAGTACCAGCCATTTTAAAAAAAAATTTTTATTTTGTTCTCTCTCTCTCTTTGGTGACAGCTGGAAATGGCCGTGTGTGATCCACTAGAGTAGAATCAAACGGAAACTGCTGTCTTTTTTCAAGTACAGTATCATGTGAAGTTTGAGTGGCGTAGAAGAAATGAATGTGTATGCATGCATGCTGGTTTGTGCGCATGTATATGGTTGTGAGTGTGTGGAAGTGAACAAGTGTGCATACGGCCATTTGTGTGTATGTGAATGTGAAATTGACAGTGGCAAGGAAACCTTAAATTTGAGTCTTAAATTCAGCGGTAATGATGGGGAGAAAACATGTGTCTGACTTAACGTCCAGCTTGGTGTGCTTTGAGGAGATACTGCATATGTAAGAGAAAATGCAGTGCAGTTTATGTAGTGGATCTGTTGGCAACAGTTTCCAGAAATTCTGAGTCAGGGAGGAAGCATCATATGGGTGGTCTAACGCAGGCAAAAAAATAATGTCCCAGATGGAGATAGATGAGTATGGGTGCGTGCAAAGGGTGTGAGTTGGGGTCTTAATTGGGAGGGTCTTTAATTACTGGCACACTGAATTTGCAGGGACAGCTCAATAAATTGATGTGCTTACTTGTGTCACCTAGTTTTGACACTCGTGCATTACCTTGTTAGGTCAGGAAGTGCGAGCCACACCATAATGATTGTCTAGCACACTAACTGCAGAAGCAGCGATGACATCATGTTTACATGGGGAGGGAGGGGAGAGCAGGGAGGGGATAGTGGCGGTGTCACAGATGGCTGACTTGTCCAGCTTGGAACGGCTGACTTGTCCAGCTTTGAACCGGATGATAAAAAGCTTTTCCTACAAACCGGCAGCCGCAGCAGTGTCAGCAGCAGTACTATCTAGTCTGGTGATGTGCAGGGGGTGATAAGTGGGCCAGAACCACCGCAGCAGATTGGACACAGCCTGTGCTGTTCACGGAAATAATATACCTGTGGATGTACCTTAATGGCTTGCATCCGAAGAGACACTGTTGTTGGTGAAGGTTACAGTCGTTTTCATCAGAGGAGTGTTGGGTTTCTTGTCTGGTGCGATCTACAGTTTCGGTTTGTATCGGCTGCTGTTTGGGGTTGGAAATTTATGAGGTAAAATTCCACTTCTGTGGGTTTTTCCACCCATGCAGTTTGTTTCATTTGGACTGCTTTTGACATAGCTAGGTAAATGCATGGTAGACAAGCAGTTTATGTGGATTGTAGATGTTTAGACTTACTATTTCAGTGTGTATTTGAGAAATGGCCAAGGTGAAGTGGTGTTTTGCATTTTTCTCCTCTATTCGTTTAGTTTATTTATTTACCTGATTGCACTGATGATCAAGATTTTTCTTTATTCATCATTCTTTTATTAATGTCGTCATCACATTTGATGCTGCAGTGATGATCCTCCTCCTCCATCTTGCTACGTGCTGGGGTGTATATGAGGGAACAAAGAAGTGGGTATGTGTGTGTGTGTGTGTCTGTATGCATGCATCCATGCATGTTCATGTGTGTGTGTGTGTGGAGGGGGGGGGGGGAGGAGAGAGAGAGAGAGAGAGAGAGAGAGAGAGAGAGAGAGAGAGAGAGAGAGAGAGATGTGATAAAGCATTTAAAAGATATGCACTTGCACCCAGTAATTACATATATGCACTCATTTCGTACTTCCTTCAGCTCTGCCTTGTTATTCTCTCAGTGTGTGTGTGTGTGTGTGTGTGTGTGTGTGTGTGTGTGTGTGTGTGTGTGTGTCTGCATTTCTCTTTCTCTCTGTATCTCTGTCTGTTTATCTGTCTGTCTGTCTCTCTCTCTCTGTCTCTGTCTGTCTGTCTGTCTCTCTCTCTCTCTCTCTCTCTCTCTCTCTCTCTCTCTCTCTCTCTCTTCTCTCTCTCTCTCTCTCTCTCTCTCTCTCTCTCTCTCTCTCACTTCCCAGCCTCACCCCTCTCTCTCTATCTGTGTCTCTCTCTGCTCACCTTTGCCTGTGGATCTTGCATTGGAAAAAAAGGGGAAAAGAAACACACCTGTTGATATTGATGAGATGTCAGCTGGAAAGAGGGAGTGAGTGTAACCCATCATTTATTGCACGCTGCAAGTTGGAAAATCATTTGGACAGGCAACTTGGACATCAGGCGTTGTCTTTTGAGAGCTCTTCGCAAGGGTTGGAATTGTATTTAATTTTCTTTTTATTTTACCTCCCTTCAAAATGGAGATGGAAGTAATTTTCTTTCTTGTTCATGTGTGAGATGTTTGATATTTTAATATAAAAACAACAACAACAAAGACTAGTAATATTTGGCAGTGCAACATGCAGATTATGATTTCACACAAAGAAGCAGAGAAAAAGAAGCAAACATGTTTGCTGATGGTTGTGCATTCTTTGACCACCTGGATATGTGCACACATTCTCAACACACTTCCCCTCCCTGCTGCATGTATACACACACATGCATATAGGCACACACCTATACAAGCATTCACACATGTATGCACTCCACACTTACGCACGTGCACACACATTCGCGTGGGCACACACGCGCACACACACACACACACACACACACACACACACACACACACACACACACACACACACACACACACACATATCTGCTGCATGTGTACAGAAGCATGCATGCAGGCACACACCCACACATGTATGCATGCATGTATGCACTCCTCATGCATTCATGTACACGCACACTCATGTATGCATGCACGCATGCGCGTGCACACACACACACACACACACACGCACGCACACGCACACACACACACACACACACACACACACACACACACACACACACACACACACACACATTCATTAACAGATGGCATTATCCTATTGATCATGCAGGGAAATAGACTATAACAATAAAATGCTTTTGACCCATGCCAAACACTATGTGATTTGTGATTCCCCATCGAGCGATGGATACAGGCACATAACAACTGGGAGAAAAGCTGATAACAGCTGCAATATTGCAAGGTGTTGATTGATCCTGAAATGTTTTCGTACTAGAATTTTTCCCACTTTCACAGGGTTTTCATCAGCTGCACAGACCGTTCAGTGAAGTCTGGTGTTTTCAGTTAAAATACTCCATTAGGATGATAATTTCGAGAGAGAGAGAGAGAGAGAGAGAGAGAGAGAGAGAGAGAATAATGGATACTACAGTCCCACATAATCACCATTTTAAACAACTGTCACAGTGACAGTTTTGTTGGTTTTCACCCAACACAATCACGTAAGCATGTGCACAGATGCACCGACTCACACGTACAGTGACTGGCACAGTGAGTGACAAGTTTCCCCTTCCAGTGTTCCCCCCTATACAGACACTGGCAGAGGGTGTCAGGGACTGTCATGTCCTGTAACACCTGGGGTGAGTCACTGCTATGGAAATGAGACCAGGGGATGATGGTCTGGTGCTTGTCGAGAGGTCAAAGCCGCAGGTATGCATAATTGCTTAATGGATAGTTGTCATTCTGTGTGGCCTTTAAAAAACTGTACATGGATGCTGGGAAGAGAGTGGAAACCTTTTCACCTGGGACTGAAAGGAGAGTGTGGAATTTGGGGTGGTGGTGGTTGCAGAGTGTCTCCAGAACGGAGTAGTGACGAGCATTGACTGTGCCCTGATGTTGGTATGGAGGTTTATGGTAAGTTAGTACAATCAGTTTACTTTTTGCCTTGCTACGTTTCATATGATATGGGCGGCAGGGAGGAGGGGGATGCATGAAGGAGGAGGGGAAGCGGGGTGTTTGCCATCTCTCCATATAAGCCTGCCCTGTTTTGGCTTGCAGCCAAATACAGGTAACCAGGCATAGTTCGGCATGCAAATAGTGCGAGAACTTCAGGTAAATAAAGGCACCCCCCCCCCACCCCCCCCCCCCCCCCCCCCCCCCCCCCCCCCCCCCCCCCCCCCCCCCCCCCCCCCCCTTCAAGTTTGCGATCAAACTGGAAATTGACATTACTGTACGTACAGAGAAATAGAAAAGAAGAGAGTGTTTGTGTGTGTGTGTGTGTGTGTGAATTATCTTGTCATACTCATATGTGTGCGTGTGTGTGCATGCGTGCGTGAGTGTGTACATGTGTGTGTGTGTGTGTGTGTGTGTGTGTGTGTGTGTGTGTGTTGTTGTTGTTGTTGTTGTTGTTGTTGTTGTCTTCAATTTAATGTCTTTCCACATTAAGTGATATTAGACGAGTGTGTGTGTGTGTGTGTGTGTGTGTGTGTGTGTGTGTGTGTGTGTGTGTGTGTGTGTGTGTGTGTGAAAGCAATCATTGGGAACATGTTCAGAAAGTGAAAGCACTGAAGACAGAATGGGTGTGCAGTCATTTGTATGGATATATGAAAAAGTCTTGGGAAGACAGCATAAATGTGGGAAAATCAAGGGAGAGCAGCTTAAGAGTAAAGCATTGGAATCATATAGACATGAAACGTACCCCCCCCCCCCCCCCCCAAAAAAAAAAAAAGGAATAGAACAGGGAAAGGTATGGGTGCAGTAAAGAATTTAATGTTTCACCAGCCGCCGTGGCAAAGTGATTAGCGTCGCAGACTCCTGGCTGGGAGGTCGTGGGTTCGAATCCCATCAGAGTCATGTGGGTTTTTCTGCCCCAACCGGCTCCTACCCAGAGTTGAGTTTGCTGCGGACTCAGTTGGGAAGACTGGGACCACACAGTCGAGCTTCATCCACTTAATGGATGCGTTTCTGAGAGTGTTGCTCAAATTTCCTGACCAACACTGCAGGTGCCTGTATCTCTCGGGCCTGGTTGACGCCAGGATATATTATGAAAGGAAGCGTAGAGTACAGCCCTGTCATGCAGTCTCAGACCGAAATGGAAATCCGCAGCATCATCTTAATCATCTTCATTCTCATCAATCAGCATTAAAAAAAAAGAAAAAAAAAGAAGAAAGTCAAATTCTGTGGCCCTTCATGCTCCGCTCTCATGGTGACCTCAGTTTCGGTGTCCTCTCCACGTCTATGGCCTGGTTTGGTTCCGTCGGGGTCACCTGTATCGGAGAGTCCATGGGGGCTGTCGTTGGACGGACGTGGTGGCGCCCTCCGGAGGGAGAGCTCACTCACGCCGGCTCCGCGACTAAGCAGTTATTGTCGTGAGTAGGGGGCTTAGTAGGTGGTGTCCAGCGTATGTTAGATCAGAACAGGCGCCACTGAACGCCACCGAAGTGACTCGGCAGCAGTGCAGTGTCTCCTCCGGTGGGTTGCCTCTCGACGACTTGACATTGACTGCTCCCTGTGGATTGCCGGTGCCGGGGCTGGGGCGGGGCCGGCCGGGCTGTGCATGTGTGTCAACCTCGGGTGATGTCGATGGAGGAAGGACTAGCGCACAGCCCAAACACACTCACAGCTTGCTTACGATCTCATTCATATATCATGCATTCGTCACATCAAACCACTAGTAAAGTCTATAACTTTACTACACATGTTCATAGAACGAACCATCAATGCATATGGAATCAAACAAAATAAAAACATTCTCTCTTTCCTGAACTTCACAAAATCATTTGTCTAAAACATCATTAACTAACCCGGGTATAAATAGATTTCTACTTTACCTGGCCAGGTGATCTTAACTATTCACGAATCACTGTCTTCTCTTTTCTTTTTTTTTTCTTTCTTTTCACTGTCACTTTCACAAGCACGACACAACTGCTGGCACTGGTCTTGGTCTGCTGGCGCCTGGTCAGGTTAGACTGTTGGCACTGGCGTTGGTCTGTCGATGAAAGTGGCGCTGGCCAAGTATGAGGTCGAACCCAGTGAAGATAGAACAGTGACTATCAACATCGATCTGTTCTCCTTTCTTTCTTCCTGCATTAACGCATTGCACTCTCTCTCTCTCTCTTCTAGTCTGCTCTTATCAAATGGACATGGTTGCTTTTCTTTTCTTTTTTTTCTTCTTTCTTTTCCTCTTCATTAGTTAGCAACTCTCTCCACATCTCTCCTAAGTCCTTCCTCTGCAGACTATCTCGTGCTAATGCCCCACTTGGTTCTCTCCTCTCCTCCCCTCATCTTCTGCTCTTCTCTCCTCAGAGATTACACTCCGACCTCTCTCTCTCTGTCTCTCTGTTCGTTCTCCCCCTCGTTCCCCGTTCTCTCACTCTCACATCCTTCTTATTTCGTTCCGATCTGTCCAAAAAGGGCGAGTACCATTGGTCAGTATTTTTACCCTGATACCCGAAGTTATCTCCCTCTAATTCCATTGGATATTCAAATCATGACAGTCACGCCTACACGCCTTACTCTCTGTGGTGGTCAATTGGTCATTTAATTGATTAGCTAGATTTCACCCCACCACACACTACCTCCCCCCCCTTTCCTACTTAACTGGCGCCGTGTGGCTTAACTCGTGGACACTGGTCACTCTAAATTGGCTAGATGAGTCTGGTTAGGCGCCACGACGTCTGACCAAACCTACCGAGACTGTCGGTCCAGCCACTCAGACTGTCTGCTGTCTCCACGAGAGCTAAAAATAGCCTTTAATTGGCTGAGGCGACAGGTGAATGCGTCGGTCAGCTATTTAGTCCGTCTGGTTGGACAGACCGTCTCTGTGGAGCCTCTCCCTATGCTTAATTGGCTGGATCCGAACCATGGGGCCGTCTGCCTGACGCCCAGAATATTTGCGTTAGAGCTTATGTCCAACTGGGCTGGTGGCGATTGACCACGAATTTGGTTGAGTTTATTTTTGACCGTGACAATGTGGACGGGTGTCGGAATGAGCGGCGTGGGTGCACTGCCTCTGAGGTAGCGCAGAGGTTGGGACAGCAAAAAAAAAAAAAAAAAAAAAAAAAAGAATTTAAGGTTTCCAATTTGTACCCCTTGATATTTTTCCCCGTTCTGCAGTGGACCCAACACATAACGGTCTGTGGTCATGCTGCTGGCCTTATTGAAAAGGAGGTGAATATTGAAGCCCAAAGCCCATTTAAGGCCAGAAAAGGCACACATTTTAGCAGCCATGAAAACTTTCTCCACACACAACTCTGTCACCCCTCCACTCCACCACCACTCCCACCCCTCCCTCCAACTAGCCAACAACAACAACAACAACAACAACAACAACACCAGCAAAAAGAACGAAATGCTTGAAAGTGACTAAAAAAGATTACAGCAGTCAACTTCTTTTTAACAAGAAATTTGTAACGTAGAAAATCTTGTCCTTTGGAGTGTTGTTCTCTAGATGTCAGACTGGAAGACAAAATAGTCTCTGTTACCAAAATCATGTGTCAGGCAAAAACCGTGAAGATTGAAAACTGTTTATCAGACACCAAAAAAGAAGGAAAACAACAAACGTATCGTCAGCATGAGTTTGTTGCAGGAGTTGATGAAAGCCAAGTTCAACATTGCTAACGGTAAGCAGGAAAGTTCTTCACTCATTCCTGCCCTGCGTGCCATTCCTACCGCTGCCTAGGAAACTCACAGCACCACAGTCGTCATTTGTGACTTCAGATCTCATCATTTTTAAGCGCCTGCACGAGGGCTCAAACAGATGTTGTAATTCATGATGGAATAGATGCAGGGTAGCTTGGGGATAAGTAAATGGTGATGTCCGTGCAGGAAGGGAAAGGTGATAGCAAGGAGAACACCCGAACAGCAAAATCCTCCTGTTACCGATTTATTGCCAGCTCTCTTTTCATATCCGCGCTTTTTCATGAAGTGGGATAGGGAGATGGGTGTGCAGAAATAGCTGCCTTATCTCGAACTAAAATAGCACCGTTCGCAAATGAGCCTCGAAGGCTTTGCTTTCACCTTCCTCTTCCTGCCTCTCACCATTCTTTTTTTTTTTTCTTCATTCAGTTCGATAGTGCATTAGGTTCTGTTGATATTTAAAGAAAACATGTCGTAAGGTCTAATTGAAATGTATAGAAGTGTGAAAACTGTCATCAGAACCATCAGATCAAACAATACTGTGTGATTTTCGGCTGGGTGACTGTAAAAACACTCCACAAATAGAATGGGGGGTTATTGATTTGGATGGCTGTCCAGGGAGTTTGGAACAATCTCTGGCATCGATGTTTTCTTCTGGCTGCCTTCCTCCCTATGCTCCAGTCTGATTCTGGTGCTAATGTTTTGGGGCATGTTCCTGTGGGGGTTGATTTGACATTCTGACAGCCATTTTTTCGCCCCATGGCTCATGCTGTCCCCTCCAATGTCCCCATCCCTGCCTTCCCCTTACTCTCTATCAGTCTCTTTTGTCCTCTGTCGGGCAAACTGATTGCTTTACGTTCAGTTTCCTCATGCTGTGGTATTGACAGTGGAAATTGGATAGTGTGGGCATTTCTCCATGCGAGGAAAACGGTTTCAGCAGTGAGGCGCGTGGTTCATGGACATTTACTGGAATCGTGGGTTCACTAGGCTACAGACTTCCCTAGTTAGGACTAGACCGTACAGTGGATTGACGAGTAGCAGCACTTAATGAGAATCACAGGTTTGTTGATCATTGTTACATCAGAAAGGGCCAGGATGCATGTCTTGTTATGATGCCATCTTTGGGTTAAGGAGGGTGGAGTAGGGGGTATAGAACAACAAAGTTTGGCATTCTGTGTTATTTTTAAGGTGAAGTACAAAGTTTGGCATTCTGTGTTATTTCTAAAGTGAAGTACAAAGTTTGGCATTCTGTGTTATTTCTAAGGTCAAGCCTTGTTGGTTTAGCTAAATAAGTTCGTGTTTTTTGAATAATTAATTTATTCAAACATTGGTGATCATCACTCTCTTGGTCTGAATTGGAATTCAGCTTTCTGTTGTATATTTTTCATGTGCCCCTTCTCCATCATAAGCTCAGTAGCTGGGAGAAGTTTTTTTTCTGGGTTGAGAACATGCATCCAAATCTCTGTTTTAGTGTTTATGTCAACATTATTAGAAGACAACTGTTTCTGCAACAAAAAAAAATTATGATAAAGTGGTGTTGAACGGTGGCTGTCAGTTCCGTCAGTTATTGACCAGACACAGCTTGGATTGCGTTTGTAAGTCCCAGGCAGATAGCACTGTTCTTCATTGACAAATCAATAGACATTTCCATGATTCAGAAAATTGTAAGTCACATGCTGAACACTACTGAAATACACATGCAGGTTAAGCTAAAGCACTAGAGATGGGTATGGCTGTCATGACTGACTGTTTCTGAACTAATGTGTTCACTGTTCAGTACTCATAATTGTATATCCAGTTCCGCAATGCCCATACACTCAAACATGTATCCCTTTAAGTAAAGGTTGTAAACAAGGCAGAACACAGAGGTGTTTTTTTGTTGGTTTTTTTTTTTTAGAGCTAATTGGAAAAAAACTTTCTTTGGAGCAAGAGACATTTGCCTGTGGCTGTTATAGTTTTGTGACTGTTAAGTCACATTTTCACCCCTTGATCTTGATCTCTTTATGCGATGGAAAAGTGTACCTCATTATTGGATGAATCACTTGATATAATATTTGTTATCAATACTTTGTCATGCATTTATCAAGAAAGAAGAGTCCATAGGACTGTAAACTTATCCAGTTCCTGTGGCAGCCAGAGGGTTTGATAGTTTTCAGCAATCAGCAGTCATAACTTACACTGTATTGTCTGAACATACATTGATCAAGCGTGATCACCATACCCTGACTCTGTTATACTTTTAACTAGGAAATTACTTTTATTTTTAGAAATAGAAAATGGCAGAAAAACATGATATTGATATAGAGAAGGCTGTAAAGACAGAATCGTTTCTATGAATTATGTGGT
>CM031603.1:76190117-76207617 GCA_018398815.1 Conus ventricosus
TGAAACAGGGGCAAATGACAAATATTTGAACATGATGTCGGCTTTGTTGTTTATTTCCCTAATCCTAACACTCTGTCATTAGAATTATTATCATTATTATTATTATTGTTATCATCATCAATATTCTGTCAGTACAGAAAAGGAGAAAAAAGTAAATCTTTGAGCAAATGGCAGTGCCTGTCTGTCTGGTTGTTGGCAGCACCGAGGAGTTTCTTTAAAACGATGAGATGAAACGCTAACATAAACATGTTTTAATAGTTGTTTCTTGAATGATACATAACAGAGCTTGGGTTAGGAAGTTTCTGACAGTGTTCATGAAATTGAGTTTTTCTTTCTTCTTCTTTTTTTTTTTCCTATTTTTTTTTTTAAATAATTTTTTTAATTATTTTTATTTGTAATCAGCCAAGAGTAGGTGAAATCCTTTGCAGGTCTTGCTATATTCATGATTTTTTCCCCTTTAATTATCAGCCAGGAAATGGTGAAATCCTTTCCAGCATGAAATGGGTGCAACTTGTAATACAGACACTGGTTTTCAGCAGAGTTGGATGAAAAATGTTCTCACAAGTGACCTTCCCCTTTGCCGATTCTGGTCTGGAGCAAAACAGGAAAGAAAAGAGTTACAGCTGTAATTTATTTCTTAGAAATGTCTCTGACATGGAATGCTGTAAAAGAAGGTGAGAGAAACTCCAAATGGCACTCCGAGTCAGCTGAGCTACTTCCGAGTGGAGATTGTGGTGTGATTGTACCCAAGCAGGCATTGGTCTTTTCATGATGGGAGGACCCCTCGGGCCAGCTAACCCTGACTGCCAGCTTGCTCCTCCGCAATGGAGATGGAGTGTATGATTCCACCAAAGCAAACGATTTCATAAACGGGAGGATTTCATGCTTGCTCACCTGGTTCCCATCTGCAGAAGGGAACTTCCAAGCATACAGTGGACCATTGTCTTCATCGTACTTGGTTGTGTTTTGTTTTTGTTTGTCTGTTTGTTAAATCCCTGCATAAAGTCAGATCTGCATGTGACACCAACTGGATGAAGGCAATGTTTTCAAAGAGAACATGTGAAGGAAAACAATCTTTTTTTTATTGGTGTCTAGTCCTGTACTCTGTTTATCTGTGTCCTTGGCGGTAACTAACCCCCTCCCCTCTCTTTCCAAATCTTTTTAGATTTACCGGTAAGTTTGTAGGGATGAATAAGTCAAATAAAGTTGAAAAAAAAAATCTGTTTACTCTTCAGTTGGCTCCTTTTAGATGACATCTGTGTTGTCACAAAATGATGGTGTTGCTTGTTTTGATTTCTGTACATAGTGTATTTGTACTGTGGAAAAGAAGCATCCTAATTTGAAAGCCTGGAAGGACAGAAAGCACTCTTTCAAGGACTTTTGCATCTGTCTCTCAGCTTGTTCCTATGTCATCGTCTGAAAGGCACGTGTGCACTGAAGCACATTGTCAGCTATATCAACGACAACAAAAAAGACAAAATAAAGATAGGGAGGAAATTAGGGTGGAGATGAAGTGGAAGGAGGAGGAGATGGCTGGGAGGGTGGTGAAGGGAGGTTATTTTGTGTTCTTTCTCTTTTAAGTCTTCTGTGTTGAAGTTGGCCAAGGAAGAACGTACCGCTTGCTATCATAATTCCCCTGACCAGCTTTCAGCTGGGAGGATGACTTGCTGTGCTTTTCATTTACATACCCTGTAAGCCTGTTGCTTTTGAAGTGCTTGGAGGCCTGTGTTTAGGTAGGATCTCATGAGCTGTGTGCAGTGCTGTGGAAAATGTTCGAGGTCATTATCGCAGCCGTGTGAGCTTGATCTTCTTCTGATGACTTTGTTCAGCTTCTGATATGATTGATTTTTCTGACTGCTTGCTGGCTAGGAACATATATTTTTTGCCCATAATGCTGCTGAAGCGTCCCTCTCTCCCCCCCGCCTCTGATCGAGTGGGTAGTGACTATTCATATGCCTGGATGGTTTGTTAGGATGGAAGTTAGGTCTCGGTGTGCTGCATTAGGGTGTGGGGGTGTGGATTATATTTTGTGTTCAGGTGGGTAGTGTATGAAAGATTTTTTTTTTTTGGGGGGGGGGGGGATAGCATATAAAATGATTTCTTTTAGCTTATGGAATGCACCGACAACACAAGTAAATTAGTTTCGTTGGGTTGCTTGTTTTAGCTCTGAAAGATGTCAGTTGTTGACAGGATGAAAGAATGTTTTGCCATGAATTTTTTCTTTTTTTCTCTCCCCTAATGTCGTTTCATGGTTTCAGTGGAAACGACAGCATAGGCGGGACTTGATGCCATATTTGGGTCGGCACTGGAGTTCGTAGCATTGGCATAAAACAAACGCAGTTCGACACAATCTGAAACAGCCAACAAAGTATGTTTGTGTGGGCTTTGGCGTGTTCAGATTGGTCCAGATATTTTACTCAGAGGCTCTAACTCTGGAGGGGACTGGGGGGGGGGGGGGGGGGGGGGGGGGGGGGGGGTGTTGGGCTGAGGGAGAGAGGGTAGAAGGAGGGACAGGGGAGGGGAGATGACAGGGGGATTGAATCCTGGACTTCCTCCCCTTCATTCCAACCCAGATCAAATCAATGAATAGAAATTTGTTCGGTTGTGTGTGTATGTGTTCGTGTGTGGCATGCATGAGTTTGTGTGTGTGCGTGTGCGTGTGTGCGTGTGTGTGTGTGTGTGTGCGTGTGTGTGTGTGTGTGTGTGTGTGTGATAGTAATGGTACAGCCAGTGTTAGGTAGGTACCCAAGGTCTGACCAGTGCTTCTGGGTAATGCATAGGTCAGACACCTGCTTAGTCCGAGCAATAAGGCTCTCTTCTTAAAGCTTTAAATCATGCACAACGTGGTCTCAAAATTTAGTGGATGTGGAGTAGGGTATAGGGGCTGGTCTGCACACAATGACACCTCCTTGATGAAACTGAAACTCTGTGTGTGTGTGTGTGTGTGTGTGTGTGTGTGTGTGTGTGTGTGTGGTTTTCACAAATAGCATATGATGATGAGAAAGAAGAGTACAACTGCATGCTTGCGCAAGTACAGGTCTGCTGTACGTGTCATCTTCAGACATGTGTCGGTTATTTATTTTGGTTGTGTTTTGTTCTGCTTTTGTTGTTATTTATTGGAAATTTTGTGTTTTCATTGTTCCAGTTGCATGTAAATATATGTAGTTGAAAAAACAAACAAACGACCTTGTAGCCATTCAGAGACTTCAAACAAGATGACCAGTTACTTGTAGTTTAATGATTTTGAAACAGTCATCAGTGATTCCAACAAGGAAAGATCCTCCTGATCTAATGAATGCAAGATAAATGTAGGGAAAATCACCAAGGCTGTCACTGTGATGACATTTTAGATTATACTGAGAGCGAGAGAGACAGAGACAGAGTGAGAGACAGAGACAGAGGGGGGGGGGGGGGGGGGGGGGGGGGACTAGCAGGGTCAGGAGTCGAGCACAGGGATAA
The DNA here is from genome assembly GCA_018398815.1 of Conus ventricosus. Lineage (NCBI taxonomy): Eukaryota > Metazoa > Mollusca > Gastropoda > Neogastropoda > Conidae > Conus > Conus ventricosus. The sequence goes on from CM031603.1 coordinate 76,193,577, forward strand.
TATGTGAAAGTAGGAACTTGGTGTCAATGACTGGGACATCTAGATAGGCAACCAAGAGTGATGAAGATCTCACGAATATAATTGATGGCACTTGGGCTTACCCTGCATTTCACTGAATCATTAAGGTTCCCATGGTGCATCCTGAGTAAATTGATGGACTTTTGAAATGAACGGAAATCAGAAACATGTCTCTCTTACACACACACACACACACACACACACTCACACACACACACACACAACACACACACACACATACACATACATATCATACAAATCTGCATTTGTACGTGCGTCATTACACAGAAACTTAAGGCTGTTCAGAGTTTAATCGATCAAGATGCCTGTATTTGAAAGACATTGGAATTTTAGTTAGTCAAAATGCCTGTATTTGAAAGACGTTAGAATTTTAGTCAGTCAAAATGCCTGTATTTGAAAGACATTGGAATTTTAGTCGGACAAAGTGCCTGTATTTGAAAGACATTGGAATTTTAGTCGGTCAAAATGCCTGTGTTTAAAACACATTGGACTTTTAGACAGTCAGAATGCCTGTATTTGAAAGACATTGGAATTTTAGTCAGTCAAAATGCCTGTATTTGAGAGACATTGGAATTTTAGTCAGACAAAATGCCTGTATTTGAAAGACATTGGAATTATAGTCAGTCAAAGTGCCTGTATTTGAAAGACCTTGGCAAATAGGTGTGTCTTTCAGAAAGTCCTAGCCATGGGCGCTAATTTTTGGAAGACATTGTGATTTGAATGTAGTTGTCTCAGACGAATTTAATCTATCTTTTGTGGTTTGTCTTCTGTTTATGTTTCCCTTTTCGTTCCATTTTAATGTTTAATTAATGTTTTTGTCCCCTTTCTGTCTCAAGTATGCACACATGTAAACACACCATGTATACACACGTCCTTGCATACCCCCCACCCCCTATACACACATTCTCTCTCTCTCTCTCTCTCTCTCTCTCTCTCTCTCTCTCTCTCTCTCTCTCTGCCTCTGTCTCTCGCTTTGAGCTCTTGGCCTGGATTAAGAAAATACTTGGGAGTATTTACATAGCATCGCATGTTCCTTCCACCCCCCCTCTATTTTAACGATTTTCAACGAAAGACTACTCGGGCTCTCAGATCAGCTTATCTGCCTGTCACGTCTGTAAGAGTTTCGTGAGTGAAGATTCATTATGCATTGGTTCCTAGGGTGTAACTTACATTCAGGCTAACAGGAGATATAAACATGGGACTAGTTCAGATCTGAAGCTAATGGAGAGCATCAAAATATGATGTAGACTTATGGTGTTCAGTGCAGAGAGACTGCTAGTTTTAAAGCAAACAGTGAGGAGAGGAGAGTGTAAACGGATGCGGCTTTTTTGTGTCCTTAGGTTCAATGATAAATTGAAAGAATCCGTGAAATGTTGGAATTGAAGAAGATTTTATTTTACTCTCCATTACATTTTTATTGTTATTAGTTCTGTTCTTTCTGTTGATGTTGTCGTTATGGTTGTTGTTGTAATGGCTGTATCTGTTATTGTCATGGTGGTGGTGTCTTTTTAATGTTGTTTTTCTGTTTGTTTTGTTCACCAGTTCATGGGGTCAAGTTAGACAATGTACCCTTTAAAAGTGATAAATGGTTATGTAAAACATTATGCAGAGGTCGAGAATTCTTAGTGGTCAGATAAGTAGGCATGACTCATTATTTTGGAGTGTACCAGTTGTTAATGTAGGGTATACAAGGTGATTGTTTGTTGTCTATGTTAGTGCTCAGATCTTACCGTTATGTTCAGAGCTCAAATCGTCATGATTATTATATACAATAAGCAGAATGGATGCTGTGGTAATGAACTGTATGTTAACCTGGTATGTTAGTCCTATATCAATAAAGTGTGTTTATACTTATGGCTTGGTCTTTCGTGACGGACGCAGCGTAAAGAATTATTTCCCTTGGTGATTTTCTTTGTTTTCTTTTTCTTCTTTTTTTTTAAAAAAATTTTTTGCTGTCCCAACCTCTGCGCCACCTCAGAGGCAGTGCACCCACGCCGCTCATTCCGACACCCCATCCACAGCCACAGCCATAGCCCGGTCAGCCCCGCCGCAGTCCTGGCACCGGCAATCCAAAGGGTGCAGTCAATGTCAAGTCGTCAAGAGGCAGTCCACCAGAGGAGACACTGCACTGCTGCCGAGTCACTTCGGTGGTGTTCAGTGGCACCTGTTCTGATCTAACATACGCAGGACACCACCTACTAAGCCCACTACTGACGACAATAATTGCAGTCGCGGAGCCGGCGTGAGTGAGCTCTCCCTCCGGAGGGCGCCACCACGTCCGTCCAGTGAGAGCCCCCATGGACTCGCCGATACCGGTGACCCTGGCGGAACCACACTAAGACCACAGACGTGGAGAGGAATTCGAAATTGAGGTCACCATGAGAGCAGGGCATGAAGGGCCACAGAATTTGAGCCTTTTTTTTTTTATGCTGAGCGATGAGAATGAGGATGATTAAGATGATGCTGTGGATTTCCATTTCGGTCTGAGACTGCATGACAGGGCTGTACTCTACGCTTCCTTTCATAATATATCCCGATGTCAACCAGGCCCGAGAGATACAGGCACCTGCAGTGTTGGTCAGGAAATTTCAACAACGCTCTCAGAAACGCATCCATTAAGTGGATGAAACTCGACTGTGTGGTCCCAGTCTTCCCAACTGAGCCCGTAGCAAACTCAACTCTGGGTAGGAGCCGGTCGGGGCAGAAAAACCCACATGACTCTGATGGGATTCGAACCCACGACCTCCCAGCCGGGAGTCCACAACGCTAACCACTTCGCCACAGCGGCTGGTTTCTTTTTCTTTTTTGTTGTTGAAATTTTGCACCTCAAAATACAAATACAAAAGCCTATTGTTATGTATTAATGGCAAGGGTGAGACATGAGCAATTCACTCAGTATACTTTGAAAAACCTTCTAGCTAATACTAAAATCCTTTTGTGACGTTTAAAGGAGAAAAAAAAAAAAAGATTTTAGACTGCTTGACATGAAAATGTCCAATATTTCTTGCTTTTGAGCTATTTGCATAAAAAAATGCAAGCTCTGTTATTAACCTTGTTCCGTTAGCTGACGCCTAAAGCTAAATATGAAAGGTGATTGCATCCAGTCATTCATTGGGAGGAGAAAAACTGTGATTCTTTTTTTCTCTCCTATTTTTGACTGCTGTCACAGCTTGGTTGACGGGAACAGCTGCCTTACCCTCACCTACTTATGGCTTGTCACACCCACAGAATTGTGAAGGGCGTGGCATTCCCATGATCTTGGTGGATCATCTTTACCTTGTTTTATAGTCAGTTGAGTGTCTGTTGAACTCTAATTGCAAACATATGGTGCTTTCCTTCTGATTTGGTGGTGGTGGTGGTGGTGTTGGTGATGGTCGTGTGTGCGTGTGTGTGTGTGTGTGTGTGTGTGTGTGTGTGTGTGTGTGTGTGTGTGTGTGAACATGCATCAACTGTTGTCCAGAGAGTGTTAAGACAAAGCAGCAGAATTCTCTTTTGATTTTTCTCCCTTCCACCTGCTGATTTTATGTCTAGCGGAAATATATTTTCTGCAATGTAGGATTATTTTTTGTTTTTGTTTTTTTAAGAACTTCTTTTTTTTATTTTAAATTGTTACTTCATGCATTGTGCAATGTAGGATCATTTTTTTGTTTTTTTTAAGAACTTCTTTTTTTTTTAATTTTAAATTGTTGCTTCATGCATGCAGTGCATTTTTTGTTTTGTTTTTTTGTAAAGGAATGGGGTCTGAGTCGCCACCAAACATAAAATGGTTCCATCTGAGTCTCAGCCTAAAGCTATGTCAGTATTTGATCAGCTGAACCCTGAGGCCTACCTTCAAAAGTAGTTATGCAGTGTTGCTTGGGGGTTAGCTTCTTTTCATGGCAAATTGATCGCAAACACTCTTCCTTCTCCTGTAAAAAAAATTACATAATTTTTTGTGGTTAAAGTATGGCTAGCTGCATGGTGGTGTAATAAGAAAAAAGAAGGGGCATTGCATTAAAAAAGCTCTCACCTTTTGGAGTGCCCTCGGTGAACTGTCATTTGATTGTGAAGGTGCTTGCTTGTACCAGGCAACCCACACAGTATGCAGTGGTGAAGCACTAACCACGGTGGCAGGGGAGAAAATTAAAGATCAGCCCATTTTGCTTCCGTGCCAAACGCAGTAACCCATTAGCCTGTAATTCCTCTTGGAAAAGAAAGGGTTTAGTGCCCACTCTTCCCTTTAGCCCACCAATGCTGGTATTGCAGTTACATCTTTCTTGCCAATAATTTGTCCGATTTAGATAGGTTAATTATTATTTAAAGATGGAAGACACAAAATCTGTGAATTAGTGGCAGGATGCATACTTTTGATGTGAAGATGTTGATTTTATTTTTTTTACATTATTTTCTTGGGCTTGAGGTTTTGTGTGTGTGTGTGTGTGTGTGTGTGTGTGTGTGTGTGTGTGTGTGTGTGTGTGTGTGTGTGTGTGCTGACAAATCACTTTGGGCGAAATGATGACTTGGGCGAAAACGGAGCTTGTTGCATTTTGCCTCTATTTGCCGCTAATTATTTCCCTTTCCCTTTCCCAGAATGGTGCCCTTCTGTTTGTTACTGCCTCCACCCTTCAGCTCTTAATGGTCAATTTGCCAGCCCTCCGTCACGCTTAGGACTGCCGGCTGACATTGATTGTGTGTCAGGAGCATGCCATGTGATGACCCGGGTCTGTCTTGTCTGTCTGCAGGTACAACACCAATGGCATGGTAACGCACCTTGACGAACAGTTGGACACAGACTTCGGAATCATTTGCAACCATGGCAACGCGGGACTTTCTCTCACAACCCTGCCTGGAAGCGCTCAGAATAGAAGCATCGGTGAGTAGAGTTGCCTCTCTTCTTGAGAGAGAAAGTGAGAGAGTGTGTGTGTGTGTGTGCGTGCGCGCGCGCGCGCGCGCGAGATATTACCTTTTTGTGTGTTGTCCTCAGTAATCTCCCTTCGATGTTGTGAATGGTCCTCTAGCTGGATCGTTACTACCCTGTGTACCCTTTCCCATTCTATCCCACTCCGGACCCCATTGTCTTACTTTTAGCTCACACAAGCACCAGCGCAGTGTGTAACTAAGTTATAAAATACAAGGAATTTGACATGTTATAACAAGTTCGTACTTAGAGGACATTATTAAATACAAGGAATTTGACATGTTATAACAAGTTCGTACTTAGAGGACATTATTAAATACATGCACAAGGAATGTGACTTGCTATGACATAAGTTCCCGCTTACAGGACATTATAAAATACAAGGAATGTGACTTGTTATGACATAAGTACCCGGTTACAGGACATTATAAAATACAAGGAATGTGACTTGTTATGACATAAGTACCCAGTTACAGGACATTATAAAATACAAGGAATGCGACTTGTTATGGCATAAGTACCCGGTTACAGGACATTATAAAATACAAGGAATGTGACTTGTTATGGCATAAGTACCCGGTTACAGGACATTATAAAATACAAGGAATGCGACTTGTTATGGCATAAGTACCCGGTTACAGGACATTATAAAATACAAGGAATGCGACTTGTTATGGCATAAGTACCCGGTTACAGGACATTATAAAATACAAGGAATGTGAATTGTTATGACATAAGTACCCAGTTATAGGACATTATAAAATACAAGGAATGTGACTTGTTATGACATAAGTACCCGGTTACAGGACATTATAAAATACAAGGAATGTGACTTATGACATAAGTACCCGGTTACAGGACATTATAAAATACAAGGAATGCCACTTGTTATGCCATAAGTTCTCGCTTACTGGACATTATTGAGTACAAGGAATTTGACCTGTTATGACACCACAAGTTCCCACTTCAGGACATTATCGAATACACAGAATTTGACTTGTTTATTTCACAAGTTCCCACTTACAGGACAGTCAGTACATCCATAGCTATAAGTCTCATGTTGGTGGCATATAAAGTGTACACAGGCACCTGTTTACCACTGTTTACCTTGAACATGGACAGTGAGTGGCCCAAGTGTGGAAAGCAGTATTCAGATTGACAGGACGAGGGGGTAAGGTGAAAAATGAGTTCACAGCAGCAGCGCCATCGAACAAATGCCACAACTAGAAAAGTCAGAGTTTGCATAATATCAAACAACTGTCTGAGAACGCCATTGGTTGATTTAAAGTTCTTCACTATCATAGAACAATAGAAGTTAATCTTTCTTCTTGCTTAGCCACTGCGGGAGTCATGTTTTATTTCTTCTTCTACTTGCTTTGGCAGCCTCTGCAGCACCAGTGTAGATGTGTTAATGTTTGTGCCGTCATTCTCCTCTGTTTTCTTATGCATGCATTTGTGCACAGAACCTCAGTTGAAAGTCTCAGTCAAAGGACTTAGAGAGAAAACTGGAGTTTGCACAGATGCTGTTTCTGATGAGGAAACCTCTACCAACCTGGCCGTCTTGAGTGGGAATGGAAGTAGGGACCTTGGAACAAGAGTCAGACGCCAAACCCACTAGACCAACCAGGTCCACTACATCAGTAGCATCACTGTTCCTTGAAGGCTGAGTGAAAGAGTGTAGATTATGATAGCATTAGAATGAGAGACATCTGTCTGCATGTTGAGTGAGTGGTTCATGATTTACTCAGCTTCTGGCTTGCCTTAGGTGGGAGAAGAGTACTCGTGTTTATATTTATGGAGATGATTTTTATATTAGACTTAAGGGCTTTTGATAGAATTTTGTGTGTGGGGGGGGGGGGGGGGTTGTTCCCTGTCCATGTGTGATAGTAGCAATAAGGTTGTGGTTTTTTTTAAAGGAGAAGGGGCAGTATATACAATATTAGTAAGATTCTGAACCATGAATACACACATACGCACACATGGATGGATGGATCTCGCCAACTGTCAACATAATCTCCGTCTTTTTACTCATTCAGTTACACAATAAACAAAATATGGCTTTTTCAAAAAACTACCCCCCCAAAAGGAAGAGGAAGGCAGCATCCCCTATTTCAGGGGAATTTGAAACAGACAGTGATTCCGATACGGAGGTTAGACAGAGGACAGGTTTTTGGGCTTCCTGGCTCGTGATGGAAGGGACGGAGCAGGAAAGACCCCTTTCAGCTTTGAGCCCCTTCGCCATACAAAAGGGCTTTCAAGGTATAGCAGGTGACCCTCGGTCCATTAAAAGGTTGAGGAATGGCTCGTTTCTCATTCAATGTAAATCACAAAAGCAATCCGAACAGCTGCTCAAGGCAACAAAGCTAATGGACAGGGAGATCAGGGTGACTCCTCATAAACAGTTAAATTCATCGAAAGGTGTGATTCGCTGCAGAGATCTATCAGGTGTCACAGAGGCAGAGATCAAAACGGAACTGGCGTCCAGGGTGTGACGGAGGTGCGCAGGGTGACAGTAAAAAAGGGTGCAGGGAGAGTGGACACCAACACCCTCTTTCTGACATTCTGCAACCCTGTGCTGCCTCCGGTCATCAAAGTCGGTTATTTGAACGTCAGGGTTCAGTTATATGTTCCATCCCATTGAGGTGCTTCAAATGCCAGAAGTTTGGTCATGTCAGAGACCGCTGTTCTGGGCAGGAGGTGTGTGGGGTTTGTTGCAAGGCAACCCATGATGAGCCGTGTAAAGACCCGGTGCATTGTGCAAACTGCGGTGGCGACCACCCCTCCTCTTCACAGGGCTGAGCTTTAACGTTCGCCAACTCGCCAATGGCCCCTAAAATTTGAGTCGGGCGAACTCAATTTACAGTACCATTCGCCCGGCTGGCGACCTAAAAATCACCGCCAGTGATTCTGTACCTGTACACAAACGACATGCCCTGTAAAAACAGCGCCTGCCGACTGCCATCTTTCATCACTGCCGTGCTGGGGCTTTCCCGGCCGAGGTTCAGAGTCGCGCGAGACTTGCCATTTCCGCTCTTCCGCTTACTTGTTCAGTCGGTGGTCATGTGGCGCTTTTTAACCGGTGTCTCTGAGCCTCCAGCAAAAAAAAAAAAACTAAGTCAGAAGAAGAAAAAAAGAAGCAGAATAAGGAATATGAAGAAGAGAAGAGAGATGGAAAGTGGGTGCCAGGATGGAAGAGGACAGAAACAGGGGAGGAGAGAGCATGGCTTGTGTACGATGCCGACAAGAAGGAGATGCACTGTGCACCCTGCCAACCAAGAGTGCTGCTGAGGGCAAAGAGAGGTGGAAGAGGATGAGATTAGGTCTGGGGGAAATGAGGGAGGGAGACAAGAAGAGGAAGAGGAAGACAGAGAAGTTGAAGAAAGTGATGATGAAGAGGAGTTGTTGGAGAGTCTCAGTGCTGGGTTAGATGGTGATGACTTTGCTGGCCTGAGGAAGGCAGACCCAAGCTGCTTCACCTTTTTCAACATTGAGGATGATGATGATGATGATCTGGCCCTTGGCAGACTGTAGACTGAAGGTGCTTCAGGTACAAACTGGGACAAATCTTGTCATGACGCTTTTTACTTCTACTAGTCAAATGCTTTTGGATATAAAAGATCTCTTTTTCTTTGTCAGTTATGATATACCTGGGTGGCAATATCAATGACAACTGAAAATAAATTTGTTTTCCAAAATTAATGAGCAGAAACAGTGTTATTGTTGTTGTTGAAAATAAGCGTGTGTATAAGCTGCAAATTTAAAATAGGACTGCATTTTCAATGAAAGGGTCTTGGCAACCTGAAAAACTTTCTGGCAACCTCGACCTCCCAGGTTAGGAGCCCGGCTGGCTCCTTGGCTGGCTTGCTAAATCTCAGCCCTGTCTTCACGCAACTGCCCTGTCTGGATACAAGAGTCAACCATCCAAAAGGTAAAAACAGAAAAGAAGATCTCGTTTTTTGAAGCCCGCAGGCAGGTTGTTGGCAGTCAGACGCCAACAGCATCTTCATACGCTTCGGCGGTAAAAAAAAGTATCAACACGTTCAGTCTGCTGCCAGACTGACGATTTTACTTTCTCTAAAACTTTGCAAGGAAGACAGATAAGCTTTGGTGGAAGCAAGTCCACCACCTCCCAACCCAAAGTGGGTGCCCCTGGTGGGGGCAAAAAATCTGCCACCCCCAGACTGCTCAGCAGTCTACAACATCTGCTGCTGGGCAGATTAAAAAACCAGCACCCCTACCTCGAACTCCTCTGTCCAGTGCCCGTGCGGGCAAGGGAGTTCAATCCAGTGTGGAGATGGTGGAGATGAGGAAGAAGCCTCCACCGTCTCCCAAATCCAGACCTTCTTCACCTGTTGGCAAGCCTGCCAGCAGGTCTGAAGACCAACAAAGTCCAGTGAAATTAAGCAACAAATTTACACCTTTAGAAGCAGATGTTGATGAGGAGATGACCTGATCTCTCCCCTTTTCGCCCTCTGCACCATGGATAGTACAGTATTCCATTGGAATATCCGTGGTCTAAATTCCAACTTTGAGGAACTGCAGCTTCTGTGTCAATCTATAAAACCTTCCGTCGTGGCTCTTCAGGAAACTCAAATTCAAAGCCAGAAGACCTTCACTTTTTCTGGCTTTAATATTCTTTCAAAACCTGCACAACCATCCACGTTGGGACTGTCGGGCGGTGTTGCCCTTCTCCTACACAAAACTTTGCTGTATAGTCCTGTCGCTCTGTCTACCTCGCTTCAGGCTGTAGCTGCGAGAGTCACTCTCCACAAGACTGTGACAATCTGTTCCCTTTATCTACCTCCTTCTGTCCCGGTTTGTCGTCAGGACCTTGTCAGTCTGATAGGAGAACTTCCTCGACCTTTTTGCTGTTGGGTGACTTTAACGGTCACAATCCTCTTTGGGGTAGTGTCAGTACGTCATCCAGAGGTCTGCTAATTGAGGATGTCCTTTCGGATTTGGATTTGTGTTGTCTGAACGACGGATCTGCAACTTACCTCCACTCTTCCACAGGTTCACTTTCGTGTTTAGATTTGTCGGTTTGTGACCCCTCGCTGGTCCTGGACTATGAGTGGTCTGTCCATGACGATCTGCACGGAAGTGACCATTTCCCTGTCCTTCTACAACCCGTAATAACTGAACACGTCTCTGTCTCTCAACATCTAAATTATAAGAAAGCAAACTGGGATCTATTTGCAGCCACTATTTCTAAGGAATTCCTGGACACTGATTTTCTTCAGAGTCCGGACCCAGCAGAATCACTGACTAACACTGTGATCAAGTGTGCTAAAGCTTGTATTCCAGTGTCTTCCGATAAACTTCAAATGCCCAAAACACCCTGGTTTGATTCAGACTGCCAACAAATTTCCAAAGTTCGGAAACGGGCTCAGCGTCAGGTGTACCATCGACCTTCGGGTCCCAACGCTCGAGCCCATCAGAAACTCCGGGCTAAATCGAGACACACTTTTAAAATCAGTAAACGTCGGTCCTGGAGAAGTTTCTGCTCCAGGCTGACGTCGAAAACTTCCAAGAAAAAAGTGTGGAACATCATTAAAAAAATCAAAGGGAAGAACACCTGTCCCACTGTGAACCATCTCAAGTTTGCTGACTCTTTAATAACAGAGAAAAAAGCAGTTGCTAATCTGCTGGCTTCAACCATAGAAAAGAATTCCTCCTCTTCTAACAAATCAGCCACTTTTGTCAAAAACAAAGCCCTTAAAGAAAATCACCCTGCAACTTTTCGTCAGACAACATGGAAGACTACAATCTTCCTTTCACGTTAAACGAGCTGAAATCTGCCTTACTCTCTTGCAGCGATTCCTCTCCAGGTCTAGATGAAATCCATTATCAACTCTTGAAACATCTTCCGCAAATAGGTCTGAACATCCTGCTACAGGTATACAACCATGTGTGGACTACAGGTTTCTTTCCGCCCTCTTGGCGAAAAGCCCTCATTATTCCAATTCCCAAACCTGGAAAGGATCTTTCTAATCCATCAAACTACCGTCCCATAGCTTTGACCAGCTGTGTCTGTAAATTGATGGAGAAAATGGTCAATGCTAGGCTCATGTGGAAACTCGAAACCGATGGCCTTTTGGCGAAAGAACAGTGTGGTTTCCGCAAACATCGGACTACTGTTGACCATTTGATTCGTCTGGAATCTACACTTCGGAACGCCTTTCTGAACAAACAGCATGCAGTGGCAATTTTCTTTGACTTGGAGAAGGCCTACGATACCACCTGGAAGTCGGGGATACTTCATGATCTCCACGATCTGGGTTTTCGAGGTCATCTTCCGCTTTTTATTCAAAATTTTTTGGCAGAACGACAGTTTCAGGTCCGGGTTGGCACCACTCTCTCTGATGTCCACGAGCAGGAGTTGGGTGTTCCACAGGGGAGCATACTGTCTCCTGCCCTCTTTAGCATCAAGATTAATAACATTGTTCAATCAGTTCAGCAGGGTTCAGACTGCTCATTGTTTGTGGATGATTTCGCTGTCTACGCAACTGGAAGCCTGTACCCGAGTGTCCAGCGCAGGCTCCAGCTTTGCGTGGATAAAATCTATCGATGGGCAGATGAAAACGGTTTCACCTTTTCTCCAACAAAGACGCAGTGTATTCACTTCCATAATTTCCGTCGGTTTTTTCCAGATCCCGAACTTCAAGTAGGGAAATCTCCCATTCCAGCTGTTAAAGAGGCCAAGTTTCTGGGAATCATTTTTGACCAGAAACTGAACTTTCTCAGTCACATCAAAAACCTCAAAACTGCTTGCCAGAAAGCACTGAATATTCTGCAGGTCGTAGCGCACACCGACTGGGGCGCTGATAAGAAAACTTTGCTGCACCTCTACAGAGCCTTGGTCCGTTCCAAACTGGACTACGGTTGTGCCGTGTAGGGCTCCGCACAATCTTCCTACCTCAAAACTCTTGGACCCTATCCACCATCAAGGGCTTCGTCTCTGTCTTGGAGCGTTCCGCACCACCCCTGTCTACAGCCTGTACGCAGAGGCGGGTGAACCTTCACTGTCCAACTGCAGGCTGAAACTGTCTTTGAATTATTATATCAGACTGTTCTCGGAACCAGAAAACCCTGCCTATGACTGTGTCTTTGACCCTCCGTTCCAAAGTAAGTTTGAAAACAACCCTAAATGTATTCCGCCGTTTGGTCTTCGTATGCAGCCTCACGTGCGGAATGCAGGTCTAGACCTAGGAGTTGTGTCGGATTTTTCCAAGTTTCCGGATCAACCTCCGTGGACCTTTTTCACACCAGAGATTCGTTTCGATCTTGCAGCTTTTCGCAAAGAGTCTACCAGCTCTCTGGCATACAAGGCTTTGTATGCTGAGCTCTGTTCCAAGTCCCATCCTGTCAAAAAGTTTTCACTGACGGTTCCAAGTCTGAAGATGGAGTGGCCTGTGCAGCCTACTGCCCTGGCGCTCCTTCTCAGATACTGTTGGAACATATTCATTCAGATGCTTCTGTCTATTCTGCTGAACTTACTGCTCTGGTACTGGCTTTGAAGATAATCTCACATTCTTCGAAGAGGGACTTTCTGGTTCTGTCGGATTCGCTGTCAGCTTTGGAGGCCATAGCTGGCCGCAACCTTCACCATCCAGAACTTTTACTTTTTTTAAAACTTTTTAGCAGTTGAAGGCGGACGGTTACAACATTACTCTTGCTTGGGTTCCAGGTCATGTTGGCATCGGCGGGAACGAAATGGTTGATCGTTTAGCCAAGAACGCCACAAGAGAGAAACTGTCCAACACTTATATCCCTGCTCAGATGTGAAACCCAAAATTAATGATTATGTGAGAGACCTCTGGCAGGAGGATTGGAACACACAGACGAATAACAAACTCTTTCAGATCCGTCCAAACCTTAAGGACTTCCTCCCATCCACGTCGGGAGGTCGTAAAGAGGAAACGGTTCTGTGCCGGCTGCACACCGGCCATTCGTATTTTACCCATGCCTACCTTTTAAAGAGTGAAGAAGCTCCGTGGTGCATTCCATGTCATGCGCCACTCACAATGAAACATGTTCTTTTAGAGTGTTGGGACTTGCACGATGTGAGACACAAACATTTTACGGCGGAGTCCATGAAGATCCTGTTCAGGGATGTCCCGCCTGATGTGATCCTTGAGTTTTTGAGAGAGATTAACATTTTTCATCTGATTTAAGATTTTACGGAAGAAAGATTTTTAACGAAGTTTCTGGTACGTTTCTAGACGATGTCATTTAAAGAGGTGTGTGAAAGGTTTTTTTTTTTTTTTTTTTTTAATGACTGGTGAGTTGATTTTAACGTGGTGACAGCCCTGATGTGGCCCTTTGCGGTCGGCTGGGCTATAAGCAACATTATCTTATCCCACTCATTCAGTTCAATTGAAATGATGAAAATAAAAGAAATTAGCTGTGTGTTTTTTGGAAGAACAATAACAACAAAAGGAAGACACCGAAAAATACAATTCCAGTAAAATAAGTAAAAGGGAAACCTGAACAACTCCAGAGCACATTGTCAGTCACCGGTATTAGCAAGTCCATAGTGGCTGTCTTTGGATGGGACGGTGGTGTTTTCAGGCTGGCTGCATGACAATGCTACTATTATCACCTGTAGGGGGTATAGTAGGCTGCGTCTTGCCCGTATTTGATCAGAATAGGCCCCACACTGAATGCCACTGAAGTGACTCGGCGTCGGTGCAGTATCTTCACAGATGGGTTGCCTCTTAGCAACTTGATATTGATTTACTCCCGTGAGATGCATTGCTGGAACTGGGATAAAACAAATCTGGGCGTGGGTATGTCTGGCGACTGTCATGATGACCGCTATTGGATGGACACGGTGTGATGCTGTGTGGGAATAACACTACTGAAAAGTTTTAGAAGATGAGACAATGAATGAAAAAAAAAAGAAGAAATGGAGAAAAGAAGTGTCCTGTGGATGCTGTGCTTCATCTTGCTTGCACCCCAAAAGAGGTACAGTGTGTGTTTTGTACGTCTGATCTCCCGCTCCTCTAGATCTGATCACATATCACCAATTCTGTCATCCTTACACTGGCTCCCAATTCAGTCTCGCATTGACTTTAAAGTTCTCCTCCTGGTTTTCAAATCACT
>CM031603.1:76212617-76237617 GCA_018398815.1 Conus ventricosus
TATATATATATATACTATAGAATTGATATTTAAGGCACTTTTTCAGTCCTGGTCACAATAACACATAGGTTGGAATTTTTTGTCTGTAGATAGAAACTGGTTTTTATTAAATGGCTCAGATGGCGGAAACAAATTTGTAATTGTAGAAACACAGAGTGTGTGCCTCAGTCTGTGCATCGCATTTTCGCCTGTCACTAGGAATGGAGTTTTCATTTGTTGGAAACGGAAGTGCTCTTTTTGCTGGGGGAAGCCCTTTCGGCAAAGTTTCATTTCCTGTCATGTTTGGAAGAGGAATGACTGACTCCCTTGTAGACTTCACATTCACATTGACTGGTAGTTTTCAAAATGCCCTCTGTGAAAGAAAATAGACGTGGCTTTGATTGAAGCCAGTGTCAAAAACAAGTGGAGGTGGGACTGGCTAACTGAAGAAGATGTCTGGATTAAACATTGCATTTTGTGTTATAAAGTTCAAGTCGACTATGTGGAAAATTGATTGGCCTGGCAGGTGTTCAAAAGAAGCAAAAACAAAAAGAAAAAAAAAAAAGGAAAGATTTCACATGCCAGTCACCAACAAAATCAAAAAGTCTCGCAGGTTACGAAAAACATATGGAAGAGTTTCCTTTTGTTTGGAATTTAGTATTTCACTTTGAACAACCACACTGTGCTACATAAAGCAGCAAAGTCAAGTGTAGAACCCTGTTTATGTGGAACTCAGTTGTCTCATAGCTCAGTGCAGTTGCAAAGAGAGACGTTTGTGTATTTGGGAGCACCAGTCAGTGACATTGACATTAAAGGGTCTAGGAATTTGTGATCACTAGCTTCCGTTGCCTCCCCCCTTCTCCCTCCATGACCCCCTCTAGATTTATCATCCCTCTCCCCTCCCACTACCCAGTCATCCACCCACACAGACTCGATACTGGTTTGGATATTTATGCAAATGATTAATCATGATGATATTTTAGCATGAGTTTTTTTTCCAACCTTTTTTAAAAGAAAATAAATAATGTGACATTATAACAAATCTAGACTGGCTGAATAATAGCCAGACCAGAAATGCTTTACATGGCTGAAAATCTAGCTTCCAAGTGATTAAGTTTGTATGCAGAATGTGTATTTTTGTGTTTATGGTACAGTGACCAAAAATTGTCAAAAGAAATTTTTTTAGGTTGTTTGATATTTAGAGAAAAAGAATAGTAGTGATTATACTGAGAATGACAGTAGCGATAATAGCAAAATTATTTGTGATGACATGGTAAAAATGATTTTGATTAATGTTCTTGCATAAACACAGATGAAATATGACTAACAACATACCTTTTCTGTTGTTGTTTTTTCATGGCAGTGGAGAGAGGTTTTTCCTCCATTTCCTTTTGAGTTTTGTTTTAGTTTGGTTTGGTTTTGTTGATCGTAGTACCACATCATGTAATGAATTATAAATTGAGAGGGCATAGCAGTCCTGTAGCAGAATAAGCCATATTAGCATTATTGACAGAGCTAGTTGCAGTATATTTTGTTGTTCTGCATCAAATGCTTGAAATTGAAAGTAGATTGGATGTAGAATTGTAGTTCTCTCATGAAGGGAGAATTAGTAGTTAGAAGGGCTCCACCAGTTTCAAGGTTTTAGCTTTTACTCCCCAAGGAAGGTTGAAGCACTCACAAGAGTTCACATTTACCACACCAGATCTGCTAGGCAAATGCCTGACCAAAACATGACCCAGCACCCGAGATAGGCCTTAAGAAACGTACAAATAGTATCCAGTGTTTCCAAGTGGACACCCATCCAAGTTATTCACGTATGACACTGCTTAACTTGTTTAACTTCTGGACTGGACCAAGTCATTGCTTTCAACATGATGTGGCCATTAGCATGAGCTCTGTCAGTTTCCAAAACAAACAGTGCCCTTTGAAGAAAAGCTCTGTCGTCATCAACATCCTGAAAATAGCTGATTGTAAAATACTACCACATGAAAGTAAAGAATATGCCTCTGAACTAGTGATCAGGGGGCGGCATTGGTTCCTTGGCCGACCAATAGGGGTAACCCCCCCCCCCCCCTCCCCTGGAGCCAGGGTGGTTTCTGGATTTCTGCCTCATTCCTCATGCCTCATTTCATTTTGTTTTAAGTCCCCAGGTTAAATCCGATGAATAGCTATTGTCGTCTGATGTCGCCGTCTTCGTCAGAATCATAGCTGCAGGTAGTTAAAAAGAATGGGAAGGGAAGAGGGAGACATGACAAGAGGGTAAACATCTGAATTTGCTACATTTGATGGTACTGGGGTGACTGGTTATCAAAGGCCTTATATAACATGTATGCTGTCATGTACAAAGAAGAACTTTTACAGTGAAATAGAGTTGCTTCTTCCATAACCACAACCAGATCAAAAGAAAGCAGAATGCTGTGAAAAATGATTTTATTGGCCAATCATTTATTGCCCAATCAGATAACGGCGCGGAGACCCAGGTGGCAGAAACCATGGAGCGCCTTCTGCGGGAACAGAGGGCACACAGCGACGCCATCAGTCACATGATGCAGGGGGAGTACAGTTACCTCAACGAGACCAGCGCTAACGCCGCCAGTGAGGGGGAAGCAAGAGGGTCCTCGTCATCGTCATCCCGCTCTGGTCTCCACATCTCCTCTGAAATTGTTAAGGAAGCCAGCCGCCAGTACGACATTCTGGGTGAGCCCAGTTGGTGGGATGAGGGTGGGGGGTGGTGAAGTGTGCTGTGGTGTGTTGTGTTCTGTTGTGTGTGTAGTGTGTAGTAATGTGGTATGGTGTGTATATTTTAAAGAGGTGTATTTTGCTGTGGGAACCAGAGCTCCTGGTATGGACACTTTGTACGTATTTCATGCGTTGGAGCTTGGATTCACTCCTTTCATTTTCAGTAAGTGTGTGACATTCACCCTTTAGAAATGGAGAATTCTGTGTGAGATTCACCCTTTAGAAATGGAGAATTCTGTGAATACGTGAAATGAGTGAACAACCCTGACAGCCACATGAATGTTGTATGATGTACCCATAACAACTTTTGTGCTGCGCTGAAAACAGGCACAGAGGTAGCCATAACAACTTTTGTACTGCGCCGAAAACAGGCACAGTAGTAGCTGTTGTGTACTCAAAGGATTCCGCAGAAGCATCTGATCAGTTCTGATTGGAGTGAAGTTGCAGTCAACGAGATTTTTCATCTGACTGGGTCATCTTTACACATTCTGCTCTCTTCTTTGCATCTGAAAGAAACGATGTCGTCAATGTCTCTCCAGAAATGACTGGCATGAAGTCAAAAGAAAAGAGTGGAGATCTAGAGCTGTCTGCCCAGAAAGAAATGCAGCCACAAAGTAAAGCAAGAACCAAAGGAGACTCGATGCATTTCCCGTTGTGATCAGTTTGCAGGTTCAGATTTTGTGTTTGTTTCCTTCAGAATCCTTGCAGGTTTTCAAACAAAATATTGCGTCTTAAAGGGGATGGAGTTGGGAGCTTGAAATGGAGACGGGACGAAAAAGACCACAGTGGAACATAAATATGAAATCCTTCCCTGATAACAATGAGAATCATTGAGTTCTGTATTTTGACAAGAGCCATTTTCTTATGCCTGACCACATTTGACTTTCATCTCCAGGATGAGAACTTCTCTGTGCTCATGGCCTTCAGCAGTTGTTACAGTCCATCCATGGTATCTAACATAGAGCACTACTGTCTTGTAATATTGTCGTGTATCCAGTACTGCGGGGGGAAACATCATAGTCCAGTGCACTCCTAAGGGGGCCAGTGAAGGAAAGAAAAGGGGATGGGGACAAAACAATATGAATGAATAAGATACCAAAAGTAAATTGTGTGATAATCAGAAGAAAGGAACACATGTAAACCGATATTTAAAGATCCAAAGCAATCAAAGGGAGATCACTTGGACACAAGAGACAACACAACAAAACGATGCATTAGAGCCACAACTGTCTATCTTGGAAAACGCCATTTTGAGAAATGGCCACTTGAAGATTTCACAGGTCTCCAAAAATTACACCTCTGCGCGTAGAACTTCCAAACTTGGGAAAAACAAACACTAGATGATGTTCTAAAGCTGTACAAACGGGGTTAAAAAAAACTCAAATGGAAACCACAGAATTACGCAATCTTAAGAAGTAAACACTCTTGGTCTGAAAAGAAAGGCTTTCATCTTCCCAGAATTTTGAAGCACAACTTATTAACAAGACTTAGAAAGTTGTGGCACACAACGGTAAGACCTTAACAGCTGAAATTCTCAGGCCACAACTGATCAGCTACGGGATAGTGACTTGTGGCCTGGAACATTCCTATCAGTTTGCCGTAATAATTTGGAATACAACTGTCTTCTATGGCTCTAGCCACCTGTGGCACGGACAAACTGTCCCACTGTATGGAACATTTTCAGATCACAACCTGTTATGTACAAGAAAATCAGTTGTGGTGTAAAACATAGTCGTTTTTGTATGTGTTATTCTGGGCAACAAGTGCTCACGAATGAAACACATAGTTGTGGCCTTGGAAGTTTGACATAATTCATGTCATACATTAGGTAACAAGTGTTTAACAATTCTTGAACCGTGTTTTACACTGAGCTAATTTTGTATTTTACACTATTAATTTGCTCGGAACCACTCCCGATAAAAAAAGAATGGACTGGATAGGTTTGTGTGAAGCTGTTATTAAGGAAAAGGTTAAGATCAAAAGATAGAAAATAACGTCAATAGTTTCTGGAAAAAGTCTGTGAACAGAAGACGACATGCACACGCACGCACGCACGCACGCACATTCGCACGCACGCACACACACACACACACACACACACACACACACACACACACACACACACACACACAGAGGCAGAGGTGAATGCAACCAAGCCCTAAAGCTACTTTACTTCTCACTGTCATGCTAACAAACAATAATATACAATAGACTGAACACATATACAAAATTGTGCATGCCTACCTTGTTTGCTGTCTCCAAAATCCACACAAGGATGAATCATCCACAGTAAGAACAACTGTCTACATTGTCACAGTTCACGGTTTATTCACAAAAGGGAGTGGGGGTGGGGTGGAGAGAGACTGTTCACTGTATCATTCACAAAAGGAAAAAATCTGTTCACTGTATCCTACTTCAGTTCACTGCTTGGTCCACAATGGGAGGAAACTGTTCACCGATTTTCCAAAGCAGAAAAAAAGAATTGTACGCATTGATATAGTTCATTGATTTATCCACAATAGAGAAAGTAAATATAGCATATATATTTCACTGATTTGATTCCACATTAACAAAAAAGCGCACCTATTGTTCAGAATGAAAACAGACATCGGCGTACTGTCAAATTCACTCAAATGAAATTTTACAGATCTTCGGATTCTGTGTCCTTCTCGGTAATGTCTGGTTCTGCAAGCCTGTCTGGAGCCGTGCTGGCGCTGGGCAGCCGTTGGTAGAACTGGTGGTGTCGCTGTGGCACAACCCCTAGCTGGCAGAGGTCCAGGAGGTCTTTCTTCTTCGCTTCAGACAAAGGCAGACGATCCGTGTACCGCTGATGAAGGTCCTGCACATTGCTGACGGCTTGCTGGCGACCTCGACGATTGTTTCCCGTGATCATCAGGCTCCGAAAACACTCTGTCATTCCGTATTTGAAATACAGTGTGTCTTCTTCCTTTGTATACCTGAGCCACTTAATCTTCAGCCAGCTGATTTTGGCTCCTGTGATATCAGTCTTGGCATTCCTCATTGTCTGTGAAGCAAGATATTTTAAGTCCAGAAAGTCAGCATATTCAAGGGGAACGACGGTGTATGGGGAATTTGATCTTGCCAGCGGCATCACATCATTAGCAGCATTGTTCCAGAATCCTGATCTTCGCATTTCTTCAAGTGATGTTTTTGCAAACTTCAAAAGATCATTCTCACTGTTCACCCTTTCATCAAGGTGAAAAAAGCCAAGGTAGGCATGCAGGTTGTCTTCAATATGTTGGCACAGAGAGGCACGGAGCGCGGTTGCAGTGTGGTTGTCCAGATGAATGGAGGCAGCTTTAAAAAAGCAATTTCCATCAGGATACACAGGTCTTCTCTCCATGCCATTGGCAAAGAGAAGACTATCCAGACGTTTGGTGTGAATCCGGACAGCCAGGTCATGAAGGGTTTCTTCTCTGTGGCTTTCAGTAATTGCAGTGGCAAGTGGATCTCCCCCTGAAACATTAAAGATATGCTTTTTATGAAGCGGTTTAGTTAAGACAGACTTTTAATTCTGTTTGATCAGCTTCTGACAGACCTGCTTTCATCCAAACTCATTCATGTATACACAGTGACCTGGACTCTTTCCAACTGTTTTTATGATATACAATATAATTATAATATATATATAGTGTGGCTAGGGAAAAAAAGTATATATATTATATGTATAGGGGAGGCGGTTGGCCCAATCGGTAAGATGCAAGATCGTGATCTTGTGGTCCCTGGATCGAGTCCCGGTTGAGCCGTCCGTTTATTAGCGGAGTTACCATTTGTTCTGACTCTCCTCTCCCCAAGTCCTTCAGATGAGACTATAAACCGAGGTCCCGTGTGCATATGCATGCAGAAGATACAATGCGCACGTTGAAAATCCCGTAATCCATGTCAGTGTTTGGTGGGTTGCAGAAACATGAAAATGCCCAGCATGCACCCGAGGCTTTACCAGCACATTGGGAAATGAAGTCGATGAAGCATTAGCTAAAATAGCAGATGTGGTGTGGCGTATATATGGGATATTCTGCACGCATTGACACCACCTCGGGAACAACTGAAACTGTAACAATATAGTATACACGATACTATATTTGCGTAGACAAAACTTGCTCAATAAGATTCAAGTTACTGGCTTTACTCCCACCCTCAGCCTCTCTCCTGCTACAAAGTCTGTCATCACAAACAACACTGAGGTAATGATCGATACCTTGAGAAGTTCCACGAGAAGATGCTGGCTCCTGCTGGTCAAGAAGTAAGCAGGTCTCCTCATCAATTTCAAGATCTGACCAACTGTGGAGCCTGAATGGGAGAACAAAGAAAATAATTAACGCACCAGTTAAATCGTGTATCACAGTCTTCACAACATCTCTTCCTTCAAACGGTGTTTTGCTATTTATTTCAGCTACTGATTTACCAATATGGATGAGCAGCAAAGCCAACTGTACAAGGGGAAAAAACAATGAGGCTACACATATTTCTTTATTCACAGTATTTATTTCATCATATTTACAAGAAAGCTTCTGTGCGTCTTTGAAAATGTGTTCAATTAATACACTTTTGTAAACAAATTAACTGCATGTACAAAATATTAAGGAAAAGGTATTGTGAAAAAGGAAACAAATAGACAGTACATTGATTTTGTTTCTTATTATTGAGAGAAAGAGGGAGAGAGAAAAAAACAACAACAAAAACAGGAGGGGGGGGAGAGAAAGAGAGAGAGAGAGAGAGAGAGAGAGAGAGAGAGAGAGAGAGAGAGAGAGGAGAGAGAGAGAGAGTCGTAACATGGTTAGGGATAAACATGTTAGGCGTAGCCTATTCTGCCAATATGAGCCCTGAAAAACAAAAACAAAAAACAAAAACAACAAGAGAGAGAGAGACAGACAGACAGACAGACAGACAGAGACTTACTGATTTAATACGACGTCAGTGGAGTTGGAAGCAGAAGCAAAAAACTGCCAATGAAGTTTCCTGAATGCAGTGTGAGGGAAAGTGTGAACGGTAAAAGCCGGATGTGCTGGTATATAGCCACTTGTTTACACCAGCATCTCTCCAGACGTTCCCCTTATCTGTGGGAAACAAGCCTCTGAACCCCGGCTGACCCCTCCTTGACCGAATTCTGCCATTCCCGGTGCCTGATTTTCCCCACCCAGAAGTGACCTGCAGGGCGGTGAAATCTAATAGCCCAACCTTTCTCTTTCACTTGCAGGAATTTCCTCAGCCAACAACTGATAACTGCTAGCATAAACAAGTTTGGCCTGAGAGTGGTGATTCCCCTTTCTACCATTCCTTCTTGGGGCCACAGTCTGTGACTGCTAGCTGTTCATTTGTGGCATGCAGAATCTGGTTGGATGTGGACAGGGCAACAACTGTTTCTTTGCTATAAACCAAAAACTAATGAATGTTTCATAACCATGTTTCAGCATGTTAAACAGACTGTATTAATACACCTAAAAATATGAAAAAGTCAAAACACAATTTTTTCGAGATAAACAGTTGTGGCTCTAATGCATCGAAAAGGTAACAGTCAGTTTGAATAAAGAGATGGTATGATCTTGAATCAAGATGGAAAAATATTGGTGATCAGTCCCGAACCTTGTACACTTCATCTTTTGTCATGGAATATTTGTAAAACAAGCCTATCTAAGTCATCTGGCAGTGTGCGTTATAATGATTCAAACAGCTAGGCCACAGTGTGATAGATGTACAAAAGACAGTGGTCCAGGCCCTGGAATTCATGGATATATCTTGAAATTGATGACCGTTGATAAAGAAATAGAAAAAAAAAAGGGAGAGAGGGGATGTAGGCAAAAAGAGACCTACAAACAAGATTCAGGGCACTGTCTCCATCAGTGGCAACGTTTCCAGGAATGGACAAACATGAATTTTGTTGAATCCCAAACCTTGGCCTGAGACTGTGTCAGAAGTGGGCAGTGCTGACTCAAACATCATTTTACCACCATGGCCCTCCATGACCACAGATGGTTTAGAGATCTGATGATGATGATGTTGTAACATGTGTTGTCAGTGTTCTTTGGTGTTTGTTTTATGTGTAGTTTGCGTGTTTATTGGCTGTGTTTCTGCGTTGTCATGTTCCTCTCTCAAGTTTATGTTTAAAACGTCAGATGTTCTTGGTGTAACTACGTCTTCGTCACCTGATCCTGTCTCACCTGTCCCTGTCTCCTGTAAGTGTTGGAACAGTGAGTAAACTTGAAGAAAACAGGCATGGGAGAGATTGCAGAGTATGGTTACTCTTGTTTGTCACCTGTCTGACCTCTCCCCGTCTCCTGTAAGTGTTGGAACAGTGAGTAAACTTGAAGAAAACAGGCATGGCAGATTGCAGAGTATTGTTACTCTTGTTGTCACCTGTCTGACCTCTCCTGCCTGTACTGAGTGTCAGAGCAGTTAGTAAACCTCAGGGAAGACGATAGGCAAGGCAGAGATGGTAAATTATCATTACTGCTTGTATTATGGACTGGAATGTTGGTACTGTCTCAGAGAATTGATTATCTTGTCAAAATATTGGAGTTAACATGCACGCGCATGCACGCACGCAGGCACGCACACATTTATTTGTCTTTGAAGTCAGAGTCATTAAAAATCTTTGAATTTTTGAGGAATAAAACAAACAAACAAATGAAAAAGTATTCCTTGAAATTGTGAGATTAGTGCTGATAAATACCCCTGAGTGCTTAAAGTGCTAGAAAATGATGGTTTTGATGTAGTGATTTGTGTTTTTTTTTTTTTTAGAAAATAAAAAAAATATACACAGAATTAATCATTTAGGGGGAAAAAGTATCAATTTATTTGTTTATCTGCTCAAATTGTCCTCTTCTTTGTCATTTGCTTCTAACCAGATTCGGCTGAAGTGACTGTATGAAGCTACCAAAGAATGCATAATTTATGATTCATAATTCCTTCATATATTTTCTGTACTGTCCTTGAATTATATATTTAAAGTCCTTAAAGTATCCTTAAAATTATGATTCATAATTCCTTCATATATTTTCTGTACTGTCCTTGAATTATATATTTAAAGTCCTTAAAGTATCCTTAAAATTACTTTCTTTAATTTCTGTGTGATTGTCCCCCCTCCCCGGCACACAAACATACACTCATGGTACGCACACACACATGTATGCACATGCATGCACACATATTCACAGAGAGAGAGCGAGAGAGAGACAGAAGTGGGAGACCAGGATTGGGAATGGGGGGTGGGGGGGGGGGGGGGGGGTGAGGCAGGGAGAAGGCCTGCAATAGACAATGCATTTGCACAATAGGCAGTGATGATGGAAGAAAATATGCCCTGCCTGTTATCATTCAATCAGCAGCAAGTTATCTCTGTGTTCATCACAAAAATGATTTTGGTTGGAGGGCAGGGAGGTTGAGAGAGAAAGACATCCATCGATGATGGAGGGTGTTTGGGAGAGGGGGGGGGGGGGGTGATTGGGGAGAGAAGAGAGCTCTTTATTTAAGCCAAATTTAAAGAGATTATTTGCTCTGTCCATGCTCATGAAGAGAGGGCGAGTGATGGAGAGCGTGAGAGAGGGGAGAAAGGGTTAAATCAATAGTCCAATTACATTACAACCGGACTTGAAAGATGGAATATTTGCCGAACCAGCTATCAGCTAATAGCGAGCATGTCGGGTGTGTGCGGCTGTCGCAGGGTGACTGATGAGAGAGAAATCAGACCTTTGATTGGTCAGTCCAGACCAATCTTCTGGTGGATACCTTTGTGTTATGTTCTGGTTAGGGTTGATGGCATGCCCCTCAGGGTATTCTGCGTGGTGAAACACTAGGCGGGCGTCTGAACTGGATGTCTGTCCATTGATTTTGTGGATCAGAAAAGATTATTTCAGCTGGAGACTGGAGAGGATGAGGAGAGAAAGAGAGAGGGAGGGAGGGTGGGAGGGAGGAAAATGAGGGTGGACGAGGGATGAGAGTGAGAAGAGAATGTGTTTCTTGAATTTTGAAATGGACAACTGCATCCTCAAAAAGTGCAAGAGGGAGAGAGAGAGAAAGAAAGAGTAAGAAAGCAAGTAAATTTACTAGTCCAGTAACATTGCTGAACAGCAGAAGGATGGAGCATTTGCCCAACCAGATTGATGTCGGCCAATAGCATACAAGTTAGCTGTGTGTGGCTGTCATGAGATGACTGATTGCAGGAAAAACTTGTGGTGGATAATTTGTTGCTGTGGATGCCTGCCCATTAGAAGATTTGAGAAGTCATGGGATGCAAGAGAGAGAGAGAGAGAGAGAGAGAGAGAGAGAGAGAGAGAGGTGAAGAAAGGAGGGAGGGAGGAAGGAAGGAAGGGAGAGGGAGGGAGCATAGCAATAAGGGAAGAGAGAGAGAGAAGGGGGAGGGAGGCAAGGGAGGGAGGAGGAAGAAAAGGAGAGAGAGAGAGAGAGAGAGAGAGAGAGAGAGAGAGAGAGAGAGAGATCCTGGCAATAGGAGGAAAGGGGATTTTGTTTGCATGCCTGTCAGGATAACCAGTAGGGTGAAATATGGGATCACTGAGTGAGCCTGCTGCCTGTGCTCTGGCTCTCATTTCTGATCACAAGGAAGATTTGTCATTGGGAAGTTACTGTGTGTACCTTTCCATATTTTCTCTCTGTGGCAACATGTGCTGGACATTCTTGTTTGTGCTGCAGTGGAGCCTGTTGGTGTCAACACTGACCGCCAGAAATCTGGAGGAATGAAGTTGTAGATGTGAGGGCAAGTGAACACAAAATATGGAAATGTTCTAGAAAGAAGCAGATTCTTTTGAAAAGTTTATTTGTTTGAAACACAATGTGTACAATACATATATGCGAACAATTTAGCGTTGAAGGCAAATGTACAGAGTTGGTTATCATTAGTTGTAGATTACATAATGACCATAACAGATGCAAACTCTGCCTGAGACTCTTGGCAGCATCACAGATATACATGTTGAAGGTTTTCTTCTTCCAGGTTTCAGAAAAGTCAGTCAAAAGTTTTCCGCTGTTGCCATCACTTCTAATATTTGTTGTAATTCATGATTATGTGCGCATTTTTAAGAATGTATCAAATTGTTTATACCTTTCCAAAACCTTTTTTTCTAATCAGATACTTTAATCTCTCGATTACCTGCACATGTACCAAGTATATAACAGGGTTTTGTTTTGTTTTGTTTTGTTACTGTCAGTTGTCTCGGTATGTATGTCATTTGTATCACTTAGTTTCATCAAGAAAATTTCTCAGCAAACTAAAGGTGAGACTGCCATAGCACACTTTACTCAGCAAGCTGATCCATTGACATCTGTTACACCAGATCAGTGAGACCCAGCTGCAGTGCCATGGAATTCTTTTTGGCGGTTGAGTACCCAGGCCTTGTCAGTCATAATAAAATGGTAGACTGTGAGTTGGTGGTGGTCTGATCACGGTCCATTCTTGTTGTGGGGCCAGCTTCAGGAGAGGTCACCCATGTCAGGGAAAGCGTGGTGTAAGCGGTTTGTTCACACAGTGGCCAGGTGGAAGGCAGAGTACTGGAAGAGGGTTGGTTTCTGTCTCAGGTCAGTCTGCATGATGAGTGGACCTACTTCTTTTTCTGTTGACTCTCCAGCAGTCGAGAGGTTGACAGGTTTTGTTTCTGAGTACAGCGACAAGTGTAATTCTGTTATCGGAACTTAGCATTATATTATCATTTCTCAAGATAGCATAGGTTTTTTCCATTTATGATTATAAAACTTTAGATTTCCCAACCCACAAAAGCTTTAATGCTAAAACATAATTGTTTTGAAAATCCATCTTCCTCGATATTCCTAGTATTCTTCGTATCCTAACTAACCTTTTGTCGAAAATTATTGAAAAACTTTTTTCTTGCATGCTTTCAGTAAAGACATCTGCTTAACTACACTTTTTCGTCCATATATATGATAGAAAGTCCTAATTCTGATAGTTTTTCAGATGATCAGGGCTTGTGTGATGTTTTGAATCATTAATGAACCATATTCAAAGGCGAAAAATCTTAAATCTCTGTAGCCTTGAGTAGATTCCTTTCTGTTCCGAGATTTGTATACACTTAAATTAAACTGAAGAGTTGGTACATTTTTTTTTCATTTCTTTTTTCTTTTGAGCCTAGATGTGCTGCATTGATTTGTATTAAGTCTCTTTCCCTCCATCTTTTTTTTTTTTTTTTTTTTTGGAGAAGGAGGGGTGTCATTTTTATTAAAAGAAACTGAAATAAACAAGGGGGATGATGGGTGCAGAAGAGGATGAGAAAGAGCACCAACACATCTTCTGGCCTTTGTATGAAAACTACCTTGAGTGCCTTGGGTCTGCTAGTTCTACTGTCTCTGGCGCAGTATGTAGTGGACAGGTGCTGTGATACACAGATCCCAGGGGTTCACACGTCAGAAACTTGATGTTCTCAGATGGGGCAGTGTGGTGTATCTCCTTTCCCTGCTTCCAATTTTGATTAGTTTTCAAACATTTCTTATAGTATGGTGTAGCTCTAAATTATGGTTTATACAGAATTTGATGTTATTTTCCTTTTAACTAAGGGATGGTAAAGTTTTTCTGAAGTATCGAGTCTGACGTAAATAAGATGTGAGTTTTTATTACTGTTGTAGGAGATCAAATGATATTAGATAAGGGATCTTTATTTATGAAGTCTGATATACATGAGATGTGAGAGTTGACCTCAGAAGTGGGAAGTCTGGAGTGAACGGGATGTGAGTTTTAACTTGCAGCAGAGCTCTGAAAGTTTGTTTGCCATGTTTGTGTTTTCCTAGCGAAAGAACACCTGTGGTTGAAAATTCCCCTTCATGGCAGCTGAGCAAAGGAGGGGTTCTGTGCATGTGTGTAGATGTTAGTTGATGGGTTGGTGGCTGGATAGAGGGGGGTGTGGGGGGAGAGGGAGTAGGTGTATGTGTTTGTTTAAACTGGTGCAGTGTTGAATGAAGTATAAGGCTGAGTCCACATCACGAGCTCAGCCGAGCCGAACTTTTCAGCTCCGACTTTTCTGAGCTTCAAGCCGAACAGCCCGAAATGCTAGGCCGGCCACACCAAAGGCTTTCCGGCGCTGATGACGTCAAGCTGAAACGCTATCAGTTCGGCGCGGAATGCTCTAGGTGTGGCTAGCCCAGCTGTCTCGGGCTGTTCGGCGAGCATGTTCTGCTAGCAGATCAGCTCAGGCCGACCGAGAGAACATGCAACACAGATCAGAAACCAACTGGCCCAGTACTTTGTTGGTCCTGGTTCAGTCTCGTGGCAGGAAGACTACATCTAGATTGTATTGAGAGAAAAAAAAAAATGTATAGGCCTATTGATGTCAATTCTCCTTGTCGGATGCGTGAATGGGTGGGCATTCTCAGAGTTTGTAAATTTGCATTTTTTTTTCATTGGGTTATGTAGGGAAGTAGGAGGTTGGGGTGTTGTGAAGGGAATGTTTTAGTTGTTATTTACATATTGCTGTAATTACACACACACACACACACACACACACACACACACACATGCACGTCTGATATCGCTTTTAGTGGGAAGACGTTAAACCGAGGATCAGCAACACACACACACACGCACGCACACACTCACTCACACAAGGTTTCCGCGATCTGAAGAGTTCTGATAAAGGGGAAAAACTGTGTCAACTTTTCGGCTCTAGCTTACAGCTGGGGCAAAAGTCCTGGTGACTTTCCTTCGGCTTGCGGCTAGCAGTTCGGCTTGCAGCTCAGTCGGCTACTGCTCTTCATGTGACCACTCTAACGAAAACGTTACTTCAACTTTCTTCGGCGCCGGAAAAAGTTCGGCTCAGCTCGGCTCGTCTGCTCGTGATGTGGACTGTACCTTAAGCTTGCCTGCATGCAGCCCACTGTTTGTCCACTGACTTTTTTTTTTTTTTTTTTTTTTTTTTTTTTGCTGATAAAGTTTAGTAAACAAAGAGAATGTGGATGAGTGTGGTTGTAGGGCAGAGGGGTGTGTGAGTGTGGGTGGGGGGGGGGGGGGGGGGGGGGGGGGGGGGGGGGGATGGCAAGAGGTATCACATCGCTGCCTTTTTTCTCTGGCATTTCTCTCCCCCCATCGGTAATCTTATCAGCCTGCCTCCCTTCTTTTCCTCTGCCCTCCTTTCTTTTCACCTGTTGTGTTTTTCCTCTTTTTTTTTTTCCCACACAGTGTCACTTCCTCTCTTCAATTACTTTCCACCCTGGTCTTCCCCCCCCCCCCCCCCCCCCCCCCCCCCCCCCCCACCTTCCCCTCTTCCTTATCTTCCTCCTGTCCACCCCCACCTCTTCCTCTCATAAACAGTGTCAGTCTGTCAACATGTATTGGTCTGTACCTGTTTTCTTTCTGTGTTCCTTCTGTAGTCTTCCCCAGATTATTTGTTTGTTACATGTTGCTGTTGTTACTGTTTTTCTGACCCTTATCTGGGTAATAGGTCCGTGCTCCTGTTAGTCAAGTTCTGTTTCTTTTCTTTATGGAGCCTGAAAATCCAGTGAACTGAGAAAGCTGGAAAGAAAAGGTTCATCATGGAATCATAGGGGGTTGAGTAACTTTTTAGAGCCAAAAGGTTATCACATAGTCCAGAGAGAAGGAAAAAAGTTATATGCAAAGTTGAAAATGAATGTTTTTGGGGACATAATCAAAACGTGGAAGTCCCTAAGAGATGAAACACTGCTGGTTTGTTTCTTAGAGCTTTAGAAGTCTGTGTGGGATGAAGTGTTGCTGAACAAGTACCTGTTGGATGACAGGTTGTTTGTTTCTCAGGGCCACTTGAAGTCTCTTTGGGTTGAAACATGGCTTGTTTCTCAGAGCTGAAGTCCCTTTTGGATGAAATGTTGCTGATTTGTTGTCTTCGTGGAGCAGCTGGAACAAACCCAACCTTCATGCAACTGCAAAAAAACCCTGACAGAATTTAGGTTGAGAAAATTGCCCTTCATTCAGACAAAAATGCAAGAAATAATGCAAACTAAGTTATTTTGTGGCTCTGTCCGTGTCACTCATTGCACCAATGTCATCATCAAAATTAGGAAGGGTGTGTGTGTGTGTGTGTGTGTGTGTGTGTGTGTGTGTGTGTGTGTGTGTGTGTGTGTGTGTGTGTGGTGGTGGAGTAAGGGGGGCTGGGGGGGGGAGCAAATTACTTTGCAAATTAGCTAACCAACTCATCAATGCTGATCATTGAAACCAACTTTTAATCAAAGAAAAATTTAAAAAAAAAAAAAAATTGGGAACTTGTACAATGATGTCGTTTTAACATGTTGGTAGACAATTATACCCTGTGCAAAATGGAACCTGGGCTTAACCCATGGAGCGAGAAAGACAGAAAGAAAGAGGCGGGTCTGGCTTGGAGGAAGACATGGAAGATGGAGGGTTGGATGGAGAGGTGGAGTGGGGACAGCACCGAAGAGGGGTGGTGGGGAGATCTGGCATGAGAACAACTTGGAAGACTGCATCCACCCCCAGAGAAATCACCTACTGGCCATTGATGGAGAGTCAAGCCAGGCAGAACTGACAAAGGGTAAGGGGTGTGATAGTGGGGGAGGGGAGGGGTGGGTGTTAACTGCAGTGGAACAAAGGTATTTAATGGCTGCCGGCAGTGAAAGCTAGGGCCGTTGGGGGTTTCTTTGACCCTTGATTGGGCTCCTAGTGGTCTGGGTGCACTGCAAGAGGAGAGCTGGTGAATGGAAAGCATTAGGGTTGTTGAGGATGAAAACAAGAGGTAATGGTGCTGTTAGGTGGTTGGCCAAGACGGCCTTCAGATCAGCTAGCCAACTCATCAGAACTGGTCACTTGAGCCGGAACTTAGCTAATCAGGGACGAAGCAGAATGAGAGAAAAAAAAAGGGGGGGAAAGGGGGACATAAAAGTGAAAACAAATGGACCATGACAGTGTTACAGTTTGTTGTTGTTTTTTTTAATGGTTTAAAGAAGTTGTTTTGCAAGTGTAACTTTGAAGAAGATGATGATGATGATGATTACTCTATTTATAACAACAGGGTCAGTTTTTCTTTGGGCTGGTTAAATTGAAAATAGATCTTACTCTTGGAGTAGGCCAGATGGTCTAAACATGCCCACAGCTATTCATTGATCTTGCAAGTGACTGGATGACCATCGACATTTTGTTTTTTAACCTGCTCTGGAAGATTTCAGAGATTTTTTTGGCTGATTACGATAAAAAAATTTTTTTTTTTTTTTAATCTATTTATTTATTTTTTTTTTTTTTAAAAGGAAATTGGTATTTGTCATTTGATCTGTAGGTTCAACACTTGACCTGGTGTGGATATTTAGTCTTGGCCTTTTAACTTGCGTGTAGTTATTTTTAACTGAAATGCAGCCTTATCCATTTTATCCTGAGTACAAATATTTGTGTTGATTTTATTGCCCATTATGTGGAATTTCTCCTTTTTCTTTTTAATTCATCAGCATAGCCAGTAATCCGTTCTGTCACAGAAACTGGGGAATGAAGTGAGCGAGTGAATCTTTTTTTTTTCCCCCTTGTAAAATCAGGAATACCTCCAGTGATTTCGGAAACTATTTTTAGACCTGCAGCAGACAGGGTGTCAAAGCATGGTTTTTGGTTTATTTGTTTGTTTGTTTGTTTTCATGGCATGGGAGTTCTGGCTGTTGATCAAGATTTCCCTGTGTGGGCTGCATCAAAATCTCCTCTTGCTGCACTGCTGCTGGAAAATGATATGTATATGCTTTCTGGGCTGTGCAGATTGTAGGGTTGTTGGCGTTAATCCCTTGTGTCTTCTGTCTGGGTTTCCTGGCTTTTTTTCCTCTTGTTGTTGTGTTTCTTTCCCCCTGTCAGTCATGTTTGTTAGTTTGCGGCGTTAACTTAAGGGCGCCTCTGTGTGTGTGTGTGTGTGTGTGTGTGTGTGTGTGTGTGTGTACATGTGCGCATGCGTACATGCATGAACAAGCATGTTACTGTTGGTGGGTGGGGTGGGATGGGGTAGGGGGAGGTGGAGCTGGCATGGAGATGGGGGATGGGTGAATTAGTCCATCAGATTTTCAGATTGTAGTTTGATGTGGCACATCAGGAGAATGTGGAAGGAGTGGGATTTAGAACATCAGAAAGCAATTAATCAAAGACAATAATCAAATTGAAGGAATCTGCCAATAAGAAAATGGGAATGAAACTTGCCCTGTCAATGATACGTCACATCAACAGATTCAGCCAGGCAGCCCAATACATGTGTAGCCACAAACACATTGTTCCAGCCCACAGCTGCATAATAACACCACTTACATTTAGTTACAACCACCCATCAGGCAACCGTCCAATCAAAACACAATCAAGCTTACCAGATTGCAGCTATCTGCATCATTTGCCGTCAGCCAGTTTTCTCTCTCTTTCCTACCATGCCCAGTTTTGTACTTTTTTTCCTTACTATGTCAGTTACTTTGTTTTTTGTTTTTGTTTTTCTTTTCTGGCTGTCCCATCCTCTGTACCCCCTCCCCACCACTCCACCCCTTGCCAACTCCCCCTCATTCCTTCTCTCTTCAGTGGCTCCACTCCAGTAGTACTTACTCTGGCTCTCCATGTAAAGCCACACCCACGGTTGTGCTGTTTCAGCCCCAACGCGGGCTGTGCACCAGGAACAGTGGTTGGAAATGGAAGCAAGGGATATGTTTGGTGTTACTGGTTCTGACGTAACCACTACATACTATTGTAGTCAGTGTGCACCAGCTTGTTCTGTGTGTGTGTTTTCTGCTCTTCTCCGATCCCATCTCCTCAACCAGCCATACCTTTTTTTTTCTCCCATCACTCTTTCTATGAACCTTGCTAGCATGCTGGCAGTGAAGTTGAGGTTGATTTTACTTTAAAGGAATAAAGTGACAAAGAGTTCGCCCATCCAAAAGCAGACCGAAGCAAGTTCAATCCATGCCGGTCTGTTTTATGTAGTTTATTATCTCTGTCTGTCTGTCTTTCTCTCTTGCATGGCCTGCCTCCACTCCTCTTTCACTCTTGCACTTTCCCCTCTCTCTCATTATTACAAACGCTCCCTCCATCCCTGTCTGTCTGTCTGTCTGTCTGTCTGTCTGTCTCTATCTCTCTGTCTCTGTCTCTCTCTCTTTTCTCTCTCTCTCTCTCTCTCTCTCTCTCTCTCTCTCTCTCTCTCTCTCTCTTTCACACACACACACACACACACACACACACACACCACACACACACACACACACACACACACACACACACACACATTCATTCTGTCCCTTGCTCATCACCCTCATTCTATTTCACACTATCCTCACCACTTCTCATTAATGTTGCAATGTTCAGTAGAAAGTTGACAATGGTGTATCATCTCATAGATTGTTTGCACTTTTACACAAAAGCCTTCTGGTTTTGGGTCTTGTTCTTTCGTTGCATGGATCATAGGAAAAGCAACTGGAAGCTTGTATTGCATCTCATCACTGTTGTGAGGGGGATACTGCAGTGTAGGTGTGGTTGCTTTGACCGCTTGTATACATTTTACTTTTGAACAGCAAATCTTATATCAGCAGACCTATCTCACCTTTAGAGCTCCTGCCCCATTGGGTGAATCTCTTATTGCTCACATCATTGTATTACGCTCACACTCACTACCAGAGCAGTGCCCCACAACCACCCTCCCTTTCTCTCCCCCCCCCCCCCCCCCCTTCCTCTCAGCACCCCACCCAGCAGCAGAAACCTATCTCCTCCCTATCTCTCCGTCCTCCTGCTTTCTCTTTCATTCATGGTTGTTCAGCCACAGAGCTACACACATGCAGAGCCAGACGTTGGGAGTGTAGTGTAGGGGCAGCTAGTGTGTAGTGTAGCTCTGTGCGCCATCACGCGCAGGCCCTGCACCCAGTTTTCTCCCAGACTTATATATACGCCCAGTCCTGTTCCAGAAAAAAAAAGAGGGGGGGGGGGGGGGGGAAGTTGCAGACCCCCTGCTATGCATCTCTCTCGGTTCCCTGCCAGTGCAAGTGGCACACACATTTACTGTCTACCGTTCATTCGCTTTCTGTTGCCTCCTCTCCCGCCTGGGAGGGCTCCGTCTCTCTTCTACCTTTTTGTTTTTTTCGTCCCCTTAATAATGCCTGCTGGATTTTCGAGGGAGAGATGGTGAGCCTATCTGTGGACTGGAGTTTGTCCCCCTTTCCCACTTCGCCTACACCTTTCTAATTGATGTGGTTATGGACGTAGGGTCGGGGAGAGTGCAGGGGCTAAGTGGCAAGGATTAGGTGATGTCTGGAAGCGAGGGGAGATGGACCTGAAAATGGAGGTCAGCGGAGCGTAAGCCTTGTGGTGGTGGTGGTGGAGAAGACAGTCAGTCTCTTGTGCGTGGTTGTGCTGTTGTTCATTCCCGTTTTAATCAGGGAGAAGACCCGTGTAGTGATGATGTGATAGAGTGATGTGAACGGTGGGTGAAGCTGGATTTGGAGTGGCGGTCAGAGACTGCCGTCAGCATCTCAGTGCTTTTGTCATTTTGTGGTTTGAATTTTGTGTGGTTTCGTCAGCCAGATTCGCACGTCTCACTGAAGCCTATGATTCTTTTTTTTTCTTTTTCTTTTTTTTTTGGTGTGTGTTTAGATTTGTGTTGCCGATACCCACACATTTCTTAGGCCTTTCATTGATTTGGAGAGTTCCTGTTTGGCTTCTGCAGTTACGCAATATTTTCAGTTTTGTGTCCAACAGCTCAACAATCTTTGTGTGTGTGTGTGTGTGTGTGTGTGTGTGGTATGTGTGTGTGTGTGTGTGTGTGTGTGTGTGTGTGTGTGTGTGTGTGTGTGTGTGTGTGAGGTAGAGAGAGAGAGAGAGAGAGGGGGGGGGGGGGAAACAAGAGTGCATCACAGATTGTATGCCAGTGGATTTTTAAAATGCCACATGACTTTGAAATCCAGGTGGTGTGTTTATGTGTACAGGGTATAAAGGGAACCAAACCAATAAAATTTGTTGGTGGGCTTTTTAAAAGAATCTTCTTTTTCTCCAACATTTTGCTTCTTAGGGACAAGGGAGCTGCTGAAGTTATGTTTGTATATATTTCATTCGTGTTGAAGCTGAACCACAGTGAAAACTTGCAAAAATATACAATTTTATAAGACATTCAAAGAATTGGCTGTATCCTCATAAATGTATGTATGTGACCTGATGTATCTAGAGAGGGTGAGGTATATCAGACAATTATGTATAGTGTTATTTTTTTTTAGAACCTCTCATTTCCAGGTGATATACTGTCTGTTAAACATTCGGGTGGTGTTGGCTGAAAAGTACCTATTCATGAAATTATATTTCTTTAGCATCCGTACTACAGTCTTGAAACTTGTTAAAAAACACTTGCTTGATTCAATGTTATTTTGGCTTCAGAGTTTCTAAAGAGTAACTACTGATGTAAAACTGTACCCACATATGTGACCCAAACACAATGACTCATTTGAAATAAGCAGGAACGTCTATACATAAGCTCCACTGACAGCAAGACTGACCACAAGAGAGGTATAACACTCTATGGTGTGTATAGGACATAGCGTTGTACTAACCAAGCCAAAGGTGGGTCCATAGTGTATGTCCAGAGCACAGGAAAAGGGTTAATGCAAAAAGTGAGACGTGCTCATTTGTAAGTGTCTGTGTTGCAGTATCAGACTCCTCTTTGAGACTTGTCCAGGATGTTCATGGTAGCACTTGGTATTTAAGAAACCTTTTATCATTGTGTAAAAGCGGTGAACGCACCAGATACAATGTCGGATCACCATGTTGTGAGCGTCAGACCTTCCCTCAGTAAAGAAAAGATCAAAAGCCTTCAGCATAATCTCATGGTGGTAGTCAAGTTGTTGTTTTCCTTTTCTTGGCCACAAGTGATCCATGACATTTCTACCTTACATTGTGGGCGTCACATCAGAGATAATAAATGGCCAAGAAGGCCCTGAATTGAGAATTATGTCTCCAAGCTTTATCTCCTGCTCAGATCTCAAATTGTAGTGGTATATCAGAGATCAGTGACAAAAGGAACCAGACTGTTTCAGAGAGAAAATATGTTCCTGACCCTCTGCTCTTTTTGCCGTCTGGTCTCTTTTTGCCGTCTGGTGTCAAAAGGAAAGGAAGTGGTGCCGATTAGCAGGGGCTGCTACTTTCCCTTCACTGACATTATCACATCTGTGCACCACAGCACGATTCAGAACAGAAAGTGCAGTGGCAATTCACACATGATTACGTTCAAGTGCCTTTAATTCTCTCTCTCTCTCTCTCTCTCTCTCTCTCTCTCTCTCTCTCTCTCTCTCTCTCTCTCTCTCTCTCCTTTTTAGTACTTTTTAAAAAAAGAGATTTTCACCAAAAGAAATATGTCTGTCTCAACTACGGAAAAAAGTACAAGATCAGATGGTTGTTTCTCACGTTGTTATTTTCACAGGGTTACATTTCATTTCAGTCTCACATTTTCTCCTGGCTTTGAACATAATGACAGATTAAGATTGAATAGATTTTTGGTGAGAATTATTGAAACAGACGACATGAAGTTGATTATATATTCTTTTTTTTTTTATTGGTAAAGACACAAGACAGTATCAAACTGATGTCATAATACAAGGAGGAAATTGAGAAGTTGGTTATCATGTTCCCATTTCTCTGAAAGGACGTTTTTGTCATAAAAGATATAATCATTCTTTTCCTTTTTTTTCCTGTACATATATACAGTTAATGGCAAGGTTATTTTTATTATTAGGATAGTAAAACGAAGAAAGCATAGATGTGTTTGGACCAAAGAATTTCCAGTATACTTAAACTTTCATCAGACTTCCTATGGCCTGTGACTGATGATGGAATTTTTGAAATAGTGTAAAACATTTTGCATCATTGGTCATGTAACATAGATTTTTTTCCCCTTCTAGAGCAGATGAAGACAGAAATCCCAAGCAATGATTTGAAATTAAAATGTGCATGAAAGTGAATCTGTAGCTTAGGAAAGGAATTACATAGAAATGAAAACAAAATCAGCAACAGACATGAAGAAATGGTTATGTAAACCAAGAAATAAGTGAATGAATGAATACATAGAAATTTTAAAGTGAGGAAATGCAGATCAGAGAAAGAGTTATAGAAAAAAAGAAAGCGGGGGGGGGGGGGGGGGGGGGGGGGGTTATATTTGTTATGAGGACCACAGAAGTGCTGCTTTCTTTGGATGTGTGATTGGTGGCTGTTCTACTAGACTGTAGTGTCTTGACAATTTTGCCAGTCGGCTCTATGCCTGGTGGTGGGCACAGTTGATCAGCTACACCAGGTTGGAGCTCTTGCAATGGCTGTGTCATGATCATGAACCTATGGCTTGACTTCAGTATCTTTTTTCTTCTTTTTTTTTATCCTCTGCATTTGTTAATGCTGAATTTTAGTTGCGATTTCTCTGCGCTGTGAGTGATGGTTATTCCAGTCTCATTTAGCTTTGTCTCAAGGTTGGTTTTTTTTTTATATAAGTTTGTTTCTGCTTGGGATAGAATGAGGAACCATCTCAGGATGAAATGGCCATGGATAGTTTAATTTGCAGGCACACATTGTGCATTTCTTTTGTGGGAATCAAAGAGGAGCACGGTGCCCTTTGGCTTTAATAGGAAGGATGACTCAGTTTTGTTTGACTGAAAATCTTCTGAAATCATCAGCTGACATTCGTACAAATTTCTTTTCTTTTAACATTCTTGTACATCCCTTATCTCTGATTCATTCATCTCTTGATCTCAGCATGCTACAACTATGGAGATGGTGTGATACTGTTAGTAGCTGGTGAGAACCAGAGCAGAAAGGCTGGTCTGTGCACTCTTGGTTCTTTCCTGTAGTGTCTTGACAATTTTGCCAGTCGGCTCTATGCCCTGGTGGTGGGCACAGTTGATCAGCTACACCAGGTTGGAGCTCTTGCAATGGCTGTGTCATGATCATGAACCTATGGCTTGACTTCAGTATCTTTTTTCTTCTTTTTTTTTATCCTCTGCATTTGTTAATGCTGAATTTTAGTTGCGATTTCTCTGCGCTGTGAGTGATGGTTATTCCAGTCTCATTTAGCTTTGTCTCAAGGTTGGTTTTTTTTTATATAAGTTTGTTTCTGCTTGGGATAGAATGAGGAACCATCTCAGGATGAAATGGCCATGGATAGTTTAATTTGCAGGCACACATTGTGCATTTCTTTTGTGGGAATCAAAGAGGAGCACGGTGCCCTTTGGCTTTAATAGGAAGGATGACTCAGTTTTGTTTGACTGAAAATCTTCTGAAATCATCAGCTGACATTCGTACAAATTTCTTTTCTTTAACATTCTTGTACATCCCTTATCTCTGATTCATTCATCTCTTGATCTCAGCATGCTACAACTATGGAGATGGTGTGATACTGTTAGTAGCTGGTGAGAACCAGAGCAGAAAGGCTGGTCTGTGCACTCTTGGTTCTTTCCTGTTCTGCCTGTCAGCGAGACAGGACTTTTTTCATCTTCTTTATTAGGAAACAGATTATCTGGCATCTGTCGTAACTTTCATTTTATGCCATTTGTCAGTTTTTGTGGGTGAATCGTTTTCTGATGACAACGACCAAATTGTTAGATAATGATATATGTGCAACACTAGTATTCGTGCCATTTTTTATGTCAATATACCTTGTCCCTATGACATTGCATGCTTCACATCCGTACCTCCCTTCTTGAGTGAATATGAATAAATCATGATTTGGGGGAAAGAGGCCAGAAGGAGAGGGGGGGGGGGGGGGGGGGGTACAGGAAAAGGTTGCAGGAAGGAAGAGGAGGGGGGAGGGGGCATACATACAGAAAATAGCAAACTGGAAATGAAAGTTAAAGTTGTAAAGCAAGAACAGTGATGCTTTCATTTTGTGTGTGCTATAAAAAGCAATTGCACAAAGGCACATATTTGAAAGGTGATCATGGGATATGTTTGTTTTCCAGTCATATGAAATAGCAACAACAACAATAACAACAACAGAGTTTGGGTTTGGGAAAATGAATCGGTGCCAGTATTCACTTACCTAGCTAGAGTCTATGGCTGTACTCCAAAAATCTTGTTTGCTAAACAGCATAGAAAATATTGCTTGCTAATGACAGTTTGAAATAGGCTTTACTTTGTGAACAATCATATCAAGGAAAATATATCAGTCATGTTGTTACTTTTGTTGGTTTAAAAGACAGTTCACTTTCATAGAAATTTTGTGGCACTGTGATACAAATCAAGCTCCGAAAGGAGAATTATGTACCGAACGAGAGTAGGTGCCATTGATTGGACAGTGGTGTAAAGGTTTTTTTTTTTTTCTTTTCTTTTCTTTTTTTCTTTGTAAACTGATTGAAGGCTAGCTAGCAC
>CM031603.1:76242617-76300117 GCA_018398815.1 Conus ventricosus
TTAGCCTTTTATCTGTCTGTCTGACAGTTTGTTTGGCTGTCTGTCTCCTCTTTTTCTGTCTCTCTGCGCCTCTCTCCTCCCTCTTTCAATGTGTGTGTGTGTGTGTGTGTGTGTGTGTGTGTGTGCATGCATGCATGCATGCGTGCGTGGGTGCACGCGAGTGCGCGCACAAGAGTCATTGCTGTACACCCTGGTGCGTGTGTGTTCCTATGTGCGTTTACAATTGTTGATGCATGTGTGTTCTCACTGTTGGTGTTTGTATCCTTGCCTGTGTGTGTGTCCTTTTTTTTTTTTTTTTTTTTTTTTTTTTTTAGTCCTCATTTCAAATAAATGGAGTGTGTTTATGTTGTTGTTCACTACCTTTGATTTTAGAATGTGTTCATGTTGTAGAATACGACAAACCCTTGTACATGTTTCTACTATCAATTGATGCAAATAACATGAAAATGCAAGACAAGCAAAGACTGTTGGATGATGTGAACATGTCTGTGTACAAAACGTTAAGACAGCAAAATCGGTTTTGTCTGTAGCCTGGTGAGCTAGTGTGTGCCACCCAGTGTGTGGAAAATCCAGTGACAGACTGACGAAGTATGGAGATTGTTAACACCTTGTTTATATTGTGATAACAGATTGTTTACATTGTGGTAACAGGTGTTGAGGCAACTAGGAAGTCTTTGTGACTGCAAACCTGGGACCATGTTCAAACTGTGCGGATTGCTTATATTATGGATTGATTGGGTTGGATTGTATTAATGCTACGAGGGTGACGTTTTTTCTTTTGGCTGGCTGACCTCATTAGGGTACAAACTCATAATAGCATGCAATTAAGCAGCAAGGACCTCGATAGTGGTTACTTGATCGATTGGATTGATCGAGTGATGAGATTATTTAAGTTGAGACGACTAGCCATCAAGAGTGGGACACACTTTGATGGGTTAATTGCCACCTGTGGAGTTATTTCTGGCCGTGTGGGACTGCTAATGGGTCCAGTGATTGAGGCTCACTCCCCTCTCCTTCTCCCCCCCCCCACCCCCCACTCTCCTTTCCTTCCCCTTCTACTTCACCATCCTCCCACTGCCCTTACCCAGGTTATGCCTTAAATCACAATCATTAAGTTTTTCTGATTACCCCAGTGCCCCCATCCCCTCCCGTCCTCTCCCCCCACCCCCAGTTTTTTTCTTTCTCTTTCCCAGTAGGTGTTGTTAGTAAATGAAGTTGAAGAAATGTTGAGATTAATGTCGCATCAGGAAGCACATCAAAAGGCTGGAACTGTGATGCCAGTCAGACCAAGAGAGCAGTATCCATGTTGCTTTTGATCAAGAACTGTGGAAGTTATGAATATGAAAGAGAGAAAACATATAAACTTCCTTTGATGATGCCAGAACAACACAAATTTAAAACAAGGTGACAAAGTGCTTGTTAAGAATACTGAAAATATCACTATCAGCACTGGAACAAGGTGAAAGATGAATTTGATTTACTTGTATACATTGTGTATTGTGCACTTGTTTTTTGTAAACCTGGACTTAATTCATGAGAGCGGTGTGAACATAACTAGAAAAAAGGAAGCAGATTTGTTATTTTGATACAAGGCAATTTGCTGTGGTGACACATGATTGCATCTTTAAAAGAGCAAAAATGTGTTTTAATGAACACTTTTATTCAAATTTACATTTTTTTGTATATCATTGGACCTTGCTTATATCGTAGATTGTGTGAGCTGAAATGTATTCAGGTATAACACTGTGTTTTGCGTTTAATGATTTTTGTGGTTTTATGATAGCCAAACAATTCTGTTTGTCTGGTTTGGCTTCCTGTTAGGGCATTTAAATTAAAGCAGTTAGGTTTTTACAAGTTTTAACAAAAGTGTCACATGTGGAGGAAAAAGTTAATTGTAGAGTCAGTGTACAAATCTCAGAACAAGAAGAAATGAATGAAAAGAGACCTGGTGAAAACAATAGAAAAAAAATGTAATACAGATCTGGCCAGATGAAGTAATATACAGAAAACAACAGCCTCCCTTCCTCCATGTCTGTGCCCTTGTGTTGGCTATGTGTTGTGGTTGCTGGTAGTGGTTAATTAACAATAACAGGGACTGTCATTGGATGGGCATGGTGGCACCATCTGGAGGGGCGATCACTCTCGCTGGCTGTGCAACTAAACAAATATTTTTGTTATTAGGGGGCTTTGTAGGTGGTGTCCTGCATTTGTTGGATCAGAACAAGCACCACTGAACACCTACGAAGTGACTCGGCCGCAGTGTAATGTCTCCTGCAGTGGGTTGCATCACTATGACCTGACAATGACTTTCCTAGTGGATTGTCAGTGCTGGGGCTGTGGCTGCCCAGGCCAGGATGTGGTTGTGAACAGAGATCAGAATGAGGGGCCAGGAGGATAGTGCCAATGAAGGGCACAGAAGATGAGACAAGAAGAGAGAGAGAGAGAGAGAGAGAGAGAGAGAGAGAGAGAGAGAGAGAGAGAGGAGAGAGAGAGAGAGAGAAGAACATGCACCCAGAGGTTTGACCCTGAGATCTTCAACAGGTCAAAGAAGCAAAAGCAAACATACATTGAGGCATTGCTTCCTGTTTCTTGTATTTGCCTCATGTGGCAGACAAAGAATACAACACATGCATTAGCAGCAAACTTTGTCAAGACCAGTTCTGACCTACAGGCTGAAGTGGAGACAAAGAAGTTCCTTCTGTGTTTCCAAACATTGGAGACAGTGAGGATTCCATGTGGAGCACTCTTTGCTTTCCCTGTCAGGTTGTTTGGAAGAACCTGGGCATTGTCATGAGGCTCTCAGTATTAAACAATTTTTGTTATGTATTATTTGAGGGTTGGGGTGTACATAACATCAGACATATACATCAGCTACTCAGTAGACATTTTTTTTAATATAATCTTTTGGCTTATGCTACTTCTCAAACAATTGTAGACTTATTTTTGAAGAAAACTAGAAAGTGGGTGTAGGCCTATCTCTTCTGATTTTGGAGGATCCAAGGAATCCCTGTTGGGTTTAATTTTTTAATTTTTAAAAATTATTATAATGAATACTTATATAGCGCATATTCTCAACTAGAGACCAAGCTCTAAGCGCTTTACAATCCACCCTCATTTACACTCATTTTTGTCTTGTCATGATTTATGGTTTGGAATATTTTGTTTTGTTTTTTGTTTTGTCTTGTTTGTTTTATTTGATTGTTTTGTTTAAATTGCTTTCATCCCTTATACAACATATACTGTCAGCTGAACTATGAAAAGTATAGATAAAAAAAAAAATTACACAGAAGTATGCATGCATGTGAAGATGTTAATTCAAACTTGAATCCTGTTGAAACTAAAGAGACCACATGCGATTTGAATCCTCGGAAAACTAGAGACCATGTGTTCCCAGGTTTTCCCTGCTCTAAACCCAGAACACAAAATAAGAAGCACTGTGCTGTCCTCACCAAGCCCTGCCTGTGGCCCCTTTGCCCCAGGCCTGCCTTCCACACCCTCCACCCCTCCTCATGGCCCCCGTCTTCAGGGCAGGCTCAGAGGAGTACAGGGAAAGGGAACACAGAAGCTAAGGGGAGGTGTCGGTGGAAGATAGGATTTCAGCTGCTGCCTTTTGACTGCTGCTGAGATTATGCTGCCTGACTTGGTGTGAAGGGGTGTGGTGCAGAACTGACTGAATGAAAGGGTTTTTCTGATGGCTGAAGCCGGGAAGAAGTGGAAGACCTTGGGAGAAAAGAAGAGAATAGTACTAGTGCATGAGCAGGTTTGCTGATAGTTGTTGTGTTACAAGACTGAACAGGAATAGAGAATTTTCAGACCTGTGCTGAAAGTTAATATTTTGACATTTTGGTACATTTGTAAATCAAAGACATTTTTCCATGTGTGATTTTTATTTTATTTTTTTTAAATTTTTTTTACTGATGTCATAGCATGTACATTTGATTTTCCTAACTAATCCTCAAAGCAGTATGAGGTAAACATTATTTTCTTGAAACATCAGTTTGTAAATGTAAATGTGCACATGCATGTGTGCTCGCAGACATGTGCATGCTGAGAAATGTGATCTGTTTAGCAAACCTAGATACAGGCCAATGCATCTTGTGTCGCATGAGACAAGGCATCCTTTAGCATCTGTTTGATTTGATGCAGATGCTTTTGCCTGGTTTTGCAGTGCCTGTTTTAAGTGAGATGAATGTGTGTGTGTACATGTGTGTGTGTGCATGCATGCGTGTATGTGTTCGAAATAAAAGGTTGTAAAAGTTTATCGACCAGTTCCAAAGATATGATCAGGAAGTCAAAAGGCTTGAGTTGCAAAAAGAGAGAGTAGAGGAGACAGAAAGAAGTGAAATAAATTACATCATATTGTACTGGAATGAGATCGCTTGAGAGGAAGCCAACACGCACACACACACACACACACACACACACACACACACACACACACACACACACACACACACGTACACACATGTACACAGTCACAAACACACACACACACTCACACACACACACACACACACACACACACTCTCTCTCTCTCTCTCTCTCTCTCTCTCTCTCTCTCTCTCTCTCTCTCTCTCTCTCTCTCTCTCTCACAACACACACACGCACACACACGTACACACACACACACGCACACGCACATACACGCGTACGTGCGCGCCTGCGCGCGCGCGCACGCACGCACGCACGCACGCACGCACGCACGCACGCACGCACGCACACGCACACGCACCACACACACACACACAAGGCATATAATTTAAGAGATGTGATCGTTAATTTTGGGGTAGTGTATTTATTTTGTGGCAAGTGTAAATGTCTGCATTCATGTTGTGCATGCATGCATGTGTGTGCGCATGTGCACTTGTGCATGTGCATGCATATATCATGATCATGAGAGAGAGAGAGATAGAGAATACATTGATCAGTAAATATTTTATGATGCTTTACATTGCATGTGTGATGTGAGTAGGTGGACAGTTTCTTCTTCTTCATCCTGAAATCTTTTGAACAACCTGCTGTGTGTGTTTTGTTTCAGCATGTGAGGCGGCTGGGTTTGTCTCGATTCAGCACCTCCTGCCCCTCCTTAGATGCCCAGAGCGTGCACTGTCCCCTCTCTCCCATCCATGAAGGGGGTGAGTTCTCAGGCAGATTAAGTATGCCGCCCTTTCCTGCCTCCTATTTCCCCATTTCCCTGTCACCACCGCCCCCATCATCGCCCTCTCTTATCATCCTGAAGGGATTTGGGGTGGATTAGGTGCATCGGTTAAGGACTGGTTGAGCTTTCTCCCTCTGCTTGTGTATCTCCCATTATAACCATTTTTGAGTGTCGGCTTTATGGTCCTGTCTTGTCTTCCTGTTCCTGTTTATGTGTTCTTTGTTTGACA
This sequence comes from Conus ventricosus, assembly GCA_018398815.1. Lineage (NCBI taxonomy): Eukaryota > Metazoa > Mollusca > Gastropoda > Neogastropoda > Conidae > Conus > Conus ventricosus. The sequence continues at coordinate 76,248,005 of CM031603.1, forward strand.
GTCTTTGTTGAGATGTTTTGTCTCTCGGTCGGTCCGTTGTTCCTTCTCTTTTTTGTCTTTTCTCTTTTCATGCTGTTTGTACTTATCTCCTCTCTCTCTCCTTTCTCACATCCATTTCTCTCTTTCTGTGTTTTTGTCTCATTGAAGTCATTCTCTTCCCTCTTAGTTGTCACATTTTTTTTCTTCTTGAAAGGAACGCGGGCGCGCACACACACACACACACACACACACACACACACACACACACACACACACACACACACTCTCTCTCTCTCTCTCTCTCTCTCTCTCTCTCTCTCTCTCTCTCTCTCTCTCTCTCTCTCTCACTTACTTTGTAAAAACAAAAATGACAGATTTAGAGAGAGAAAGGTAATGCGAACAGGAGGATATGGCCTCATTGAATATCATAAAGAACTTTGAAGTTGCTACTGGAAAGATAGTCAGGATATTTTCTCATAGAAGGATAAGTGCCAGTATGGACAGAATGAGGAATAGATAGATGAGCTAGAACAGGCATTGGAATTTTTTATTTTATTTTTTTTTTAACAATAATTTGATGTTTTTTTGAGTCAGCGAGTCATAAATACTAACATGTGAAGAGACATGATAATATCAGTTCTCTTCTAAGTTGGTGACAAAAACATTCCATTGTCAAGGTCATAACGGACATTAAAGAGCTCATCTTTGAATTGCTGACATGGCTAAGTTCGTGCAGGTGTGGTTCTCTTTCAGAATCTGAATGATAGGAATGCAGTATCTGTCTCATGGTAAAGCAATTTAAACAGACGTTTGTCTGTGTCAAAATGACAGTGCTTCCACCATGATTTTCTGTCATAGACAGGGTGTTTTCAGGAGGCATAAATCTTTATTCAACTCTTGTGTCCTTACACATTGTTGATTTTTGTTAAACTATTTTTCTATAGAAAAAAAAGAAAAGAAAAGAAAAAAAAACTATGCCTCATACAACCAAAGAGTATAAACAGGCATACTGTTCAATGTTTTTATGATGTTTGTTTTTTTTCAAAAGATAGATGACCTTTTTTTTTTTTAACATTGTAATTGGAAGCTTCGAACCAACAATCCACAACAAAGCTTCAGTTCACAACAATTCATTGTAATCTTGATGAAATTAAGAATTTCATCCAATGGTATGCCATAAATTGTTTTTTGAAAAAAAAAAACTTAGAAGAGAACTGACATTTTCAAAAATAACACAAGTTTGAAAAATAGTGTGCTTTCCCATGAGAAATACTGGCAAAATCACTCTGACTTACGACTCATTTTTCTGGTCATGCTTCATCTGCAGATTTCTACATGAAAGATCCTATTGTCACGTTGACCTTTTGCCCAGTTTTCTGGTCATGCTTCTTCTGCAGATTTCTACAGGAAAGATCCTATTGTCACACTGACCTTTGCCCAGTTTTCTGGTCATGGTCAGAAGGATTTTAGCATGAAAGATTCAATCAAAATTAGTGTGACTTTTGCCCCCATATTTGTCATTACAGTCATGGTGTTTCAGCAAGAATGATTCTGTCAACATTCTAGTGACTTAGGCTACACTTTTTTTTTTCTTTTGCATGGTCTGGAGTAACTCATGCATGATGCATGATAATTATTTTTGTTGGGTTTTGTGGACTGGTCACTTTGAAGCAAGCGGTTACATAATGCTGATGTTCTGTTGAGGTGCTTGTGACAGACAACCCAGAAGGATATTTTGATTAGTATATGATGGTAGTGTGGCAATATTACAGTCATTCTCTAAGAGCTTTGTAAGTAATGAACCTTTGTAGAATTGGTAAGCTTGACCCATTGGGAGACTGGAATCACAAAGACAGCTCATTTTCCTGATAACAGAGTGATACATCAAGTGTGTATGTGTACTTGTGTGAGTGTGTGTGTGTGTGTGTGTGTGTGTGTGTGTGTGTGTGTGTGTGTGTGTGTGTGTGTGTGTGTGAGAGAGAGAGAGAGAGAGAGAGAGAGAGAGAGAGAGAGCCCATCTGTCCAGACCCACAGTGCAAGGGAGGTCAGCGCTATGTCTCGAATTCAAACATAGCAGCCCCGTAATATCAGCCAGAGAAGTGAAAGGTCAAATGTGAACACTTGCAGCATGTGGGATTGGAGCAACTGGTCATGAGTGTGTGTGAAAATGCCAGCTGAGCACAAAATCCATACATGCTGTACTCCCTAAAGGGCACCATGAACCAAGTGAGGTGGGGGGGGGGGGGGGGGGGGGAAGAAGGGGATGTAGAGGGTAAGGAGTGTTTGTGAGAGGGGGGAGGGAGGAGGGCGAATGGGGACTGAGAGGGAAGGGGGAAAAACAAAAAGGGGAGGAATGTGTATATGTATTTGGACAAGGCAAGTCGTCATCAGTTGACAAAGGAAGCCTGCAAATTGGCCCTCTTTGCACCCACACATGTCAGCACTGAGGTATCAAATGCTGACAAGATGTTGGCCACTTGTTACAGTTGACTCCTCCTCGTGAATGAGGCCGCCATAGTGTGGTTTGAAAGAGAGATAGAGACTTAAGGGAGGGGTGGTGGTGGGGAGGTGAGAGAGGGGAAACATTGGGGAGTCAAGAATTCAAAAGAAACTGACGATTTTGGCGGGTTGGGGGAATTGCACTGTCACCGGTTTGTTGTGGAGGAGAGGAAGTGGTGGGGTGGGGGGTGGGGCAAACAGTGTGATTGGAAGTTGTGGGGAAAGCCTGTGAAAAATGTGCCCTTTCTTCCCCCCTTGCCTTGCCCACAGTGTGAGGGTTGGCCTGCAGGGCTTGGCTCTTTCACTTAAACCAATCTGATGGGTCAAGGGCATTGTTTGCTTTTGGAGAACACTCCAGCATTGTGGCTCTTTACTCTGAGCAGACCTGGAGGGCCTTGTCTCCCCTTGTCTTTCCTCTGTTGCTCCTTTCCATCCACTCCTTCCTACTAGTCCTCTGCTCTTTCCTGGCTGGGGGGTTCTTTGGGGGGCTTTTTGACAGCATCTTTTGGACTTGGACTGCATTGAAGACAGTAGTGTATCTGTTTTACTGGGATAGGGAACCGGTGTGTGAAGTGTGCAATGTTTATGTTCACAGCATGTATGTAGATTGGTCTCTGGTGGTGTGCAGGTGTCGAAATCTGTGAATTGTGTCAGGCTTTGTCTTCCCCCCTCATATTCAAGATCATCCTGGAGTGATTCACATTTTACATAGATCTTTGGATATTTTAAACAAAGGGCTATAATTAAGATTACATGGATAGCACTCATTGTCTTCCTGATGTAGAACAGTGAATGTTACTCCAGGTGAATATGGATTTGATTTTCGGCATCATAAACAGACTGTTGTGCAGTTCTCATGAAGGATAAGTCTGTGTACTAGCTGGTAGATCTGAAGAAACTGGGATTTAAAGAATGGATGGCAAAGAAATCATCCAAGAACAAACGCACACCTTGTTAGTGCATGTGTGCTTCCTTCAGTGATTGACCTGTTCTTTCCATGGTGCAGACCAGACCAGGGAGTTAGGCAGCAAGCTGTCTGCTGCAGAAAGCGACAAGGACAGCTAAATGGATAATGGCAGGGTGCCCCTCTGTTGTAGATCAACACAAGTCTATGCTGGACTTGGCCACGGAGGTGGGACACGCGTCACTGGCCGGTCAGTCGTCCGCCTTTACCCTCAGCGACGCCTTCCACGAGGCACCAGGGGCAGATGGTGACGGAACTGTGCGTATCTGCGTGAACGGAGGTGACCATCGACAGCAGCGAGGACTTTCCGCGTAGGAGTGCGGACCCAAACGACGGGTCAGTGAAGCTGCGTCGCTCAGGCTGTCTGATTTCGCCGCGGGAAGATGATCTTCGTCGCCGAAGTTGGTGTCCAGAAAGTCCCCGAGTGTATGGGGATGGTGGGGGAGAGCGTTGTGGATGGCAATGCTGCCTTGCAAATCCGTGCACTGGCTATGACTGGCAAGAGGTAAAATGCTGCTGATTTTGGTATTTGTTTTTGTTTTGTTTGTTTGGTGTTGTTGATCAGGACAAGCAAAAATAATGGGAGGAGGGCAGGCCAACGTTTGTTGGGGTGATTGCTGGGCAAGACCTGTTAGTCTGCAAGACCTCTGTAATGGAAGTGGATGAGGGGTGCAAACGGATCTGTACAATATACAGCAATGTCGTTTCTTGTTTTGGTACAGTGGTGTCCTCTTTTGTTTGACTTCTCTTTCTGATTTGTAAAAAAAAAAAAAAAAAAGAAGAAGAAAAATGTCCTTTGCAAAACACTGATTGTAAGCATTTTGGTATGGAGAGATGTGCTGTGAAATTAGAATGTTATGTTTTGACATGGATTTCATTCGTCAATGAATATATCATGGAGAATTTCATTTTCTCTTTTAACTTCTTTCTGAACTCGCTCTTTGACCTATCTCCACTTTGAGTGTTTACTGTATTTTTATTGATTTCTAAGTGTTTGTTATGCATGAACACACAACATGGGGAGCCCTGTTGCATGTTGGGTATTTTCATGTTTTAGTTCTGACATGGATCACGAGATCTTCATCATTGGCATTTGAATTCTCTGCACACAGCAAGGATTAAGACAACAGCTGATCTTATATGTTGACAGATTAGAACAGTGTTGCTAGGATTCCAACCGCAAGCCTCTGGTGTTGGTATGAAGGAACCCTGATGCAGTAATGATGCCTCTGTCCTACTTATGTCGTTCAATAGTTGTGTGAGATTGCAGGACGATATTTGAATCTCTGAGGGCTTTAAGTATGGAAGATTATTTTGTCTGTCACATTTGTTGTGCATGAGCATATGTTTGGAGCTAAATCTCAAGGAATCATAACAGAAATTTACATAAACTTTTTTTGTGTGTATGAGTATAGGTCAGTAACTAAATTGGAGCGAATCTGAGCAGGTTTGTACATAACTAGTGCTTTCAGCACAGTGAGTGTGATTTGATATGTTTAACCCTTCACTGCCACAGTATAATAGCACATTTGAAAATCTGTCTGCCGTGGTAAAATTGAGCTTTTTGGGGTAGGTTCAATGAAATGGTTACTGTTCACTTATTTCTTGACAGATCTCTTTGATTGATTTTTTTGCATGTTTTGTTGTTATGCATTTGTCTACAATGTTCTATCAAAATGGCTTGATTATGTTGATAATTAGTATAGCAGAAATTGACATAATTATAAAAATTTTAACCAAAAATAACAGTTTTCGAGTGTACACAAACACACTGCGCCAAACAGAATGAGTCAAAACACTGAAAAAGTGGTCTTACTACTTATTGAATATCAGCACTAACACATGAAAGTCATATAAATCCCAAGGAATGTTGTTCTTGATGATAATCTGCTCATAATTGGGGGTACTATTTTTTAGGTAAAAAGGGGCATAATCATGCTTTTCGCGGTATGTTCACTAACATGTACATTACTCATTTATTTGTTGAGTTATTTGTTAGATTTTTTGTGGATTACTTACTTATACCCTTGTCTACAATTTCACATCATTCAATATTGGTTTTGTTGGTTATGATGATGGTTCACACTAATAGCATGTGATAAAACAGTTTTTGTTTTGTTTTCAATGTGAGAGTTTTAGAATAATTGAGCATATAAAAACCCACTAAACACAACAAAAATACCTTTTGGTGTTAGCTCAACAACATTACAAACACCTGGGATTCATATTGTTGTCAATAAATGTCCCTCTGTGTAACAATCTGTCTGTTACTGGGGGTACCCCAATTCTACTAGAAAGGGGCATAATTTTACTATTTGGGGTAGGCTCAGTACCTCAATCACTGCTTATGTATTCTTTACATATGACTTAGATTTATGGCTTCTCTTTTCCTTATACCACAAACTTTGATGCTATTAACAATAATGTAGTTTTGTGAGCCATTAGGGGATGGACAGGGATACATATATTGGTGGTTTTACAAAAAGAACAGTTTTCAGGTTACATAAACAAATTGCACCATATAAAATCAGTGTAAACAATGAAAAAGTGATGTGACTAATTGTTCAACATCAGCACTAACACATGACAGTCATATAAATCCCAAGGAATGTTGTTCTTGATGACAATCTGCTCATAATTGGGGGTACTATTTGTTGGGTAAGAAGGGCATGATCATGCTTTTCACGGTATGTTCACTAACATGTACATTATTCACCCATTTGTTGAGTTATTTGTTAGATTTTTTGTGGATTACTTACTTATACTCTTGTCAACAATTTCACATCATTCTCTATTGGTTTTGTTTGTTATGATGATGGTTCACACTAATAACATGTGATAAAACACACACACACACACACACACACACACACACACACACACACACACACAACACACGCATACACACAAACAGCTTCCACACACACACACACACACACACACACACACACACACACACACACACACACACAACACCACAGTAAGCAGACCCACAGTTGAGCACACACACACACACCACACACACACACACACAACACACACACACACACACACACACACACACACACACACACAACACATGCATACACACAAACAGCTTCCACACACACACACATGCACACGCACACACACACACACACACACACACACATTACACATATGCACAAACACACACTAACAGTATCACACACACATGAATGTAAAAACACACCACAATGATACAAAACAAAAAAACTGCTGTGGATGAGTGCTTCTGTGTTATACAAAATGAACAAACTTATATGGAAAACTTGCATACAGAAATAAATAATGCTTAGGCGCGTGCGCACGCGCGCGCACACACACACACACACACACACACCACACACACACACACACACACACACACACACACACACCACACACACACACTCTCTCTCCTCTCTCTTCTCTCTCTCTCTCTCTCTCTCTCTCTCTCTCTCTTCACACCACACACACACACACACACACACACACACACACACACACACACACACACACACACAGTCCCACCTATCCATACAGTCATTATTTGCCATATTGTAGTTTCAGTAGGAAATGGGGCAAAGAAGAGAAATACAGAAAATGAATAGTCAAGGAATGAAGAATCATGTAGTAAAAACAAAAACAAAACAAACAAACCAACAAAAGAAAAATAGAGCTACTTGCCTGAAACCAGTTTCTGGTCATGAAGGAACTGAAGACTGGAACTTTGTACAGCTGAAAATTGGCACAGTTGACTTGCAGACCAGAATTCCCAGTCAAAACAACAGCAAGGTTGAATGGGCTGTGCACCTCTTTCTCGCCATTCTTTGATCAGCTGTTGCTGACCACCCCCATGCCACGCCCCCCCGGGCCCCCTTTCCACGGGACCTTCACCGTCATTCTGAGCCCGTACCATGTCCACCACCCCGTTCGTCAAGAAAGGAGGGGGTGCAGTGCTCGTTCACGGCACGCGGTTCGGCAATTTCCGCTTCGTCGCCCACGCTAACGGCTCTTTCTTTACTGATGTGTTGTGTACAGAACAATGACGCCACGTCATCACCAGCATGTATCTCCGATAAAAGTGGATAGTGCTGATTCCCATTCCGTCTCCTCCTCATCGCTAGTATCAGGATCCGATCCTCAAAGGTCTTCTTCATCACTATCTTGATACTTTAGAACGTCATCTAAAATATCAAGGGCAGTGTGACGCTTGGAAACGGGACGCGTCGACGAAGTGCTAGGTTGAGCTGCCATCTTGACTATGCTTATCAGCTGTGACCTCTCAACTCACAATTTGCATAACATGTGGTCAGCTGGCTGCTCGCGAGAAGGGAAAGGGGCTGTTCCTTGACACCAGTAGAAGAGGTGAGAACATTTTAGAGGGTCGTCTCCCAAGTAGATTTTTCTGCTTTCTGTTACGAAGTTACGACGAGACACTCTCGTTTGGGGCGGTAGCGGTTTTCTGTTTTCTGCGGCTTTCTGAACGAGCGTTACTCGTTCCAGGCAGGGAACGGGTTAAGTTGTATTCATTTAAAAGATATGCTTTGATCAGAATATTTGATTCACATCCAGTGAAAGTAATGACGGCGAAATATGTAATAGTGGACAGATGTCTGTACCAAACACAAGAAGCTTGTTTTTGACTTGTGGATAATTTGTGCAATTCTGTGCTCGTTCCTGATTGTCAACAGCCTGAGCCTGAGTGGTCTGGACTGTGAAGAGGAAGAGTCTGACGATGATCCCGTGCACCAGACAGAGATCCTACCATTCCGCCAATCTCCTGAGCGAGAGCCAGTGACCATGGTTCCTCAGCATCGTGCCAGTTTAGATGCTGCTGATGAGAGAACGTTGTCTGGTGGGTCTCGCTCCCCTGAGGAAGACCTCAGCTACTCTCCAGTAGATTCCGATGGCTCCGGGTCCGCAGGTAAGGAAAGCAAGGGCAGCATTTGGATATTATAATCTTGAAACATTTGAAAATATTCTGGATGGTGGGGGAGATTTTTCTAAGCTGTCCATGGGACTTTTTGAAAATAAGGATATCTTAAGTGATTTTAGAATCATGATTTACTTTTCGCCATCTCTTTTCATTGCTCTCTGTGTGGCATCATTCCCAAGCCACTCCCTCCAGCTGCCCAAACACAGTGACACCCACGTGTTCTTGGATCCTTCCACAGCTGAAAGGGAGCAACACTTTATGCTGCTGATGAGCCACTTTTGCAGTGTTCAGTGGTGCAGGTTTTGACCTAATATGCGCAGGATGCAGTATGTTAACCTTTGAAGTTCCATTCTGCGTCCACCATACTCCACTTAACTACCAGTTGGCCCTATTCCTATCCTTTGCTTACTGTACATTTTGTCCCCATATGGGATATTTTTGGAAGCTGTAAGTGTTAAGAATGTGCTGTTTGAGGAAGTCATTGTTTTCTGAAGTGCCTGTTCTTTCTGAAACTGTTTTGATTTGCCTGTAGAAAAATTTTGAAAAATGATATCTTTTCATTTATTGAGTCTGTGATGAGGTTTCACTGTGATAAGTGATAGGTCCATTCACACTTCGTTTTTGTCTCTTGCGTTTCCTGCCATGCTATATGGGCTAGCTGGTATTATGGGTGAAATACACTGCCAGTCTCATGATATCATTGGTCTCAACAGCTTCTCCTCCAGATTCCACTGCACTAGGCCACGTTTCCTGTCATAAGGTGTCTAAAGTGAGACACGAATGGAGAATGTGGGCTGCCGTTTGTGGATCGGTGCTGCATGGCATTCATCCGTTTGAGAGATCCTCGGTCTGAAGAGATGTGGCATGAGCTTACAACCTCCTGTACTCATTCGGAAGATGATGACTGTCTGTGCCCAGGTAGATGTCGGGTCTATCAGGTCCTGTCTGCAGATGCTGTCTCTACATGTTTTTGAAGTGGCTTTCAGAGGCAGCCTTGACAGCAGTATACAGTGTTTAGTGGACAGTTGGCTCCTGTTTGCTGCCTAGCTTGGAGAGACTGTCAGTTTCTCCTTGCCCATAACACCACAGTGGGAGGGAATCGGTTGCAACACCACATTTGATTTGGAGCTCAGTGTTTGAAGCTTCCTTATCTGGAGGATCTGGTCAGTCTGGCTAACTGAGTTTCTTGAGAAGGGTTATGCAGTGAGTGAGTGAGAAGGGTTATGCAGTGAGTGAGTGAGAAGGGTTATGCAGTGAGTGAGGAAGATCATATTAGACGACAGACATTTCTTTTATTTGGGGTCAGAGCAGCGTGATGCAGTGCACAGGTTTCAGCTCTTAAGTTGGTGAAGAATTTACCATTGGCGACAGACTTGGTGTCACAGCTGCTGTCAGGAAACTGTATGTAGACACCAAGGTATACACTTCCTCCCCTATTTTGAACAGGATTTTCTGCAGAGCCATCTCTACAGACTCTTCTCTACAGGTGGGGCTTAGGTATTCCTTGTCCAGCATTTCAGGTGTCAGGAATTAAGTTCAGTTCTATTCACACATGAGACTTTTCAGGTTTTAGCCTCAATTCAGGATTTTGAAAGGTCTCCAGGGCCATTCTTGAGATAGATGCATAGATCTTTTGAGAAAATTGTGGAGGATGTGTAAGATTAAGACCATCAGGCTTCAAGTTCACAATCCACTCCATTACTCTATTCCAAATAAGTGTGTCAGGGCTTCTGTCTGTCACTCCAAACATGATTGGTATACTGAAAATGTAGGCTAAAAATGTTTCAAATACTGAGAAAAGAACTGTCAAGAGCATTGTCTAGATTGTGGGCATCAAGAAATGTTGGAATTCAGAGTGGCTTGAACATACTGTCAAACTCACAATAGTTTGCAAGACAGGAAAAAGACCTTTAGCTTCAGTGGCCAGTATCCTCTGACCTCTCAAAGCCACTGCCCCTGGAGCCCAGTGGGGACTTTACATCACTTCTGGACTTTCTGAAAATTTTCAGGCTTTCCTTTCTTGCTCAGGTCTCATGTCAGTCAATTGCCATGTGGTCTTCTTTTGCTAGTACTTCAGGAACATCAAAGATGACAGATGCAATTTCTAATGACTATTCCTCATCGTCGTGGAGCACCTGTTGTTGGTTTTTCAGTGGGAGATGTTCCTTGTGTTTCTCCTTAAGCACCTTTACAAGGTGATTTGGACTCTGCATTTGATGATGTAGTTCTAGGTCAGAACTCCAGCTCAGATGTTGAGATAGAAGCCTCTACATTTTCTCACGTTGTCTCAGGAGTTTCTCTTTCTTTTTCTTATCTGGAGTGATAGCAGTCCAGCCATCTTCTCCGTTGCAGTTATAGGGGTGATTTTCATGCAACCTGTGAATACTCGGAGAATGGCATTTTGCGCCTTGTCCAGATGGTCTGTTTTGCTTTTAGATGCTGTAGACCAGAAGATAGAGGTGTATTCCCTGGTGGGAGGGACAGATCCTGTGTATACTTGGGTCAGGATCTTCATTTTGGCTCCACATTTAGTGCCTGCTGATTTTTTTCCATCACAGCCATTTTCATGATCACTTTGCTGTGCCTCATGTTGATGTGTGGGGACTAAGTGAGTCTCCTGTCCAGTGTCGCTCTATGATGGGGTGGGTTGCCCTTCTATGGAATAGTCTTGTCTTCAGTCTGCAGGCTCAACTCTATTCTTGGGGATCAGGGAAAAGCATGTGGCCTCAGTTTTTGTTCTATTGACTGCGGGCATACTGGGTTTATTGTTGCCTGCATCCTGTGTTGTGCTGAATTGATGTGCTATTCTTTGGATCATACTGCAAGATTGTCTCTATGTAGGGCTGCCAAGATGTGGATGGACAGCTAGTCAGCCGATGTCATCAATGAAAACCACAAGGAGTGTTGATGAGATTGCTCCAGCTTGTGGTGGTACTGCCTCTCTGACCTTTACCAGCAAGCTCATCAGACGGTCCAGCCCAGCTGAAGAAAGCCCTAGTTAGGTCAACAAAGACCCTGATGGTTTTCATCTTCTGTTCACAGTCATTTTCACTGTACTGCGTTAGGAGCACTGCCTGGCATGTATATTGATGTAACACTGGTCTTAGGCATTAAAAAAAAAAAATTAATATGAATTATTTCTTTCTTATTTGAAAAAAAAAAAGAGAAGAAGAAAGAACTGAATTTATCTTATCCGAGTTGTGGCAGATTTGTACTGAACTAGTTTTCACTGGATGCGTGCAGTGAAAGACAGCATCGATGGACCAGAAGAAATCCGGCAGCTGCACTCTGAAAGGATGGCAGCATCACCGCAGGTGGCACATTCCATGAGTGACTTGTCCTCTTCTCAGGTATGTTCATGGCTGCCAGGGGTACACAGAGAAGGAGTGGGGGAGGGGGAGGGGGAGGTTTTAGTGGTTTGGAATTGACATGTTATGGAATTGGGTGTAGATGGAGGAACAGAATTATTGAAATCTTTCTTTTATTTTGTTTTTTTCAAATTTTACAAGGATGCATTTGTTTTATTTGATAATATTTAGTTTTCAGTTAATTTTTTTTTCGTGTTTGTGTGTGTTGTTCCTCTACTTTTTTTTTTCATTTTTGTTTTCAGCCTTTTGTTGTTAGCTTGACTTCAGTTATGAGATGAAGAAAAAAAGAGAGAAATATGATTTGTTGAGAGAAAAAAAAAACTCTTTTCAGACTTTCCTACTTTGTGTTTGTATTTTGTTTTTTTGTTTTTGTCATTAACACAAAGCAGGAAGGTGTCAAGATTTCTTGGCTTATTCCTTTCAAAGTTTGATTTGGGCTTAATGAGCTCTTATTTATTCTTATTTTTGTTTTTAAGTACAATTGTTCAGTAAGTCGGGTATGATTGATATTTTGTAGAAATTCTCGAGAAGTTCAATTTAAATCAATATTGTCATGATACTTCAAACTCAGTTTTAACTGTTTGTATGAAACATATATGATGGATGCCATCCTCTGATGGACATAGTGATTTTTATTTGATTATTATTGTAGAGAAACCGAAGAAAAATATTTGAAGAAGGGTATTGAAAGCAGGGTTCGTACGCCCTTGAAGACCCTTGAAAACCCTTTAAATTTCAACTGGGTCAAAAAGGCCCTTGAAAACCCTTGAAAACTGCAGATATCCCTACCATCCCTTGAAATCCCCTTAAAAATTGTTTTCGGACCAAAACTGACCATAACATTCGAAGACGAATCGGAGAACAAACGCGAACGAGACTTCGGACATCGATTTTCGCCTCTCGAATCGTTTTGCGTGTTGTCTGCTTTCAAGCAAAGGGAAGCAGTTCAATAGTCGGTTTTCGTTTGCGCATGCGCAGTTCGACTTCCGACAAGAGCGCCATGCTCCCTCATCTTCGGTGAAGTCCAATACTCAGACCTGCCAACCATTACGCATTTCGCGTAATTTATTACGCCAAGTGATAATTCTTACGCCCTTACGCATTTAGCCAAAAAATTACGCATTGAAAGTTTTCAACAAAAAAAAAAAAAAAAACGGACGAAAAAAATCGGCTTATGTACAGACACGCACGGCGCTGTGCGTATAACCAGTAATCTTCAAGAAGCGTTTCCGGTCATGCGCAGTTCGTTTCACCATCTTTACCATTCAGCGAAGTTGGCGTCTTTTTGAAGTTTTAGCTACGAAAATGTCGAAACGTGGGAGTAGAAAGTTTTGGACAAGATCCGAAAAAGAAAAAAGTTGGTCAAAAGTTCGGAAAAGAATACTCGGAAAAGTTCCCCTGCATACGACCTTCGGCTAAAGTTGTAAATTGTGCACGGTGTACCACTTGCGAGTCGGACTTCACAATTTCCAGTCGCGGGATGGTGGATGTGAAGCGTCACCTTGAGTCACGCAAGCACATCGATTCCTCTAACGTGCCGAATTCTTCCAGCATCAACACTTTTTTCAGACTGTAGACACCTCAAAAGAGGATGAAATTAGGAAAGGGTAATTGGGGCTGAAGCATTGGTGGCCGGATTTTTCGTCGAGCACAGCATCGCTCTTAGCGCAGCGACCATGCATCCCAGCTTTTTACAGAAGCGTTCTCAGATTCGGAGATCGCCAAACAGTTCAAGAGCGGTCGAACAAAGACAACACACATTGTAAGGACCCTTCTCATGGAAGCCTAAACTGCTGCTGCATCTCGACTGCAAAATGGACCGTTTGTGTTGGGGACTGATGGAAGTCAGGAAGGGGGGGGGGGGGGGGGGACAAATTCTTTCCTGGGGTGGTGCGATACTTAAAAAATGACACAATCCCCACAGAGCTGATGGCCACCCCCACATGCACAGAATCGGCAACAGGGGAGAACATTTTTTAGGTTATGTATTTTCTTTAATTTCATGTTCCCAGTTTCTCCATCTTCAAACTCCCCCTCCCCCCCCCCCCCCCCCCCCTCAAGTCCAAATCTTTGCCAAGTCATTACTATCAAGTCAGTTGAGTTGTTGGCCTGCGCTTGTTTTTTTCCCCCCACTATTAGATAGATTGTTCGTCTATGTGCATTTGTCTGACCTTATTCAAGTTTAAAAGGTTGTGCCAGTCTTGAATAAAAGTTAATTTGTGTTAGGTTTCCTTATAAAATGGGAGCAAACGTACCCCACTTGTTTACCGTTTATTGTTTACTGTTCCTGCCTCATTTCATTTCCAATTTTTTAGGTTGTTTCTGGCGCACTATTAAGCCTTGGTGTGCCATGCCATGATGGTTTAGGGGATTTGTGTGTGTTTCCAGTGTATTCTACATTTTCATAATTTGTAGAGATTTCTTGTGACACTTAAAAGAAAAGCTTGTTTTTGAAGAAAAGTAAAGTTCACAAAAATTGTGTGAACAATTTCATCACATCGTGTTTGTTTGAAAAAAGGTAAATGTCGCGCTCGATTACTCTTAGCTCTCAAAAATTACACATTTCTGCCTCACTGAGCTTCAATTCTTACTCATTGGTCTCTTAGGGGGTTGGCAGGTCTGAATACTGTTGCGTCCATCATCTGCCTAAGGGAAATTGTGCATTTACGCATTTAATCTGTTGTGGTTACAGAAGGAAGAATATCGAAGCTGGATCACTGAATGCAGAGACAACAAACATGCGTTTTTCTGTAAAGTGTGCAAAAAGACCATTGTTCAGGCAATGGCGAATCGGCGGTTGCAAGTCACGGAAAGGGGAAAAAATACGTAGAATTGGAAAAAGCGAGTAGGCCGGTCGTTAGTCTATGGACTTCGTTCGGCAATCATCAAATTCATCAAGATCAGGTCAGATCCTTTCCTCAGTAAGAATCGTCAGCCAACCCACAATAACAGCAAGTGGGACAGATGTGTTGAAAGCTGAAGTGTTGTGGACGATTCATGCCATCAACAATCATCACAGTTTCCGATCTGCTGAAGACAACGCAAAACTGTTTGCAGTAATGTTCCCAGATTCCTCGATTGCGACAAACTATCGGTGTGGGGAGGGAAACCAAAAGTAGATATCTTGCAACTTTTGGCAGTGCTCCTTTTTTTCTGTCAGAACTGAAAAAAGAGTTTAATCACAGACTGAATATGTCATGCTTTTTGACGAATCATTGAATAAGGACTTGAAACAGAAGCAGCTGGACATCCATGTCAGATACTGGTCCGGAAAGCAGATTGAAAGTTTTCTTTTTCTGATTTCTCAATTTCTGTATAAAGACTTCATTTATGATTTTTGTATACTGTATTGAGCTTGGAAAAGACTACAGAAGTGTAATCACCTTATCATCATGGCTGGATTACATGTGTAAGGTAATTATTCACTTTTTTTTTTCAATTGTACGGCCATATTTGCCCCTTAAAAATGAAAATATCCCCTTTAGAAACCCTTGAAAAACCCTTGAATTTTTTTCCTGTGAGGAAGTGGGAACCCTGTAAAAGGCATCTTCTGTCTGTTTCAAGATTTACTTCCGTCTTATTACATATTTGGCCAGGTACACAGCTTAAGTGACAATAGCGAGTCTCAGCAGATAACACAGGATTTTACAGGACAAAGAAGATTGTTAGCTCGATGTTTAAAACTACAGAAGTATACATTCAGGCGATGTGAAGCATACAGGTGTGGTTGAAGTCATGATTGATTTATATGTTCTTCTGTGTAAAATGATTCATGTATAATGTGCTTCTGTGTAAAATGTACACTACACACTTTGTGTATCCAGGTGTTTAGTTTCCGTACACACAAATACGTGTCCAGTGTTCAGTATGGGTTCAAAAGACTGAGCATGTTGCAGTTACTGACTGATTTGATGGCGAGGATAAAATAAACACTTCCCATGTTTTCTCATCAGTCAGTTGTTTATCTGCGGTGTGTGATGTATATCCATGCTGTTTTCAGGTGGGCAGTGGTGATAAAAAGAACCACGGACGTTCCATGGCTGGTTTACAAGGTGTGCGATCCTATGAGGACGAAGGAGGCAGGCTGGGAGTGGGTCATTCCACCATGACCAAGTCACTGTCCCACCCTTCCATTCCTGCCGCCACAGCAAGCCAAGGCAGACTGACAGGTCAGTGCCTCGACTGCATGAACCCTTGGACACTGCATTTGGTTGAGTGAGTTGTGTTCAGTAGATCAGTATGAGTTGAAAGCAATAGGCATATTGACATCAATGGGAGTTTGCAGGGCTCTCATTTCTCTGCAAATTGGTACATATCAGCGAAATGTAAAAATGAGAAAATATGGAAAAAAGAAAATCAGAAAAAAAAAAGAAAAAAAAAAAGAAGGGAAAATTCAGGAGAGGAGGAAAAAGTGCGAGTGGAATTGGTAGAGTGCTTTTCGCTTTTTTTGTTTGTTAATGGCAAGCAACACGGACATGAAATCTAGTGTAGTTTTCTTCATGAAAGCAGTCCGTAGCCATTTTGTTAGCCCATTAGAAAGTGATGTCATGCTTTGAATTGTGCATCAGCAAGATGCTATGAAACTGAAAGAGATTGACAAAAAGCTGTACGAGCAAATGGTCATGGTTGTGGTTGGACAGAAAAGTAGATAGTGTGGCGGCACTGAATGCTCAGATTAGCATCAGATTTCAGTGTTTTTGAAGCAAGTTTCCAAATTTTTCAGGGAAGGGAGAGTATGCCCTCTAGACCCCCTTCCCCCTTCCCTGTTCCCCCTTCCCTTCCCCCTCTGCTTCCATAATGAGCCTTCCTTAGAATTTCAGCATTTTTTTTGCTTTTTTACTCTGGGAGCTATGATTAGGCATTCAGGGAATTTTGTATGCAAAACAAACTTTGATAACAGGGTGTGTTGTGTTTAAGTGGAAATGAGAAACAGGAGAATTTTTTTTGCGGAGATGAGTGTGCATGCACACACAACATGTCATCACAAAGAGCCTGTATACAGTCATACCCTGTATGAAGAGACGGTTTGAAGTTGTTTTTTTGTTGTTTTTTTAATTAATCTTTTTTTTTTTTTGGTGGCTGTTAATGAGGTAACAGTGGTGTGAAGACCAGTTGTGGAAGGAGATTGATAGAGAGAGCACTCCTGCATAAGATACTGTGTGTTCAGAATATCCTGGGGATGGTCGTATTTTTTGTAGCCCTGTGTGTTCCTATTCAGTTTAGTATCAACTACTGTCAGTACAGTTGTTTCTACTGACCATCCAACAAAAGCACCTCAAGATATTTCAGTCTGCATGCATGTTGCTGAAACAGAAATGGGCTAAACAGAAACCTTCTTTTTTTTATCAAAGGAAGAGTATATGACCGAGTGTCAGATGGAAACAGTACTCCTCTAAAGATGAAGGAGGATGCGAAGATGGCAGACATGTTCAGGAACCAGTGCATGGAGCAGCAAAGAACTTGTGGTGTAAGAACCGCTTAATCACTAGTAATGAAGTTTGGTGGAAAGATAGAATATGGTGCAAGAAGAAACCATTTAATGAATTTTGTTGAGGTTTTACTGTTGGGATGAGGTTGAAAAGGTGGATCCAAAATCTGTTCGATCTTTGCAGAAGTCTGTGCTCCTCCAAGTCCTGCTGTAGCTGGATAATGTGTTTGTGGCCTTAAAATATAGTATTTATAAGATAAATTTGCAGGTAAGATAAGATAAGATAATACTGCTTACAGCCCAGCTGACCGCAAAGGGCCACATCAGGGCCGCCACCATGCCAAAATCAACCCACAAGTCACCCACCCACACAATTCCCTAAAATACATCGAAAAACCATCCGAAAGTTGCAGGTGCTTGGTTCTGTCAGTGTACACATTTTATAACTGTAAATGGCTTGTGATGCATGGGCATGCCCATTTTTACTGGAAGTTGGGTCAGGTCTTATTGATTGTGTGCTGGTTCATTTTCAGATGATCGCAAGCATGGAGACATTCGCAGGGAAGGCAAACAGTGAGTGTGTTCAGAATGTGCCCGGGGTGCTCCTGTCTCTGTGTAGCCCTGTGTGTTCCTACTGATTGGTCTCTGTCCTTCTCTGCATGATCTGCCCACTCTCTGTGCCTGTCAGTGCTAGGTGGTTTGATTGCCTGTCAGTGCTAGGTGATTTGGAATCAAGTCAAGAAAACTTTATCACATGGGGCTGTTGTTTTCTTTGAAGGTTTCTGTAGAGGTTATCTGACTACTGGTGCATTTGTTTTTTGGCATCATGTACAGCATGGTTTTTTTTGGGGGGTGGGGGTGGGATTTCATTTTCAGGGTTTATACTGTATTGTCTTTGTCTTTGATATTCTGAGTCATTGCATACCTTGAGTTACAGATAACAGAGTTAAAGGGTGCACATTGATGCCAAAGGAATTTTTTTTCTTTTTGTTCTTGAAAGAATCATATTTGCATTATTGATTTTTTTTGTCTCTCTTGTTTTGTTATGATTTGTTTGATTTATTGGTTGAACAGCCATGTGCATAGACATGCCAAGTACACCAATATGCACATAGGCATGTGCCTATGTGCGTACCTGGATGCATGTAGCCAAAGACACATCCCTCTCCCACATTCAGCGCGCACACACACACACACACACACATACACACACACACACACACACACACACACACACACACACACACACACACACAGACAGACAGACACACACCACACACACACACACACACACACACACACACACACACACACACACACAGAGACAGACAGACAACACACACACACACACACACACACACACACACACACCACACACACACACACACACACACACGCACTAACACTAACACACGCTGACACACTTACATTTGCATGTGCATAAGTGCTCACACATATCTTAACGCAGGTATATGCACATAAACATGTTTGTATACAATGATTCATGTGCCCGCGCACACACACACTCACACTCACACACACACACACACACACACACACACAATATTTATATCTATCTCTCTCTCTTTCTCTCTCTCCCTCTCTCTCTCTCTTTCTCTTACACACACACACAGCACACACACACTTCATGGTTAAAAGCAGAGAGATGATTATTTGATGATGTGCCTTGTTTGGTTTTTGCTGAATTTGTCTGCATTTATAGTGTTCATGACATATATAGATTTTCAAGAATATCTCTGACAATGGTACAGATACTGTGAAGCTTTGATCATCAGTGCTGTACCTGATTGAGTTCCTTACCTGTTTGTGGGGATTGTGTGCGTACGTGTTCTGATTGTTAGATTTTACGTTATGGGGAAACAAAATGAAATTGTATGGTTGTGGTTTTTAGACAGTTTCATAGTAAAGGATCATTTTTCAGTTCATTTCCTGTTCATGGTGACGTAAATTAGCTGTTATCACAGCTTTTGTGCTATTGACAAATTTCCATTGAAAATAACCAGGGAAATTTGATGTCAGTATGGAGGAAAGTGAGATGGAGAAACAGAATGAATTTTCAGCTATTCTGCATGTAGTACAAATGGTAAAAGGTGGAAGCTGTCAGTAATGATTTTTGCAAATACTGGGTCACTGAAGGGTAGGGGGACCTTTTGGGGAGATAAATCTAATACAGCAAAAATATTCCTCACACAAAATCTTTAAATGGAAGGGATTTGTGTACAGAGGTTCTTGATAGAGAGGCTTCCATGTATTTCTCTTTTCAGAATTTTCCAGGTTACTTTCACCGTTCTTTAATAGTTGCAAGCATGTTCTTTCTTAAAGGGGGAAAAAATGAAGATTTAGATAAAAAGGAAACACAGGCTGGCATGATTGTCTGTTTGTTTTCAGTATCAGAAGGAGAAAAATGGGCATGGAGGGTTTGAGTAGGGGTTGAAACAGTGTTGAATGATTTAAAAAAAAAAAAAAAGAAGCCTGTGTTGGATTCTTTCATTCGAGAATAATGGAAGGGAAAATTAGTGTTAGCAGTTTGGCTTGTTGTTAGTGACCAATTCTTGTGAGCAGCACACCAGCATTAGAGAACTGATTTACAAATGTGCTCTGGAATTTCAGGAAGGAAAATGCCCTGTTTAGAGAGAAAAATAACAAAATTGGTCCTATTCTAAAATCAGTTGACCTCAGAATGTACAAGCACACACACCACATTGCGACATTATTTGTGCTATTTAGAAGATAGCTATCATTTATGTTGTCATTTCTTCAAGCTTTATTAGGTAAATAGTTTCCCTTCACATCAGGGGTAGTTAGATTGCTTTCTGTGTGAGAACTTTAGCTGTATTTATAAAAACCCATGCGACCTTTCGTGGAGGTAATACAGCACTGGCATCGTTGTGACCTTAATGACCTTGGTGTTGTTCCTGTGACCCCGCCATCGGTGTTAGTGCTGTTACCGGTGTGGAGAGTGTGCCCATTCTGATGGGATATTGATGGTGCCCTGACATGCTGTTGATGTCCTGACATGTTGTTGATGCCGTAAGGTGGTGTTGATACCAGTGTGATGCCCAGAAATGCTGAAGCCAAATGATGTGTTTCTTTTGTCTTTGTGACCTCCGTTGCAGACTCGAACCATCCCAACTCCTTATGCAAAATTTGTAGGGAATATGAGTGAGTGTTTTCCCTTTGTCATCCACCTCCCTGCCCTCCCGTTAGTCTGTGCTCTCCCTCGTATTGTGACCTGTTCATATTGTTGACACTGCTGCTCATTTGCCTGACCGCCCTGCTGTTATTGACTGTTAGAGAGCTTACCCTTCGCAGCATGCCCATGGTGTTGTTGAGTGTGCCTCTGTCTTTTTCGCTTGCTTGTGACTCTCTGCCTTGCTGGTGTAAGAAAGGTGTTGACTGTGTGGGAGGGAAGGAATAGGAGTTAACGAGGGAGAGGGGCGGAGGACTTGCTGCCCTGCTGGTGTAAGAGAAGTGTTGACTGTGTGTGTGTGTGGAGGGAAGGAATGGGATGAATGAAGCAGGGGGGGGGGGGGGGGGGGAGGGGGGGGGGACTTGCTGCCCTGCTGGTGTAAGAGAAGTGTTGACTGTTGGAGATGAATGAAGAAGAGTGATGAAAAGAGGGGGAAAGGGGACTCTCTGCCTTGCTGGTGTGAAATAGCTGTTGACTTTGGGGATGTAGTAAAAAAGGGCAAAAGTGGGGGCAAGGAAGGGATTTGATGAGTTGCTAGTTAAGAGCAAGTGTTGATGAAAAAAGGAGAGGGAAAGAAGACAAGGGACTCGCTGCTTTGCTGGTGCAAGGTGATGTTGACTGCTGGGGGTGTAGGAAGGAGAGAGGGGATGCTCTGCCTTGGCTGGTGTTGACAGTGGGGATGTAGGAAGGAGAGAGGGCACGCTCTGCCTTGGCTGGTGTTGACAGCTGGGAATGTAGGAAGGAGAGAGGGCTCGCTCTGCCTTGGCTGGTGTTGACAGCTGGGGATGTAGGAAGGAGAGAGGGGATGCTCTGCCTTGGTGGTGTTGACAGCTGGGAATGTAGGAAGGAGAGAGGGCTCGCTCTGCCTTGGCTGGTGTTGACAGCTGGGAATGTAGGAAGGAGAGAGGGCTCGCTCTGCCTTGGCTGGTGTTGA
Source organism: Conus ventricosus (assembly GCA_018398815.1). NCBI lineage: Eukaryota > Metazoa > Mollusca > Gastropoda > Neogastropoda > Conidae > Conus > Conus ventricosus. The sequence goes on from CM031603.1 coordinate 76,269,327, forward strand.
CAGCTGGGGGATGTAGGAAGGAGAGAGGGATGCTCTGCCTTGGCTGGTGTTGACAGCTGGGGATGTAGGAAGGAGAGAGGGCACGCTCTGCCTTGGCTGGTGTTGACAGCTGGGAATGTAGGAAGGAGAGAGGGCTCGCTCTGCCTTGGCTGGTGTTGACAGCTGGGGATGTAGGAAGGAGAGAGGGGATGCTCTGCCTTGGCTGGTGTTGACAGCTGGGGATGTAGGAAGGAGAGAGGGGATGCTCTGCCTTGGCTGGTGTAAGACTGCTATTGACTGAAGGGGAGGACGGAAGAAGGTGAATGAAGGGGTTGGGGGCCGGGGAAATGTTGGGGTGGAGGAAGAGGTGAGGGGATTCTCTGCCTTGCTGGTGGAAGTTGGTGACTGTTAAGAGGAAGAAAGGGAGTGAAGGAAGAAGAGAATGGACTCTGTGCTGGTGTAACGAAGGTGTTGGCTGTTGGGAAGGGGAGGAGGGAGGAAGGAAGGAGGGTGACAGGAATGAGGGGACTGTCTGCTTTGCTTATGCAAGATAGGTATTGACTAATGGGGAGTAAGAAAATGGGGAGGGGGTGAAGGAAAGAGGGGTCAGGTTTGGGTTGGTTTGTAGTGTGCATGGATATTGTGAAGCATCATTGACTGAAGTGCTTCACACAGAGAGAGATGATATATTTTCTGGTTTAGAATCCATGACAGATTGAATGTTAAGTGTGAAAGTTCTTGGAGTTGAAAGAAAGTTTAGAACAATTCAGCAGCCTTCTTTAGTTTATGTTTTGTATGAAAATACTCTCCTTCCACTTTTGATTTATTTAATGAATTTTTGAAAGTTTTTTTTTTTAGCTTTATCTGTGGAAGAAATCTGTTACTGTAGCACTTTTTGTATTACTCTTTTCTTTCCAGATTTGTTAATAGGGTTTCTTTGTTGGAGATGTTTCACACAAGTCAAAGACTTCCGGCAAATGTTTAAATGATTTTTTGCTGTGTGGCCATCAGGAGTAGCCAGCTGAGTCTTGACCTTAACAGAATTGATGTTGCTTGAGTCTCCTAAGTGGAGGGCCTCAAGAAATAAAGAGTACAATTTGGTGGAATGCATTTACGTCGTTCTTTCCTTGAAACCTGCTGTTTGGGAAGGTCTTACTGATGGATAATTTTCTGACTACAATGTGCTCTGTCTTATGGACAACGTCCGCAGATTTTTTTAAGGAAGAGAAAACCTGTTTCTCTGCAAATGAATTTACTTTGGGTTGCATGGAGCGCTAACCTTTCTGTTCATTCTCTGATTCAAGTCTTCTGTCTTGTATCAGGCTTTGCTCATCTTGTCCTCTTGGAAGGTTCTGTCTTCTCTTCTAGCAGTTTAAAAAAAAAGTTCTGCTACTTTATTTATCACAGTTGACAAACAGCTTCTGGATTGCAGGTTTATTGCTGTTGTCGCTTTTCTTTCTGATTCTACACTGAGCTTGGAGTTGTCTGTGGCACTGTATTGTGTCACTGTCAGAGACTGAAGCTGTCAAATGTGCTTCTGTTCTGCTTTACCAGTCTGCAGATTGACACTATAACATGCAATTGTGAATATGCTTGAGTGCAGAGAGAGAGAGAGAGTGAGAGTGAGTGAGTGTCGGTTGACTGGTAATATGAATGTCTGTGTTGCAATAGAATGAATTGAAATATTTGAATGTCGCCGAGCAAGGCAGATTGACACCAGCTAGCTGTTGTAAAATACAAGTTCTAAAGTCATTTATTTAGTAAACTAACATTTTTCTCCCTTGCATGGTTTGCTTTGGTAATATTCACATTTACCCTAATGTAGCATACCTGTGGGTACAGACGAGTTTGATAAAGTTGCATTATTAGTACTGCAAGTAGTTGACATGGGGGTAAATGTAGATGTTGCCTCTATTTTTGTGTGCAGCTGTGATGTGCAATATACTTTGTCCTTACCATGTCCTTTTCCCCCTTCCCTCCTCCTCTTGCCCATCCCTTGCTTTGTTCAGTTGTCTTCCCCTTCCTCGTTAGCTTGAGTAGAGTGATGTAGAGCATGCAATCTGATACAGGTAGGAATTGCTTTATCCATTATTTAAAAACATATTGATTGCTACTTAAATCAGGCTTGTAATTTTTTTTCTTTGATAATTGATTCCCTAACCTTTTGTATGACCTTCACCATGGAAGTTACGTTCTCACCCGTGTATGTTGGTTTGTCTGTCTGTCTGTCTGCAAAGTTAAGTGAAAAAAACCCAACTGATTTCTAATGAAGAACGGACTGCAGACTAAGGATGAACCTATCAAATGGTGGGTGGTGCAAAATCCATTCTGCAGGATCATGTAAAAACTACTTGACAGAGTTTCCAGAAAATTGGTGGAAATTGGAAAGTGGCTCATGAGGAATCCGTGAAATTAAAGCCAGATCCGGATCAAAATAGCGATCCAGGATCTGTTACACCTTGGTGGAGGTCTGCGCTCTCAGGGCTTCCTTCTAGTGATGTCCCATGTAGCGTTTACAGCAGTCATTTAGTGCTATTTTACTGACAAACGTGTTACTCTGTAATACGTGGTGGTATGAATGTATGGACTAATATACTTGTATCAGATACGATTCGGTTGATTTCTCTGTTATATACTGTGTCATTTTCTGTCACTGTGCTTTTCTTCTTCATCGTTTTCATCATCTTTTCTTTATTCTTACTTTTTATAGTTTTTAACCCCTGAAGAGTTACAGTGTTTTATCTTGAAGTAATGATTTATAAGATGTAAATGTCTTAAGTATAGGCATTATGATTTCTATACCTACAAGATCACCTTCTTTTCACACGCACAGGTACACATGATGCACATGTGCTTGCTTGCTGTACTATGCATGCACTCATGCATACATGCAAGTGCACATGCACTCACACACAAACGCACGTATGCACACGCACACGCACGCACACACGCATGCACAGAGTTGAAATTATTAAGTTTTGTTGCTTAGGTGTTTGAAGCTACATGAAAAATGATGGAAGTTTACACATGTGGGTGTGTGTTTATGCGGTGTGAGAGAGAGGGGGGGGGTTAGTGTGTTGAGGAGCAAAAGAGTGAGAAAATTAATTTTCTGTTTGGCGTCATATACTGTACCATGTCAGACAATAGCATTCACGGCAGTTAGTCTGCTCTGCCAGGCCGAAGTTTTGTGTGGCTAATGCATAGTGATAAGACAGTCACGTGGTGCCCAACCCACTTCCGCCGTAGGGAGAGGCCAGTGTAAGTCTCCCATACTTCATTCTCTCTCGGCCTGCCGTCCAAGCAAGATAAGTTCTTGTGCTCTGTCTCGCCTTCTCTTTGCCGTTGTGTTTAGATAGCCTTGTGTTTGCTTCTTTGCTTATTTGTTGTGGCTTGCGCGCTTCACCCTTTCATTCTTGAACCGGTGGGGCTTTTGGTTTGGTGTGCTTATTCATTTGTTTAACCACGCCATCTCGCCTTGTGCCTTTGTCTTGGCACTTGCGACTTTGCATTCGGCGCTTTCGATCTTCGAAAGTCGGAAAACACCATCGCCGGTTTCGCCCTTTCTCCCCAGTTTTGGCTTTTCGGCCTTGTTTACGAATCTGGTCCACTCTCCTTCCTTTGGACTCGCGTTTCGCCTAACTTTCACGTGTCCACATCGGATTCCATTTCTTCGCGTCGTTCCGCCATTTTTTGTTTGCGGTCCGGCCAAAACGCGTCACTTACGATCGACCTGCCTCGATCTCTCACTGACTTCGCGTTGCATGGTAAGTACAATTTCAGTGGGCTCTCACGACGTGGGTTGAGCCCTTTCTATCCCTCAATCCACCTCTTTGTCTCACTTTGTTACGATCGTGCGTTCGTGTTTGTTCCCCTTATGCGGTTACTTGTCAACAAGATAGCGCACCACCTTGGGGCTGCGGCGGAAGCGCAGCCCGGAGTCACTTTAAACTGCTCTCTGGCAGTGAGAGACGCCTGCTATCACTGGCACCATCTTCCCCAGCGCTTCAATGGCGGGCCCTTACGCTGCATTCCGGGCAGGAGCAGTCGCTTTTCGGCGGGACTATTACTATGCGGTAATTTCCCATCGCCGTGCGGAGCGCAAACAGGACGCTTCTTTGCGACCAAAAAGCATCGTCCAGCACCCGACCTTCTAGACCAGTTCTTTCGTCAGGCCCTACCAACAGCTCAGACCCCAGCCGACCCCCAAGCGCCGTCCCTCGAGGGCGCCCGCCAAACCCTACGCCAACCGAAAAAAACACCAACAGAATTTCGGTTCGAGCCAACAGGCGGCCCCGGAGGTGACTAGCGGACCCACCTTTCGTGGGGCGGGACCTGTCAGTCTTCAGCTGACACATCAGCCTCTGCCCCCTGGCAGGCTGGTCTGTCCCGGCAGCCCACCAGTGGCGGCGCATGGGTCTCAAAACCCCTGGGTGTTTTCTGTTCTGCTGGGAGGGGTTCCGTCTACCTGGCCACACGAACGCCTCCCCTCATGTCCTCCCTCCTCTTCACCGTCGACCCACCTCTTTAGCCGCCCAGGCGGAGGAGGCCCTTCGCCTGGAAATCGAGGAGGCTTCTCGCCAAGGGCGCCATCACCGAAGTACCCACACCCCAAACCCGGGTTTATACTCGCGCCTCTTTGTAGTCACCAAAGGCTCGGCGCGGCTGGAGGCCCATCCCTCGACCTTTCCCCTTCTAACAGATTCCTCTGGTCAACAGGATTCAGATGGAGACCAGGCCCAGATCAGGGACTCCATCAATCTGGGACTGGGCACATCGATAGATCTAAGATGCTTTACTTTCCAGATCCTCATCCACCCGTTTACCACTGACGATACCTTCGTTCTATGGCGGGGCCGGGGTGTTTCAATTCAAGGCCCTCCCATGCGGATCTCCTGGGCTCCCTTCCTCTTCACGAAGGTTAGTCAAGGAGATGGCCTCCATTTCGCAGACAGGAGGAATTCGCCTCCTTGTCTTACTCCGACGATACTGGCTCGTCCTGGCACCCCTCTCAGGCCTAGGCCCAATCCACAACTCAAAGTACTTCAGCTTTGCTCCTCTCTGGGGTTCGTCACCAACCCCGACAAAATGCGGAGCTCTCGCCCACGTCAGCAATTCACCTTCCTGGGCATGAGCTTCGACACCACCTCCATGGTTAGATCCTCCCCGACCCGGTGGAGGTCGCTCGCCTAGTGGATCTCATTCCCACCTTGCCTCTTCCCCTCACTTCGGCAAGGACACTTTCTCCCTCTAGGGATGATGGTGTCCCTCTGTCTCCTCTCATTCCCCTAGGCAGAGTTACCAAAGCGACAGCTTCGAGGGAGTTCGCGTCGTGGTCCAGACCAAACGACAGCTGGAACCAGCCGTCCCCCTAGGGCCTTGGTTCGTTTGGGCCCGGAGGAGTGGTAAGCCATCACCCTGGCCCCGGGAGTTCCATTCCTCATCCCAGGCCCGGGAACTTTTCAAAGACGCTCCAACTCGGGCTTGGTGCATCATGGAGAGCAGACACGCCTCGGGGGTTTGGGATCCTTGATGCTCGTCTTCACATAACATCTTGGAACTGGAGGCGGTTCAGACTGCCTCCTCCAGTCTGTCATAGTCGCCACCGATTTGTTCTCTTTTCCCGGACTACACTTCGGTTAGCTTGTTACATCAACAAGGGGGGGGGGGGCACCTCCATGGCCTCTCCCTCGTACAGAGGCCCTCCTCCGCTGGTGTCACACGCCCCCCCACGGGGTACCCTTTCGCGCGAGACAATAGCGGGACTCAACTACATCCTGGCCATGACTCTTCAGGCCCGAATTCAAGTCTGTTCCTACATCGGAATGGACCCTTCAGCCGGCTTTACCCTGTAACCGTGTGGGAACATTGGTTACACAATGATCGACATCTTGCCACCACGGTTCAACAGCGTCTGCCAGTGTATGTGGTCCCGGTTCCGGACCCAGGCTTACGCCATCCGACGCCTGTCTTCCTTGGTCCGGCCTCTTAGCTTACGCCTTCCTTCCTCCCGATCTCTCCACAAGGTGTTCAGGAAGGTCGTGACTCGAGTGACCAGGCTCATTCTCATAGCCCCATGCCGTGGCCCACTCTCCGTCCTAGGTTCCGGACCTAAAGTCCCTCACTCACAAACCCCCTCTCCAGTTGAACACAGTGGGACATGCTCAGGCAACCCCGTTCGGGCCTCCCTCACGCCAATCCAAGGTTCTTCACCTCCACGCTGGCTCTGTGGTCGCCGGCTGCGAACAGCCAATTCCCCTCCGAACGGACAGGTCCGTCCTGTCCCTCAATACCTCTCCATCGCGGGGCCTCTCAGGAACGCCGAGACCTAGCCATGTCCTCTCGCAGAGCTAGCACGGACTCCCTTTATGACGGGGGGGGGGGGGGGGGGGGGGGGGGGTTCTGCAGGATGGATGGAAAAGGGTCTCATGGTGCAAAGCAATTCTGTCCCTCACATTGCCCCCACCAACATCCAAATAGGAAATTTCCTGTCCAACTTGATCCCTCTCTGCTAGCTCCATCAGGGGTCAGGTCGGCCATCTGCACGACCAATCCTCCATATGGCCCGGCACCTTCCTTTGAGATATGTTTCCATCTCAGAGAGTTCTCACAGAGGGGCTTTCTTCGTGAGGCCCAATCTAGAGTGTTCCTTTGGGACTCTTCACGGTTCTTGACTGTCCTCAATAACCCCTGTAGCCCTTTGTCCTCCATTCCTTTCGACCTTTGTCCATGAAGGACGACCTTCCTCCTCGCCCTCGCTTCGCGAGAGGCGAGGCGAGATCCATTGCCCTTAGCGGGGACCCAGAGGAATTCTCTTCCACAGAGACGGCTCCGTTCTCGTAAGTTCCTTCCCGAGTGTCCTAGCCAAGAACCAGGAACCCGCAGTCCTCCCCTTACCTCATCATCCGCCGCGGGCGGATACACTAGGGGAGAACACCTCTTTGGACATAGCCTTTGCCTTTCGATTGTTAACACACTACTGGGACCGCTCGCGCCCCAGGCGCGTTTCACAAAGACGTCTTCTCATTTCCATCTACCACAGTAACACGAAAGACATCTCGTGACACTGCTCTTAGGTGGCTCTCCAAGACGGAGAACTGCCTTTCCAGGCAGCGAGGATCTCCGTCTCTTCCCCCCGGGCCATGAGGTCAGAGCGCTGGCCATTCGGAGCATTCCAGCATCTGTTCCATGCGCACCTCCTGGAGAGCGTCTGGCGTTCGGGAGAATCCTTCTAAATTTTATTTGAGGGACATCCGCTTGACCCAGGCTGATGGTTCTACTGGGAAATCCTTGTGGCGGCTAATGCACATATCGGGAAAACCCCGGAAACACTAGGGCACTGCCTCCTCCTTTAATATGAATTCTGCTATTGTCTGACATTGTACAGGGTATGACGCCAAAAATGGGGGGAGTTTGTATTATAATCTCCCGGGTTGGCTAGTATACTTTCCATGTAGACTCTATGCCCGCCCTACCTTCCCCGCTAGGCCTAAGGTTTGGGGGTTACATTGCGCGCAGGCTCGATGAATGAGTATGGGAGACTTACACTGGGCTCTCTCCCTCGGCGGAAGTGGGCTTGGGACACACGTGACTGTTTATCACTGCCATTGCCACACAAAAACTTCGGGCCTGGCAGAGCAGACTAACTGCCGGGAATGTGCTAATTGGTACTGACATGTTAAGTATACTAGCAAAACAGGGGTAGAATACTAACTCCCCCTTTTTTTTCTAGTTTATCATCTAGGTTAGGACTTGTTCATGTCATGTGTATAAATTAGGAATAGTTCTGCAATTGTTTGCTTTCTGTGTTAGGGATACTGTTCCTTTGAAATAATGATTCAAATCTGATGCTCGATATTCTTTCATTTCTAGATTTTGCTGAAAGATATCTTCTTGCGTGTACTTTTGATCTTTTCTGTGGTTGTGTTCTTCATTGGCAGGGTTTTGTTTTGATCGTTGCATGGGTTGCTCGGAGATGATTGCAGTAGGCGTGGTTGTGAGCATTGACATCTTTAAGTTTTAGCTATGTTTCAGCTGTACTGCATTTGGTTGCAAGTTAGTCATGTTTGTCTTGCCAATCGATTAAGTGTTTAATGGATGGGTATGTGTGTGTGTGTGTGTGTGTGTGTGTGTGTGTGTGTGTGTGTGTGTGTGTGTGTGTGTGTGTGTACTTACATATGTGTGATCTTCTATGCCATGATACAGTGCACTCATCACAGCTTCAGCTTGTGATCTTCCTTGGTCTTCTTGCACCACATTCTCAAAGCCCACTGATAACTGATAAGGAATACCCGGTCCTCTAAATTGTCATGAAGCGCATGTGTAAGCATTCAATTTTATCATGAACCATTGTTGTACACGCTGGCCTAGCTTAGGACATTATATGACAGTGCAAAAAATATTCAGAAGAAATGTATCTGGCACAGCGTAGGGTCTTGTATTATGACAGCAAAAAAAATAATCAGAATAAAACATATCTTGCTCCTGAACCTCAGTGGCTATGATTTAGAAAAATAGAGTGTGTGTCACTGTGTGTGTGTGTGTGTGTGTGTGTGTGTGTGTGTGTGTGTGTGTGTGTGTGTGTGTGTGTTTTATATCGTTTTGCAGGTTTGATTTTCTGTTTAGTCACTAGCGTTGAACTAGAAGCATTTGCGTGTGCACATTCAGTTTTGCCTTTTTTCGTTACTTCACATTTAAGTAGTTGGCTAAGTTTCCCTTTTCTGCCCATCTTCGTAATGTGTAAACAAAAAGAAGAAGAGTAACGGGTCTTGGGAGAACAAGGCATGATTGTTATATAAAGCTGGTGACTTTGCATGTCAGAAGCAGGCATAGAAAGATGCATCACTAGTTCTGTGGTAATTTCATATTTTGGAGGGGGAAAAAAAGGCGAAAAGTAGAAAATTATTTCATCAGTGTGTGTGTGTGTGTGTGTGTGTGTGTGTGTGTGTGTGTGTTATAGCGCCAAGTTTCGACGCCAAGATGAAATAGAAGAGGTAGAGGAGGAGGCACAAGGGAGAGAGGAAAGAAATTTCTTGGAAAGATTTCTGAATGAAGAGTAAGCATTACGTTTTTCTGTGTGTCTGTCTTTTATCTGTCTCTCTGTCTTACTGCGTTTTCCCCTTTCTGTTTAGACTTGCTACTTTATTCTATTAATGTGAATAATTTGTTAGTGTCCTTGCGTTTGTTTTAGGTTTATTTAATTTTTCATGTTTTAAAGACGAACATTGTTTGCTTTCTTGTTACATTTTATTTTTCATTAACCAGTAGTGCCTTTGAGCCGTCAGCTGACGCCGCAGTAAAATGCTTTCCCAGTGCCTATGGGCCGTCCACTGACATCATGCATTTTTCTTGAATTTTCATTTGTTACTATTTCTATTAACAGACTTAAATAGAGTGTGCGTAGTAAGCCTTATATGTCTGTAGTATTAAAATAATATGCAAATGACACACGTGATGGGAAAGACCATTTATTCTCACCACTGACTGATTGACCGGCCAGCGCTTTTTCTTGCTTGCAAAGATGGCGGCGCAACCTCTCGACCAGCGTAGCGACCAAATCAACATACTTACACAGCTGAGCAGGCTCTGCTAATCATTTTTGACAAAGATAATAATCTTTTATTCAACGACTCACTCGAGCATGAAGGTGAGATGATGATAGTGATGGAATTGCCGACCATATCGTCTGTTATTGAGTAGGGCTGTGTGACCTCAGAGTGTGTTCAGCTGACTGGTTGCCAGCGTCGAATTTTTTCTTTCTTTCTTTCTGCGTACGCAGGCTGATACTCCTGCGGACACTCCATTTATAGCCAGGCAGTGGGTTTTGTGTGTATGACCTTTTTTATCCCGCCATTAAGGCAGCCATACTCCATCTTCGGGGAAGGTGCATGCTATGTGTCACGTGTCATCCATACCAACGGCCAAACTGGCCTTCTCTTCCGAAAGTTGGTGATGGGATTTTACGTGTGTGCAAGATGTTATGCGTGCGTTCACACACGGAACCTCGGTTTATAGTCTCATTCGAAGGACTATATGGGGAATGGAGTCAGAACCAATGTTAACTCCGAGGGAAAAATCCCCCTATACCGAAATTCGAACCCGCAACCCCAGGATCACGAGTCCGGCGCTCTACCAACTGAGCTATCCGGCCCCCCCAGCGTCGAATGAGCTAGCCTAGTGTGTACTCTGCACTGTGTGCCAGTGGCCAGTGACATGATAGTCAGCGCGAGAGGGGAGCGCGGCCTGCTCGCGGCGTGACACGGGGCAGAGGGAAAGGTAGGGGAAGAGGAGGAGTGAAAGAGAGGGTTGAAGTCCAGCAGGGGGAGGGGGGGGGGGGGGGGGGCGTGGTCATGGACTGACCTATCTGCATAGAGTGTGAGCGTCTTGCTAGACTTCTAAACTGTTTTACTTTCATTTACAGGTGTGTGACAATACAAACTTTATTTTCAACTTTTTTGCTTTGTGTTTTTTTTGGATGTGAAGCTGTAGTGGTAAATACATATGTTTTTGATCGTGCAAAAAAATCTATCCAAATCTAAATGCCTAAATATTTTTTTATTATCATAATTAAAACAAAAGAAGCCCAGATTCAAAATCTTCATTCAAAATCCTTCAAAAATTATACATATTTCATTTTTATATCTTTTGTAGTTTCTGACCTAGAATTTTTTGTTAATTATTACCCCCAAATCATTAGATTTCCCTGGCACTGGGAAAGCTTTTGTTTGTAATATTTTCTGGCAGTGAACAGGTTTTAATAGAATTGAAGAAAGTGTTGCGCTTTTTTTCTCCCCATGGTAATAACATTATCATTCAGAAAAGAAAGTGTTGCACATTTTGTGTTTGGTTGCATTGACAGGTTTGACATACACCTTTCACAAAGTGCATGATGATTTGTTAAATTTATCAAAAAGAATTGCCTTGAATACAGACAATTTTTATTTACTGTTAATAGCACCCCTTCTAGTTTGCTTTTTGTTATTCTTTAGTTATACAGCTTAGTTATACAGCTGCTTAAGAATGTTTCTGAAAGATCTTTGAAAATTATAATGTCATTTGTTTAAGGAGATTGTTAATGAATATTGAAACAATGAAGCGAAAAACCAGTAAATGTGCTCAATACTACGCTTGTGTATTACCTGAAATCATTTGATAGATGTTGTGTGTGTGGGAGTCGTTAACATGTTGCGTCATCGCAGGGTACATGATAGAAAATCTCGGCTCTGTCCCAGTGAAAAAGAAATTGGACAATAATTTTGCCATCCCTGTAATCATAGAAGTGCCTCCTGCAGATCTTAAGATGTGTAAATCATCGATGCCACTGACCCAGCTCAACCTAAAGGTGAAGGGGTGGCCAAGTGACAGATCTGGACCATGTGATGTAACTGTGTGCACACCTGTTCTCCTCTCAGCACAAACTCCTGGTGTGCTTCAAGTTACATTACATTAGATGAACATGTTGCCTCCAGTGAAAGGTCTCAACTATTTAAAGATGCATTTGATCATAGTTTGAGTGTATTTTCCTGGTTCTTTGTTTTTCCCCAAAGAAAAAAAAGTCCAAATGCTGACAGAATAAAGAACAAAAGACAGAAGCCTGCATATGTTCCAGAATGGAAAGAGGAAGAGAGATAACATTCACCAGCCGCCGTGGCAAAGTGGTTAGCATCATGGACTCCCAGCTGGGAGGTCATGGGTTCGAATCCCATCAGAGTCATGTGGGTTTTTCTGCCCCGACCGGCTCCAACCCAGAGTTGAGTTTGCTGCGGACTCAGTTGGGAAGACTGGGACCACACAGTCGAGTTTCACCCACTTAATGGATGCGTTTCTGAGAGTGTTGCTCAAATTTCCTAACCAACACTGCAGGTGCCTATATCTCTCGGGCCTGGTTGAGGCCTGGTTGACGCCGGGATATATTATGAAAGGAAGCGTAGAGTACAGCCCTGTCAGGTAGTCTCAGACCAAAATGGAAATCTGTAGCATCATCTTAATCATCCTCATTCTCATCGATCAGCATAAAAAAAATGTCTCAGGTTCTGTGGCCCTTCATGCCATGCTCTCATGGTGACCTCAATTTCGATGTCCTCTCCACGTCTGTGGCCTTGGTTTGGTTCCTTCGGGGTCACCGGTATCGGCGAGTCCATGGGGGCTGTCATTGGACGGACGTGGTGGCGCCCTCCGGAGGGAGAGCTCACTCGCGCCGGCTCCGCGACTAAGCAATTATTGTCATTAGTAGGGGCCTTAGTAGGTGGTGTCCTACGTATGTTAGATCAGAACAGGCGCCACTGAACACCACCGAAGTGACTCGGCAGCAGTGCAGTGTAGTGTCTCCTCTGGTGGATTGCCTCTTGACGACTTGACATTGACTGCACCCTTTGGATTGCCGGTGCCAGGACTGCGGCAGGGCTGACCGGGCTGTGGCTGTGGCTGTGGATGGGGTGTGGGAATGAGCGGCGTGGGTGCACTGCCTCTGAGGTGGTGCAGAGGTTGGGACAGCAAAAAAAAAAAAAAAAAGATAACATTCCTCTGCTCTGTCTGGAAACATTGCCAGCACACCTTCTGATGCTCAAGCATGCAGAAAGCATGTTGGTAAATGAATTCATTGTTTGGGTGATTGGCAGTGCTACTGTTCTCACTGACAGCCTGAATCATTTGATGGGTTAATGGGCAGCGCCACTGTGTTTCCTTGCAGCCTGAATGCAGGGGACCGTGATGAAAAAACCAAAGCTGCCGCTCTTCGCAAGGAGGAGAAGAAACGCAAACCCAGTGTCTTCACCCGTTTCAGCTACCGAACCAAAAAGGTAAGGTTGCTGTTTGTGTTCCTAGTAATTTAAAACCAGGGGTCGCTTCTACATCTTAGAAAAAAAAAGGAGAAAGTAAATGAAAAGGTTTGTTGAAGCGCTAAGCCGACTTGGGATTTACATTGTTAAATCCAGACTTGGGATTTACATTGTTAAATCCAGACTTGGGATTTGCATTGTTAAATCCAGACTGGGCATTTGCATTGTTAAATCCAGACTGGGCATTTGCATTGTTAAATCCAGATTTGGGATTTGCATGGTTAAATCCAGACTGGGCATTTTCATTGTTAAATCCAGATTTGGGATTTGCATGGTTAAATCCAGACTGGGCATTTTCATTGTTAAATTCAGACTTGGGATTCGCGTTGTGAAATCCAGACTTGGATTTGCATTGTTGAGAGAGCAGACATGATGTTTTCTTTTATACTATGAATTATCTAATTGCACAGTATAACAGATTTCACTGTTGGTTCATTCCATTTCAAAATACCTACCATATCTATCTTTCTTGGTCAGATGGAATATTGAGTTATTTCCCCTGCCTCATACTCTGTGAAGAAGTGGTTTTGTCTTCAAAAAAGAAATGGTTCTCTAGAGGGAAATGGGTGTTTGCAGGGAAGGAGAAGGGGAGGGGAGTTTGGAGATCAACAGAGTGGGGGAGAGGGAGTTCTTTGGGACAGAGACAGAAGGTGTTTTGTAAAGTTTTAAAACAGCAGAAGTTCATCTTCAAAGTAACAGCCCTGATGTGGCCCTTTGCGGTCGGCTGGGCTATAAGCAACATTATCTTATCTTATCTTCAAAGTAGAAGCATGATCGTTTTCCTTTTTTGTTTTTTTGTTTTAAATAAAAAAGTAAAGAGGAAATCATGTTGACACTGCTGTGCTACTACACCAACGAATGATCAGGCAAACTTGAAAAAGAAATTAAGAAGATAGAAAGTTACGCTTTCAGGAATTTGCTGAAGACTTTTCACCCAGCAAACAATACACCAGTAAGCTCTGGAAGAGAATTGTTATTGGGGAAAGTATTGTCACACTGCACTTGTCATGTCATTGTTTGTCTGACTGCCTGTCTTAGTTTGTGTGTGTGTGTGTGTTCTTTTTGTGTACCGGTTTTTTTCTTTCTGCCCCCCCTCCCCCACCCCTTTACTCTTTCTCTGTCTTTCTACCATCTCTCTCTCTCTCTCTCTCTCTCTCTCTCTCTCTCTCTTATCCCTTATTCTCTCTCTCTCTCTATCCATATTTTTTTCTTCCATCTCTGCCAGAGAGAAGAAAGAAAGAAAGAAAGAAAGTGAAACTATGTCTGGACTTTATATGAATAATTTTGGGTGTGGTGTGAGGTGAATTGTATTTGGAAACGTCCAGAATTTACCAGACTACAACTGACATTGAGGAGGAAGAGAGATGGAATTTTGTTGAATGATTATGTTTTGGAAGGGTGGGAGGTGTGGAGACGGTGCAGGAGACGGAGAGAACAAGATCCGTAAGTTGATTGGTCAGATTGTATGGTTTCTTGCCCAGTCCCAGACAAAAACAGTGTGAGGGTGAAAAGTAATTGTATACAGATAGTGAGGGATCTTTGAAAGTGTAAACACATGGTTTCATTTTAAGATGTAGGACCCAAAGGACAAAAATGCATACATTTTCAAAAGGTTGAATAACAAACTAGTTGCAACATCAGATGTTTGTAAGAATACAGCTCAGTTCACAGAAGCGCTTCCTTTTACTTCAAGGTTCACAAGTAAGAGGATGAACATGTACAAGATGCCTTCACTTGCTGACTTTGCGTTAGGGCATTTAGCTAGTTAAAGCCATGCTGCATGGTTGTCATTACCAAACTTCTTTCAGCATGTCATACTTACCCCTGAGTTTGGCTGTAAAATCTGATTATATAGGCACAGAGACACTATAGCAACAGTGATGTAAAGATATGACTTCTTATTCCAGAGCAGTGGGCCCGCACTATTGGTCATCTTCAAGCTAGTCAGTCAAGAAAAAGTTCATAGGGATTTGAACATGGCCCAGAGCACCATTAGCAGACTTTTAAACAGATTTTAATCGACCAACTCTGACAGTGATAGTCCATGGCGGAAAACCAAATGTCGCCTCTCTGGCCCAGGATTGCTATATCCGGCTTTTTTACCCTGGGATTGCTTCCTGTCTGCTTCATCAACTGCTCACAATCTGCCTTGACATTGATGTATATCTGAACAAACATATCATTGGGAATTGACCCTGAGAAGAGAGGTCATATGCTTGTCATCATGGGAGCAGTACACTGACTGTACAACATGGGTTGTGAAAGGATGCCTTTGGCAACTGAACATCGTCTATGGAATATGCAGAGATGGTGATGATTGTGCTTCTCTGAGGGATCTTGATTTCTTATGCTTCGCTTTGATGAATGAAGGCGTGTCTGTCAAACATCAAACGAACGCTTTGCCTTAAAATTGCATTGATACGGACATGGAACTGTGATGGCATGGAGAGCCATTTGTTGCCCGTGTGGTGTACCAGGGTTATACTTTTAGACCCCAATAATGCACCCATCTTTCATGTCATAAAATGTGTGCGTGCATGTGTGTGTGTGTGTGTGTGTTTACATGTGTGTGTGTGTGTGTGTGTGTGTGTTCTCAAGTTTACACAATTGAGAGAATGAGAATCAACTGTTAGTATACAGTGATGTAGATTTCCATCGGTCTCCGGTCATTGACCGATAAAAATGTAAAATGACCGATCGGCTCGACCTCCATCGGTCAAATGTCCGATCCTAATACAAGCGAAGCGGTCGCATGTCCTATCGTTTTCGCGAGGTCGCGGACAAGTCTACAGCCGTTTTATTGTGCGGAGGCGTGCGAGACTGAGTAGCGTTGAACGGCAGAGCCAAGCGCATCGCGTGTTCGGGAAAATTTGCACAGCTCTGAGGCTGACGCACCGACTGAAGCGCGATGCGATAGGCGAGAGGTGCACAGACTTAGAATTCAGCAAGAGCGAGTAACTCTTGTTGAATTTCCGGCCTGCGCGCGGTTTGTTTTCCTTCACATCCAACAGTGGTAAAAACGTGTGCATCACGCCATCAGTCTTCACACAGCTTTATCCAAGGGACAGCACTGCTTCTTTGTGGAAACTGATCAGTCAGTTTCACAAGGCAGATTTCCCCAATCTGATGAAGCTGGCACAGATATGCCTTGTTCTACCTGTGCACACTGCTGATGTGGAAAGAGGCTTCAGCTCACAGAATTTGGTGTGCACTGCAAGGCAGAACAGGCTGTCAGTGAAGATGCAAGACATGATCCTGAAGACAAAGCTCGAAGGCCAGAAGGAAAGGGAAGAGTCATATCTGCACGCCATTGTCAGCAAGTGGGCAAGCAAGAAAAAGAGACAGTTGTTTCGCAACAATGATGCTGAATGAGTAATTTCTGTTGTCGTTTGCAGCTCGCAACAATGAACATTAACATTTAGTCATGAACATTTTCATTTATTTTACAACTTTCACTAAGCTTTGCCCTGATTCTAGTCATCAACATAATTGTGTTGATTTTATTTGTTTTTGTATTTTTTAATACTTTTCTCCAGTTCTAGTCAGCGGACCCTGAGTTAATAAAATACATTTATCACAATGAATCCTGTTCCGAGTCTGGTGTCCTATTATTTTGGTTACTCCAGGACACTGTGTCCTATTGACATTTAATCTCTAGGACACAGTGTCCTATAGGGTGATTAAAAAATCTACATCACTGAGTATACACTCGATGTGTACAGTGGGTATATGCTGTTTGGGGTTGAAAAATTTATGAAAGGCAGCTTCATGTAGATAGAGGTTACTGCAATTTGTGATTTGAAAAGCTGTTTGTCTGTGGGCTAGACTCAACATACATAGGCTTGTGTAGAGCCTAAGTAAGGTGGAAGGGAGAGATGCTTGTGTAGAGCCTAAGTAAGGTGGAAGGGAGAGATGTTAGAGAAATAGAGTGGCAGTTCTAACAGCGGTGTTTATTTCGAGGGAGCCATTCACTATTTGTTTTAGCAGTAGGAAGGGCAAAACAAGACAGCCCTAGAGGGCATCTTTCTTTCTTGTTATGAACTTGCTGGATCAGAGACAAAGCAGCAAAAGACACGCACATCTGCAAGCCTGTATATAGTACTGCTGTAGAGGAAGAATTAACCAGCAAAAAACAGCATATGCCGGTCTAGTGGAATCTCTGTACCACATATCCTTCTGCAATACAACTGCTGTTAATCCAGTACAGCACAGAGGTCCGTTTTAAGTGTTTTGTTAACAAATTCCTTCAGGCAATGGGAACGACTTCTCTAAATATTGAAATACTTACAAAATATAATGTTAGTGGGACCCTGTTGCAGTGTGTGTGGTTTTGAGCATGTTACTCTCTGGAAAGCGGTTTTCTCTGTAGCCCCTGTCCCAGTCCTGAGGTCTGAAATGGAGGGCTAATCTCTCTGTTGTGAAACTTCTCTCCCAAAGATGAGACTTTAGCCATCTGAATTGTTGCCAGTCTGATACAGTGTTTTTCTGTCATCCCTATATTCGGCATGGCAGAGGGAGACAGCAGACAACGATTCATTTTGTTTATACACCTCCCTGACTTGACCATCACCACCTTTATAGTTCTATCTGTAGAGCATGCATGACCACATGCTTAGAGATGAGGGTAGCGGTAATGGTGGATACAGTTAATTTAGTCTGTGTGAAGAATCAAAGACGGAGTGTGACCGTGATATGTAATGAACACATGCTTAGCGAGGTATGAAAGCTTGAATACAGAGAACACCTAAAAGAACAGAATAGAGTGTGAGAAAGAGAACATAGCCTTTTTTTTTGTTTGAGTATGCATGTAATCAGTAGACTTATTCTAAAGGAAAAAGATGAAGAGTAGGAAAATGACTTTTGTGATGTAATAGTCAGTGGCTCTGAAGTGTGTGCATTTTTGGAGATAGCATGGATAAAGCATGAGAAAAGGGATTAATCCGTGCCAGGGGGTTTCATGTAATTCCCATGGATCATGTGAGGACATGTCCCAGTGGAGGGGTTGGAAGGGAGAGGGTGGTGATGGCTGTGGCCTCAGTGTATGCGTGGACTTTTTGCTGGAGGGGACAGGCAGGTCTTCATCATGAGTGAGCTATTACTCCATGCCTGGGCTGGTGTTTCACTGCTCTAAACAGCCCACCGCGTAGGTCATAGGTCACGCAGGGTTTTCATTCACTGATGACACGAACTTTGCATGATCAAAACTGGCGGTGTAACATTAAAACTAGTTGGACACGTTGATTTTCTGGAAATTTTGTGACATATTTAAGCAGTATTTTAAAATGATTGAAATTAAATGAAAGTATTGAATCAAAGCTGACAAGGGCATCAGTAAAACTCGGGGAGAATAAGGAATGTTGCATACAACAGAGAGCGGTATCATATCTGCTTTTCATATTAATTCAGTTTTTACACAGGGATGCCCAGGCAGTTTTGATGTTATGGCCAGTAAGAATCTGGATTTCAATAGTTCAGCTGGTTTTTATAAGAAAAAGTTGTACAGTTCATTTCTTTGAACTGCTGGAGAGAAAGCACAGGTAATTACAACAATTGGCTGGATTGCTCCAGAATGTGTTTATTTACAGAGCGATAGTTGATCTTTGAATGTCCAAAATATATGTAAATTGTGCAGGTGTACTTTCATGGGCATTTGCATGCAAAGCAACAGAAGCTATTGATATGAAGATGCACAGAGAAGCATGCCATTTGCATGCAAGCATTTGCATGATATGCATTCTGAATTCTCATTTTCACAGTTTGTGTACAGTGTCTTGCTCTTCACTTCTATTTTTTGAAAAATTACAAAATTGTGGGCAAAATTGTTTGCCAACACACACACACACACACACGCACACGCACGCACGCACGCACGCACGCGCGCGCGCACACACACACACACCTCATTTTCTTCTCCTTTTCTTTTCTTTTTTTTTTCTAAAGGTGTTTGTTTCCTTTCACTTGCTTTTCCTTTGTGAGCTCAGGTTTGTCTGGCATATTTGAACAAACACCTGTTGATAAAGTTGATTCAGACTGCTGCACAGATTTTCTTTCTGATTCTCTCTCTCTCTCTCTCTGTCTGTCTCTCTCTCTCTCTCTCTCTGTCTGTCTGTCTCTCTCTCTCTCTCTCTCCTCTCTCTCTCTCTCTCTCCTCTCTCTCTCTCTCTCTCTCTCTCCCTCCCTCCCTCCCTCTCTCTCTCTCTCTCTCAAAGTTGTATTTATTTCCTTTCTTTCCTCTGTGTGTGTGTGTTTCACAATGAACATTTTACAGTTGAGTACCAGAGCTTTCTTCAGTGATAAGCGGTCAACCAGTGTTAGAAAAGAGTGCAAAGGATTGATGTGAAGGTTTGTCAGATTCATGTTGTTAAGTGTCTCACATACTAATCGGTGGGAAAGGCGAAAAAGTATCGGCTGTCCACACAGGATTTGAATTTGGCCACCCTGTCAAGACATGAATGGCCTGAGGCCTAGATGGGAGGGAGAGATTGATAGTCTACTTTGTGACCGACAAGAAACAGGAGAGGAGAGAAGGATGGAGAGAAGTGATCTGAGGGCCTTGTGGCTCCTTGGGATAGTGGTGTGGTACCTGCTGTGTATTTGTTGGGGTTCCCCTTGGCCCCTGGCTAAGCCAGTTAGCCCTGTTGTGGCGGGGAGACATGTCTGAGTCATCAGTAATCCATTCTGACCTCTGCAAAGTGACACAGGCAAAAGCTACAGTGGGATAATACCACACCTGAAAGGCTCTGGGTGGTAAGGTGAGGGACCTCTTTGTATTGGTTACTTCACGCAGTTGTGTGCAAATGAATCTTTCATTGCTGTATGTGGGCACACACACACACACACACACACAAACGCACACTCACACATGTAAGCAAATAAGTGCATGGACACACACAGACACACACACACACACACACACACACACACACAGAACACACACTCAGAGTTACACATACAAATTACAAAAAAAAACCACTGACACATTGTGGTGGACAGAAGACATCCAGTGATTTTCAGATGGGCTAAAACATCCTTGGTCAAATGTTTAATGTATCAGATAGTATCAGTGTAACAATGCACATTTTATATTGCCTCTGAAAAACGTGCCAGCACAGACAAAGAGCCATACCCGTACAAAACAGAGCCTGTTTCATGCAGCATGTCAATTCCTCAGGCAGCACAGTGTGTGTGCCTCCCTTTAGCAAAACCATAATTAGAAGTTTCTTTGCCGGTTATGGGTTGAAAAGTGGCGGGCAACCCTCACAGTGCATCCCTGTAAAAAAAGAAAAAAAAGGCAAGCTGTTCCAGTTTCTTGTGCCCCTCAGATGTCTTGACTACCTGTAGTGAGGACTCCACCCATCCGTCAGTGATGTGAGGGCCTGTACCCACTTGTGTGTGTGCTGAAGAGGGTTCACGAGAGAGAGAGAGAGAGGAGAAGGGCATAGAGAGTTTATTTGGGGTGGACATGCCAAGCGTTGGCTGAATGGGCTTGGACAGATCAGCAATTGCCTCATGTTTTCACGCTGGCGTTGACGGGTTGCCCAGTTCGTCAGTGCTTGCTGTGAATGAGAGCGTGAGGACACTTTAGCATGTGTTTGTGAGAGCTCCATGTTTGTCATATTGGATGACATCTGTGTGATTTTTGTGAACAGTTTGGTAATAGACTGCGCAGTCTGGAGAATGATCGGTCAAGGTGGGTTTAAGCTTGGAGCTTTTGACCACTCCGCGCTTTTCTGTGCTTCCTTATTTTGCCAGCTGTAAATCACTTCTCATGCAGCTTTTAATGCATTGTTGATTGTTTTTGTTGACGCTCACTCACCTGACAAAATGATGGACAAAAATGTATAGAATCAAAAATAAAGGAATCAGAGGTTATTTGAACATCTGTAAACCTCTGCTCCTTTCTCCTCCACCCTCCAGTTGTTATGAGTGTGATTATCTTTGATAGCACATGCACTTACATGTATTGAACAGCAGCGGCTCATAGCAGGCCCCCCCCCCCCCCCCCACACCCCCTTCAAACCATCCCTCCTTCCACACACACACACACACACACACACACACACACACACACATGCACATATTTTCCCCCCTTTTTTTGTAATAGAAATCAAGCTCAAAATGTTCACTGTATATTGATAGATCCAGGTTTCAGTGGCAGTATTCACTCTTTGATCCTTCAAGTGTGAGTAGCAAGGAATTCTTAGCATTCTCCACATGAAACAGAAAGGCAGCAGTGGAGGGGAGGGGGGATGAGGGGGAGAGAGGGAGGGGGCAGGGAGGGGGGAAGTGAAGGAAACAGTTTGATACTGAAACAGTAATTCTGAATAAAGACAGTAAAACATTCCAGTGTAGAGTTTCCAAACAAAAACTGCCTCGGAACTTTGTTTTTCCACATTTTTTCACTCTCTGTATCTTTGATCGATTGACCCTCCATCAAAAGCTGCATCCAGACTTGTTAATCTGCAAAACGTTTCTCTCTCTATACCTGTAGTGCACCTCCCGCTTCCTTCATGGAGGCTGTATGTAGTAGAGGGATTTCACAAACATGTCAGGTGGGGACTTGGTTTGGTTTGGTTTGATTTTGCTTTGCTAATTTTTTTTTTTTCTGATGCCATTAACTTCAGCCTGCCCCCTTTCACAGCCACAGCTCTGCTCTTTCTGTCACATCCTAAGTGCTGACTGACTGTCATCAGGGAGCTGTCAGTGTCATCTCGGTGCTGACTGTCATAAGGGAGCTGTCAGTGTCACCTCGGTGCTGACTGACTGTCATAAGAGAGCTGTCGGTGTCACCTCGGTGCTGACTGACTGTCATAAGGGAGCTGTCAGTGTCACCTCGGTGCTGACTGACTGTCATAAGGGAGCTGTCAGTGTCACCTTAGTGCTGACTATCTGTCATAAGGGAGCTGTCAGTGTCACCTCAGTGCTGACTGTCATAAGGGAGCTGTCAGTGTCACCTTAGTGCTGACTATCTGTCATAAGGGAGCTGTCAGTGTCACCTCAGTGCTGACTGTCATAAGGGAGATGTCAGTGTCACCTCAGTGCTGACTGTCATAAGGGAGCTGTCGGTGTCACCTCGGTGCTGACTATCTGTCATAAGGGAGCTGTCAGTGTAACCTCGGTGCTGACTGACTGTCATAAGGGAGCTGTCAGTGTCACCTCAGTGCTGACTGACTGTCATAAGGGAGCTGTCAGTGTCACCTTAGTGCTGACTGTCATAAGGGAGCTGTCAGTGTCACCTTAGTGCTGACTGACTGTCATAAGGGAGCTGTCAGTGTCACCTTAGTGCTGACTGTCATAAGGGAGCTGTCAGTGTCACCTTAGTGCTGACTGACTGTCATAAGGGAGCTGTCAGTGTCACCTCGGTGCTGACTGACTGTCATAAGGGAGCTGTCAGTGTCACCTCGGTGCTGACTGACTGTCATCAGGGAGCTGTCAGTGTCACCTCGGTGCTGACTGACTGTCATAAGGGAGCTGTCAGTGTCACCTTAGTGCTGACTGACTGTCATCAGGGAGCTGTCAGTGTCACCTCAGTGCTGACTGACTCTCATCAGGGAGCTGTCAGTGTCACCTCAGTGCTGACTGTCATAAGGGAGCTGTCAGTGTCACCTTAGTGCTGACTGACTGTCATAAGGGAGCTGTCAGTGTCACCTTAGTGCTGACGTCATAAGGGAGCTGTCAGTGTCACCTTAGTGCTGACTGACTGTCAAAAGGGAGCTGTCAGTGTCACCTCCGTGCTGACTGACTGTCATAAGGGAGCTGTCAGTGTCACCTCGGTGCTGACTGACTGTCATCAGGGAGCTGTCAGTGTCACCTCGGTGCTGACTGACTGTCATAAGGGAGCTGTCAGTGTCACCTCAGTGCTGACTGTCATAAGGGAGCTGTCAGTGTCACCTTAGTGCTGACTGACTGTCATAAGGGAGCTGTCAGTGTCACCTTAGTGCTGACTGTCATAAGGGAGCTGTCAGTGTCACCTCAGTGCTGACTGACTGTCATAAGGGAGCTGTCAGTGTCACCTCAGTGCTGACTGTCATAAGGGAGCTAGCTGTCAGTGTCACCTCGGTGCTGACTATCTGTCATAAGGGAGCTGTCAGTGTCACCTCAGTGCTGACTGTCATAAGGGAGCTGTCAGTGTCACCTTAGTGCTGACTGACTGTCATAAGGGAGCTGTCAGTGTCACCTCAGTGCTGACTGTCATAAGGGAGCTGTCAGTGTCACCTTAGTGCTGACTGACTGTCATAAGGGAGCTGTCAGTGTCACCTTAGTGCTGACTGTCATAAGGGAGCTGTCAGTGTCACCTTAGTGCTGACTGTCATAAGGGAGCTGTCAGTGTCACCTTAGTGCTGACTGACTGTCATAAGGGAGCTGTCAGTGTCACCTTAGTGCTGACTGTCATAAGGGAGCTGTCAGTGTCACCTTAGTGCTGACTGACTGTCATAGGGAGCTGTCAGTGTCACCTCGGTGCTGACTGACTGTCATAAGGGAGCTGTCAGTGTCACCTCGGTGCTGACTGACTGTCATCAGGGAGCTGTTAGTGGTCACCTCGGTGCTGACTAACTGTCATAAGGGAGCTGTCAGTGTCACCTTAGTGCTAACTGACTGTCATCAGGGAGCTGTCAGTGTCACCTCAGTGCTGACTGACTCTCATCAGGGAGCTGTCAGTGTCACCTCAGTGCTGACTGTCATAAGGGAGCTGTCAGTGTCACCTTAGTGCTGACTGACTGTCATAAGGGAGCTGTCAGTGTCACCTCGGTGCTGACTGACTGTCATAAGGGAGCTGTCAGTGTCACCTCGGTGCTGACTGACTGTCATCAGGGAGCTGTCAGTGTCACCTTAGTGCTGACTGACTGTCATAAGGGAGCTGTCAGTGTCACCTCCGTGCTGACTGACTGTCATAAGGGAGCTGTCAGTGTCACCTCGGTGCTGACTGACTGTCATCAGGAGCTGTCAGTGTCACCTCGGTGCTGACTGACTGTCATCAGGGAGCTGTCAGTGTCACCTCAGTGCTGACTGTCATAAGGGAGCTGTCAGTGTCACCTTAGTGCTGACTGACTGTCATAAGGGAGCTGTCAGTGTCACCTTAGTGCTGACTGTCATAAGGGAGCTGTCAGTGTCACCTTAGTGCTGACTGACTGTCATAAGGGAGCTGTCAGTGTCACCTCAGTGCTGACTGTCATAAGGGAGCTGTCAGTGTCACCTCGGTGCTGACTATCTGTCATAAGGGAGCTGTCAGTGTCACCTCAGTGCTGACTGTCATAAGGGAGCTGTCAGTGTCACCTTAGTGCTGACTATCTGTCATAAGGGAGCTGTCAGTGTCACCTCAGTGCTGACTGTCATAAGGGAGATGTCAGTGTCACCTCAGTGCTGACTGTCATAAGGGAGCTGTCGGTGTCACCTCGGTGCTGACTATCTGTCATAAGGGAGCTGTCAGTGTAACCTCGGTGCTGACTGACTGTCATAAGGGAGCTGTCAGTGTCACCTCAGTGCTGACTGACTGTCATAAGGGAGCTGTCAGTGTCACCTTAGTGCTGACTGTCATAAGGGAGCTGTCAGTGTCACCTTAGTGCTGACTGACTGTCATAAGGGAGCTGTCAGTGTCACCTTAGTGCTGACTGTCATAAGGGAGCTGTCAGTGTCACCTTAGTGCTGACTGACTGTCATAAGGGAGCTGTCAGTGTCACCTCGGTGCTGACTGACTGTCATAAGGGAGCTGTCAGTGTCACCTCGGTGCTGACTGACTGTCATCAGGGAGCTGTCAGTGTCACCTCGGTGCTGACTGACTGTCATAAGGGAGCTGTCAGTGTCACCTTAGTGCTGACTGACTGTCATCAGGGAGCTGTCAGTGTCACCTCAGTGCTGACTGACTCTCATCAGGGAGCTGTCAGTGTCACCTCAGTGCTGACTGTCATAAGGGAGCTGTCAGTGTCACCTTAGTGCTGACTGACTGTCATAAGGGAGCTGTCAGTGTCACCTTAGTGCTGACTGTCATAAGGGAGCTGTCAGTGTCACCTTAGTGCTGACTGACTGTCAAAAGGGAGCTGTCAGTGTCACCTCCGTGCTGACTGACTGTCATAAGGGAGCTGTCAGTGTCACCTCGGTGCTGACTGACTGTCATCAGGGAGCTGTCAGTGTCACCTCGGTGCTGACTGACTGTCATAAGGGAGCTGTCAGTGTCACCTCAGTGCTGACTGTCATAAGGGAGCTGTCAGTGTCACCTTAGTGCTGACTGACTGTCATAAGGGAGCTGTCAGTGTCACCTTAGTGCTGACTGTCATAAGGGAGCTGTCAGTGTCACCTCAGTGCTGACTGACTGTCATAAGGGAGCTGTCAGTGTCACCTCAGTGCTGACTGTCATAAGGGAGCTAGCTGTCAGTGTCACCTCGGTGCTGACTATCTGTCATAAGGGAGCTGTCAGTGTCACCTCAGTGCTGACTGTCATAAGGGAGCTGTCAGTGTCACCTTAGTGCTGACTGACTGTCATAAGGGAGCTGTCAGTGTCACCTCAGTGCTGACTGTCATAAGGGAGCTGTCAGTGTCACCTTAGTGCTGACTGACTGTCATAAGGGAGCTGTCAGTGTCACCTTAGTGCTGACTGTCATAAGGGAGCTGTCAGTGTCACCTTAGTGCTGACTGTCATAAGGGAGCTGTCAGTGTCACCTTAGTGCTGACTGACTGTCATAAGGGAGCTGTCAGTGTCACCTTAGTGCTGACTGTCATAAGGGAGCTGTCAGTGTCACCTTAGTGCTGACTGACTGTCATAAGGGAGCTGTCAGTGTCACCTCAGTGCTGACTGTCATAAGGGAGCTGTCAGTGTCACCTCGGTGCTGACATCTGTCATAAGGGAGCTGTCAGTGTCACCTCAGTGCGACTGTCATAAGGGAGCTGTCAGTGTCACCTTAGTGCTGACTGACTGTCATAAGGAGCTGCAGTCACCTTAGTGCGACTGTCAAAGGGCTGTCATTCACCTCAGTGCTGACTGTCATAGGAGCTGTCAGTGTCCCCTTAGTGCTGACTGACTGTCATAAGGGAGCTGTCAGTGTCACCTTAGTGCTGACTGTCATAAGGGAGCTGTCAGTGTCACCTTAGTGCTGACTGACTGTCATAAGGGAGCTGTCAGTGTCACCTTAGTGCTGACTGTCATAAGGGAGCTGTCAGTGTCACCTTAGTGCTGACTGACTGTCATAAGGGAGCTGTCAGTGTCACCTCGGTGCTGACTGTCATAAGGGAGCTGTCAGTGTCACCTCGGTGCTGACTGACTGTCATCAGGGAGCTGTCAGTGTCACCTCGGTGCTGACTGACTGTCATAAGGGAGCTGTCAGTGTCACCTTAGTGCTGACTGACTGTCATCAGGGAGCTGTCAGTGTCACCTCAGTGCTGACTGACTCTCATCAGGGAGCTGTCAGTGTCACCTCAGTGCTGACTGTCATAAGGGAGCTGTCAGTGTCACCTTAGTGCTGACTGACTGTCATAAGGGAGCTGTCAGTGTCACCTTAGTGCTGACTGTCATAAGGGAGCTGTCAGTGTCACCTTAGTGCTGACTGACTGTCATAAGGGAGCTGTCAGTGTCACCTCCGTGCTGACTGACTGTCATAAGGGAGCTGTCAGTGTCGCCTCGGTGCTGACTGACTGTCATCAGGGAGCTGTCAGTGTCACCTCGGTGCTGACTGACTGTCATAAGGGAGCTGTCAGTGTCACCTTAGTGCTGACTGACTGTCATCAGGGAGCTGTCAGTGTCACCTCAGTGCGGACTGACTGTCATCAGGGAGCTGTCAGTGTCACCTCAGTGCTGACTGTCATAAGGGAGCTGTCAGTGTCAGGTGTCATGAGGCAACCCACCAGAGAAGGCACTGCACTGCTGCCGAATCCGGTGGTGGATTTCAGTGTAGTAATGATAACAGAGAACTTTTTTTTCCCCCAAACAGAGTGGCAACTTACATGAAGTGCAAACTCTCCACCCTGTACAGTAATGATAACAGAGAACTTTTTTTTTTTTCCAACAGAGTTGTAACTTCCATGAAGTGCAAACTCTCCACCCTGTACAGTGACAAAACAAGTGTGGAAGATAATGTAAAAAAAAGAGAAAAAAAGAAAAAAAATCATGTTGTTTATCACTTAGCCAACTGTAAGGGCCATATCAGGGCTGATACTAGTTTATTAGTTAAGGCCGTTAATAGCTCATTGGTTAATCAGTCGGTCATTTGACAAAAGAAAAAGACAACAGACCGTCACATGCCCCAGTCCTGTATGGGCATCAGTACAACAGCCATACACATACAGACAGGACTCGGCAACAGAGAGACATGAAACAGGCCAGGGATTAGTCTGTTCAGATCCAGTGTGAGAGAACTTTCTGACAGAAAAATCAAAATGTAAAACCGCTGGCAAGAAGCACATTCAGACAAAGGCCTGCACATGCCTGCATGCATGTGTGGTAGCAGGCAGGCAGCTCATTGGTATACATTGGTATGAAATGAATGCTTATCAAAGGAAAGGGATTGATAGACTGGTAAGCATGCAGACAGGCTAGCAAGTGGACAAGCTTGCTAGCCGATGAACAGATGAATGGTGATGCCATTCTGAACACACTCGCAGACAACCTGTTACCTGGAATGCCTCTCTAGGCTTTGCTCTGGCTTACTTCAGCATATGGATTAACCTGGGTACAATGTGTGCACATAGTTTGTACAGGGACACATTCATTCAAGTACATGTGAAGGGAACTTTTCTCTGTTTGCCCTTGCACTTCCAAATGCAGATGTGTGTACGCGTTAGAGCACCACGCATGAGTGCACATGATCGTTTGCATGCACATATTGATATGCACATTGCATGCAGACACTTGCATACACACAGTCATCACTCTTATACATGCATGCACATACACCCTCTTACAGACTCACAAATATGCACACATACATATGCACATAGACACTCAGAAGATTTGTAAAGAGAACGAGAGAGAGAGAAGGAAAAGGGAGAGAGAGAGAGAGAGTGAAGGAAAAGTAGTGGTAGTGGGGGAGGGACAAGTCTTATCTCATCTGGAGTGACTGCTGGGGTCATGTCAGGCATTTGTGTGGCAAGACCCAACCAGTTATAAATGGCTGTTACAGTTACACATGGCTGTGTGCCAACGGTGACAACATCCAGAGGCATCAAACAGTGAATCATCATCATTAAAAGTGACATGGCTTTTACTTCAGCTGATAACAACTAACTGGCCTTTACTTTGCCAGATTTTAAAAAAACAAAAACAAAAAAAAAACCTGACTGACTACCAGAGGGGAGGGCGAAGGGATACAGCCAAGTCAGCTCATTAGAGGGTTTTGACGTGTGTAAAGATTACAGCTGTGATCTCTGTCGGTCTGTCTGCCTACTTGTCTCTCTTATCGTTTTTTTTTTTCTCTGTATCTCTCACAGTTTCTCTCTCTCTCTCTCTCTCTCTCTCTCTCTCTCTCTCTCTCTCTCTCTCTCTCTCTCTCTCTCTCTTTCCCCCCCCCCTCTCTCTCTCTCCTTGTTGCTTTCCCTCTCTCTCTCTTCCTTCTCTCCCTTCCCAGCCAACTTTGTCCATATCTTACATTCTCTCTTTGTATGCATCTGTCACTCTCTCTCTCTCTCACTCTCCCCATTGTCTGTTTCTAGCTGTTCACTGCCTCTCTGTCTCTTTCTCTGCATTTCTCTTTTTTTTCCTCTTTGTGTGTCTCATTCTCTGTATGGGTCTCTACTTTTCTCTTTCCTTTCTGTGTGTGTGTGTGTGTGTGTGTGCGCGCGTGTGGGTATGGGTGTGTGCGTGTGGGTGGGTGTGCATGCACGTGTGTGTGTGTGTGTGTGTGTGTGTGTGTGTGTGTGTGTGTGTGTGTGTGGTGCTTGCATGTGCATGTCTGGACATGAGAGTAAAGCAAACAAGGACATGGTAGAGAGAGGAGTTGATCATGAATGAACAACAGTGTAGGAGGACAGGTATGGGAATGGATTCTCCGACATTGGCGGGAACGGGCGTGCTAGAATGACCCCTGAAATTACCATCCAAAGATAACAAAACAAGATGGCAAATTGCTCTGTCCCGGCTTTTTGCTCCATTACTATAGGTCCCGCTGAGGCTAGGAGCAGTATGTGAAATTGCCAGTGTCAAAAGATTTACTTTATCATGTGTTTATGGAAATAGTCATCGCCAGTATGAAAATGGGCAAAACTAAACAAAAGGGACATCGGAGATTCATTTCTTTCCTTACAAAAACAATTACTGTTAACGAAAGGAAAATTTTCGTTTTATGGTATATATTTGCTTATCTCTGACGAATGTGACTTTTCATGAAAAAAAAAAAATGACAGAGGAAGTAGTTTTGAAATGAGCAGTCCTTGATAACAGTAGCTCAGTGGTGTTCATCTTGAGGACATTATGGCATTGGCGTGGTAACAAGAGGCAGGCCACAGGGAAAGGGAAGTCTTTCTGGCCACACTCCACTGTTTGAACATGCAGGCTGGGTTCAGTCAGTGGGCAGGTGTCGGCCTCAGTGTGTGTGTGTGTGTGTGCGTGTGCGTGTGTGCGTGCGTGCCTGCATGGAGGTTCTGCAAGCTGTCGGTAGAGGGATCAATATTGTACACTGTGTGCACAATCCAAGCTCTCATTTCCTTCCCCCTCTCCCACACTCCCACTCTCACGCTTAACACACACACACACACAGAGCTAACCACTAACCCTGGGAATTTGTTTTCCCCCTGGCATTGGCAATGAGGTGGATTATTTTGAACTCCGCTGGCTCATGGGGTGAGTGTGTTCCGTTCTTGGATTGCAGAACGAAAGGTTTTTAAGGTATGTATTTTGGGGAAGCAGGTATTAGCATGCCTTGGAACCTTTCCTGCTACAACAGTGTGTTGGAGTGTGAGGAATGAGAGCTGTGGATTTCGTTGAAGATAGTTCTAGACTTGGTGAGGCTGTCAGCAAAACGAGAGTGTGTGCCAGACATGATTGATGTGTGTGCATGCATGTGCCATGTCTGTCCTTTTGTTGTTGTTGTTGTTGTTCCTGGATGTCCTTCAGGCATTCCTCAGAACTGCTTTGAATCTTTTTATCTCTTGCTTCAAGTCGCATCACGCTTGCTGGCTTTGGGAAGTGGACACTGCAATTCACAGAATTTTGGGGCCTTGTCCCCATCGCTTCTGCTTTCACTTCCTGCTTCCCCTCTTCTGTCTTCCCTTCTTTGTGTTCTGTCTTCACATTCTTTTAGAGTGTTGGGACTTGCATAATGTGAGACATAGACATTTTACAGCAGATTCCATGAAAACCTTGCTCAGAGATGTTTCACCTGATGTGATCTTTGAAATTTTGCAAGAGATTAACGTTTCTTCATCTGATCTGAGATTTTACAGTGGAAAAATTTTTAACAACATTTTGGGTGTGTTTTAGAAGATGTATTTTAAAGGGTCATGTGAATGAATGACATGTGAGTTGACTTCAGTGCAGTGACAGCCCTGATGTGGCCCTTTGTGGTCGGCTGGGCTATGAGCAACATTACCTCACCTTGCCTTACCTCACAGAGGATAGAAACAAGTAAGAGGGGGGTAAGGGGGGGGGGGGGATGGAAAGTGGGGGACAGGAATGAGGGAGAAAAGTGGGTTGGGGGGGGGGGTGATTTGGGAGGGGGAGGAGGAGGAGGATCGGATGAGAGGAAATAGGTGTAGGTGCAGGTTGCCTGATGAGAGGAGGATACATTAATAAGTGAAAGGGGGTGGAGGACTTTGATGGAAAGATAAACTTTGGCAGTTGGTGGCAGGGTTGACAGATGAAAATCATGAGGAGGTGCTGTGAGGGGAAAGGGAGTGGGTGGTTGAAGGCAGGATGGCTACCCTCATGCTTGCAGGCCAGAGAGAGGTGTAGACTGGTGGGAGGAAACAGTGGGGGAGAATTTTCATAGCCCTGATGAAAGCAGTTTTGTTTGGGCAACCAGGTCAGGGCCACCAGGAGGTAAACATTTCTATCAGCCT
>CM031603.1:76302617-76310117 GCA_018398815.1 Conus ventricosus
CTCCCTTCACCAGCAGCCACAGGTCCCAGCATGTAGTGTTTTGTTTTGCAGCTTAAGGCAAAGTGTCTTGGGAAGGAAACGGACTCAGTATTTCACAGTGATAATCATGTAGATTGTTTGTTGTTTTGGAGACAGTGGTAGGTAATGTTTGCCATACTTTACAGGATAGTTTGTTCAAGAGGGTTCTGTTGTATTTACCAGCTTGCTGCTGCTGTAGATTGTTCTTGTTTGCTCTTTCTCTCTTCTCCTCCTCCCATTGTTTTGTTGTTGGTTTTTGTTTGTTTGTTCTTTGTCTTAATAAAATCCTTCAATCCTTCATAATGAAAACTCTCTTCGTTGGAAGACTTGTGCTTTGTTGTTTTCTTTGGAACATTATTGACATTGTCTGTACTAAAGTTAGCACTCAGTAGAGTCGCAGTTTCTGTCACTTAAAAGACTGATCTGTAAAGCATTTCCGGAAATTGTCCTAGAGTGGTTCAACTGCATCAGGGTGGGGTGTGTGTGTGTGTGTGTGTGTGTGCGCGCGTGCCTGCCTGCCTGCCTGCCTGCGTGTGTGTGTGTGTGTGTAAATTACAATTTTTTTTCAATGAAGACTTTTGATAGTTTGGGTTTTGTTTTTTTTTCCTTGAATGGATTGTACAAAAGAGAACATGGACTTGTGTGGGTCACAGTTGTGGTCCTGGAGACATGGTTCATCAGTCAGAAATGGTAGTAAATGCTTTGAAAAGGATGATTGGAGGAATGAAGTTTGTCCACACTGTCAGGCGCCTGTGGGAATGAGCGGGGCGGGTCAGTGGAGGGGAGCTGTGGAGGCCAAGCTCATACTGTTACTTAGATATGGAGAGTTTCTTTCTCCCTGGCCACACTGCTGAGTGGAGTGAAGTGACACAAGAGCTCATAAAGGGCCAGCCCCACGTTATTGAGAGGGTAGGTAGAGAGAACAATTGATCAGCTCAGCCGGGACTAAAGCCCAGTAACAACAGGTGATTGCCTTTTTCTTTTTTTTCTTTAAAAAAAAATAATAAAAAATTCCGTCCTCGCTCAGTTTTTCCTTCTTCCAGCGAGCGGGGGCCCACCAGTGTGCCCAGACTAGGGCTTACATAGGTGGGGCACTTAGTAGAGAGAGAGAGACACACACACAGGGTTGTGGGTGGCGACGGGGACTACCAAGCGTGAAGTCTGGATCGATTGTTCTTCCCCGTCAACCCCAATGTACTGGAACCGGTCAACCACTGGAGGACTGTGAGGGCCTGTTTTGGGGTGGTGGTGTGCCCTCCCAGGTGTTTACCTTCAACTAGCTGTGGACTGTGTGGTTTGCACTCCCCCCCCCTCCCCCCCCCCTTTTTTCCCCCCCTTCCCCTGAAAACGGATGCTCACTTTTCAGTGTCTGTCTCTGAGGTTCGATGGGACATCATCGTTTGTGAGAACTGGTGGTAAGTGGTGGTTAGCTTGGCATGATATGAAGTTCTTTGCTGGGGGGGAGGGGGGGGGGGTTAGTCCTGGTAAAGTAGTTGTAGTTGTCAGTGTAAAGAGATGTGTGTGGGGAGCAACATACATGTGGAGCACTGGCCGAGTGGTTTCAGTGGTTGCCTGGAAAGCTGTGGAGCTGATTTCCATTCTCACAATACAATGGGCAGTCAGTTTGTCCCATTCCTATGGAGAGAGAGAGAGAATAAAAAAAAAGAAAACGACCAAAAAACGAGAAAAAAAAAGAAAAGAAAAAAAAAGGAAAAAAAGTGGAGTGACACTTGGCATTCAAATGAAAGGGGTCATATTAGCAAAGGGATCACTTTGTCAATATTATATGTGGAGAAAGTACTAGGCAGTATCATGGATACACACCATGTCACTAGAATTTAAACGTTAGGTTGGTTCACTGTAAGATTCCTAGGTCAGTACAGCTGAGTTAAAAAAGAATAAAGGGAAAAGCGAAGAGAAGAAGAGAGGTGGGTTTATTTCTGTTGCTTTGCCTCACTGTGTTTGTTTTTGTGCTGCAGCTGACCTGTTGGTAAACTGGTTTGGTCAGTAGTGTTAACAATGCCAGGTTTGGACTGTATTTACACCAGCCGCTTTCTGACTGTCAAAATACCTGATAGATCTCTTGCACACAAAAAGGTTATGTAAGTAAGACAGAAGGAGGGATGGGGTGGGGGTGTGAGGGGGGCTTCAACTGATAGGTGTCAAGTGTTTATTTTGAAGTGGAGAGATCACCCAAAGCCATCGGGGTCCACAAGTGTATATTTTGAAGTGGAGAGATCACCCAAAGCCGTCGGGGTCCTCAAGTGTTTATTTTTAAGTGGAGAGATCACCCAAAGCCATCGGGGTTGAGGACCGGTTGATTTTTGTTGTGGCAGCTGAGCTCACCCTGTTGGTGGAGGGCATTTCATGGGGTGCATGGACTGGACATAATGACCTGGTGCATGCCATACTCCAGCTACACAGTCCGGGCTCCACTTGGTGAGCTTGGCTGCAGTTTCCAGTCGACTTCACTTCCCGTCTGTGGACTTTGTCACTGCCCCGTGTTGATAGGACGGGTGCCTCAGAATCTTGTGCTCTAAGTGCAGTTTGTTAATTAATAGTCCTTGCTTTAGACGGACATCATTTGCAGATCTCATGAAGTGTCTGTGGTTGTTGAGTGGTCCATTTATTAGACTGACTGAAGATTTAGAAGAGCTGACATGCGAGGCAGTCATGACTCATGCAGTAATTGCAGTTTGTTAATGGTCTTGTGTTTTAGACAGGCATCATTTTCACATCTCTGTGTTTGTTGGTGGCCCCCATTTTGGACAGGCATCTTTATTCGCTCTCAGAAAGTATCGATCATTTGTTGATGGTCCATGTTGTAGACCAACAGCATTGTCAGATGTCATGAAGTATTGGTAGTTTGTTGATGGTCGATGTTGGAGACTGGCATCATTATCAGAAGTTAAAAATTTATGTGTTATTTATTGATCATTGATGTTGTAGGCCAGTATCATTATCAGAAGTCATGAAGTATCAGTTGTTCGTTGACACTCCATATTGTAGACTAGAAGTCAGGAAGAATAGATTTATTGTTATGGCCTATCTCTCTCTGTGTTGTAGACAGCATCATTATCAGAAGTCAACAGCCCTGATGTGGCCCTTTGCGGTCGGCTGGGCTATAAGCAACATTATCTATCTATCAGAAGTCATGAAGTATTGGGAGATAATTAATGGTCCATGTTGTAGACCAGCATCATTATAACATGTCATGAAGTATTGGGAGATTGTTAATGGTCCATGTTGTAGATCAGTATTATCATCAGAAGTCGCATCAGTGATTTGTTGACACTCCATATTGTAGATTAGAAGTCATATAGTAATGGTAGATTGTTAAGGTCTATCTCTCTTTGTTGTAGACCAGTATTATCGTCAGAAGTCATGAAGTATCGGGAGATTGTTAATGATCCATGTTGTATATCAACATCATTAT
This sequence comes from Conus ventricosus, assembly GCA_018398815.1. Classification (NCBI taxonomy): domain Eukaryota; kingdom Metazoa; phylum Mollusca; class Gastropoda; order Neogastropoda; family Conidae; genus Conus; species Conus ventricosus. The sequence continues at coordinate 76,306,072 of CM031603.1, forward strand.
CAGATTGAAGTATTGGGAGATTGTTAATGGTCCATGTTGAATATCAACATCATTATCAGATTGAAGTATTGGGAGATTGTTAATGATCCATGTTGTATATCAACATCATTATCAGATTGAAGTATCAGGGAATTGTAAATGGTCAGTATTGTAGACACGCATCATTGTCACATTATCAGAAGTCCTGAAGCATCACATGGTTTTTAGTGTCATCAGTGCCATCTTGCTGTGTGAATGGGGTAAACTAGGAAAATTCTGGTTCTAAAATACTTCCTTGGGTGTGACTGAATTCTTTGGCAGTGGTTATGAATTGTTAATGGTGCGGCTTTTCCAGCATGGGGCATTTTCCTCCTTCAAAAGTTTTCCTTGGGTGGAGCATGCTGAAGGGAGAATGAGTGGTGTGGATTGGAGAAGGGTGATTGTGAGGGTGGTGTGCTGGAAGTGTCAGTCAGTGTCATCGTATATGGCAGAGACTTGTGTTCTGCTGTCATCAAGCATGTTTAGATTTCAAACACTAGGCAGGAAGTTGAGCAGATGTGTATCCTGTGCCTGTTTATAAATGAACTTGAACACACATGTGTGCACATCCAAGATTTTGAAATTCACTTCCCTCTTCCATCCTTTTCCCCAGTACATTATGCGTATGCGTGCGTGCACACGTGCGCCTGTGTGCTCACACACACACACACACACACACACACACACACACACACACACACACACACACACACACACACACACACACACACACTCACTCACTCAAAGAAGCATGCACCCTCCCACTCTCTTTTCTTTCCCTCTCTTTCTTTTACTCTGCCTCTGTGTGTGTGTGTGTGTGTGTGAGAGAGAGAGAGAGAGAGAGAGAGAGAGAGAGAGATAAAATTCCCAGTGTGGATCTTTTTCTTTTCTTTTCTTTCTTTCTTTGTTCCTGCTGCTAAAACTCAAGTCTGAACAGGACACCAGTAATGCATGTGTTTTATGTTTATATCCCCCACCCCCACCCCCACCCGGGGGGGGACACAATAGTCTAATCACTCCAAATGGTGGAACAGGATTTAACTTTCTTTTTTTTTTTTAATGCGTGCGTTAAGCATTAGACATAAGTTTAAAGTCATATCTGGAGGAAAAGTTGAATGAGGATCCGAAAATTTGAATTCATGGCTTTCACTCAGGATGAGAGCATTCGCTTGTCAACCCACTTGATACATGATAACACTCTGGATTACATTTGACAACCACTGCTTGATACATAATAACACTCATGATTACATTTGACAACCACTCGACCTGCAGTTAAACATGAAAAACAATCATGCAGCTGAAGTGTGGGACAGTAATTTTCCTCTCTTTTTTTTTTTTTTTTTTTTGCATTCAAACGTTGATTGTTGAACACAACTTCTTGACTGTTCATACAGACACTGGTTTGTCTCCATGTCTTTGTAGCATGATGGTCAGATAGCTTTTTTCATACAAAGTTCAGAGGGGTTTTTTTTTTTTTGTTTTTTGGTGAAAGTGTGTTGGTAAATCAGGTAGCACCATCTTTAGATTTGTGTACCATTGTAATCTGTGTGTGTGTGTGTGTGTGTGTGTGTGTGTGTGTAAACTGTTCAGTGTTTTGCTTCCTTTGTATCCACCTTCGTCACAGTCCAGCCTATCCACTGACCCATCCATGACCTCTTTAGAAATCGTTGATCTCTATTTCAGACATATTTCAAGGTAACCTTTTGTTTACAGGATATTTAATGAACATAGACATACCCACATGTGAGGTTGACTACGTTAATATGGACCCAGAAACTCACAAGACTTTTCCTTTCCATGTGGCTTTATTACAGTCTCAGACTTTTCTTTTCCATGTCGCTGTATTACAGTCTCAGACTTTTCCTTTCCATGTGGCTTTATTACAGTCTCAGACTTTTCCTTTCCATGTGGCTTTATTACAGTCTCAGACTTTTCCTTTCCACATGGCTTTATTACAGTCTCAGACTTTTCCTTTCCATGTGGCTTTATTACAGTCTCAGACTTTTCCTTTCCACATGGCTTTATTACAGTCTCAAACTTTTCCTTTCCATGTGGCTTTATTACAGTCTCAGACTTTTCCTTTCCATGTGGCTTTATTACAGTCTCAGACTTTTCCTTTCCATGTGGCTATATTACAGTCTCAAACTTTTCCTTTCCATGTGGCTGTATTACAATCTCAGACTTTTCCTTTCCATGTGGCTTTATTACAGTCTCAGACTTTTCCTTTCCACATGGCTTTATTACAGTCTCAGACTTTTCCTTTCCACATGGCTTTATTACAATTTCAGACTTTTCCTTTCCATGTGGCTTTATTACAGTCTCAGACTTTTCCTTTCCATCAGGCTGTATTACAATCTCAGACTTTTTTTTTCCACATGGCTTTATTACAATCTCAGACTTTTCCTTTCCACATGGCTTTATTACAATCTCAGACTTTTCCTTTCCATGTGGCTTTATTACAGTCTCAGACGTTTCCTTTCCACATGGCTTTATTACAGTCTCAAACTTTTCCTTTCCATGTGGCTTTATTACAGTCTCAGACTTTTCCTTTCCATGTGGCTTTATTACAGTCTCAGACTTTTCCTTTCCATGTGGCTTTATTACAGTCTCAGACTTTTCCTTTCCACATGGCTTTATTACAGTCTCAGACTTTTCCTTTCCACATGGCTTTATTACAGTCTCAGACTTTTCCTTTCCATGTTGCTTTATTACAGTGTCAGACTTTTCCTTTCCATGTGGCTTTATTGCAGTCTCAGACTTTTCCTTTCCATCAGGCTGTATTACAATCTCAGACTTTTTTTTTTCCACATGGCTTTATTACAATCTCAGACTTTTCCTTTCCACATGGCTTTATTACAATCTCAGACTTTTCCTTTCCATGTGGCTTTATTACAGTCTCAGACGTTTCCTTTCCACATGGCTTTATTACAGTCTCAAACTTTTCCTTTCCATGTGGCTTTATTACAGTCTCAGACTTTTCCTTTCCATGTGGCTTTATTACAGTCTCAGACTTTTCCTTTCCACATGGCTTTATTACAGTCTCAGACTTTTCCTTTCCATGTTGCTTTATTACAGTGTCAGACTTTTCCTTTCCATGTGGCTTTATTGCAGTCTCAAACTTTTCCTTTCCACATGGCTTTATTACAATCTCAGACTTTTCCTTTCCATGTGGCTTTATTACAGTCTCAGACTTTTCCTTTCCATCAGGCTGTATTACAATCTCAGACTTTTTTTTTCCACATGGCTTTATTACAGTCTCAGACTTTTCCTTTCCACATGGCTTTATTACAGTCTCAGACTTTTCCTTTCCATGTGGCTTTATTACAGTCTCAGACTTTTCCTTTCCACATGGCTTTATTACAATCTCAGACTTTTCCTTTCCACATGGCTTTATTACAATCTCAGACTTTTCCTTTCCACATGGCTTTATTGCAATCTCGACTTTTCTTTTCCATGTGGCTTTATTACAGTCTCAGACATTTCCTTTCAATATGGCTTTATTACAGTCTCAGACATTTCCTTTTCACATGGGATAATTATAGTCTCAGAATTTTCCTTGCCACATGGCTCTAATGCTATCTCAGGATTTCCCTTGTCACATGATGTATTGCAGTCACAGAATTTTCCTTATCACATGGCTTTATTACAGTCAGTACTTCCTTATCACATTGCTTTATTACAGTCACAGAATTTTCCTTATCACGTGGCTTTATTACAGTCACAGAATTTTCCTTATCACATGGCTATATTACAGTCACAGAATTTTCCTTATCACATTGCTTTATTACCGTCACAGAATTTTCCTTACAGTCACAGAATTTTCCTTATCACATGGCTTTATTACCATTACAGAATTTTCCTTATCACATGGCTTTATTACAGTCACAGAATTTTCCTTATCACATGGCTTTATTACAGTCACAGAATTTTCCTTATCACATGGCTTTATTACCGTCACAGAATTTTCCTTATCACATGGCTTTATTACAGTCACAGAATTTTCCTTATCACATGGCTTTATTACC
>CM031603.1:76315117-76337617 GCA_018398815.1 Conus ventricosus
TCCATAAACTGCGTGGCTCAGAGAGGTAATCAGTGTTAGACACAGACTGAGCAGTGATTTTGTGTCCTCGATCGGATCAATATCTGCAAGGTGTCCACATGGTGATCGACAGTGTACAAAAAGGCTGATTAGTTTCTGTTTCACACAGGATGCATGACTGCATATAGATAAGTCCATAATAAGCTGCACCATGTATGTCATGCAAGTGGACCCACAGAGCAGTGGGATTTGAACACCAAGAGAGACATGAAGAAATAAATACGTGCAATAAAGAACGAGGACAGTCAGGATGGGAAGGGCTGAGTGAGGGGAGCCTCATGGACAAGGCTTAATAAGATGTGTGATTTATACACAGTGACCACTAACCAGACTGGTCAGACCTTGAGTGATTGATGAGCATGTCTATGGCCTCCCTGATGTGGTCATTACTGCTGCTGTGTCCACAGACTGCCTGATCAATGTCCATGAACACAGTTGCAAGGACCACGTGGCTCCTTGTGACAGATCCTCCAACATGAAGGTAGCTATACAATCCCTCTTTGCAGTGTGCGAGCACATGCTCTTGCATGCATGCGTGCATGCACACAGACACACATACACACATACACATGCACAGACACAAACACTCGCACGCACGCATGCACAAACAACACACATACACACACACACACGGACCATGCGTGTGCGCACACACACACACACACACACACACCCCCCTCTGGCCTTTTTCTATGGGGGGGTGGAGGTGGGAGTGAAAGGGGTCTTCTGTCAGTTTTGATGGGGATGTCAGATGAAAATGTCAGTGGAAGAGGATCTGAAGTGGAGGGAAATGAGATCAGTGAATGGCATAAATTTGTGAATACTCACTATATAGTTTATTTTCTTGTTTATATTTCTTCTTTGATTTACATGATTGATTTGTTTCTTTTTCTTGTTTGTACTGTTGTGTGTGTGTGTTGCTTTTGTGTGTGTGTCTTCCCCCCCCCCCCCCTCCCCCCCACTTTTGCCACCCTTTTTTTCTCCACCTTAGTGTGGCAGATAGCATGATTGCATTTAGAATGATGACTATGTTTCTGAATAGGCAGATCTTTCAGATGTAGTATGAAACACTGAATGTGGTAGTGGGGTCTTTGGGATGAGGCGCTAATTTAAGGAGGAAGAGCTGAAGAGTACTGAAGAGCAGAGATGCGTGTGTTCATGAGGGAGAGATATGATTTATTTAGAAGGAAAGTAAAAGGTGTGTGGTAGAATGGGGTGAGCACTGAGAAGAAGCGGAGATATTGGGAATTGGGGTGAGAGTGTTTTGGAACAAGTGCTGATGGGAGAGCGTTGAAGTCTGTCAAAAAGGAAAAGTGAGGCTTGGGGTGTTTGAGTGGTAGTGAGTGAATGCGAGAGTGAGTGAGAGAGAGAGAAAGAGAGAGAGCGAGCGTGATCATGCATGAGTTTACAGAGGAGAAGAGGTAAGATGTTTGGTGTTGCGGGACAAATGCAGAGGAGGGATAGTCCAAATTAGTGAGGAAGGAGGGACCTTTGAGGAGGACCATTAAGGTGCATGGCATTGTGGGACAGGTGCTGCAGAGGGAGGGTTCGGCTCCTGCCGCCATGGGACAGGACAGGCAGACTGCTGGACTGCAAGGTGAGACACTGTCCTCCTGCTGCCTCTTTGACTCTGTCTCTCAGTGTGTAGATCTCTCAGTGGATATATGCGTGTCTCTCAGTGTGTATATCTGTGTGTGTGTGTGTGTGTGTGTGTGTGTGTGTGTGTGCATGTGCATGTGCGTGTGTGTGTGTTTTCTTATGTGTGAAAGTGAGAGTTTGTGATTGTTCTCGCATGAATGCATGCAGGTTACTGTGTTTATATATCCATGTGCGCGTTTGTATGGCTGAAAGCTTCTTTATGTGAGTAAGCGCATACTTTTATGTGTAGATGCTCTCATATTTACTTTTTAATGCATGCTGCATTACTACCAGTCCCTATAACAGACTAGAGCTGAAGAAAGCCACAAAAAGGGGTAGTATTTTAACAAAAATTCTGACGGTACAATTTGTTCGGACAGATAGCTAATTAGTTTGGAAGAAGAAAACATTTCTTGGAGGGGTAAAAGCTAACCTTTCCAGCAGAAAAATGTTCTTTTAACACACAAAAAAAGAAATGCACAGAATGCTTACCAGCTGTTCATGGACACAGTAGAGTTCTGGTGCCAGGTGTATTGTTCTTTTTGCTTTGCCTTTGATTTACTCTTGATTTGGTTAATGTGATATCTAAATAGTGTTTAGTTTGTATTGTTTTGTTGTTGTTTCTTTTTGTGTTTGTGTCGGGTTTCAATACCTTTACATTCTCAGAGTGCCTCGCGATGTAATTCATTATGCGTGGACACCCAAGCTTGATGCATGATACAATTATTGCTGTCCAGTAGTCCTACACAGTTTGACTCTACAGTACCTGTAACTTTTGATTTCAGTGTGAATGCTAAATATAGATATTACAAAAGTCTTCACTGTTGGGAGGGGTAAATGGTTGCTGTTATATATGTTAGAAAAAAAGAAAAGTCCAGAAACAGTTAAAAGAAAGGGAAAAGGAAAAATCCACAAACAACAGCTACAGCATTTTTTTCCCTGTAATAAGTCTAAGCTGACAGTTGACAGATGGGTGAACGCCTGAAAACATGCTGTCACTCACAGTATGTTTACCTTTCATCAGCAATCACAAACAAACCTAAAGACAAAACAAGGAAAACAAAGAAGAAGAAAATCATTCAGTGAAACAAACTAAAAACAAAACAAAACAAGCACTGCACATCTTTGAAGCTTTGGGAGATGCCAGCAGAGAGACTGGATGTGGGGAAGAAATGAGAACTTCCAAGAAATTTTTTTTTTTTTTTTTATGGGACAAACTGTTTCCCACCTTACCTTATTCAGGTGAATATCAAGGTGGCGCTTTCTGATCAGGTGGTGAATCTAGTGAAGTGTGGTGCTGATGGCTGTACGTGGCGTGTGGCCATGTGGTTCGATCCCCTGCCCAAACTAAGCCGCTGAGTCAGGCACAGCGGGATGACTTAACGGCCATTGATTTTGTCAACAGATGTTCAGCTTCAGTTGGTCTGAGCCAGCTTCATTAGGAGTTGTGTATGGCTGTGGGACAGGGCTGCAGGAGGAAGACTGAACCAGGGTGGTTCACTGCACATCTGATAACACAGAGGGGGTTGTGTTGTGCTGGGTAGGGTGGAGGATGCAGGCTACAGGTCATTCCTTGACATCTGACACGGGCAGGCGTTGTGTGCCGGGTGTGGAAGTTGTTGAAATATAGTGTGGGTGATACTCTCTGGTTTTGGTGTGTCGTGGTTCGTCCCTTTTTGGATTTGAAAGCTCATGTAGACGTGTCTTTTGGGCCGGATGCAGCATTACCACAGGGAAGTTATGGATGGATTGGATATTGATTGGAATGATGAAGGTGAGTGTGTTGACAAAGTGGATAACTTTGGCATGGCTGAAGTGATGACAGTCGGCAGAGTTGACTTTGTAACTGTTCATCAGAATTCAGGCTACTGATTTAGTATTCAGAAAACTGATAGTTTGTTGATTCAGATTCTGAGTGTTCTTGAGTGTTTGTAGCCTGTAAGATGACCATAGAGAAGTGAATGCGATGAGGATACAAGCTTGAGGAGGCAAGCTTTAGGTAGATAAGGCATGATCACAGTAGGTATGTTGTCTTTTAACAGGATGGATCATGTTATCACTTGATAGACTGGAATATGTTGAGATATTATATATATATATATATATATATATATATATATATATATATATATATATATATATATATATATATATATATATATGTTTGTTTTGGATGACATGCTGGTGGATTATAGACAGTCAGTATGGCTGGGCCAAATCTTGAAGAGTGTGGAGTCAGTATGACAGCAGTTTGGAGGGCGGTGTGTGATGGGGGTATGCCAGAAACACTGACAAATGATGTCAGGATTCTGACGGGATAAGGTCTTAGTCTGTTCATTTCTTTGATTTGGGTCATTTGGCAGAAGAAGACAGTGTCAGCTGATCTAAAAACAAAAACAACAAATTAACAGGCCTCAGCATTGTACAAAAAACTTTTTTACAAAAAACATGGCATCAGAACTCTCAAAAGAGGAAAATCTCTGTAGAAAAACACACACAAAAATGCAGCAGGAAACATAACAGTACACTTTTATTTTAAACGCATGGGCTAGTTTTAGTTCCGATGGGTGAACACGGTTATGGTTTTGTCCCTTAGTCTGTACATATTCAAAGTTACGCTGTTTCTCTATGTCTGAAACCTATGATTGTGAATGTCAGCAAGTATGTACTGATGACTGGATACACTAGAGTACGAGAGTTGACGAAATATCAAAGGTGTGTGAAGCCCTAGTGCTGTTGACACACCAGTATAGAGTAGCCTCAGAGCGTGCAGTTTGGAAGGTGTGAATAGTGGTGCATGCAATATCGGCCTCAGTTGGGCACACACAGACTTTACCTGGTAATCAGACCGGCTCTATTGATTTTTTTTCGTGGGACAGAATTAGACACAGCAATGGATGCGAGCCACCCCACTGTGCAGGAGGCAAGTCCGTGATGTAAGACTCACTAACCCAGTAGTAGTTCAGGGTGACAGGGTGCTCCACTGCTAGGAGTCCCGGACCCATGTCAGGACAGGAGAGAAAAATATGTTTTATGTCACCTGGCTTGTTTGTACACACAGATTTTATTCTTTTATTATTTTTTTTTTTTAATGGATTTGGTGTTTCATATAACCAGTAGACATTTGGTGTAGTTTCCATGCCTGTACGATTTGCTGACAGCATGTCGTGCTGACCACCTGAACTTGAGTTATCCAGTTTTTACCAATTGTATGTGATTTATGGATCTTTGAGTTTATGTGGTTGTGAAAAAAAAGAGTTTGGTTTGGTTTATCAAAGACTATCTCTCTGTCTCTGTCTGTATGTCTGTCTGTCAGTCTCTCTCTCTCTCTCTCTCTCTCTCTCTCTCTCTCTCTCTCTCTCTCTCTCTCTCTCTCCACCCGCCTGCCCTTTATTCTCTCTTCTTTACTCTCTTGCTGTCTCTCCCCCCCCCCCCCCCCCCCCCCCCCCCCCCCCCCCCCCCCTTTTATACACAAATATGCACACACACTTTCTCCCTCTCTCATGCTGTCTCTTGTGACCAGTCTCTCTTTTCCTTTCAATCTGTTCATGCATGTCTATGTCTTTTCTCTATAACAGAACTATCCTCAGTCTGAAGGGGTTCTCAGGCGCATTTAGAGAAAATAACCTTTTTATTTTGAAAGGGTGGTGGTGACAGGGTTGGAGACTGACGGGTAAAAAGAACACTTTTGAATTTCCAAATTGGGGTCAGATGAGTTCCTAACACCGATGAGCATGGTGTTTGAATTGGCTTTATCATCGGCTGCCATTTTCAACTGTCGTCAGGTTCACAGGAGCTGTGAGGTTTGACATAAATGACAGGGGGGAAAAAATGGTCCCAGCGCTTACAGGGGAAAAAACATAATTTTTCTGAATGTGTCATGGTTTTAAACTGATAACAGCCGTAACAGCTGTGTGTCATATGTTATTGTTGTGTTGTTGAAAACATGGATATGAATGCAGTCATGAAATGTGGACAAAATGCTTGCACTTGCCTGTTTGGTTCTGTTGGGCATGTTTGTTTATTCGCATTTATACATTTATGTGACTCTGTGCTTTTACATGTGTGCATGCGTGCATGCATGCATGCGCACGCGTGCAGTGTGTGTGTGTGTGTGTGTTTATAAAGTAAGTTAAGAGAGAGAGAGTTGACGTAGACCCTGTTTGTTTCAGGCTCAAGTTTGCGACCCTCCAACTCCTTCAAACTCAAGGACAGGTCTGCATCTGCTCCTGTCAAAAGAGAGGTACGAATGTCCATTGTTATTATGATAGCTGTCATTCTTGAAATCATTGATGAGCAAGTCTTTACCATCACCAGCCCCACCCTCTTTCCCCCTTCGCTCACATACACTCTTGCATGTGCTTCATCTCTTTACTTCCCGTTTCCTAGGATTTATCTCAACTCATAAAGTGAAAGAAATTGATGTCAATTTAACTTTTTCCTTTTGAGTATTTTGCATCTTGGATAAAGGCTAGCAACAAAAAAAAAGAGAGAAATTGATCTTTCAGTTCTGAGAAGTGTTGTTTTTTTTTCCAAGAGAAATGTTCCCTGAATAGGAAATTGAAGAAATTGTCACTTTCCCTTTTCCTTATGTGATAGGTGCTCTGTAGAATCAGAGGAATGAATGACGGTCATTAGGAAATACAGAACACTATCTACAGTTGAATGAACTAATGTGTTTGGATTCTGAGACCCTGATGCGATGCACATGGGTACAAGTGGGTGTGGGGGAAGCTGGAATTCTGGCCTTGTTGTAACAATGCATAAGTTAGTCTACCAGAAGAAAATGGTTTGCCAGAGAGGGAAAAAAAAGAATATATATATATATATATATATATATATATATATATTGTGGTTTGTTCTTTTTTGCATTTTTTTTTCTTCTTTTTTTTTCAGAGGTCAGCAAATATTAGTGTCTGCAAAGTTTTCCATCCAGTCTTATCAACTGTAAACCTTAGCTGTTGACTGATAACATATTTGAACTAATGATAACTGTAAACTATAGCCTTTGCCTGATAACATATTTGAACTAAACCCTTTAGAAAGCCAAGGCCTGTGAACCAAAACCTAAACCCTTTAGAAAGAAGCAAAGGCCCATGAACCAAAACCCTATGAGTGATGAAACATGTGAACTGAAACCTGAATGATTAAACCTGTGAACTTAAGGCTTTCTTAGTGATGAAAGGTGTGAACTAAAGCCTTTTGAGTAACCTATCAGACAAAGCCTTTGGAAGGATAAAACGTGTGAACCAAACGTTGGAGTGACGAAACATGTCAATCCATTTGCCCGGCATGTTTGTCCACAGAACGCGGGGTCCATGGCATTTGTTTCACATCGTCACAGCGTGCCAAGCACCAGGTAAGCGTCATTTTAGAGGCTCCTTTCACTGTCATACTTTTTTTGTGGTCAGTGTGATGTGTGTGCACTTTCAAGAGTGTTCCATTTCCTTCTTCCTGAGCTTGTCTTTGACTACCACACCAGGCTTCTTTATGTCTCTCATTTTTCCCCCCATAACATTTGTGTGTGTGTGTGTTTTTGTTGTTGTTGTTGTGCATTGTTTGACTGTTTGAAGCAGTTCTCCCAAGATTAGTTTGACGGTGTAAGATGAGACGCTGTGAAGGAAAGGCACTTCAGTTGTAAATATATTTTTTTAGAGGTCACTGATTGTTTGAAGATCTTGCTTATAGGCAGATCGGTTAGAAAAGATGTGTAGCCTGCTTTCTGTATAGAAATGTGATATCATGCTTTTTTTATGGAAAGCTTTTTGCCCAGTCTTCCAGTGTTCTGTTTTACCAAGTAGCAGCATCTTGTATAGTTTATTTTCATTTCATCATTAAGCAGAACAGAATGAGTAGGAACGGCATAGTCATTTCACTGTTGTGTGTACATGTTTGTGTCTGTGTGTGCACAGTCCTGGAGTTGTCTGAGTAATCTGTTGTGGCTTTGAATGAAGCACAGAATTAGAATCAGGTTTTTTTTAAAGAGAGAACAGATTATTTATTGCATGTTTTTTTTTAACAGGAAAAAAACAGCATGAGCGCACCACCACACACACACACACACACACACACACACACACACACACACACACACACACACACACACACACACATGCGAACACACACACACACACACACACACACACACACACACACACACACACAGTCTGTATGATTTCAGTGTTTCTTTTTGAACTGTTAACGCTTTAGCAATAAATTTTCATTTGCATGGATGATATTGACATTTTTAGTGAAAGACGAAACAAAAACTACTAGACAGTAACAGAATTAATGTGCATGTATCAATACTGACAGAAATTATACTAATTCTGCTTCCCTAATTTGATTAATGATTTATTTGTACTGCTGTAGTTATCCACCTTTGATGTACTGAAGCTTAAGGTAATTTAATCCAGCAATAACTTGTTTGATGATCATTCAGATCTGTTTAGCTAAGTCGTCTAAAGGAATAATAATGTCCTGCTTGAGATGTGTTTCAAGGGTGGGGGAAATGGTTGCATTCATCGCTTTCAATTTCTTTTGTTTACTAATACAGCCGAATTCATTTATTTCATTGACATCCTGTGCCTGGCACTTGTGCCACAATGTAACAGCATTGTTATATTCCCATGTCATGTTGACAACACTGAAACTAATTGTCAGCGTAAAGACACACACCAACTGAACACCATTTGTAGAAGAGGGTTAAGTAATGATTTGAAGTTTTGATTTTTTTTATTGTAGAGGATTAGATTTGGAAAAATTAAGGAGTAAAAACAACAACAACAATTACCTATCGTCACTTTTTTTTTCATTTATAAACACTTAAGTTGTGTTTCCAGTAACCTGAATTAAGAAAAAGAATCTTCAGTTGAAAGTGAGTTGCCTTAAGCTCAACATTGGAACATAGTACACCATGCACATGGCAGTCACAGCAACACACTGACAAGCAATGTAAAACAACAGCAGTAACAATAACAAAATAACGGAGTTCTCAGTGCATTATGGATATTAAAAATCTGACAACGTAAAAAAGATCAGGCCCATGTTGAATTTGGAGTGAGTGTCCTGTGTGGTGAGGACACTAGAGGAGAAAAGTGATATTTCGTTGTCGTCAGTGAAATATGGATTTTGGACATGCCTGAAAATATGTGCAAAACAGATGACTTTTTTCATTGTGTGAGCCACAAATTTGATTTGATTTGTCGTAAAAGGATGAAGGAAGTATTTTCTCACACAGTTTAATCAGTCATTTCTGAGTTTTGTATGGGCATGAATGAATTCTATGCCACCTAGCTCCTGATATAGATGCATAGTTCTCTGTTTCTTTTTCTAATTTGTGATGAAAATTTTTTTTCTCTCATGCATGGAGACAATCGTGTGCATGAGCAGAGCTACCTTAAATATACCTTCCAGCATGGTGACCATGTCATCCGTAGTTCTGAAAACATTGCATTCAACCGCATAGCTGCCTTGCATATATCTTTCTGACATGAATGAGACTAAGTCATACCCAAATCCCAAGGAAAAGGTTGATGCATGAGCTGTCGTGTGTATCGTTTCAACGTGGATGAAACCACGTGATCTTTAGTTGCCCTCCCAAAATAGACGATGCTATGAGCATGGGCTGAGCTGAGAGAGAGAGCGAGCAGGGAGTGGTTTGGCCTGACATTATAGAAGTGTGCATGATGAGCGCAGCATGTGTTTGATGTGATGGCGGCTGTGTTTCTGTCGGCGGATTCACAGCTTTGTGGGCTCCCCGCCCCCCGGCACCACCTACCTCCAGTGGTTTCAGGCCACCAGCCGCTTTAGTGTGGTGGAGTAAGTGGCCCTCACTTCATCTTTTTGTTTCTTTCCCTTTTTTTCTTCTTGAGGTTTTTTTTTTTTCTTTTTTTTTCAGTTGTGTTTCTTTTTTTGGGGCACCAGCTTTTGCACTTTTTTGTTGTTCTTCTTTGTCGGTGTTGTTTTCTGGTTGATTTTTCACAAGGTTTGCGTGTAACTGGGTTGGTATTAGTGTGAATGTGTATGTGTTAGTTTGTGTGTGTGTGTGATTGTGTGTGTGTGCGTGCGTGTGTGCGTGCGTGTGTGCGCATGCATCCATGGACATGTGTGAGAGTGCTTTTGTGTATGGATGTGTGGAGGAGATATGTGCCTGTGAGGGCAGAGAAGTGTGTGTTGAAAGAGTGAAACAGTATTTGTAGAGGCGTTTTGTGTGTACGTGTGTTTGTATGCAGGCCTGCATGGATATGTATGTGAGCGCTTGTGCATGTGCTTGTCTGGACGAGATGTGTGCATACGAGGTAAGAGAAGTGTGTGCGTTTGGAAGAGAGAAAAACAATAAGTGTAAAAGTGTGTGTGTGAGTGTGGTTGTGTGCATGTGTGTGAGTGCATATATATATATATATATATATATATGTGTACATGTGGATGTGGGCATTGTGTGCGTGAATAAATGAGAGCGTGGAGATGTGTGACAAGATGGAGAAAGAGAGAGTGTGGAATTTATGTTTGCAAAGGAGTGTGTATGCTCACGTGTGCTGTATGCAGGAGCACATGTGAGTGAACTCGAATAAACGTTTTTCACTGGGAAAAATTGTTGTTGGTTCTTAGTGCTGCCATCTGTACTTGTGTTCCCATCTAGGGATACCTGTCTTCTTATATATCTTTGTAGAAGTCTGAAGCGTGGTGTAGAATCTGTGTGAAATACATATCATAGTAGATTTCTTTTTCATTATAACATTCAGATGTTTTTCTTTACTTATTTTCACTTTCCTGTCCAAGTCGCTGTTAGGCGCGATGGTCAGTTTCTGTCAGTCTGTTCTCCATAGACGTTGTATTACAGTACTCACAGCATCTTTCAAAAGCTGTTCTCTGTTTCCTCATATATCAGATCATACTTTAGTTTCTGTGCTGTCTGCAGCATTTTGAACTGGTGCCATATAGAATTACTGGGTTAAAAGCTGGAAGAAAAAGAAAGCAAGAGGAAAAAAAAGGCACAGTGGCTTTGTTGCTGATTCCCATGTTGTAATCTAAGTACAGAATGTTCTGTGTGCATCTGCACTGGGCTGTATCCTTCAGAAAAGAACAACAGTGGATGAGGTGAGCCTAGTGATGGTCATTGCTATAGTTTCAAGATGGAGACCCACCAACAAGATTGCTATTTTTGCTTCCCTAAGGGTAACATCTGAGTTACTGTAAGAGCTACATAAATATCACCTTTGAATGAAAGGTTAGGTGAGGGAGGGACAAGATACTGATGTGTTTTTTTTTTACCTTTAGATGCATAGCATTATACTGTAATCGGTTGTGGTGTTAGAATTTTTTTTTTTTCAAGCATTGAACATTACAGAAGTAGAGGATGGCTGTGAACTTCTACAAGTGTCATTGCACTCTTCGGAATTAGAAGGCCTGTACATGTATCAGTGTCAGCTGTGGAACATTGCAGATGACTGCACTGGCCTGACATTTTGGACGTGTGTAAAATGAGATCTTTGATGTAGGATTGCACAGGTCTTGTTGGGTAATGTGGCTGCAGTCCACTGTTGTCTTCAGCTTGTGTTGAGGGTCAGTGGGTCAGGACATGTCAGACTGGATTAAGATTTGTTGCATGTTAGATTATTGTAATGAGCAAGAAAGAGATGCACTCACACACACATGCACAGTTATGCAGGTGAAGCACATGGTATCACTTATTATGCATGGGTGCATTTGTTTTCACAGAATAACATGTAGCCGTGAATGCTCAGCCTTATTGTGCTTGTCTCAGTATTTTTTGTTTTTGCACATGCATCGTTGCCTATGTCAACAAGAGAGGGAGGAATGTGAGCAGAATTCAAAGGAATCCGTTCGTGACATACTGACTTTTCAAGTTAGCTGAAGCTGCACATACCTAGGCTAGCTTTAGTGGTTGCCTAGGCTATAAACCATGATATCACTAATCAGGGAAAGGAGGACATTGAGGTAGGCAAACACCACATGAGGACATTGGGAGGTCTTTCAGTGTGACTTGTATCCTTGCCTTTGGGAAATAACATGCTTGTAATTTACTCTTTTCAGTGACTCCCTTTACTTCTACTCTTTTTTTCTTTTCTCGCTCTCATTTTTTTTTTTTTTAATACTGTTTGGTATTTTTCTGAAGGATCCATTCATGTCTGAGAAATACCATGCACTTTATTGTCATGTAACAGTGTATATTATACCAGAAGTGACGTTGCAGTCTGGCAGCTTTGTAACGAGAACAGCCCTGATGTGGCCCTTTGCGGTCGGCTGGGCTATAAGCAACATTATCTTGTAACGAGAATATTACCACAGGAATGGGCTGTAGCTGGCCATTCTGCAGCGCGGTTTGATTATTTGTCTTTTTTCATGAATGTTTTGTTATTTTAGATTTAAAAAAAAGAGGAAATCTTATGGTGATAACTTAATAAGAAAAACTGGTGCAGTCAGCATGGAATTATTTTGAATTTTTAATGCTTGTCAACATTTAGATTACCATGTGAAAATTGGTGCATACTGAGAGTGTAATTTCTCTAAATGAGGTGGTTGGGTTTTTTTTAATAATTTGAATGACTTCTGTAAAAGGGCTGTGTGTTGTTGGCTTGGCTATAAGGAAACTAACACTGAGGTTGAGGCGGAATTGGAAAAACACAGTGGAGATGTTTGCATTCGTCTTGACAGTTAGGTTAGAAATAACATTGCCAGGGTTTGGGGGGAGTTTAAAGCCAAGTTTAGGGCATTTTACAGTCTTAACTCTTGCATCACATAAAGGAGGCTGGATCAAAATTGTCTGCAGAACAGTTGGAGAAATTTGCATGTGCCATTTTACAGTTGAGCTACAGTGGTACGTTGTTGTAGGATGAAAGTGAGGAGCTGAAGATTTTCATGAGATGGACAGAAAGGGAGAGAGCCAGAGCAGGACTAGCGGTAAAACAGTGGGACAAATTTGGATGTGTCTTTACAGTCAGGCTGTGACCAACAAACATGTGACTGCAAAAAAAAAAAAAAAAAAAAAAGGAAGTGCACAGAACATGGGGGGCAGGCATTGCCAAGTGAGAATTATCATCTGGTTACAGGAGGTGATCATGCTTTGTCCTCTTAGGCTGCAGGGGAGGGGGGGGGGGGGGGGGTTGGAAGAGAGAGGGATAGGGGAAGAGGTGGGATGGATGGAAATAATGGTATGTCTTGTTAACCTTTTTTTCTAAACCTTGGTGCTGAATTTTATTGTCATAAAAAGATTATGAGCTCATTATGTTTTGTTTGTTTTAATAGCTACCTCTCTGACTTTTGTCCATGAGATGATACATATCTGAGATTGTTCTTCTTGCTCCGCTCAGAAATTGCTGTTCTTTCAACATTGTTATCAGTGTGTCAGTAGATTAGTCTGTTTATCCCTAAACGATTGCATGCATAATTGTCAAATAGTATACTGTGCACAGACCAGTCTTGCTAGTGACTGCATGGTTGTTCACGTCTGCTACACCTTTCTCTGGATACATATATATATATATATATATATATATATATACAGGCTTGAGGTGAAGGTTGTAAAAGTAGCAGCTGGCCAGCTGAAAAATGGTGTCCTTTCTCTCTTCTTGCATGTGCAGGGGCTAGTGGTTTACATCCATATGTGTATGTCTGGCTTTATCCCTGTGATATCTTCTGATGAATTGGTTTTAGGGATGAGGCACTGGTATTTGGGGTAAAAAGATACTTTGCAACTTTTAGGGGGTGATGGATGAACTGTTGTTGAAGTTGGAAATGGAAATTTTTATTTTTGTTTGTTTATCTTGGGGAGATGGAGTGCTTGTTCGTTTATAATTTACTTGTGTTCCCATCGTTCAGTTCTATTTTATTTTTTTCTGCGGGACATCTGATTCTTTTTGAAGGTTTTATTATGTTTTGATTTCCATCATAAGGAATTTGCGCTCATTTTTTCTTACTGTTTCATAGAAATGATTGGACAACGTTGTGTGTTCATTGTCATTTAACAGTATGTTAGATTCAACTACACCTTGTGCATAAATTGTCATTTCACATTGATATAACATTTTGTGCCCCATGTTACTTAGCATTGTTATTGGATGTGACAGGCATGTTCATTTTGTCATAATAACGTAGTTATTAGATTTGAAAACATTATGTGTTACTTTGATATAATTGTTGAATATAACAAGATTTGGCATTTGTCTGTCATATTATGCAAACATTTTTATTTGACAGCATGTTCTTTTCTTCAGTAGTGCTGTCAGCTCTTTCCTACCACATAGTGTTATCATCTGTATTTTCTCCCCTCTTTTTTTTTCCACTGAAAAAAATATTTTTGCTCCTGTGTATTTGCTTTGTCTGTGTCTGTTTATGGACTTCTTGTTGAATGTTTTTGAGTTGGTTCAGCTAGTTTGTCATCTGTATATTTGTGTCTGTCTGTGACTTCACATTGAGTGTATAAAATACATTCAACCTGTCTGTTTATCCGTTTGTTTATATCATGTCTCCATATTGGTCATTTTGGTTTTCTAGTTCTTGTGGTTTCTGTTTTAGTGTCTGTTTCAGAACTTTGATACATAAACGGTTTGATTTACTTTAGTTTTGCTCTAATATTTTTTTATGTGTGTGTGGTTTTTTTCACTCACTTTGACCCATTCTACTGTCTGCTCTGGAAAATCCTTGTGTGTGTTTCTCTGGTCACAGTTTGTAAACATGTCATTCATTTAGTTGTTATGTGGCAGCTAGGTCAGTGAGAATGTACACACTGTCTGAAGTGGACAGTGGCTGTTGAATCTGCAGTGTCAGTCTGTCCATTGGCCGTGTTTGTAAACGTTACATGTAAATGTTTTCCCCTACCTGATCATAGCCTTGAACACGCCTTGTATAGTCAGTGAACTAGAGTGATAGATTTTAAACTTCAACTTGTTCCAATTTTCTGTTTGTATGTCTGGGCTTCATGTTTATCGTTTTGAGTTTTGCACTACATACTTGGTATCTGTAGGTCTATGTCAGGACTTCACAATAAAGGTTTTCTTGTACGTTTACTTGTTATTTTAAGGCTAGGAGAAAGGAGTTTTCAGTGTTTCTCTCCTACTTTTTAATACATGATTTTGATGTGTGATACTGACATAAATGTGAACATTTATGGTCTTGTATAATGCATGACTTCTTGAAACAACGTGTTGCCTTGTTTGAATAATATTATCTGAGTGGAAAATAATCTAATCATATCATGGCCAGAGTCCTTTTTTGGGTTTTGAAATCTCAGAAAAGAGGAAGGAAGGTGTTCTCTGTTAAACACAAACTAAAAGAGGATGTATTTTGATAATCTGCTGAACAGTTTTAAGAGAAACATGTCCCATGTCATTGTTTTGTTGCAGTAGTGATCATGGTTGCGGTATGTGTGTGTGTGTGTGGATCAAACAAAGTTTGTTGCAGTGGTTGTAATACATACTTGCGTAGAGAATGAATGCTATCTTGAGATGGTCTATGTGGTTTTGTGTCTTTTCTATTTTTAAATTGATCCCATTTCTGTATGTAATCAGGCAATAATGAAGCAAGAAAGCGTCCTTTTTAAAAAGTTTGAAAGTGAAGAGAGGCAATAGGATGACTCGTAAATACAAATAAGAGTAATTTTGTATTGTTCACAAAATTGCTTTTTCAGGGGTGTGTGTAATAATTCTGATTGCGACATGGGAAGCATTGGTTCCTGCATATAGGATCTGTCCAGGTTCCAGTGTATATCACCTGGTGTTTGTATGAGCTGAAAAAACTGGCATAGTATCAGCTTAAAATGTCACTGTGGAGATCATGCCACTCATCCACTGCCTTTGAATTTTCAACAACAACAAAAAAAGGATCAAACCTTTGATTAAGTCTGCATTTTTTGCGGGAAAAGCACACCAGCTCATTCTAATGTTTTGTCACACATTGGAATTATACACCTATCAGCAATTTGGAAATATTTAACAGAACTAATGCTTTGTAACCATTAGCTTTTAAGAGAAAATTAAAGTAAAAGAAAGGAAGAGTTTGTTTCGTGTTTGCTTAGATGTTGTGATATGAAAACTTTAAATTACACCTTTTGGTACAAATCATTTCCAGCCCTGTTTTCATGCCTCGGTCAGTATGTTGGTTGAATCAAGGATTGTGCTGCAGCATCCAGATGAAAAACTGCATGACGTAGGTTATGTAAAGAGGGAAAGAAAATTGGAATGGATAAACATCAAACTTCTCATCAGTGAAGAAGAGAAGGATATTCCACTTTGACTAGGAAGGAAGGGGTCTCTTCATTCGAAACATCTGCATAAACGGCCTTGCAAGTTGCATTTCTTGCCATTCAGACCTGAACTGCAGAGATTATTTCATCAGTTTACCAAGAAGGATTTAAACTTATTTTTATTTCAAAAGTGTTTGGCTTTTGGATCATATGAAATCATGAGACTTCTGTTGCCTTCTAGCGATGCCCATACCCATAGTGTGTGTGTTGTGTGGTAGTTCAAAATTTCTACAGAGGAAGAGATCCACGCAGATATTGTGTGACGTTCGTGTTATTTGGCATACCTCTGAAGAAGATGACAGTTTTAATAGCATGAAACTGACAAGATTGTTGATGGCCTGTTTACAGTAAAGCCATCAGCGAGACTGAAGAGACAGAGACAGGCAGCATGGATTGGAAGTGGGGCCATCCAAGTAAGTTGTATGCTTTTACTCTGTCCTGCTTCACCAAGACTGTGGCCTCTTTCTTACTGTTGTGCCCTGCAAATTGTGTGTGTGTGTATGTCTGTGTGTCTGCCGGTCTGTCTGCGTCTTTGTGGGGTGTGTGTGTATTTCTTTGTTTGAAATATACAGGACAGTCCCATAATTTGCTGATTGAGGAACAGTAAAATGAAATGGACTGAAATGACAGTGACCAGATAACTGCCCTAGTAACCTCAACACACTTTTAAGAATGAGGATGTTTGGGATCTTGACTTTTCCAGGGGGTCAAAATTTCGAGTGCAGTGCCTCTCTCCTCTCCTTCACTTCCTTGTCCGTAAAGAGGAAGAAACGTCCTTTAACAGTTATTTTATCATGGGGAATACTGTCGTCAATGATTTGAACACAGTGACCAAACAGTTCAGCCATGACTTGTAATCCAGAACATAGTTTCATTACCTTAAGTATGTCTGTGTGTGTGTGTGTGTGTACACTTATGTGCATTCATGTGTGCATTTGTATGTGTGTGTGTGTGTTAGATTCCTATTTTTTTTCTTATTTTGATAGGATTTTTTTTTCTTCATGAAAGTGAATTGTGTGTGTGTGTGTGTGTGTGTGTGTGTGTGGTGTGTGTGTGTGAGTGTGTGTGTGTTTTTCTGACAAATTAATAACAGTCACGTTGAAAATTTCGGTCCATTCCTTTCATTTTCTAAACTCGCATCATCATTTGAATTTCTTTGCATGTGTGCGACTACCATTTTCTTTATTCTGTTCTTTAGATTTCCCTCCGGGGGGTTGCGACCTTGTCGTGGTCGGAGGGTTTGCGTGGTCCAGTGATCCCTTAGGCTCTGCTGGCGGGGGCATCAATACTTGGAGATAGGCTGTTTTTTTCACACTGCTTCTAGGCCTGAGAGGTGCAGATGCTGTTTGGCCTAAGCGTAACGTGGTAAGGAGTTGATGCCCCTGGTAGGGCTTCCCATGTCAGATAGGCTAAGGGTGAGGATCCTGACTAAGAGTAACCCGCCTTTCTCCTTTTCTTGTTTTCTGCCTCCCTTATTTGGCCCTTTTCTATCTTCGTCTCCCCTTCAAGTCTTCTTTTCCACACTCCTTTTCTCTCTGTGGTCTCCTTAAGATCCGCCGCGTTTGCCGTGCGGTGCGACCTGTGTCGGAGGGGAATGAGATCCTGGTGATTGAGAGGGCCAGCGCTCTCAACACATCACTTTGGCTCGGACCTCTCCTAGACAGGGAGTACACTTTGGCCCGGGTGTACTAATCGGCTCCCCTTCTTGGGGCTGGGTCAAAACAGGCATTTCTCCGGCTGGCCAAGGTAACCCCTGCAGTGCTCAGCTCTCTGTTCCCGGAGTTGAGCATGATCAGGGGGATAGGGTTGGTAGGTTTTTGTCTGTTGTATGTCTCTCCTGAAGCCTGGAAGGGGTCAAGATAGTGATTCTTGGCCCTGGCCCCTTAGTTGGACTCCAAGGTGGGTGGGTAAGGGAGAGATGAAATTTTTGCCTATAAATATGACTTCCATTAAACATCATCCCCCCAAAAAAAAAAGTTCCGTCATTTTCGCAAAGGTCGTCACAGGAGTCCGATGGAGACTCTGATTCTGAAAATGAAACAAGGCAGTTGTCAGGATTTTGGTCTTCTTGGTTGATCATGGAAAGTAAGGAGCAGGACAAACCTCTTTCTGCACTAAGCCCGTTTGCAATACAGAAGGGCTTCCAAGGTATTGCAGGAGACCCACAGTCCATAAAGCGACTCAGAAACGGCACCTTTCTCATCCAGTGTAAAAGTAAAAAACAATCAGTGCAGCTGCTGAAAGCTACAAAGCTTGTAGACCGAGAGATCCGGGTGACCCCCATAAACAGCTGAATTCCTCTAAGGGAGTCATTCGATGCCCAGATCTTAGAGGAGTCTCAGAGGCAGAGATCAAAGCGGAACTGGCATCCCAGGGTGTGACAGAGGTGCATAGGGTGACAGTGAAAAAAGGTGCAGAAAGAGTGGACACCAACACCCTCTTTCTGACATTCTGCAATCCTGTGCTGCCTCCTGTCATCAAGGTAGGATATCTGAATGTCCGTATACAAATGTATGTTCCGTCTCCAATGCGTTGCTTCAAATGCCAGAAGTTTGGTCATGTCAGAGACCGCTGTTCTGGGCAGGAGGTGTGTGGGGTTTGTTGCAAGGCAACCCATGATGGGCCGTGTAAAGACCCGGCGCATTGTGCAAACTGCGGTGGCGACCACCCCTCCTCTTCACGCAACTGCCCTGTCTGGAAACAAGAGTCAACCATCCAAAAGGTAAAAACAGAAAAGAAGATCTCGTTTTTGAAGCCCGCAGGCAAGTTGTTGGCAGTCAGACGCCAACAGCATCTTCATACGCTTCGGCGGTAAAAAAAGTATCGACACGTTCAGTCTGCTGCCAGACTGACGATTTTACTTTCTCTAAAACTTTGCCAGGAAGACAGATAAGCTTTGGTGGAAGCAGGTCCACCACCTCCCAACCCACAGTGAATGCCCCTGGTGGAGGCAAAAAATCCGCCACCCCTCAGACTGCCCAGCAGTCTACAACATCTGCTGCTGGGCAGATTAAAAAACCAGCACCCGCAACTCGAATTCCTCTGTCCAGTGCCCGTGCGGGCAAGGGAGTTCAACCCAGTGTGGAGATGGTGGAGATGAGGAAGAAACCTCCACCATCTCCCAAATCCAGACCTCCACCATCTCCAAACTCCAGGCCTTTGTCACCTGCGGGCAAGTCTGCCAGCAGGTCCAAAGACCACCACAGTCCAGTGAAACTAACTAATAAATTCGCTCCATTAGATGCGGACGTTGAAGAGGAGATGACCTGATTTCTTTCCTTTTCGCCTCTGCACCATGGATAGTACAATATTCCATTGGAATATCCGTGGTCTAAATTCCAACTTCGAGGAGCTGCAGCTTCTGTGTCAGTCTCTAAAACCTTCCGTCGTGGCTCTTCAAGAAACTCAAATTCAAAGCCAGAAGACCTTTACTCTTTCTGGCTTTAATATTCTTTCGAAACCTGCACAACCATCCACGTTGGGACTGTCGGGCGGTGTTGCCCTTCTCCTACACAAAACTTTGTTGTATAGTCCTGTCATTCTGTCTACCTCCCTTCAGGCTGTAGCTGCGAGAGTCACTCTCCACAAGACTGTGACAATCTGTTCCCTTTATCTCTCACCTTCTGTCCCGGTTTGTCGTCAGGACCTTGTCAGTCTGATAGAAGAACTTCCTCGACCTTTTTTGCTGTTGGGTGACTTTAACGGTCACAATCCTCTTTGGGGTAGTGCCGGTACGTCACCCAGAGGTCTGCTAATTGAGGATGTCCTTTCAGACTTGGATTTGTGTTGTCTGAACGACGGATCTGCAACTTATCTCCACTCTTCCTCAGGTTCACTTTCGTGTTTAGATTTGTCGGTTTGTGACCCCTCGCTGGTCCTGGACTATGAGTGGTCTGTCCATGACGGATCTGCACGGAAGTGACCATTTCCCTGTCCTTCTACAACCTGTAATAACTGAACACGTCTCTGTCTCTCAGCATCTAAATTATAAGAAAGCAAACTGGGATCTATTTGCAGCCACTGTTTCTAAGGAGTTCCAGGACACTGATTTTTTTCAGAGTCCGGATCCAGCTGAATCACTGACTAACACTATGATCAAATGTGCTAAGGCCTGTATTCCAGTGTCTTCCGATAAACTTCAAATGCCAAAAACACCCTGGTTCGATTCAGAATGCCAACAAATTTCCAAAGTTAGAAAACGGGCTCAGCGTCAAGTATACCAACGACCTTCGGGTCCCAACGCTCGAGCCCATCAGAAACTCTGTGCTAAATCAAGACACACTTTTAAAATCAGTAAACGTCGGTCCTGGAGAAGCTTCTGCTCCAGGCTGACATCAAAAACTTCTAAGAAAAAAGTGTGGAACATCATTAAGAAAATCAAAGGGAAGAACACCTGTCCCACTGTGAACCATCTCAAGTTTTCGGATTCTTTAATAACAGAGAAGAAAGCAGTTGCTAATCTGCTTGCTTCAACCATTGAAAAGAATTCCTCCTCTTCTAATAAATCAGTCACTTTTGTCAAAACAAAGCCCTAAAAGAAAAATCACCCTGCAACTTTTCATCCGACAACATGGAAGACTACAATCTTCCTTTCACATTAAACAAGCTGAAATCTGCCTTACTCTCTTGCAGCGATTCCTCTCCAGGTATAGATGACATTCATTATCAACTATTGAAACATCTTCCGCAAGAAGGTCTGAACATCCTGTTACAGGTATACAACCACGTGTGGACTACAGGTTGCTTTCCACCCTCTTGGCGGAAAGCCCTCATTATTCCCATCCCCAAACCTGGAAAAGATCTTCTAATCCATCTAACTACCGTCCCATAGCTTTGACCAGCTGTGTCTGTAAATTGATGGAAAAAATGGTCAATGCTAGGCTCATGTGGAAACTCGAAACCGATGGCCTTTTGGCGAAAGAACAGTGTGGTTTCCGCAAACATCGTAGTACAGTTGACCATTTGATTCGTCTGGAATCTACACTTAGGAACGCTTTTTTAAACAGACAGCATGCAGTGGCAATTTTCTTTGACTTGGAGAAGGCCTACGATACCACCTGGAAGTCGGGATACTTCATGATCTCCACGATCTGGGTTTTCGAGGTCATCTTCCGCTTTTTATTCAAAATTTTTTGGCAGACCGACAGTTTCAGGTCCGGGTTGGCACCACTCTCTCTGATGTCCACGAGCAGGAGTTGGGTGTTCCCCAGGGGAGCATACTGTCTCCTGCCCTCTTTAGTATTAAAATCAACAACATTGTGAAATCAGTTCAGCAGGGTTCAGACTGCTCATTGTTTGTGGATGATTTTGCTGTCTACGCAACTGGAAGCCTGTACCCGAGTGTCCAGCGCAGGCTCCAGCTTTGCGTAGATAAAATCCATCAGTGGGCGGATGAAAACGGTTTCACCTTTTCTGCTACAAAAACCCAGTGTATTCACTTCCATAATTTCCGTCATTTTTTCCAGATCCTGAACTTCACGTCGGGAAATCTCCCATTCCAGCTGTTAAAGAGGCCAAATTTCTGGGAGTCATTTTTGACCAGAAACTTAACTTTCTCAGCCACATCAAAAACCTCAAAACTTCTTGCCAGAAAGCTCTGAATATTCTGCGGGTCGTAGCGCACACAGACTGGGGCGCTGATAAGAAAACTTTGCTGCACCTCTACAGAGCCCTGGTCCGTTCTAAACTGGACTATGGTTGTGCTGTCTACGGCTCCGCAAGACCCTCTTACCTCAAACTTTTGGACCCTATCCACCATCAAGGGCTTCGTCTCTGTCTTGGAGCGTTCCGCACCACCCCTGTGTACAGCCTGTACGCAGAGGCGGGCGAACCTTCGTTGTCCAAACCGCAGGCTGAAACTGTCTTTGAATTATTACATCCGACTTGTTCTCAGAACCGCAGAATCCTGCCTATGACTGTGTTTTTGACCCTCCGTTCCAAAGTAAGTTTGAAAATAACCCGAAATGTATTCCGCCGTTTGGGCTTCGTATGCAGCCTCACGTGCGGAATGCAGGTATAGAACTGGGAGTAGTTTTCCGATTTTTCCAAGTTTCCGGATCAACCTCCATGGACCTTTTTCACACCAGAGATTCGTTTCGATCTCGCAGCTTTCCGTAAGGAGTCTACCAGCTCTCTGGCGTACAAGGCTTTGTATGCCGAGCTCTGTTCCAAATTCCCATCCTATCAAAAAGTTTTCACTGACGGTTCCAAGTCTGAGGATGGAGTGGCCTGTGCAGCCTACTGCCCTGGGCTCCTTCTCAGATATTGTTGGAACATATACATTCAGATGCTTCTGTCTATTCTGCTGAACTTACTGCTCTAGTACTGGCTTTGAAGATAATCTCCCATTCTTCGAGGAGGGACTTTCTGGTTCTGTCGGATTCGCTGTCAGCTTTGGAGGCCATAGCTGGCCGCAACCTTCAGCATCCAGAACTTTTACTTTTTTTTGAACTTTTTAGCAAGTTGAAGGCGGACGGTTACAACATTACTCTTGCTTGGTTCCTGGCCATGTTGGCATCGGCGGGAACGAAATGGTTGATCGTTTAGCCAAGAACACCACA
>CM031603.1:76342617-76445117 GCA_018398815.1 Conus ventricosus
AAAGGTGCTAAATTTAGCGAAGAAATCCCTGTACGAACCCTGCCATTAGTACAGCTATAGGCAGGCAAAATTAAAGTGACGCTTACAGTGAGCTTTTCAGCACTTTTGGTGGACTCTGGCAGTTTCATCTAGTTCATCGTGTTAGCTGTTCTGGGCCCTGTCTTGTCTCTGCTGTCTTCTGTTCTTGCCCGTGATCTTCATGCCATGGAAGCCTGATCTTGTGGCGCCTCATCTGCACTATTCAGAACACTACTAGCATGCCTGGCGCTTTCTGCTTGTGACCATTTCTCACCCAACCAACTGCAGCTCGACCTTCTTCATTCTCTTCAGCTGCTGGACGTTCCGCAGTCTCTGCTCTGTGCGCTGACTGTCCTGCCTTCTCTCAAAACATGTGCTGTGGTCTGCCAACTGCCTGAGATGACTGATCCTTTCCATACCTAGCTCCTTTCAAACTGGAGCAACTACAGGCCAGGGCCTCATGGCATCTTACGCATACCGTGTCACTGTGTGTGTAGTGAGCAGGCGAGCAGTCCCATCCCCCCTGCGGGTTCCCTTCTCTATCTGATGGCTGCCAGGACTGCCAGGTCATTTGGGAGGATCTCTGCAGCGGATGGAGACCTGCTGGCCATGGAGAAAGGGTACTGACCTGCCCTTCGTGGATCAGGGTGTTGTTGGTTACCACGCAGCTGAATTACAGGGAGAACGATCCCTAACACGCTGGTCCCAGGGTTTCACATCACGCACTGAAATAAAAAAATCACAAACACAGAAAAAAGGAATGGTTGTAGGTGTTGTGTAAAGAAAATTAAGGAAAGGTGTGAGCATGTACTGAGTTAAGAACAAAGCGGTCATGTTACAGATAATGAATTTAGTCCCCCCAAAAAACTGAATGGGATTATCAAGACCCCACATAGTTTTGTGGAGAATGCTTTCCCTTTTCATGTCTTGGTTCATCAGTCAACTAGTTAACAAAGGCTCTACATCCAGTTTGTCAGAAGTGAAAAGCTGATTGGTTCGTGCAGTTCGCTTTCTTAAGTTATCAACACGGCTAGAGTGAAAGGCAAAGAAACAAAATGATGCAAATCGGCCTTAAGCGAAAACAGCAAAAACTAACCAAAATGAGGGTGAACATTGTTGTGTCAGGATTTTTCAAGCCACCACAGCCAGAAATATAGCCAGAAGAGACCGGCAAACCACAGGTGCTGACTCAACATCAACAGGGGAGGCAGACAACAAAACTGTGCTAACATTGAACTCTTCAAACTCAGTGTGCAGTTTTCTTATAGCTGAAACTAGTGAAAGCTGACACTGTTCTTGCCATGTAAAGATCAGGAAACTTGATCAGTAGCGAATACTTGTTCGCCATAGAAAGTCCAAGGTACACCAGTCATCATTGTGTGTCAGATCAATGCCAGCTGTCAGTCGCCAGTGGAGAACCTAATTTATTTTCCAGTTCC
This sequence comes from Conus ventricosus, assembly GCA_018398815.1. Lineage (NCBI taxonomy): Eukaryota > Metazoa > Mollusca > Gastropoda > Neogastropoda > Conidae > Conus > Conus ventricosus. Next base: position 76,344,075 of record CM031603.1, read on the forward strand.
ATATTGGAAACTTGCGATCAACACAACCCAGTACTTTTTTTTAAGGGTTTTCTTTTTTAACACCAGACAGTGACACACACACACACACACACACACACACACACCACACACACACACACACACACACACACACACACATATATTCATTCATAACCCATATCATTGATGAAAATCGCTTCCAAATTGAAACCTTTTGCATGTGAAAACCAGAATGTTTTGCTAGATATTACAGGCCCTCCCCCCTCCCTTCTTCCCTTCACCTCTTCTCTCTTTCACTCTGGTCCCCAATCCCAAATTTGACTTAAGGTATGGAACTCTTACATTTGAAACTTGCCTGCCACATGTTGTGTTTAGGTGACAGCAGTCATGAAAAAATGAAAAAGAAATCTCCTGTTTTTCTTTCTTCCAGTAGATGCAGCCACTATCAGTAATGAATTTTAGGTGCTAGCTAATGAAAAAAAAAAGTCTGTCTTGTTTTATGATAAAGCCTTTTTGATGCAAAGAGGTTAGAAAAAGAATTGTCTGATATTTTTGTAAAAGCAGTATAAAAAAAAATCATGTGTTTTAGTGTCATAGTGGTGAATTTGTATTTTCAAAAAGTTGTTTAAAAGTGCACTGTGTGAAAAGCTCATGTTTGACCCTTTCCATGACAAGTTTGTATAAAAAGGTACAAAATGGGGGTGAGATGGGGGAGATCATTTGCTGTCAAGGGAAATAATTCATTACATGGCATCTGTGGCAAAAGATTTCATGTTCCAAAAGAATTGATGTGAAACCCTGCTGGCATACCTGAAAACACTTGAGAATGTACACATATACATCTTCATATATATGCTTCAGCAGTATACGTGTTCTGCTTGTCAGTTATTTACCTTGTATGATATATTTTGCACTTTTCACTCTCTGTTATCCAGACATTAAATCCTCTGCCCTTACATACAATACCTGGACCAGGCATAATTCATGTGTATGGAACTGAAACCATTGATCATCATGGTTTAAAAGTTAAGATATTCCCAACTGACTTGATATTAGTTGAACTCTTAAGTTGCCCATGTAGGAAAATATGGGTGGAGTTGACGACGTGTCATCCTCTTGATGAGAAGACAGCCACAGGGGATTCCGACCCAGAGGGGCCTGTCAACTGACTTCACCATGCCCATTTCTGTGTCTGTCAGCCATCACCTACAGCTGGCTGCCACGTGCTCTCTGTGGGATGGAAAACAATGCATTGCTACAACCGTGCTTCTGAGAGCTCCAGTTGAGGATAAAGGGTTGACTGGCAGTTTATGCAAGCCATGTGGGTTGCATAGGTGTGGGCAAGGTGGGGGGGGGGGGGGGGGGGGGGGGGGGGGGGGGGGTCAGAAGTCCAGGAGTTGGGACTGGAGGAAAGGAAGAGGAAGAGAGTATTCCCGTGTGTGGGGAATGATGGTGGGTATAGGCGTTCGATGTCATGATCATGTGGAATAGATGGTAATTTGGGTGGGGATGTCAGAGGCAAATTGGAGTGGATGGAAGTACAGAAAAGCCCCATGCATCTTTGTGCACCCAAACATATACATGCACGTAGGCGCTCACCATCACATGCATGTACACTGCACGCATACACATGCACACACATTCGCAATCACGCGCGCACACACACGCACGCACGCGCACGCGCGCGCGCATGTGTGTGCACACACATGCACATGCACACACACACACAGACACGCGCGCGCGCACACACACACACACACACATACACACACACACACACACACACACACACACACACACACACACACACACACACACACACACACACACACACACACACACACACTTTCCCATCTTTCTTACTTTGAGGTTTTGCTGGCTGTCAGAGGTTGAAGATATGTCGACCTATTTCTTTCCATTTGTTCAGGATTTTAGCTGTTCAGATATGGCATCAGACTCTTTCTTTAATAAAACACATGGGTGTGTCCGTCTGCCATCTCCCTCACACATGAACTGATCAACCCTGCATGTTGTGCAGTGAGCAGAAAGTGGTGACCTAGTTACCTGAAGGATTCTGATCCTGCGTGTGGTTTGAATTTTCTCCCCTTACCTAACGCCCACAGAAAACTTGATGATTTTTTTCCCCCTTACACTCTTGGCAGAGCCCCAGCACCTATGGGTTCAGTCGGAAGCATCAAAACAAGATTTTTTAATATTTTTTTTTGAATGAAACAAAAAAAAAAAGGGTCAGGTCAGTAGATAGTTCCTGACATCTTTCCCTTCCTCCCGCTTCTGTTAGTGTCTGTGAAAACAAGTAAACAAACAAACAAAAACAGCTGGAAAAACACACTTTTTTATTTCAAAAAGTGAAATACAGTATGTTAGCATAAGAGTGTGTACTTCTTGATTACTGACAACACTCAGGCAGTACAGGTGCATGTGTGCACAGGTGAAATAAACACATAGGCACACGCACACGTTGGCAAAACAACATGCACTTGCAGGCACATGCATGTACACATGAATGCAGAGTTACATGTAATAAAGGTATGTGCAAATATCGCACATACGTACACACACATACTCATGTGTACTCGCAAACGCAGGAATTCTCTTGAATTTATTTTACACTCATTAATGTTCCATAAACATACTGAGAAGGTGGAATAACTTTTCGTAAGTCACACACACACAAACACACACACATGATTGCATGCACACACACTCTCATGGACGTTCTCACACTTGCACACCCGGAGCCACAACGGCAACCAACATACTACATGGTAGCTTACCAGAAGCTTCCTGCAAATGGGTGGAGTCAGTTGAAGATCAGAAGATGGATGGTGTATTGCATTGTGCTCCAGGATTTGTTTTGGTATCCTTCCCATCCCTTCTCCTCCACCCCTTCCCCCCCCCCCCCCCCCCCCCCCCTCCCAACCTAACCACTGCCAGATTGTGAGGCCCTCCCTAGTCAGGAAAACAGTAGAGCAGGCGGTGGCGGTGGCAGGCAGCAGTTCAGGGACAGTGGCTCTCTACCCCTCCCCCTGGCACACTGTCTGAGTGTTAGTCATGCTACATAGGCCCAACAGTGGGAGGCAGAACTGCTCTCCTCCTCCTCACTGGCATGGAGTTCTCTGCCTCTGTGTGAGCGTGTCTCTTCACAGCACATGCTGAGTGGGTTATCTGGTCTCTTTTCTCAGGCTGAATGTAACCAGTCTGAGGGAGTCCAGGACGGGTTTTTTTTACTCCTCAAAAGGGCAGTTTTGTGTGACAGCTGATGTGAGAAGTGTAGAGTGATTGGTAGGTGGATAACTTGTGGGTTGAAAGTGAGGCGTTGAAAATTGTTGTAGTTGCCTTTTTCATAGAAGTTGGGCACAGGCAACTCATAAACTTCTTAGGCATTATTGAAGTGGAAGATTTTTTTTTCTTTTACGACAGACAATTGTGAACGTCTTCATATTATATGGAACCAGCAACAGACTTTCTCAGGAGCATAGCTCTGGTAATGTTTTTTTCCAAGGTTAAAATTGATGTCAGTTAAGATGTTAAAGATGAGGTCTCCTTTGTGTTCCTTAACAGCGATAGAGAGAATTGGCCAGGAAACCAGTGTCACATTCACCAGAAACATTCTGATTCAACTTGATGTTGTTGACTCATCAGTCAGTTCCACATCATCTGTCACATGAAGAATATTACACGTAACTGATTTATTTACAACAAAGTCCTTGACTCGTCAGTGGTCTGGAGAATCTCCCTGAAGTCGGTTGAAGCCTGTCAGTTCAGATGATGATGTATCCAAGTGTCTCCGCGGCAACATTCACTGTTTGTCTTCCGGCAGAAATTTGACGGTGAAACCACTTGATGCTGCGCATGACTTGTGATGCAACAGAAGCAAGACGCTGCACGCTGTTTGTTTCTGAATGTCAAGAGATCAGCTGACCACACTGGCTGACATCGGTGTTCAGCTCTTGACAGGAAACAGTTTTGATTTCATAGTGGAAGTGAGTCATAGGTGTGATAATTTGGGGAAACCCACAGTTTGTTATGATCGGCGGATCTGCGCCTGTGTTGGCCAGTAAGGAAATCTACTGTTAGTTACGATAGGTGGAGCTGCACTGTGTGTGTGGGCCAGTAAGGTCATGGTGTTTTAAGATGTGCGAGGGCCCATGTGGAGAGGACTCAGTCACTATGGTGTTCAGCACCCGCAAAGGTTTCTATGACATGGATAACAGTAGTGGTGGGCAGGAGGACCAGTCGTCTCTCACAGAACCCCTCAGGTGAGAGAAACAGCCGTGCAGAGTTTGATAGGTCACACTGTCTTGGCTCCGTTTGAAATTCGGACTGTTCTTGTTAGGGAGATGCGACGACACACAACAGGGCTAGCCATTGCTTGCTTCATCTTCACTCTGTACAGGTTGTGTGTGTGTGTGTGTGTGTGTGTGTGTGTGTGTGTGTGTGTGTGTGTGTGTGTGTGAGAGAGAGAGAGAGAGAGAGAGATAGACAGACAGACAGACAGAATCTTTTATGTGCTGTTTGTGTTTTTACATTTGTATTTAACATTCAAATCAGCGCAAATTAATCATACTGAATGAAATCAGAACAAATGAACCATCATAATAAATGAAATGAAGGTGGCCTATGCTGTAGACAGGGCATTAAATCATTGGTGGATCAACTGTTGGCATGGAAACTGGCAGGTGATATTGTGACAGTATAGTCAGTCCCATTTTCAGCTTTGATGTGATCAAGATGTGTACCATGTGAATCAACTTTTGCTTCACATTTTTGGTTGTCCTTGAAACTGGGAAGCACGTAGTACACCTCCATAAATCTGTCCATATTTTTCATGCGAGTGCTGGGTTGCCTGTACATGATTACCATCATCCTCCATCTATTGCTGCAAACTTTGACCGCCCACCACTCTTAGAAAAACATCGGATGTAGACAAGGATTGGTCATGATGGCACCCCAAGGATTTGTAGAGAGCATGCTGAAATGTGTATAATGATTATTGTGAGGCATGCTTCTTGTGAAGTGTGGCATTCAAATATACACGCAAGTGTATGCACACATGCAAGCATGCACACATGTACACACACTCCCACACACACAGACACACACGCATGCACGCACGCATTCACGCTAGTAACAATCGTTTGTGCATATCTGTGTTTCAGCATTGCAGAGACGATTTCGGAGTCTCTGGAATCACTTGATGCAGGTGAGACTTGACATTTTTGCTATGGATCTGTATATTTCTGGTATGAATACAAACACATACACTTGCACACCTGCACTCAAAATTATTATTGCCTCACTGTCTGTCTCTGTCTTTTTAACACATACACAGCATGCATGCATGCTCACACACACATGCACACAAACACACTCACACAAACACACTCACACAAACACACACACACACACACACACACACACACACACACACACACACACACACACACCACACACACACATTTTTCTTCTGTTGTTAATTAAGGTAGCTGTATCAGAGTTTCAGGGCAGTTTTTGTTTTCAGTTTCTGTCTGTTCTTTTTTTTTTTTTTTTTTTTTTTTTTCTGTCTTGTTTTTCTATCATGTCTTCTTTCTGTCTTTTTTGCCTTTGTGTGTGTGTGTGTGTGTGTGTGTGTGTGTGTGTTTCATACTTCCTGAGTACTTACCTTCCTTTCTCTCAGACTTATTCACTTTCCGAAATCTGTCAAAAGCTTTACATGGTTTTTCTCTGTTTTCTTGATTTCTTTTGATGTCTTTCCATAGTAGAAGCAAAACATGTTTCAGAAAGGTATCTTTAAAGGGATGATGTCTCTAGAAGGCGGTAAAATATCGTAGTACAGATAAACATATTGCAGAAATACATCTGTAAAGGGATGATATCACTAGAAGGAGGTAAATAGCAGTAGAAACAGATGTGGTCCGGAAATATGTCTTAAAGGGATGATGTCTATAGAAGGAGGTACACAGTAGTATTATCAGACGTGTTCTGGAAGTGCATTTTTAAAAGGGCGATGTCTCAAGGAGGTAAACAGTAATATAAACAAAAGGTAAATCTTAGTATAAACAGATGTGTTCCAGAAAAGAGATGATGGCTCCAGAAGGAGTGAGATTGTAGTATAGACAAACATGTTGCAGAAACATCTTTGAAAGGACAGTGTCTCAGAAAGAGCTAAATCATAGTACAGACAAGCATTTGACACACAAGCATTTAACAGGTTGGGAGTTTTACGAAAGAAAAAAAAAAAAAAAACTACGCAATGAAAGTAGGATCTTTATTGGAAGGGTCTTTATGTGGAGGTTTATTGTGCACAAGTGTCAGTGTGTTGCATGTGTGTGTGGTATCAGCAGTGGTGATCGCAGAGAGCGCAATAGTGGAGGAAGAACCAGGTCTCATGTTGGGGGTGGAGGAGCCCGAGGCTTGGAATGTCACCGTGGACAGGAAGGTGAGGGTTCAAATCTCCTCTTAATTTTTATTTCTGTCCTTCATGCATGAAATGTTTGAAGTCTGTGATAGGCTGGTGTAGGGCAGCAAATGATGCTTTTGTTGACTGCATGTTTTTGTGTTAGTCTTTTTGCAGGAAGGAATGTTTGTGTGAACACAGTTTAGATTTCAAGGTATGATAGATAAAGGATTCATATTGAATTGATAGCAGACTTTGACCTTGGCATCATGTTGTGAGCAGATGATGATGATGACACTATGGACATTATTATTTACTCTCTGCTCATACAAAGCTGTCGAGCTCTAAGCCAACTATCAGCACAGTAGGAGTCCCTGTCCAGAAAAACTGTATGTTCTGGTTTGTGTCTCTCTGTCTGTGTTGGCTTGGATGTGTGTGTGTGTGTGTGTGTGTGTGTGTGTGTGTGTGTGTGTGTGTGTGTGTGTGCAAGGAAGAGAGAGAGAGAGTTCTTGCTGTCTCATGTGTGTATATGTGCATTTGCTTCATTTATTGTATATATAGGTGTGAATGCTTGTATATGTGTGTGTATAAATGTGTGTGCCTGTGAGTGTGTGAGTGTATGTGTCTGTTTCTTGATATGTGCTAATACAATTTAGATTTGAAGGCAGTCTTAAACACTTAAAAAAATATAGGACCTGCCATACTATAATTCATATCGATTCTGTGTGAGTCTTTGCTATGAAACTGTTTCCAACTGTGTAGTTTTAGTTCTGTTATTTTCCTAATTATGTAAATTCAAGTTGAAAACATCCTTCTGCTAGCTAGTTACACTTTTCTTTCCTTCTAAACTGTAACTACAATATCAAGTTTCTGTCTATTTCTGTAGCCATATTTCATGAATGTCTTTGATGTAGGCTTTTTCTTTTTCTTCTTTCTTTCTTTCTTTCTTTCTTTTTTTGTTAGCTGTATCATGGCCCAAACACTTCCTCATTGAATCTCCACTTTCCTGGTTATGATGACTTGTGATGCGTTTGCTGTCCACAGACCTTGAAGAAAATGAATGCCAAAGACATCAAGCGGCAGGACACCATCTGGGGTAAGTGGGTGGTGGGGTGGGTGGGTGGGTGGCGTGGTTGGGTGGGTGGTGCTGAAGTGAATGGTGTGTGGGCTGAGGCAGGGGTGGTTCACATGCTACACATTGTTGGGCTCCAGGCCCGGAATGTTGATGGGAAAACCAGCGAAAGCAGCTAAGGTGCAGCAGTGGCTTCATTCACTGTGGCAGCTGGGTTTTGTTTTGGGTTTCATGTCTGTGTTTGTTTGTGTCTTGTCTTTTTTTTTGTGTTTGTTTTGTTATTTGATGTACAAATTAGTGGGTAAAGGAATTAGCTGCGAACAAGCAGCAACAAGCAAAAGGAAAGGAAAAAAAGGGAGTTGGGAAGGGGGTGGGGTGGGGTGGGGATGGGAGGTGAGAACAAAAACATGAGTTACAACGAAAATATGTTGGTGGCAACAACTGCTAAGAAAAGTGGGTTTTACATGTATTTGTTTGTCAAGGGAGAGAAGAGGAATAAGATACAGAAGTGTGTGTGTGTGTGTGTGTGTGTGTGTGTGTGTGTGTGTTGTTAGTGATTAAGACTAGGCAGAGGAAGGTAAATGTGCATAGTGTGTGTGTGTGTGTATAAACATAATAATGAATGTGCTGACAGTAAATGTGCTTTTTTAAAAAAAAGTCATTTAATGATTATGCCACCGGTAGATCTGTATTCATTTTGATGCTGTTTTTTTTTTGTTTTCTTTTAATCATTCGTGGTTCGTGATCACAGTACATTTTTTTTTCTTTTTTTCTCCACAGAGTTGATACAGACAGAAAAACAGTATGTCAGAAAGCTGAGGATCATGCAGAAGGTGAGGTTTTTTCCTTTGATTAATTATTTGAGATTTGTCATGATGGAGAAGCAAGGGAGATGGATTCGCAGGTCATCGTATTATATTTATCCACTTGAACTTTACAGATTATTTCTTGGTGACAAGTGACGCATGAAGGACCCACCCTTCACTTTGGGAGGTGAAGAGGTGCAGGCACTGTGTGCTGTGAGGAAAACGCACAGTCATACACTTGTTTCAGATATATTTGAAAGATGGCGTATTTTCCTACTGTCTGTCTTCAGTATGCGGTGTCAGTCATCATCAGTGTGCTGGTCTTGGGAAGTCATGTTGCATTAGCGGTTTGTGGTCAGCCTGTGGTGTGTGGCAGTTGGTTCAAGCTGTGGTGTGTGGCAGTTGGTTCAACCTGTGTGGCAGTTGGTTCAAGCTGTGGTGTGTGGCACTTGGTTCAACCTGTGTGGCACTTGGTTCAACCTGTGGTGTGTGGCACTTGGTTCAACCTGTGTGGCACTTGGTTCAACCTGTGGTGTGTGGCACTTGGTTCAACCTGTGGTGTGTGGCAGTTGGTTCAACCTGTGGTGTGTGGCAGTTGGTTCAACCTGTGGTGTGTGGCAGTTGGTTCAACCTGTGGTGTGTGGCAGTTGGTTCAACCTGTGTGACAGTTGGTCCAACCTGTGGTGTGTGGCAGTTGGTTCACCCTGTGGTGTGTGGCAGTTGGTTCAACCTGTGGTGTGTGGCAGTTGGTTCAACCTGTGGTGTGTGGCAGTTGGTTCAACCTGTGGTGTGTGGCTGTTGGTTCAACCTGTGGTGTGTGGCAGTTGGTTCAACCTGTGGTGTGTGCTGTTGGTTCAACCTGTGGTGTGTGTGGCAGTTGGTTCAACCTGTGGTGTGTGGCAGTTGGTTCAGCCTGTGGTGTGTGGCAGTTGGTTCAGCCTGTGGTGTGTGGCAGTTGGTTCAACCTGTGGTGTGTGGCAGTTGGTTCAACCTGTGGTGTGTGTGGCAGTTGGTTTAGTCTGTGTGTGTGGCAGTTGGCTTAGTCTGTGGTGTGTGGCAGTTGGTTCAGCCTGTGGTGTGTGGCAGTTGGTTCAACCTGTGGTGTGTGGCAGTTGGTTCAGCCTGTGGTGTGTGGCAGTTGGTTCAGCCTGTGGTGTGTGGCAGTTGGTTCAACCTGTGGTGTGTGGCAGTTGGTTCAGCCTGTGGTGTGTGGCAGTTGGTTCAACCTGTGGTGTGTGGCAGTTGGTTCAACCTGTGGTGTGTGGCAATTGGTTCAGCCTGTGGTGTGTGGCAGTTGGTTCAAACTGTGGTATGTGGCAGTTGGTTCAAACTGTGGTGTGTGGCAGTTGGTTCAAACTGTGGTGTTTGGCAGGTTGCTGATGATAATTACCAAACTAGTGTGGCAGTTGGTTGATTTTATAGTAGTTGATCAGTGATATTACCAAACTGGTGCATAGTAGCTGATCGCTGATAGTTACCAAACTGGTGCATAGTAGCTGATCGCTGATAGTTACCAAACTAGTGTATAGTAGCTGATCAATGATAGTTACCAAACTGTGGTGTATGGCAGATGCTTGGTGATTCTACCAAACTGTGGTATAGGTATTTGGTTAGTAATAGTTGCTTACCTGTGGTGTGTGGGAGCTGGTTTGTGATGGTTACTAAACAATGGTGCTTGGTGGTTAGATGTTGATAGTTATTGAACACTGGTGTTCGGCAGTTGGATGGTTGGTGGTAGTTATTGAACTGTGGAGTTTGGCACTTGCTTGGTGGAAATTGTTGAACTGTGGTGTTGGAACACATGGTTGGTGAGAGTCAACAAACTGTGGTGTTCGACAGTCCTCTTGTGACAGCTACTTAGCTGTCATGTTTGGCAGTTGGTGATGGCTGTCCACAGGGCTTCCATTCATCCATGAATGAAATGATTTCAGGGAAAATGAAAACATAAGAATTTGGAGGGGAGAATGGGGAAGACGTTGGAAGGGGAGTGGGAAGGGTAGCATTTCAGGGGAGATAGGGGGGGAAAGTGGCTTTGGTGACATTTCTGGTACAATGAAATCTCGTGTCCAGTTCTTTGCAAGAGCAAGCTGTCACCAGTTTGTCTGCCTGGTTGAAGGCAAAAGAACATCCTCTGATGTCAGATGCCGGTAAGACATTGCAAAAAATGAAATAGAGACTCATAAAGGCTGTACAAACAAAATTAATGGGTGTGGTTGGCCTGAGAGTGGATGATACACCACTTGATGCTCAGATGTGCATCAGATAGCACAATGTTGCAAGCAAGTTTCAAAATTTTGTCTGGTAGTTGGTTGGTGATAGTTATACCAACCTGTGGCATGTAGCAAGTTGCGTGGTGATAGTGTTGTGTTGGTTGTTTCATGGTAATGATCAGACTGTACGGTGTGTGTGTGTGTGTGTGTGTGTGTGTGTGTGTGTGTGTGTGTGTGTGAGTTGTTTCATGATAATGATCAGACTGTACAGTGTGTGTGTGTGTGTGTGTGTGTGTTGTAAGTTGTTTCATGATAATGATCAGACTGTACAGTGTGTGTGTGTGTGTGTGTGTGTGTGTGTGTGTGAGTTGTTTCATGATAATGATCAGACTGTACAGTGTGTGTGTGTGTGTGTGTGTGTGTGTGTGTGTGTGTGTGTGAGTTGTTTCATGGTAATGATCAGACTGTACGGTGTGTGTGTGTCAGTTGTTTCGTGACCTCATGGCGACGATGCTGGAGGTTCCGGGGGACCAGGTGGAGCGTCTTTTCCCTCGGCTGGATGAGCTGTGCGAGGTCCACACCACGTTCCTTCGCTCTCTCCTGGCCCTGCAGACCATCAATGCTGACCGCAGCGTGGATGAGATTGGACCCATCCTCCTGGAACAGGTCAGGCCATGATGCAAGCTCTGATTAGGATGCTGGGAGCTCTTTGAATATAAGTAGCTGTCCCCCAACTTTTGGGAATTCTGTGCTGGTTTCATCCTGTTTACGGTCACTTTGTTGGTCTTTCTTTGTTTCTTCTTCTTCTTCTTCTTTTTTTCTTTTGTTTTGGTTTCTTTAGTGTCTTATACACATTTTTTTTTTTTGGTTTACGGACCATTCTTCTGTCTTTATTCTGGAACCTTGAACGTTTTCTTTCTGGCACAATTATGATGTGCCAGTTGTTGGTTTTTTTTTATGACTAGGTCATTGTTTTGTGCTCTCTGTCCGTGGTTTGCTCTAGCTGTCCATTCTACTCTGCCTCTTAGCTGATCTGTTTGTCGTCGGTTTCGTTTTGTTCTATTTTGTTTTGCTTTTGTTACTTTATATATGTTTTTGTTTAGATGAGGATGGGGAGGGGAGGGCCTTGCTTGCATTTGATGGTGTGTTTACAGTGAAGCGGTTGGTGAAAATGTAGGCTTGTATGTGCTGGTTTTAGTAAAGTGGAGGATTGAAATGAGCGAGCTTGCTGGCGTGTGATGGGTAGAAGGGAGGACAGAGAGTGCAGTGAAGTTGGTTGAAGGGAAAGAGGAGAGAGAAAAGCAGGAAAAAGAAGAATGCTTGTGGTTTGAGGACATTTGGTGTATTGGGAACCAGCGTCTGCTGTATCTGAAGTTTTATGTTGAACTTTGCGTAATGGTTCATGCAGAGTATAAGAAATATTCATTGACAGTTTCTTAATGGAATTTATTATGTTTAATCCTTTGTAATGTCTTTCAATTTACTTCTGACTGGGCTCTCTAGTGCCTTCACTGTCAACATCACTGTTATTATGATGATCGTGACCATCCCCATTGTTTTGATTGATATCGCAGGCTTTGCATTACCAGCTCAGTCCTGTTACTCTTTTCCCGTTAAAAATAAGAAAATCATTGACAAATGGGCTTATTTTTAGCTAGTGAACAAGGAAGATAATTGCTCCTGTGCTGAAGCAGGTACACACACATAACTCCAAGTAATGCTGGTGAGTAGCCTTCTTTAACTGAGTGACCTGTTTAGTCTGGTAGCCATAATGCTGGCTTGTTTTTAATTCACTCCCAACACATGCACACAACTCTAAACTAATGCTGGCTTGTATTTGAATTCATTTCCATCCCCATTTTCCCCTTTGTGCCCCAGTTGACTATAGTATTAAAGCTTCCATGCAGGGTTTAGTGACCGACCTTATACATTGTACCATGATCACTCCACACATGCTGTCGTGATGCATGATTCATGGATTCACTGAGCTGCATGGGTGCACATGTGTCTACAGTTCTCTGGGGAGAAAGCGGAGCGGATGAAGTCGGTGTATGGCACGTTCTGCAGCAAGCACACAGAGGCCATCCAGATCTACAAAGATAACACCAAAACAGACAAAAAGTTCCAGAACTTCTGCAAGGTAAGGCACAAACTAAGGATAGTAATTTCATGTGTATGGTGTACTTTGCGTATGCATGTGCATATGAGAGAATAGGTGTGTTTGAGTGTATATGTGTGTGAGTGTAAGAGAGAGAGTGTATGTGGGCATGTGTATGTTTGTGTGCATGCACGCATGCATGTGCAAGAAGGTTTGTATGTGCGTGTGTGCGTGTGGGTTTGCATGCTCATGTGTTGTTTTTGACACAAAATCTGCGCAGAAAAGATCCATGTTTCTGCTGTTTCATACCTATCACTGCTATTTCACGACTGACTGGAGGAAGACAGAAGCGTGTTAACTAGGGTGTGATGTGACTGTGTACACAGAAAATCTCCAACAACAGTATCTGTGAGAAGAGGGAGCTGCCAGACTTCATCCTGGGGGTGACGGTGCGCCTGGCCAAGTACCCCATCCTCATTGAGGCCATCTTCAAGAGCACCAAAGGTCAGTGGTACGGCAGTGTCGGACACTTGTTTGTTTATGTTTATTACTTCATTCACATTTTTTGCAAACAAAATCATTGCCCACTACTGAGGTTACAGACACTGACCTCTGCTAGTTAGCGGCTGTTTAGTGAGTTTTCTTTTCATATTAGTTTCAGATTATTTAGGTAAGTGCAATCAGTCATTGAGCAAATAGAAATTTGAAAGGAAAATGAATTTTATCGATCATTCAGCATATGGAAATTTTTAGTATGCTAAGGAGAATAATTTAGATCGATCGTTGAGCATATGGAAATTTCAGTATGGTAAAGAAAATGTTTTACCTCGATTGTTAAATTTATGGAAATTTTAGTATAGAGAAAGGGAAATACACCATGATTTCAGTGATGAAAGGAGGGAGTGTGTTGGTGTGTGCAGACAAGAAGGATCGTGAGCAGCTGAGTCAGGCCCTGCAGTGCAGCAAGGTGGTGGTGCATGGCGTGGACGCCCAGGTGGCTGCCTATGAAAAACTGATGGAGGTCTATCGCTCCTTCGATTCCCGCACCACTGTCTACAACGACAAGAAGTTCAAGGTCTGTGTGTGGAACAGTGGTAGGGTGTGAAAGACTTGGCTGTATGCATGGTTGTGCTTGCATGGTTGTGTGTGTAAGTGCATGTATGTGTACGTATGAGAGAAGGAATGGTGTGAGAGTGGATGTGTGTGTGTGTGTATGTGGTACTGTGTGTATGTGTGTGTGGTATGTGTGTGTGAACATGTGTCTGTACTCATCGTGTGTGTGTGTGTGTTTTCATGCTGCTTATCCTATCCTGACTGTAAAAACTGCGTCAGCTCATTGTTTTTTTTTTTGTGTGTGATTTTTGTTGTTGTTTTGTTTCTTTTGTTTTAGCCTTTGAAAGAAAATGTGGATGGCTGAGTTAGAGTGTTCATACTTCATTTCCTCTGATACAGGTACACAAATGTACAGTGTTCGAAATGGTTGGTTTGTGCTTTCAGCGGCAAGACTTGATAGCCAAGGGACGTCAGCTGCTGCATGCCGGAACTATTGGCTGGAAGACAGCGCGCAGTCGTGTGCTGGACACGTATGCGTTGGTGCTGACCGATCTTTTGGTGTTTCTACAAAAGAATGAACAGAAATACACCTTCTTTCTTCAGGACAACAAGGTAAATGGACATCAGGCCTTTCTGATTTCATCGTTCTTTTCAGGTTGAGGAGTCCTCTGTAGATTGGCTGAAGTTGATGGTTTCACAGGATGGGTAGAGACAGGAATGATAACGTTGATCTTCAAGACATTGATTTTCTCAGTTGAAGGGGGAGAGTGTTTTGAGAGTAAAATGATGATGGCAGGAAAAACAAAAGATGCATGAAAAAAGTTGCTTTTGTTGCAGTAAGTTTGGAACCGATGTAGCATCTATTATGAGTGTAGTTTGATTCATCTTCATCCTCTGATCAGCCAAAGATATCATCTATATATCAATTCTTTTTGGTTTTGATGTTAAGAGGTCTGTGTTAGAGCATTTTAACGCCTCTAGAGGAAAAGATATGCGCAAATGTATACACACACACACACACACACACACACACACACACACACACACACACACACACACACACACACACACACACACACACACACACACACTCACTCACTCACTCACTCACTTGTGGTTCCACTCTGCTAAACATACAGGACAGTCAGATGATTGTCATTTAGAACGAGAAAATCTAGCTAGAAAAAGTTCACAAGAACTGTTTGGTGATCAGACTAAAACCGACTTCACTGAAGTCTGTCTCCACTTCACGAAGGAAATGCTGTGTTGCAGTCTTGCGTTGTTCCACTGTACAAACTGTTGGTGCGAGAGAAGCGGGATGAGCGGGACAGTCACGGTATCTACGTCATCAGCCAGATCCGGGCGGGGCCAGAGATGTATGAACTGGTGTGTCGCACACGAGACGAACGTGAACAGTGGATGAGGATATTGCAAGAAGCCATCAAAAACTGTCCTGAAGAAGGTAGATCTTGTCATAGGTCACATCTCAACAGAAAGGTTTTATTTTTAAACTTGCATCTTTAGTGTACATTGGTGTTATTTTCAGTTTTAATGAGAAGTTGATGAAATAAAATTTGTTGTCATCCAGAAACACCTGAGGTGGGCATGGAGGTTGACGCGCACATACAAAAATGTGATAAAAGAAACAGTCGGAGTTGTCATGCTCCTTGCTACCTCTCATTGTTCTGTTGTCAGCAATTCTTTGGGACTGGGTTTTTTTTTCCCTGTGGTATGTGGGAGAGAAAAAGGCGGATTGATGTCTGTGTTAATGATTTGACCATGAACATATTGCAGATCAGATAATGCACAGCAGATCAGGATGAATTGCGTATGTGTGCGTGTGTACTGCTTTTGACATGAACCTTTCGGACAAAGTGTAACTGTGCATCAGATTGAGTTGTTTCAGACGATTACTTCAGACAGTGTGTAAATTATATGTCGTATTGATTCATGTGCAGAGAAATGCAGCAGCAGGAGCAGCAACAGCCAGAGGTGTTGATGGAAGAAGAGAGGAGAAAGCAGGAAGAGAAGTCGAGGAAAATGAAGGATATTATTAGTAAGTCTTTGAGTGAAGAGGATTTCAGTTCTAGTTGCACAAAGGTGCCTCAATCTAGAGACCAAAAGTTCAGAAAAATGAAAAAAAAAAAAAACAGAATGATCAGCACATCTCTGTGTGAAAAGGATTTGAGTGCTTCTTGCATAAGATACTTCAATGTGAAAAACAGAAGTAGTCTACAAAAATGAAGGATACCATCACTAAGTCAGTGTAAAACAACTGTAGCAAAAAGAAATGGGGGGGGGGGGGGGGGGGGGGGGGGGTTGAAGATACTCCATTAGGTTCTTTATGAATATGCTAGTGTCTTCGTTTGCATTTAACTGTTTCAATTCGACATGGTTCTGTATTTGAATACTGGAATTTACATATTCTGTTAAAAAACATTTGAGAGGAAATGAGTTAATGAAAATGAACAATATCCTGGCTGTCCTGGTCTTTTCTACTATGCCATGTTAGCGCATCAGTTTTGCACTTGTCATATTTTTCTTCCAATCAAATTAACAAAACAGCCCATGCCTCCAGCAGGCCTGGTTGTATATGATGTGGGAGCTGACAGTGTGTGGTGTACGTTTGCAGATCAACTGCACCAGAAGGATGATGTTATCAAGAACTTGTGTGAAGAGAAAAACAACCTGATGATGAAACTGCTGGAGGTCTCCACTGCAAGGGAGGAAGGCAGCTCTGTAAGTTGCAGCTCTCTTCATGGGTTGGCTGAATGGTAGATTCAAGGCATCAGTTGGTTACTGTATGACATGAAGCATGAGTTACAGAAAATGCTACTTTTTTTCAGAGTGCCTTAGCATGCATTAATGGATGTTTTAAAAACCTGCAGTGTGGAACATGACATTTTTTCAGTGCTGGTGTGGAGATATATGTGCACACAAATGCGTCACTACTTCTGTGATTTTTTTAAATTTTTTGATGTATATGTTTTGTTGTTTTATGTATTCTGGATCTTTCGACAAGAAGTGAGAGATAGGGAATGTGCAAGGTCTGCCAGGCATTGCCAGTTGCTTTTTTCTTTCTTGGGGGAAGAAAACAAAACTTTTATCTTGTTCAACATTGAAGACAAAAGAAACCAATTGCGGTTTCAGTAGTGCATAAAGGATTTGTAGAAATCAGTGTTGTTTCAATTGTGCTTAATAAAGGATTTGTAGTGCATCATTCAGCATAGAGTTGAAGCAAGCTTAGTTTTTGTGATATGTATTTTACAGCGACCCAGTTCACAGTACGATGTTGGCAGCACGACCTCTGTGGAGGTGGTGCAGGCAGCCATTGAGGAAGGTAATTTTATATTCATCATTTTTTTTTTCATTCGTTCCCACAGTAGTTTTAACATTGTATTTCAAAATGGCATTCTGAATTTAGGAGCAGGATTTCACAATGAGATGAACAGGTGAAGGGTTTATGTGATTTGCTTCACTTATATCAAACAGAAAGGAAGTGAAAAAGCCTTAACCCTCTTTAGTATGCACTTACCTTAGCTTAGTTACGCCGAAAACCATCGGCAAGGTAAGTAACTCCGTAATTTGAACATGGTTACCCAATTTAAAAATTAATTTAAAAGAGAGGAAAGGAAATAGTCAAATGAAAATAATTTTAAAAAGTCCTACGAATATATATGTTGCTATATCATAAGTTTGAAGAATATCACATGAGCCATTTACTCGGGGAAAAAAAAAAATCTTCTTCAGAACTTTCGTCCGAATCATACCTGGAACATCATCCCAGTCGAAATCTAGGTCACTCTAAGCTTCATTACCCAGCACTTTCACTAAGTTTATGCCGTAAATCCTACAAATCACAGTATCTTCATCACTAGATCTCGTTATAGAACAGCAGAAATCAATGTTAGTGATGGCGAAAAACAGCATTTCGACCACAAAACTGAAAAAATTCGTAACTCGAGAAACTACGGCACGTATCGACTCGCGTTTTTTTGCAAACGAAAGTAAATGGCCACAGGAAGAAGGAAGTCACGTTCTTGCGAGACTTCCTTTTCTACGAGAAATATGGCGGCGCCCATTGTTGCCACGTGTTTTACCGGGCGCTGGCAGGTGCTCAGCGTTTTGGCTGGGTGATTTCCGGTTGGGCGCTAGCGGGTTCTCGCCTGTCAAGAGGGTTAACTGCGGTGATATCAGAAGGAATAGGGTGACCTAAGAATGGAAACGGCTGACTGTGGAAATGAAAAACGAAAGATGTGGCAATTGTAAATGATGGAAACAAAACTGAAAGATGTGGTGAATTGTAAATTCAACGGTAAATGGCAAGAGATTAACTTTGACCTGTTGACTCTTGAGAGTCGTGAGGTGAGGTCAGTGAGTGTTGTTGTTGTTGTTGGGCAGCATCACGCCTGACCACCATCATCCAGGGCAGTGGCAACCAGCTGAGCCGCAGTGTCAGCAGTGCTGGGGAGCATGTTAGCACGTCCTACGTCAATGTGCTGATGCCCAAGAGGGCTGAGACCTTCGCTGGCTTCGACACGCCCTCAGATGTTCCCAAATGTGAGTAGTGTTTGAGCGTGTTGAACTTTTTCTCCTGTCAAGTATTCTGAGTGTTATTGTGTATATGTACACTATTGTCTTATGTTGTGAGCGTTATGTGTACATGTATACTGTTCTCCTATCAAGTATTCTGAGTGTTACTGTATACATGCACACTATTCTTCTATCTTCTGAGCATTACTGTATAACTGTTCACTGTTCTCCTGTCAAGTATGCTTAGTGTTATTGTA
Organism: Conus ventricosus; assembly: GCA_018398815.1. Lineage (NCBI taxonomy): Eukaryota > Metazoa > Mollusca > Gastropoda > Neogastropoda > Conidae > Conus > Conus ventricosus. The sequence continues at coordinate 76,362,501 of CM031603.1, forward strand.
TATATATATGTACATTAAATGTATGTGGGACTGAACATGAAATGCACTGGATGTTTGGGGGAAAAAACGGAAATTTGGTTTTCAAGATACATGCAAGATTTTTTTAATGTGCTTGTGGGAAAACAATTTCCTTAATTTTTGATCATATGTCATTGTTATACTAATGGTGTCAGTGATGGTGGTGGTAGTGGTGATGGTGGTTGATGGACAAGATGGTGAAAAATGACTGAGCTGAGCACAGTTTCTGTATGAATATGGGTGAAATGATGACAGAGTGGGACCATGATATAGTATTCAGTTTTGCATAAATGTACGAATGGATCAACAGTTGAACACGGTGACAGGCATACGCGCAACTGCACTGAGAATTGTCCTTAGAAAGTCGTGGTAGTTGCTCCTTGCTGTCGCAGGCAGGTGAATCATTGCTTTATCAAACAGTGAGTGAACACTTTGGATTCATTTGCAGTAGTTAAAATGTCAGTTGGTCCACTCACCTTTTCAAATTCTTTTATCCAGTCAGAATCGTATGCATTCAATGCAGGATCGGTGATATCTTTTTCATCATGTTCAGAATCCGATTCCAATACGACTAATTCAAGTTTTTGCCATGTTGTTGTTTATTATGTAATGTTTAGTGTACAGTGCAAGTATGATTGTGTAAAGACCTTTTTCATGTTTGCTTGTTGCAGCGGGAGCACTGATGAAGAAGCGCTTCAACCAGCAGTACGGGGATGAGGAAGGTCGTTGCCCCAGTGATTTGTCTCTGCATGGCCCTGACACCATTCCTGAGGTGAGCTGTCTAGATAGTCATGAAAAGAGTGTTGTGGTTAACTGTTATTGATGCTCTCTGATTTGATAATCGGTACAGCAGAAAAGCTTTTTCATTGGTCAGATACGTGTGTGATCAGACAGAAGGATGTGTAGATGTTTCTTGTGTTTGCCCTCAGGACTCTGTGATCTCCACGGACAGTCACTACAGCAGTCAGCACGGCCTCTCTCCCCAGTCCCTGTCCTCCACCTCCTCCCTCCCGCAGAGCTCTCCCCAGGCGTGGGACGGGCGGTCATCGGGGGAGGGGGAGGGGCCGGGGCTAGACACGAGCGACCATGGGTCCATGGGAGAGCTGTCCTCCTCCTCCGTGTCCTCCCTGGTGCAGCCCCTGGCTCAGCCCTCCTCGGCCGAGCAGATGATGTCCGTGGTGCAGCTGGTCAAGTATCTGCATAACCTCATGGTGAGCTGGCCAAGAAACACGCAGCAAACAGCGATGAATCCTTTTTGTTTGCTGAACAGTATGAAATGAGTAGATAGTCTACAGATCATCTTTACATTCCAGTCAAATGGTTAGAGCATTCGACAGCGGAACTGAGACATGTGACTTAACTTCTCGCGGGATTTGATTTCAATGGTAAATTGAAAAACTTGTTTGCCTGTCCAGCAGTAAATGGATACCTGATAATGTTCAGGAAAGGTTAACCGTCTTTAGTATGCACTTACCTGAGCTTAGTTACGCCGAAAACCCATCGGCAAGGTAAGTAACTCCGTAATTTGAACATGGTTACCCAATTTAAAAATTAATTTAAAAGAGAGGAAAGGAAATAGTCAAATGAAAATAATTTTAAAAAGTCCTACGAATATATATGTTGCTATATCATAAGTTTGAAGAATATCATATGAGCCATTTACTCGGGAAAAAAAAAAAATCTTCTTCAGAACTTTCTTCCGAATCATACCTGGAACATCATCCCAGTCGAAATCTAGGTCACTCTAAGCTTCATTACCCAGCACTTTCACTAAGTCTTATGCCGTAAATCCTACAAATCACAGTATCTTCATCACTAAATCTCGTTATAGAACGGCAGAAATCAAGGTTAGCGATGGCGAAAAACAGCATTTCGACCACAAAACTTAAAAAATTCGTAACTCGAGAACTACGGCACGTATTGACTTGCGGTTTTTTGCTAACGGAAGTAAATGGCCACAGGAAGAAGGAAGTCACGTTCTCGCGAGACTTCCTTTTCTACGAGAAATATGGCGGCGCCCATTGTTGCCACGTGTTTTACCGGGCGCTGGCAGTTGCTCAGCGTTTAGGCCGTGTGATTTCCGGTTGGGCGCTAGCGGGTTCTCGCCTGTCAAGAGGGTTAAAGTTTGGCCCTCACTAATACTGTGTCCAACATATAGTGAACCTCTTAAAGTTCAGGGCCCCTAATACCATTAAGCTATGGGACTTAATTCTTTAACAGTTTTTATTTACAGGCGTAAAGAAACACTACAAATACTGCCAAGATCATTTCAGGCAATAAGGAATATGCAAGCATTTGAAATCGTATTTCCAAGTCATTTCCTGCTGTTAAGTTGACACTCATACAAACAGCGTGTACGGTACCTGTTCATTTTGCATATACTTAGCTCTCCACTGTGGAAGTTGTCAGCTTGTGTGCTGTAATATTGGTTCCCTACAGTCCAGCCCTAGTCTGTCCTCCCCATTAGATGTGACTTATCACTTCAAACACATGGTTGTTGCCGAAAGTTAGCCCTTCGTGGTTTTTTGGTAAGCATTTCTGTTCTCACCCTTACCGCATGTGACTTAACTGTCTGCCCCTACAGTCATTACTGGTTACGCCCCTCATCAAGGTAAGTCAGCTGTTGCAGTTTAGGTTGATACTACACAGATCATGTGAGTGTATGGAAGAGAATACATCTGAGATAGTTCATTGAATCATATTGTTTGCATTACCACGATGTTACCACTTGTGCAGACAGCCAGATGTTTCCTCTCTGCCTGACACCATAGCTGTGAACAGGAAGCTAAACCCAGAAATCACACTGTATCGTGTCCTTTCAGAACCTGACGGCCAAACAGACAACCACAGTGGAGTGCCTTCGAGCAGAGCTGGCAGAGGCCAAAGAGGAGATCAGCAAGTTGTCTCAGGACATGCACGCCAGAGACGCTCCGTCTATCGACACAATCAGTTGGAGGAGCTTCGTAACTTGCAGGTCAGCAGTGTGTCCTCCTGGCTGATAATTGTGGAAGATTTTCATGGGAATACAAGAGGCTCCATTTTGTGCTTCTGCAGCAAGACAGGATGGTACTGGTATTAGATTGGTCTCTTGCTGAAATACAACATTTTGTGAGGGTTTGAAGCTGTGAAGAACAATCTATGAGCATGTGTCAGATATTTTAAACCTGACAACACACATATGAACTTGCTTGAGTGGCCCCGTTCATGCAGGTTTTTACATGAATAGTCATGTATACTTGATATAATTCTTTGAAGCAGCAGTTTTTTTCTAGATAAACATTTGAAAACTTGGTTAGAAAACAAATACAATATTTTTATTTTCTTTTTTTTTTCTCATGTTGGTGGAAAACCAGAGAATATTTTTTTTCCACAAAAGAAAAAGAACGATCTTGTTGGAGGGAACACTGATACAGTTTTAAACACTAACAGTGCTGTCTTTTTCATGCTTTTATTTCTCGAGATGTGTCAGGAATTGGAACTTCAAATGCTGAACAAACAATGGCCGATGGGACACGCATTGATCTGTGCGACTTTTCCGTGTGCAGGAGAACATAAGCCGTGAGCGGCAGGAGTGGGAACAGGTGAAGGAGAGAGAGCGAGCCATCATACAGCAGGAGAGGGCCAAGCTGGAGGCTCAGAGGCGGCAGCTGGAGAGGCAGGAGGTAGGGCCAGCTAGTTGTGGGGCTTTCAGTCCTTTCATACCATGCTGCCATAAAAAGTCCACCCAGGAGCTGTGGCAGGGGCTTTTCCTTCTAAAGCTTTGCATCACCTACGGTGGTTAGGAAGCAGCACGCTGAAGAAAGAGTGGAATCAGAAAAAGCGAAAATAAAGGAAGAGGATTCCAGACCCTGGTATTTGTGAATTACTGGCCACCTTTATCAAGGAGGTGGTGTTTTCACTCATTTCTGTCCATCAGCGATGTTAGGCTAAAACTACACCACAGATTTTATCTGAACTCGGAGGAAAAATGATCTGTGCCCTTTCATAGTTTTCTATTTCATACATACCTGAAAAGAAAAGTCTGGTGTTCACAACACCCTTGATAGTTGGGAAGCCCGAAGAGAAACATTAAGCAAGAGGGGAGTTATGTCTGTGGTAATCCATCGGTCTCTGGCTGACCTCCCATGCAGACAAACATCGCTTCCGTGGGTGATCTGTTACCTTCAGTCTGCTACTTTCCTTGCCTGAGGAACTACCTTAGGAACCACTTGCCCAGGAATTTTAGCTTGCACTTTTTTGTTGTTGCTAGATAGCAATATGTACATTTGCCATCATACTGCTATAATGTCGGAAATTCAGACATCTTTTTTGATTCACAGTCATAGACTTTTTCTTTCAATGTTCAAAAGTTTCAGACTTGGTCATCAAAATTTCACATTTTACCATTTTTCCACCCACCTCTTCTTCACCCTGTAGTTTACCCAGACCTATGAGAGGCCTTTGGGTTTCTTCCTTTTGAATTTTGCTTGATTTGCTTTCATCAGTTTTCACCAGGACACCAGTAGCTGAGCACATTCCCTTGCACTCTAATGTGTGCCTCGTTGTGTGCCTGTGATTGGTTGCTGAGAGGGAGGTCACTTGTGTCTGTCATATTGAATTAATCTTTTGATACAATGTTTTGTTTGTTGGTTTGATAGTAGAACAGACTTTTGGTTTCACCCTTCCTCATGTTCATTTAGCCTGTGAATACCTTTAGGCCATTGCCTCTTGAAGGCGAGTTGTTCAACCAAGCCAGTTCCCCACTCCCATCCTCCCACCCCCCACTCCACCCTGCTTGGCTCAGAGTATGTTACAGCTTATACTGTAGTTTGGGATAATACAGCCGTCAGGGATGTGGGGGAGGGTTTTTCGTCCTGTAGGATTCCAGTGAATCGAGGCAAGAACTTTTTTTTTTCAAATAAAGATAAAACCATACCTAATGATCCTGCTCTCTCCGATGTTGTACAGAAGATTCCATGTCATTTTTGGAGCAGGGATGGTGGGGGTTATTTCATTTTGGACTTTTACTTTGGATTGGATCAGGAACCAGAGCTCGTTTGACCTTTGTGGAGGTCTGTTCTGTCCCAAGTGCCCTGCTAGTTTATGTATTGCACTCTACAGAAAAACATTGTGTTCAATAGAAGAGTAATAACTTCAAATAAAATGATTAAGGTTCTTTTCTTACTATTTTGAGGGTAATATTTTTAAATTTTTTGTCTTCATTAATGAGTTGCTCTTTTTGTGATTATGTATTAATTTAAAGATGTAAGATAAAAAATAAATTAAGTATATTTAAAGCTGGATGGGAGAGATTGGATAGGGTTTTGTTAGTTAATGAAGTCAGACGTAACAAGTAGTCACTTTCGATTTGTGTGTGTCAAAAATGAACGGCCAGCAAGAAGGGGGATCTACGACGGGGAGAAGGGCGCTGCAGCGACAGATCGACATGCTGACGGCAAGGCCTGCTGGGAACCTCCACCCTCAAGCCCCGACCACATTGTGCCACTGTTGCCTGGCTCCACGGACACCCATGGCCCCGGCCTGTCCCCGCGGGCCCAAACGTCGCTCCGTCTCTGCCGACTTCTCAACGGCGTGCCCCCCCGCGGGGAGCTGGATTTTGGCCCGAGGCGAGGGGACCTCCCCGCCCCGCCACCCCCGTCAGCACCCGCAGAACTACAAACCGCCGAGAGAGCAGAACGTTCCAGAGCCCTGAGAGCCAGCTTACACGGGTGGGGGCCAGTAGCGAATTTCCCCATAAAGCTGTCCAGGGGCTCCCTGGCAGTCAAGGTCATGGGCCAAGCTGCCGATGCGAAACCGCCGCACCTCCCCCGGTTTTCCCCCTAGGGAGCAGACCCGGGGCGTCCAACCTGCCTTCCTCCCCCCTCAGCACCCCCAGGGGATGATCATGGGGAACCAGAAAAAAGCATGCCCCCTCAAAACCTGGCCGGGGTGATGAAGTGGCGGGCCCCGCGGGGGCGGGGGGGAGCGGGGGGTGCTGGTCAGGCCAAGGGGGGAGGGATGCCGCGGGAGGGGCCAATCCGGACCACGGGCCATCCGCCCCCGGAGGGCCCCCCCTGCTGGGCCGCCAGACCTCCACGGGAAGGGGACCCTGACCAAACGTCATTACTTCTTCACAGGAGGACCACAGGGGTGTGCTCCCCCCCCTTTTTGAAAACCCTAGATTAAGCTCTGAAAAAAGCTTAGGGCCCTTCCCGGTTGCAGTTCTTTTAGCACAGTCTTGGCATCTACTCCTGTCTGCAAAAGGGAAGCATATTCTTTTTGTGGGAGAGAAGTCTTTTGTTTTGAACATTTTTTTTAGTAAATCTTACCTGCCTCAGTAACTGGTTGTCACAGCAGACAAAGCAGGTGAAGAGGTCTTTAGGTCTCTGCCAGACTAAATGACAAGGTCCACAATGTTGAGGTATTTGAAAGCAAATGGGGTGTGCTTTCAGAACTCTTGTAACCAAAGGTTTGGCGTCTATACGTCCCATGTCAGCAATAGCATTCACGGCAGTTAGTCTGCTCTGCCGGGCCCAAGTTTTTGTGTGTAATGCATGATAGCGTAGTGGTGCCCAACCCATTTCCCCGCCGTGGGAGAACCCCATTAAGTTCCCATACGTCTTTCTCCCCCGGGCCTGCGTCAAGCAAGATAGTCTTGTGCTCTGTCTGCCTTCTTTTTTCCCGTTGTGTTTAGATACCTTGTGTTTGCTTTTTTGTTATTTTTGGGCTTTTCGCTTCACCCTTTCATTCTTGAAACCCGTGGGTTTTTGGTTGGTGTGCTTTTTCATTTGTTTAACCACGCCACCCTCCCCTTTGTCCCTTTGTCTTGGACTTCTTTGCATTGGGCGTTTTCATCTTCAAAAGTGGAATCCACCCCGGTTTCGCCCTTTCTCCCCAGTTTGGTTTTTTACGGCCCCTTGTTTAACGAACCGGGCCCCTTCTCCTTCCTTGGACCCCCGATTCCCCAAAAATTTACGTACCCCACTGGTTTCCCTTTTTCCCCGGTCGTTCCCCCTTTTTGTTTTCGCCCGGCCCAAAAAACCGCGTCCTTTACGTTTCGACCGCCTCGATCTCTCCTGACTTCTCGTTGCATTTAATACAATTTCGGTCTCTCAAGACTTTGGGTTGGTCTTCCTATCCCTCAATCCCCCCTTTTTGTCTCCCCTTTGCGATGGGGGCTTTCCCCGTGTTTGTTCCCCACCCCCATGCCCAAATGGTGAAGGACAAAAAAGGCCGGGCGCTCCACTCTTCGGCAGTCGCTTTTAAACCCGGAGGGGTGTGTGTCGATTCCAGGGGGAAAAAACCCGCTCACGCACCATGAGCGTACGGTCGGTGTAGAGGGGGTTCCCCGTGCGGGGACGCGCGCCTCTTTCCCCGCCCCCTCTACCCGACGGCGGATACACGTGTCGCGATCGAAGTCCAACATCGTCCCAGTGGAGAAAATGGCAGTTTTTTGCCGACTGTTTTTCATTTGCTTTTTTCCCTAACCCCCAAATCCCCAAGGGAAAGGCTCCCAGAAAGGCCTTCCCGTTCTAAATCTTCCGTCCCTACGGGTTTCGCCTGTTCGACTTCGACCGCGAAAGGGGAGCCCCTCCCCCATATCCCGGCCCCGGGGATCATCGGCCCCGGGGGCCCCTTGCCGATACCCCCCGGGCCCGGGGGTGGCGACTCGGGGACGGAATCACCGCCGTCCCCCCGATCTATTGAGACTTGTGATGCTAGCCCCTCCACAAAGTACACAGTTCGGGCGCTCTCCCAACCGGGCCCGGGTTCACCCCACGTCCCGGACACGAGGAGCGTAACACTCGGTGGGGGAATGTGGCCTCTTGGGTGGAACCCCCCCACTGACCACAACCGGGTCAGGTACGCAGGCATCGAGCGTCGGATCTGCGACCTACCCCCACGGTCGAACCCCCCCGATCGATCGCCCAATTCCCCTGGGGGTAAGGGACGTTGGGGAGCGACTTTTTTCCCCCCCCCTTTTGGGGCAACGCCCGCGGCCCCCTTTCCCTCAGGGGGAGGATCGACCGCGGGACCAGGGGAACCCCCCTGTCCCTTGATTTACGCGATTCACCCTTCCCCCCGCCCGTCCCCCCGGGCAGGAGGTCGGCGTCGTAACACCCCCCGACCCCTCGCCCGCAAGGGGCCGGGCGGCCCCCACCGGGAGATCAGGGGCGTGCTCTCCGGGGGGCGGGGTTACCCGGGTCCCCGAGGGACTTCCCCTTGGGCCCCAAGCCCCCCTTTCCCCCCGGGGACCGGGGTTCTATTCCCCCCGAAGGAATCAGTGCTTAGCCGGCTCTTCCCCTGACTCCATCTTGGGCCCTCATGGGCATCCGGCCCCCCAGGGGTCGACCGGGGCCCCCCATTCCTCTCGGGCCTGCCGGGGGGCAGTCCCCTAGTTTTCACCCCGATTCGGAACCACCGGGGAATGTCTGTTTTCACCCCCCTTCCCAACGAGTTCACGACTCCCACCACCCCTGACGGGGCCTTCCAAAGGGTGGACCTGAATTTTCCCTTTCCCGATCGGGATGACCCCAGTTGGAGGAGGGGTCGGGGGGGGGAATTCCCCCCCCAGTTGGGGATTTTTCCATTTTGGAGAGTGGCCCCCTGATCTTGTTGTTAGGGAATCCCCCCCTCTAACAACATTTTCGCCCTTTCCCGTTTCACGGGGGTCCCCCCTACCCAGGGGTCCGGTCAAGGTGCCGCCCCCCGCCCTCACCCTTTTTTGGGGCAATCGGCCTCCTCCCCAGGGGTAACTCCCTTTTTTCCCCCCCGGGGGACTGACTTTTATCGCCCCCACGGGGCCCCCAATGGGTATTCCCAAGGACCCGGTCAGGCCCCCCATTCTTTTCTCCTTTTCCCCCATCCGGCCCACCGGGGAGATTCCTTTTCCCCCGGCGACCTCAGGCTCACCCCCTAACCGCCCCCCTCCCCCCCCACCCTCTTTCTATAAAAACCCCCTGCGGTGGGACAGAACGCAGAGCTGGCTTTGACACCCCCCGCGGGGCAGCCTTCTTGATTTTCCCTACGCGAGGGGGAACTTGGCAAATGGGAGGATTGTCTCAGCGTTTCAGCCCCGGGGCGACACTGAGGCAGGCCCAGCCGTTTGATGACCCCCTTTTGCTTTTCTTGTCAAAAAGATAGGCACCCCCTCGGGGCTGCGGGGACAGCGCAGCCAGGAGTCACTTTAACTGCCTTCTGGCAGTGAGAGACGCCCTGCTACAAGGGCCCCTCCTCCCCAGCGTCAAGGCGGCCCTTTCGCTGATTCCGGGTCAGGGGCGTCCTTTTCGGCGGGGCCCATTCCCTGCGGTCATTTCCCCTGCCGCGAGGGCGCAAACAGGCCGTTCTTTTTCGACCACAAAACCCCCCCGTCGCACCGCCCCCTAGACCCTTCTTTCGTCCGGCCCTCCCCCCCCAACCCCCACCCACCCCAAGCAGCGCCCCTCGAGGCCCCCCAAACCCCCTACGCCCAAAACCGAAAAAAAACCCCCAAAAGAATTTTCGGTTCGGCCACAGGCCCCGGCCCCCGGGGGTGACTAGGGACCCACCTTCCGAGGGGGGGGACTGTCATCTTCCAGACACCTCAGCCCCCCCTGCCCCCCCGGCAGGCAGTTGTCCCGGCCGCCCACCGTGGCGGCGCATGGGTCTCAACCCCTGGGTGGTTTTTTGTTTGCAGGGGGGTTCCCTTTTACCCTGGGGACACGAACGCCCTCCCCCCCTTTTCCCCCCTCCTTTCCACCGGGGGACCCCTCCCCCCAGGGGGAGGCCCTTCGCCCCGGAAAAGAGGGGCTTTCCCCGAAGGGCCCTCACCCAGGTACCCCCCCCCCCGGGTTTTCTCTCCTCTTTGTGTCCCCAAAAGGGCCCCGGGGGGTGGGGCCCTCCTCGACCTTTCCCCTCTCAACAGATTCCCCCAGGACAACCAGATTTAAGATGGGGACCCCCGGCCCCCGATCAGGCCCATCCACCCCTGGGCGGGCCACCTCGATAGATCTCAAAAAATGCTTACTTCCAGATCCTCTCACCCCTCCCACAGACATACCCTTCGTTTCTCTGGCGGGGCCCGGGGGGTTTTAATCAAGGCCCCCATTCGGGCTCCCTGGCCCCTTCCTCTTCACGAAGGTGTCAAGGAGTGGCCCCCTTTCCCCACAGGAGGACATTCGCCTCCTGTCACCTCGACGAGGGGTCGTCCCGGCCCCCTCTCGGCCCCACCCCTCCCCCCCTCAAAGTACTTTACTTTTCTCCTCCTGGGGTTCGTCACCAAAACCCCCAAAATGCGAGCTCTGCCCAGTCAGCAATTCACCCTTTCCCGGGGTGAGCTTGACACCACCTCCATGGTGTTTTTCCCCCCCCCGGGAAAGGGCCGCTCGCCTGTGGATTCATTTCCCACCTTCGCCTCTCTCCCCTCACTTCGGCAAGGGCACTTTTCCCCCCCTAGGGATGAGGGTCCCCGTCTCCTCTCATTCCCCTAGGCAAGTTCAAAACGAAGCTCCCGAGGGGTTTTGCCGTCGTTTGGGCCCCCACCAACGCACTGGAACCAGCCCGTTTCCCCCTGGGGCCCTTGGGTTTGTTGGGCCCGGAGGAGTGGCTAGCCCATCCACCTGGCCCCGGGGTTCCCAACCCTCCCACCCCGGCCCGGAAATTTCACAGACGCCTCCAATCGGGCGGGGGGCCCATCTGGGGCAGTCCGCCTCGGGGGTTTGGGGCCTCTGACTGCTCGTCTTCCATCAACTCTTGGGAATGGAGGCGGTCAGACCGCCCTCCCCCAGTTTCCAGTCCATAGTCGCCCACCCATTTGTTTCCTTTTCCGGGGGCAACACTTCGGGGCTTTTTACACAACAAAGGGGGGGGGGGGCCACTCCATCGGCCTCTCCCTCCGTACAGAGGCCCTCCTCCCCGGGTCACACCCAGGGGGTCACCCTTCGCGCGGAAAAATAAGGGGCTCACAACTCCTGGCGACTCCTCAGCCCATCCCGTCTGTCCCCACCGGAATGGACCCTCAGCCGGGTTACCCCTTTAACCCCTGTGGGAACATTGGTTCACACCAATATCGACCTCTTTTTCCCCACGGTTCAACATGTTTCAGTGTAGTGTCCCCCCGGGCCCCACCCCCAGGCTTCGCCATCGACGCCCTGTCCCCTTTCCCTTTGGGCCGGGTCAAGCTTTCGCCCTTCCCTCCCTCCCTCCTCCCCAAGGTGTCAGGAAGGCGAGAGAGAGACCCAGGCTCTTTCATGCCCCATGGTGCCCACTCAGTCCTGGTTCCCGGACCCCCAATCCCCCCACTCACGAAACCCCCCTCCAGTGGAAACCCCGGTGGGGCTGCCAGGAAAACCCCCTTCGGGCCCCCCTCACGCCAATCCCCAGGGTTTTCACCCCACGCCCGGCTTCTGTGTCGCCGGGTGGGGAACACCAAATCCCCCTCTCGAACGGACAGGCCCGTTCCGTCCCCCTACCCTCTCCCTCGCCGGGCCTCTCAGGAACTCCGAGACCTAGCCATGTCCTCTGCAGAGCTAGCACGGAGTCCCTTTTTTGACTGCAGTGGGGAAATGGGTCTCAGGAAAAAGCCAATTCTGCCCCCCCATTCGCCCCCCAACATCCAAAGGGAAATTTCTGTCCCCTTAACCCCTCTGCTAGCTCCATCAGGGGTACAGGTCGGCCTTGCACGACCATCCCCCAAATGGCCGGGCCTTCTTGGAATGTTTCCTTTCGGGACTAAGGGGCTTCTCTTTGTGAGGCCCAATCCCCTAGACGCGTTCCCCCTTTGGGGGCCTCTTCGTTTTGCTCCTCAATAAACCCCCCCTTTTAGCCCTTTGTCCTCCCTTCCCTTTTGCCTTTGTCCCCTGAAGACTACCCCTTTTCCTCGCCCTCGCTTTTCCCCAGACGGGGGAGATCCATGCCCTTAGCGGGGCCCCCCGAGACATTGCCTTCCCCAGAGACGGTCCGTCTCTTTAAATTCCTTCCCGAGTTTTCCCAGCCCAAAACCAGGAACCCTCCCCCCCTTACTCATATCCCCCCGCTGGCGGATACCTAGGGGGCGACACCTCTTCGGACATAGCCCTTTGCCCTTCTCGATGTTAACACACTACTGGAACCTGCGCCCAGGCGCGTTTCACAAAAAACGTCTTCTCATTTCCTCAACCCCCAAAAACGAAAGACAAAACTCAGCTGGCCTGTCTCTAGGTGCTTCCAAAACGGTCAGAACTGCCTATTCCCCCGGCTCCCAGGGTCTCCCGTCTCTTCCCCCGGGGCCCATGAGGTCAGAGCGGGCCACTTCGGCACATTCCAGCACTCTGTTCCCCGCGCCCCTCCGGAGGCAGCCTTCTGGCGTTCGGGGAAAAACCCTTATAAAAATTTTATTTGAGGACATCCCTTGACCAGGGCTGATGGTTTAAAGGGATATCCTTTTTGGCGGTAATGATCCTATCGGGGCCCCGGGGAAACCCCTAGGGCATCGCCTCCCCCTTTTATATGAAATTTTGCTATTGTCGACATGGACAGTTATGACGCCAAATGGGGAGTTTGATTATACTCCCCGTTTGGTAGTATACTTACCCGTCGACTCTAATGCCCGCCCTACCTTCCCCGCTACGCAAGGGTTCGGGGTTACCTTGGCGCAGGCCCATGAAAGACGAAAGGAGGGCTTTCACGGTTCTCCTAGGCGGGAAGTGGGTTTGGGCACACGTGACTGTTTATACTGCAAATTTGCCACACAAAAAAAATTCGGCCCGGCAGAGCGACTAATGCCGTGAAGTAATTGTTGACATGGTAAGTTATACCAAAGGGGGTATAATACAAAACCCCCCTTTTTTTTTTGTAAAGTCCATTTGAAAATGAAGTAATGTAAATTACAGCAGGTCGTGGGTTCTGACCCGTGGTCTTTCGATGTGTGGTATGAAATAATCCAAGATGAAAAATTTCATTTTCTCTTTCTTTGTGCCAGCAGTTGATCATAATCCATTTTGAAATGCAAACCATCTTTTGATGGAATCTTCATCTCTAAGTGAAGATGCCTCGAGATAGCAAAAATGTTTCTTAAATTCACCAGATTTGTCAAAAAGATCTGTTAAATCTGATAGGCCATCAGCTGATTTTAGATGCATAACGTGGGGATGGTTGTTGGTCTCGTATGGATGGTACTTCTCCAGGATAACAGCTGGCTGAAATGGTCATGTTTTACAAAGCTGAGTCAGTGTGGACAAGGAATTTAATGGGAAGTTGTTTAGGTGCAAGGTGGGCCACTCGCCACGGGAAAGATTTAATTAGTGCAGGGAATGGGCTTAGAGCATGCAGGATTTGTGTCCTCTTACACACCGTGTTGATTTTTCTGTTCTGACGAACATGCACACGGTATTTATCTTTCACCTGTCTTTTACCATTAGAAAGTGATGCACTTTACACACGTCTTCCTTCTGTCATTATCCTCAGAAAGCCATGAGCTTTGTGCACATCTTCCACCAGTTTTTATCCACAGAAAGTCATGAAGTTTGTACACATTTTCACATGTCTTTATCCACAGAAAGTTACATATTTTGTACTCTCTGTATCTTCATTGACCAAGAGTCATGAACTCTGTAGTCATATTTCATCTGTCTTTATCCACAGAAGGTCATGAACTTTGTCCATGTATTCCACCTCTCTTTTATCCACTGAAAGTTATGAGCTTACTGCACATCTTCCACATCTCCTTATTCACAGACGGTCATGAATTTAGTACACATCCCCCATTTGTCCTCATCCACAGAAAGTCATGATCATGGTACACATCCTCCACTGACATGGTACAGTATATGACGCCAAACCTCCACCTCTCTGTATTCACAGAAAGACCTGAACTTAGTGCTTATCATCCGCCTCTCCTTATTTACAGAAAGCCATGAACATGGTGCACATCTTCCACCTTTCCTTATTTACAGAAAACCATGGACATGGTACACATCTTCCACCTTTCCTTATTTACAGAAAACCATGGACATGGTACACATCTTCCACCTTTCCTTATTTACAGAAAGCCATGAACATGGTACACATCTTCCACCTTTCCTTATTTACAGAAAGCCATGAACATGGTACACATCTTCCACCTTTCCTTATTTACAGAAAACCATGAACATGGCACACATCTTCCAGCTCTCCTTATTCACAGAAAGCCATGAACATGGCACACATCTTCCACCTTTCCTTATTTACAGAAAACCATGGACATGGCACACATCTTCCACCTTTCCTTATTTACAGAAAACCATGAACATGGTACACATCTTCCACCTTTCCTTATTTACAGAAAGCCATGAACATGGTACACATCTTCCACCTTTCCTTATTTACAGAAAGCCATGAACATGGTACACATCTTCCACCTCTCCTTATTCACAGAAAGCCATGAACATGGTACACATCTACCACCTTTCCTTATTCACAGAAAGCCATGAACATGGTACACATCTTCCACCTTTCCTTATTTACAGAAAACCATGGACATGGCACACATCTTCCACCTTTCCTTATTTACAGAAAGCCATGAACATGGTACACATCTTCCACCTTTCCTTATTTACAGAAAGTACTGAACATAGTTCACATCTTCTACCTACTCAAAGAGTCAAGCAAGTGCATTTTCCTCAGATTTAGGGGAACTTTTAGTGTTGTGACACGGAGAATTCCAGTGTGTTAATTGTAGCCATCGTCTGTTGGGCAGGAGATGACACAAGAGGACAGGGAGGCAAGGAAGGGGTCCTATTCCATTTCCCAGGGAACAAGGAGCTGGCCACAGAATTGTGCAAGGATGTGTTCAGAGCTTTGCAGAGCTGACCGCCGTGTACTTTTTGCACCTGGCAATGCCCATGTTGAACAGGACAAAACATTGGCCATTCCCATGTGCTTATGAGGGTAACACACACTTTTGGTTGTTTTGCGCTTTCGTTGACTGCCACAGAGGAAGGGGGATCACGGAGCAGGAGGAGATGATGTGATGTGATGTGTTGCTCTGAAGCAGTGCTAGTGATTCCGATTGGCTGGCTGTGGATGGAGAGCAATACGATTGGTGGAACGTCTGCGGTCGGTGGAACAGGCGGTCGACTCCTGCAGCGCAGCCAAGTGTTCTGTCAAACTCATTTCAGTGCAATGTCTATGTCAGTGTTGGTCAAGTGCAAAAATTACCGTACATATTCCAATAAATTTGCCATATATGATTTGGTACATAGGAGGGTTGTTGTTGTCGTTGTTCTTGTCGTCTCTCCATGTGTGTAAGTTACCAGTTTTATCCGCGTGTAATCTGTAAAAACTGTGCGTTGAACCAGTCATGTTGCTGCTGTGGAGGATGGAGGGTCAAGCTGTCTTGTTGTACAAAGTGGTACAGGTTTCATACATCAAACCCTCTTGAAGCTGGGGAAGTGTGTGTACCGTGTCCGTATTGTGTGGACTGCCTGAGGTTAGTAGAATAGTTCTGTTGGCCCCCCCATTCTAACCAGCACAAGTGTCAAATAAGATCACTCTGTGTTCATGTTGTATTTGTGTGGGCTGGAACAACCTGCTGTTACGCGTCAATGCGAGTGGGACACATGGTGTGTGCAGGCAGCATAGGGGAAGCAAGGATACCCTTAGGAAGTGGGATAGTCGGCACCGCAGGTGAGGAACCGCAAGATGTTGGTTCTGATCAAACAGGAATAATGATATGAAATGACCCTTCCCCAGTTACGTAGACTTTTGTCTTGGTGCTTAATGTTTGACTTAAAAGAGAGTTGTGATGCATCTCGCCAGCACACAGTGTGAAAGAAAGTGGCGCTGTTTTGAGGTCGAAACATTGATCGTTTTGTTTGATGACGTGGTGAGCTGGTGTGGTAGAACTGTTGATTTCATTTTTGTCCCCCATGTTTTCCTGTCTCTCTGAAGAGGAAAGTTGAAATTCAGCTGGATATTCATTATTGTTGTACAAAGTCGGCTGCTTGTGCTGTGCACTCATACTTATTTGATGATTAAAAGAAAAGTTACTCAATTTGTTTGATATTTTTTTCCCCCCCGAAGTTATATAGTGTATTTTTTACAGTGCAGCATATTTCCCACATAAAGCATGGTCTGCAGTTCTGTAAAAGCATATCATACACCAATGTGTACAAATCAAGACTGAACGTAAAACAAGACACTACTAATGCAGCACTGGAACAGATTTTTTTTTTTTGTCTTCAAGATTGCTTAGTGTATCAACTGGTGACTTTTATTTTGCATTTTGTAGAAACATGAATGCCATGGGACTGTATCATTCTCATCAAGATCGACAGTGTATTTGGAATGTATATTTGTTGACCAGAAAGAATTTTTATTTATTAACACCCGCCCCTACCCCATTCCCCAGTTTTGTTTTTGTAAGCCACAAATGTTCATCCCTTTGCTGTTGTTAAATCTGTCGCCTTTGTTTCCGTTTGTGATTGTGTTGTTTCCAGTGTTCTAAATGGCAGGGAGAAAGTGCACAAAGTATGACATGGCTGACTTGAAAGCCTACTGTGTTTAGAACTGTTGTGTTTATGTCTGACTTGTGTGAGGGTTGAAAGACTGTTCAGATATGGGGATAATCCCTACATCATCTTCATTGTGGTGTCTGTGTTTTGACGTGTGGGGACCGACAGAATGAGACCACCTTTATCACCCTTACGATTATTACATGGCTAGTAACAACATAGCTGTAGTGATTTTTTTTTTCTTTTTTAAAAGAATTAAATGTAGAGCACAATTTGTTGCACGTTTAGATTTGACTGAATTGTATTTCTCAGTCAGGTCATTCATGGCCCAGCTAACCATGGACTATGATGGAGTCCACATCAGAGGTCAGCCATGCAAGCCATCCACTGAAACCAAACTCAGACCTGCCTACCCTTCCGTAATCGTCCGTAATTTTACGGAAATTAACCCCCATTACGGAGGTACGATTTTCCGTGCGAAATTACGGAAAAGAAAATTGAAAAACTACGCAAATTTCAGACTCGAAAAATTGTCGACTGCTAGACCTTTCCGAGACCGCAGAGTAACTTCCCTTGACTCAAGCCGAAACCACAGATAGTTCGGAACTTGCGATTGGTCAATGTGGTGCTGTGGGCCAACACGACACGCCATCACATCTGTGCGCGCCATTCGAAGCTTTTTGTTCAGCCATTGTAAGACAAAGTTTCAACCGATTTTTTGCCGGCGATTGTGAAAATGGCGGAGAAATCTTCTAAACGTTTGCATGAAACCGATGACGAGGGTTCGAAAACCACTGTGCCACAACGGAAGAAGGCGAAGAAGCAAGTGTTCCGAAGTAAATACACGCGGACTTGGCCTTGTCATGGACCTGGATTTGTATACTCATTTCTGCTCGGTGTGCAATTCAGACTTCTCCATCGGACATGGGGGAGCAAATGACTGCAAGCGCCATATCTCGGGGAAAATGCACAAAGAGACAGCTGCGAGTGCCTCCAGTCAGAAGATCACATCGTTGTTTACGAAATCCAGCGAGAGCAGCCGTCGGACCCACACACGGAAGATCACCAACGCAGAAAGACTGTTGTGTGAGCTGATCTGCGAAAACAACTTGTCCCTGAGCTGTGCTGACAAGATAGTGGCGAAAATGAAAAGGTCCTTTTCATTTTCGCCACTATCTTGTCAGCACAGCTCAGGGACACACACACACACACATATTTTTTTTTTTTTTTTTGTGGGGGGGGGGGGGGGTTTGTACATTAGGTTCTTCATCAGTGGTGTCATCTGTGGTGACTGCTGTGTAAGTTACAAACTGTCAAGTATATCACCTTTGAATTGACCTGAAACTCCTGTCCTGAGTCCGTCATCTGCCATCATCCCAAGGTATTTTAATTCTGCTTTGTTGTTTTTGTTCCTTTTTTACTGTTTATATTTTTTGTTAAAATGTTAAAAATGTAGTTGGAGTTTTGTACACATTATTTGTTCAATGTTAAAAATGTAGTTGGAGTTTTGTACACATTATTTGTTCAAAACGCCGTGTATTACGCGTCCGTGGAATTACTGAAGGAAATGCAAAATTACTGAAAATCTCTGTGGTTATTACTGATGAGCACAACATGAGGTTGGCAGGTCTGCAAACTGTATTTATTCATTTTCAGGTATGCAGATCTACGTAATGATGACCAAGGTGAGATATTAATGGGAGATTTGGAGTAATGGTTGTTCAAACAAAGTTAGCTAATACATACGAGAGTATTTGACAGGAGAGCAAGTCTTGACAGGTGGTGAATGTGTTAGAGTGTAAGATTTCATTACGCAGCGGGAAACAAACAAAAAAAAAAAAAGATTACAAATGTATCTTGTGATGAAAGTCATTCAGTAATAAAGTCTGTAGATCAGTTTGACAGGATGGAAGTCGCTAATTTGAAACCAGATTAATTTGGCAGAAAAGCGGATCATATGTAATTGATCCATATGTGGGGAGCATGGCGAGTGCTATTTGAAAGTGTTCTAGGAACCATTACATGAAAGAATGTTTGTAAAAAAAAGTCTCCCTGCAACAGAATTAAGGGTGTCTTCCATGTCAGTTATTACTGCTACACCAACCACATGAGAACAGGGTGCATCCACTCAGGTCAGTCAGTATAAGACCATGTTTATAACAAGTAAGATGTTTATAAAGGACAGAAAAGCTTGTTCTCCCATTTAGACACATCATTCCATGTTTTTGTTGTTATTGTCGTTTTATTAAATTATCTGTGCTACAGCTTACTTTGGCGAAGTAGATGCTTTGTAAATGTAGCTAAACAAAAGCAGTTTTGAATGGAGAAATTTTATAGGTCAAGGTTACTTTTTTAATTGGATATGCTTGACGCAAAAGCCCTAAGTTTACAACTATTGTGAACAAGTGCCCAATGCCTCAACTCCAGAGATTTGCAGTAAACAGTATAATTTGTTTGGCTTAGAAGAGTAGGTTTATATACAGCTTTATTTCATCCTACGCGCAGAGTCCCTAACAATTGTTACAGTGCAAAGTGCTACCTGTGTGCTTTTGTCAACTGGAAGTAAAATTACCCATGAATTGAATTATGTGATAGCCCCCAAAATTGGAACGCCTTTGTTAGAGAATCTGCACGGTATCCATATCTGATTTTTTTCCTTTTAAAGTTAAAATGATACTGTTTAAAAAAAGGATTTTCTAGTCTCCTGTCTTACATTGGTTCAGACAAAAAAAACTGGTCATAACTTTTACTGTTTTATTCAACTGAGGGTAGAGTAAAGCGAAAACATTTGTTAGCTCCTGAGAACATAGATCAGCCGATTACTGAAAATGGTAGAATAGTTGTAGGTATCCCCACACCCTGAATGCATGCCTGTCATTGCGTGTTTCTGCGCAAGCAGCGTTTTGTGCAAGTTACTAAATGAATCATAATCTTAACAGTTGTGCTGTTAAGCTGAATCTGCAAGATACAGACCTAGATTTATGTTGTTGAACTGCTGGTCACACATGAATAGTTCAACCGTTGCATTTCTGGGGTTTTTGTTGGATCCCCCCCCCCCCCGGGGAGGGGTTCTTTGTTACGACTCCGAAGTTTAGAAGTTATTGTATTCCAGTGAACTGTTTGTCAGATTGTTTTCTCTTTTTATGGAACATTCCTGTGTTTTTAGAAATTATATTTTTTCTAGTGGAATGGTTCCGGTCAGAGTTGGTATGAAACTGTAATGAAGAGAGTATTGATGTGTCAGTCTCATGTTCATCATCTTTTTCCCACCACGTGGGTGGGTTCCGTACGTGTCATTTTCAGTTCATTTTATTTTTGCCTGTTCCGGTATGTTTGTGGAAGCATGTCAGTCAGAAACCAATCGAACCAATTGCTGGCGTTGCTTGATCTGGTCCGTTGGTGAGTGACATTATTAAGTATCTATAGGCAGTCGTTCAAGTTGTTGCCAACAACTGTGTCATAGTGCACAAGCATTGTGGTGAGTGTGTTCATGGTCTTATGGAGAGGGAAGGGGATGGACAGTTGACACCGCCTTTTCGCGTTTGGCTATCTGCCAGCATAATGACACTGCTGGGGGATGAAGAAGACCACCACAGGGGCTGCCATCACTGTCAGTGTGTTTGAGGACAGTGAACTAGACAGCGGCACAGATCAGGTCTGGTGAAGTTCCAGTAACATTATTCAGGTAGACTGGATGAGAGACCTGGTTAGGGTCAGTGTTGGATTCTCTATGGTGCCATGTTGTGATGTTTTCAAGACCAACGCACACCAATATTCGTCGTCTCTCAAAACACCTCTCCACCTGGCCTGGGTCATACATATCCATGTTCTTTTCCTCCGTCCTTTCTTGTCTTTAGTCATATACCTTGGAACCCCCTCCCTCCCCCCCCCCCCCCCCTGTCTTTCAATCTGCTTTGTGCCTTGGGCCTCCTCCTCCTTTTATTGGTTGTTAACCACCTTCCCTTCCTCCTGCCGTGATCCTTCCTTGCAGTGCTGGGTTTTGACTCGGCACCACTTGACCACTTGATTGTGAACAGGCGCCCACGTGTCTTGCCTTTCATATCACCATCACTTTATCTCCAAGATGAACCCCCCCCCCCCCCCCCCTCATCCCACCCTGTCATATGTACTTCCCCACTTTCTTTGTACTTGTTTTATGTGCGTCGTTTTGATCTCTTTGGGTGTTGGATCTGTTAAACATTTAGACTTAGGACGCAGTCCACTGTGTGTGAACCTTGAACAATGCTAAGCATTCCACACCACTGAACCATTGATCAGTTTGCTGCTTCCTTAGGTGGACAGCACAATGGATGATTCTTATTGCCAAGTTTCTTCTTCACTGGGAAACGCAGTCATGCATGGTTGGTTCAGCAACGAGCTGAAATAAGCAAACGGAGAAAAGAAAACCAAAATTTTTGTTGCCTTCAAGGGCAGAATGTTGAACTGTAAAAAGTAAAATAGAACTTGGACATTTTCTTTTCTTTTCTTTTTGTGGAAAAAAATGAAAGCTTGAACAGTGATATGTCTGGTGGTTTCTTTCTGATGTATAATTTTGCTTTATATGATCAACCATTGCGCAATGCCCACACCACATTCACTGTTAATTGCTTTTTAAACCACTTTTATTTTGAAATGTTTTTTTCAGCTGACATCAGCCACTACTCCACCATCAGTTGTGCTTCCCGCTTGGGCAAAAAAGTAATGAGCTGTGGTAGACTTTTGGAGCACAGTATCAAATGGAAACCAGAAGTAGATCCGACTGCCTTTTGAACATGCTCATGCAAGACAGAAATTTGCAACAGAAACCCAACCTTTGGACCAGTAGAGTATGTAAACCATTTTCCTCGGGGGGTCATTTGGAAAAAGTGGCACAGGTGTCTTCTTTTTTTTTTCCCCCTTCAGGTTCATTAATAAAAAAACAAAAACAAACAACGGATCCATATCCAGACTCGGCTTTTAATCAGTAACTGTACCTCATGATTCCCCAAAGCATTATGTGATTAAAGTAGTTCAAAGGCAATACATCCCCCACCCACCCTGGCCCAGAAAGTTTCTTTGATGGCCCATCATCATCCACTGCCCACACGTTTGTCTGTGTCATTGAACTTTGAAGTCATTAGAAATGCAATAACGGGACACCATGTGGATTTGAAGTCTTGTAGAATGCACATCTACTATTAGAGGACTAAAAAGAAAGAAGAAAAAAAAAAGAAAAGCAAAAACATTTGTAATAAAAATCAGTAGAAACCTGTGTTATGGGTTCTTGGTTTTCCTTCTTATGGATGCCCGATTGTGAGATTTTTATTGGGTTTGGATGTTTGCTTCTTTCATTCCTTAATTAATTCTTTTTTTTCTTCCCTTGATTAATTCTGCATATTTTCTTCCCTTGATTAATTCTGCACATTTTTCAAGGAAGCATAGTCAGATTCACGCCTTTGTACTTCCTCAAGAGCTAACTTAACTCTTTCATCCCTGCCAACCGCTAGAGCGGTTTGACCAATCTTCTCCTTTCATTCCTGAAAACCGCCTCAGCGGTTCAGAGAAACATACTCCATTCCGTCCGGCAACCCGCTGCAGCGGTTCACGCCTTGAAATCTGCGCCCACCTGCCACATGTTTGTCGGGTGATAGCGGCCTTCGCCTTGTAACGGGACCTGCGGGATGTTTAGATAAGACCTGCCTGCTTACTTCCTCAGCGTGGGAAAGTGTCTGTAACCGAAATTTTATCTTGACTTGACCATGAGCGCACACTGTTTAGTGCCGTGCCCACTGAGAAGATGGAGGGTGAAGAAAACGCAGACAGCGATCAGTTTTCTGACGACGAAATGTACAACAATTTAGCCGATGGCTTCGATCTGTTTGATCTAACAGAAGAAGAGAGAGCAGAACTTGCCAATGCCATGAACGAATATGACAGTGATACTGGCGATGAATTGAATATCTGTGTTGCAATAATCAGAAAGATTGTTTTAAGGTGTACCAAACCCGTGTTTCCTTTGTGTGACACCTGGTTTCACGTGTGACACTTTGACACTGTGACACCAGCAGTGCATCATTTTCTAAGACTGACATGTTGTGTGTTGTTTGTTGACATTAACTTGAAGTGTGACTTTTGGACAGATACTGTGCAAAGACCGCTGAATTCGGTAAGACCATAGTGCAGAAGAAGTACTGTGGGAGCATTTTTGTCATTGCTGTGCATTTTTCCTTGGACATGGTGACACTGTGACAAAGACACTTGTGAAGCATTCTTTGAAGTGGATTTACCGGAGGACATCAGACTGTGAGTTACATGCATGGTTTTTGCTGCTCGCATGTTTTTGAGCGCTGTATAACATTATGTTTCTTTAAGTTTGAATTAATTAGTAGTTGTCACCAGTCTTGACACCTGTGTGTCACCAAATAAGTGACAAAGGGTCGGAAAACCGGATCAAAATGTGCCGGCACCATTTCTGTACACAACGGTGTATGACATGCCATAGTCTGGTAGAAACACCAGTCACACAAAAAAATCAGAACTACACAACCTATTCTTTGTTTACTTTTTTCCTGGAAACCCAGGAATGAAGGGTACTGCTTGTAACTAAGAAACATAGGAATAAGGGGAAGTAATGTCCGGCAGAAACCTAGGGATGAAAGAGTTAAAGAACATACATTCTGTTCTCCCACTCTTGCACACAAAAAAAGCAAGGTCACAACTACAAGTTGCCAGTGTACAAGGAATGTTTCTGTTAATCGTATGTTGCCAATGTGCCAGTGAACATGAAACATAATGCGAGTTTGCAGATAAAGACTTCAACTGGTTAATTCAGGCTCATAATCATTTGGATATTTGCTTAGGAACAAGGATTTATATACATGTTTTTGTAGGCGAAGTCTAAATTTAAAAGCACCTTGAAGTGTTGCATGTCAAATGTAGCCGAACCTCATAATATCTCCAGAAACCTGTAACAGCTGGGCAACAACATGACTCACGATGATTGTCTCCAAGTGAGAAAGGCGAGGGGAGGGGAGAGAGGTGGAGGAGGTGGGGACGGAAGGTGGCTGGAGGAGGGGCGGGGGGGGGGGGAGGAGTTAATAATCCTTTCGGGTTTTTTCCTCGTCAGCATCATGCGTTAAAAATGTGTGTCCGGATCAGCGTGTCGTTGTGGTCTTGCGGGCATCGATGGCCACATCAACTTCCCGGTGGAGAATAAGGATTGACCACCGTTTTGTTGTTCGAATCTCAGTCCGTGGAGCGACCCCCCACCCCACCCCTTTTGTGTGTGTGTGTGTGTGTGTGTGACACGCCTTTCCCTTTGAGTAATCAATCTTTTTCCTCTTCTTCTTCGTTTTCTTCTTTCGGTTTTTTTCTTTTTATTTGTTTTTATTTTGTTCGTTAAATATTCTCTCCAAGCCCCATCTCTGAAAACTCGCTGAGCTAACACATCCCGATTTATCATATTGATCTTCCATGAATGGAGAAATTGAACAAGTACCTCCAGTTTCCCTCCATTCTCCTTCCAATAAACAGGGGGGGATGAGGGCTGGCATGAATAGCAGTTCAGTCACTCTTCCATTCATCAACACAATTATCACACGTGCTAATTCATCAACACAATTATCACACGTACTAAGCATCAGTTCAAGACTGTGCCAGCATGTTTTTAGCACCACAATTTGAATGGCATGCAGCTGCAGTCTTGGTACTGGACTACCATTGTACAAACAAGGTCTTATGATAAAGAAAACTTTGATTACATGGGAGGATAAGGAAAAAGCCATAACCTGAACTGGTTTCAAAGTAAGATGACTGCAGGCGGAAATTAAAACCAGATTTAAAAAAAAAAAAATTTGCTTTGCTGCCAAGCCAAAGAACAGAGAAATTGCAAAACACAATTCGTTTTTTTTTAAATTTTGCGACACTGTAATTCTTTTTTTTAAATTAATCTTGTAACCTGCAGGAAAAATGGGGAGACAGCAATTGAGATGTTTGTGCATGTGAGATGACTAGTTCACATGCCTGCATTTATGCCTGTCATAGTCTACAGCCTCATATCAACGCCTCATAATAAAAACCCATTTTCCGTATTTTCACCCTCATCGTTGAGCGTTTCCACAGCTCAGTTAAAAAAAAAGTTCAGATACTCGTCTCTGTTGGGAGGTTTTATTATAATTGGGATGGCTTCATAATGCTTCAGCTTGAATGTGAAGAGTGTGTTCCATTTCAAAGAAAAACAAGACTAGCTGCATCTGTTCAATTACAAAGACCAAGCCTTTCCACAATGATCTGTGGCACCTGTCTAGCAGTCATCCAAACCAGTAGCATGTTCATTGCTCCAAAGCTACAATGAATTCAGATGTTAAGAAAAAGAAAGTCTGATCATGGGTATATTCAGAGCTGCCAACCACCACGCTTTTGGTGGAATGTATAATGCTCAAATGGGCGTTATTCCCCTATTCCTTCTGAAGTAAAAAAAATTCTGCTTGCAAAGAAAGAACAAAATATTGTTTATTCACAGAGTTTGCACATCTGCCATTCGTATAGCCAAAGAGCTGGTTGGAAACTTACTTACTTCCGGTTCAGCTTCTACCACTGCCATCATGTCGAAACGACCTACTGGACCAATTAACCATGAGGCAGAGGAGAAGGGAAAAAATTAGAACTGATGTGCCGATTCAGGTTGCTTTCTGCTGTCACAATGAAAGTGCTGCTGATCCCAGTCAACAATTTGACCTGTGGAAGTGTTCAACCTTGTCAGGAAGAACCTTGCAGATTTTCATCCCACCTTGGGTGTAGACACTACAGAGGCACTGACGATCCTGAAGCGTAAAAATGAGCCAAGTCATCAGATGAAACTTGGTGACAGTGCGCTTCAAAAATGTAAAAGAGCAATGTGTTGGGTGAGACAGTGATTCGATGAAAGCACCTGACAAAAGGAAAGAAAATAAAGTGTCAGGAATGTCACTGTTTTCTTTTGGGTGTGATAGCATAAGTATTCCTCTCAACTGTCAGAAATTCCAGTCCATTTTCAATAATATTCCTCTCGAGTCTCCTCACAGGTTGGCAGGTCTATATTCGTATGGGGGAAGAAACTCAATGTCACACAAACAAAAGTATGCAATTATAATGACCTGTGGCTTTCAGGCATATTGACCACAAGACTGCAGCATACTGTACTGACGCACATGCTCATCATCAAAATGTCATCCTGTGGATTATGAGGGAACTCTGTCCTTGATGTTCACCCGCTCCTCCACTGCTGATGACATAATCAAACGATGCAATCACTGTGTGTCCAGCACAGTCATTTGACTGTCGTCCAAAAGATTTTGAAAGTGTGCATGATTTCCCGATTTCCATTTTACAAAAGCTACCAACATCCATGAACTCAGTATTATGCAAAATAAGAATTCCAACAACGGTCTGAAAAACGGTCACAGGTCTGCTTTCTCCACTGCCTCTTCTCCAGATGCCTCCAGAAATTCCATCAGTGTGGACATATGCTCTGACACCTGAGGACAGGATCAAATACCCATGCCATCAATGAACAATGACATCAACAACATCATACCTGAAGACAGGATCAAATACCCATGCCATCAATGAACAATGAAATAAAAAACATCAGTGTGGACATACGCTCTGACACCTGAGGACAGGATCAAATACCCATGCCATCAATGAACAATGACATAAAAAACATCAGTATGTGCATATGTTCGATAGCTGAAGACAGAAACAAATATCCATCCCATAAATGAACAATTAAATCTAAATTGCGTCTGTGTTGATATATACTACTCCGATACCTGAAGATGGAAACAATTATCCATTGATTGATTTTTTTTTAAATCAAACTCGCAATGCAAAAAGAAAAAGATATTCTCCAACAAATATGTTTTCTTCTAACGCTGATGCGAATGAATGGCTGAATGTGTAATCCCCCCCCCCCACATTCAACCTGATATGGGTGTGGAAGCAGGCGGTACTATGCAAAGCTGTGTTTTCCGACTGGCTAGAGTACAGGGTGCATTCCAATCAAATACCATTCTTACTATGAGTCTGACAGATATTTCTTTAGCAAATGACACACATCGTATCAGTGCATTCACCCACTCGTAAGTTCTTATTTGGTATTGTCTGGAAGGTAGGTCTTTGACACCTTTTGGGTTAAGCCACCATGAACAGTATAGCACACTCCCACCCCACTCACCCCCTCCAAGCATGTTGAATGACACACATCGTATCAGTGCATTCACCCATTCGTTAGTTCTTATTTGGTATTGTTTGGAAGGTCTTTGACACCTTTTGGGTTATGCTACCAAGAACAGTATAGCACACTCCCACCCCACTCACCCCCTCCAAGCATGAGCCATTTTCGATTTCACTGGCAAAAAGTCCAACTGGAGAACCTGAAGTAAAATTCCCCATATGAACACCTACCCACATCTGTCCTGAACATACCAGATGAACAGTAGAACATGCTTGCAGAACATGCTTGCCATCCCCCCCACCCCCACCCCCAGTTTGGAAATGGCCAACCCTCCAAATAGTCTGGTTAGTTCTTGTTACTCTGATCTGAGGGCATTATCTGCCATTCCATTCCATCATCCAACTGGTCAACACATTTTTCCTCAATCTTTAATCAAGAAGTTGAACCAAACATGGGTACTAAAAATGTAAAAGGAACAAAGTACACACACACACACAAACACACGCACACAAATAAACAACTGACCACAAGTTAGTTTTAAGTTTTCAGCTTGTCTGAACAAGTAACCCCTTGAATGCTGCTAAACACCATATGGAAAAAGAGGGTGAATGAAGATGGAATCATTCCCCACTTTCAGGACCTCCTCGTCTGTAACACATGCAGTCTGCTCTGCAGCCAAAGTCAACAGTGACAGAGGAGGAGGACATGCACTCTGAAATGGAGGCACTGATTATATTTCCAGACGTTTCAGTGAAGGCCTCAGGATGACCCGAGTTGTTTCACATAGGTGCAGACACTGGAAAAGCCTGTGACATGGCTGACCCACGGTCACCACTCTCTGTCCAATCTGTCCCACTCTGGGTTTTCTCCTGTTTACAGTTGACAAGATATGTATGGCATGGACTCTACACTGTCAAATTCAGCCTTTTCTCAGAAAATTACCCCTGATTTGTTCACACATATGTACACTGGATGCACCATGTCTGTTCACTTGGACTTGTTTTCACAAATTCAAATCAACTTTGTTTGAAATTACTGATACACACTATGGCTTGTAAACTTCCAAGAATCTGGTCTATTGAAACTCTGTCATGGACAGATTTTTGAACACTTCCTACTCTCGAGAATTCACAACCAATTCAAATCAGATCTTTTTGTCATGCTGGTGTGCAAACTTTCAGACAGACAGACACTACAGGTGAGGTTGCTCTGTACCTGACTAGGGGTGACACCTGGTAGTCTGGCTGCTATCTGATGGCATGTGCTGGCCGAGGCTCCGTGATCTCGCACCATATTAATATCAGCCTGTCCTGTTCACTGGGGGAAGAAGAAGAAAGCCACACTGTAAGGTGAATATATAAAAATACACCACCACATGCCAGCACTCTTCAAACCATTCAAAACCAGGGACATTCACAGTCCCTCAGAAATCCTTTAACCCTACGCATGGCAGTGTAAACTGCCATATTGGCACAGTGTATTTCACTGTATTCAGTAACTACTGGAAAGCCTGATTTTTTGACAGAAGTAATTTGCAAAACATAAGCATGATATATATTTTCTTGAAGCTTATTGAATTCTCTATAAATTGTGATATATATCAGGTTGTTTTTGTCAATATGGTGGTCATGTGACCCAAGATGGCTGCCAACTTTACCAGTGATTTTCTATAAATATGTGGAGACCACCTCATTTCCTGAAAGAAAAAAATCATTATGGACAAATAAATCATGCTAAGTATTAGAAAAATATATAAACTTTTAGAAAAAAATAAGTCTGGCTTTGAAATTTTCACTGTTTTTACTGTATAAATTGCAATAAAGGATTATTGGAGAATTTTTCGCTTGTCTTTTTTGGCTGTCTCTGCGTCTGCCTCAGCTATTGATCATTACAAACACCAAATTATGACACAAAATCATGCCTCTCAGGCACTTACATTCAGTCAACTGGTAAAAGGATACAGCCCCACTGCCAACTAGTAAGTCTGAATTAGTTGTCAGCATCTCCTCCATCTGGAGGATGAGGTCGGCGACGGCCTCTCTGCACCATCCGTCTGTAGTGCTGCAGCTGTGGCTCACAAAGTTCATGACAGCCAACTTCACAGCCAGGACACCAGTGCCTGGATCTCCTTCTGCCCCACCTGCCATGCCTGTCACTGCACACCACACAGTCTCTCTCTCTCCCTGGCAGGAGAACAAGTCGATGAAGAGGAACAGGCGGCCTCAGAGGATCTTGTTGCTGATGTTCACCGGCACCACACAGACTCTCCACAATGGACACTACAAAGTCATACTTGCTCAGCCTCCTGTTTTCTTCAGTGCTCATTGCATAGATCTCATAGGCATTGAGCACAGAAATGTCTAACAGGTTCCTGAAAATCTTGACCCAGTAGCGATGAGTTGGTCTCTCTGCTGCAATGTGGCACACTTTTTTGTCACTCATGTCAACTCCACCCATGTGGGCATTGTAATCAAAAATCATCACAGTCATTCCATTCTCTGGCCAGTGCCTGAACCTAGACTTTGGGTGCTGTCCCAACCAACGAACAAGTTCAGGACTGTCAAGAAACAAACGAGCGTAAGCGTTTGTTTCCCTCACCAAATGTAGGAACATTGCGTCATCAAAAAACAAACTGAAATAGTCAACTGGATCTCCATTTTCAGGCGCATTTCGAGGTCCTGGATTTCTAACTCTAAATTGTGGAATATCCCTTGCTTCATTTTCGGGTGGTTCAACAATAATCCAGTCGGGTTGCATCGGCACAGCAATGTTTACAGCACCACCCTCACCCTCACCTTCATCCACGTGGTCCGATTCGTTCACTTCACTTGAGTCGCTGTCACTTTCTGATTCGTTTCCTATGTCAAAATCACTGTCATTATCACTACCTGGTTCGTCTCTTTCATTTTCATGTTCTTCTTCCTCCTCCAAAGGTTCTTCTTCGCCAATATTTGCCGCAAACATGTCAAAAAGCCCAGGTCGAGCACCTCGTTCCGCCATCTTGGTGATTTGCATAAAGTGGTGCAAACGAACCATACTCAGTACAAAAATTCTCACTGGAGCTAGCATTTGGCTCTGCACTATGAAAGATCAACCATCTGACCAATCACAGAAGGCGTCTCAAAGCCGAAGCCGAAAGTGTGATGACGTAGTAGGTGTCCAAATAAAGGGCCGACCTGATCGGCCCGTGCAATCACAGAAGTGGAAAAGGGCCGATCTAATCGGCCTGACACACATTTAGGGTTAACACACAGTCTCCCACACCTCAAGACATTTCTGAACATTGTCCAGGCATTCTCCCTCACAAAATGGCAACAGGCAGATGCTCCCCCTCCGCCCTCCCTCTACCACCACCACCACCATCACTGCCACTCTCAGCCCCTGGCCAACCCTTTATGGTCACAAGAGCTTCAGACTCTAAAGAGCAGGCAATGAAATTTCCCTGCATTACGCCCTTTATCTGATACTGTAGACGACTATTTCACACTTTTTGAAGAACAAGCCATGTGAACCACTAGCTTCGCTTCCCTACATGACCTCCTAATAGTTCTGAAGTAGTCTGGTGGTACAGTGGTCAAAGCACCGATCAGATGGAAGCTCTCTCCTCACTCTATACCACGGATGACCTTCCTCCACTGTACTCCACTTCATCCCCAACCACTTGCCATCATTAAAGCTGATGAAAAACTATAACAAGGAAATAAAACAAAAGAAATGAGGGTAACCTTTAATCGCAAACCTTTACAAAAAGCACAGACTTTTACATTCAAACTATACACTTTCTTTTAAGGCGAAAAAAAAAAGAGAAAAAAAGAAGTCGCTGTTATGTCACAGAGTAAGAGTATTGTATAACTTCTTTTCCGTGTTAACATGTTTTCCCTATGTGACCAACAATGATTCATCCGTTGTCCTTCCAGACGTTTGACAACTACCTACCTTGTCCACTCCACCTGCTCCTGACTGGCACTGGGATGATCAGCAGGGGTAGGAGGGGGGTGACTGGACAGGGACAGGTCCAGAGGACCCAATGCTAGGCTGGGAACATCGGCGGAATTCTTTGAGGGGACTGCCTCCTCCTGTGGGCTTTCTGTGTACTGCATGATCTGAATCAGATAAACAAAAAAAAGAAATGAGGGTTACATAAAGCATACAAGCTATGAAATATGGGGACGAATGTGCAGGTTCTCTGTGCATGAATGCTGAAAGAACTACGGTAAACATTTGCAGAATACCTATTTGTGCATGTGTGTGTGTGTGTATGCACACAGAGACTGAAAAAAAAGTGCATATATAAGAGTTGTTAAAAGATCGTTGCTCATGGAAGTGACCTTCAGCAAGTGGTTTTCAGTCAAACCTGCATTAAAGTTCTATACAAACAAAAGTGACCTCAAGTATCACCACCATCACCACTCCATCCACTGTACCTTCGACAGTAACGACATGCTGGAATTGCTGTTCATGTCGAAGGGGAGCGGTGTACTGCTCGATGACTGCCCCTCTCTCATTTCCTCAAACAAAGCTCCCAGCGTGTCCTCCGACATCAAAGGCACAGGCGTGGCGGCAGTGGCGGGCGTCTGGTCCCCTGGGTCACCGGCTGAACTGGGCTGCGGGGAAGGTGAGGACACTGAGGGCTGGGAGTGGTCCAAGGAGTGCGCCCCCTGCAACAGGCCAGCAAAGCTCCCCCTCTGCATGTTCTTGTGCGGGGAGGTGATGGTGGGTAGGGGAGGCTTATCCTCCTCAGGCTTATCCTCCTTCTCCAGCATGGTCACCAGCCCCGTCCTGGCCTCGCCCACGCTGGCTCTATGGTTACCAGGAAGAGGGAAGAACGCCCTCTGCTCGTGGAGACTGGGCAGGGGATCACCCAGAGCGGGAGTGGGAATGGAGGAGTTGAACATGATGACGGTGTTGTCAGGGCCCACCACGGACACCGTGCCATGGGCGCCTTTGTTGGGCAGGATTCTGGGGGACTTCCAGGTCGTGGCAGCCCCCGGCTGGGGCAGGAGAAGAGGGTTGAGGGCAGAGGCCAAGCCTTGACCGGCGCCCGGTGATTGGTGGTCGGAGGCTGAGTCCACTTCCTGGCCCTTGCTGGGGTCAGGGGGCAACGACTGCATGGAGGCCGACACCTGACGACCTGGTCGCATGCTAAGGATCCTCTTCCGCATCTGAAAATGAGCACAATCTTGTTAGGCCAAATCCTTCTCTTCCTCACTGTTTTGAATTCTGAACAATCATTACAAATAACTGTATACAGTAAGAAACACAACTGCGGAACAAAAAGAAAAAAGAATTCTGAATGATTATTATGAATGATTGTAAGAAACACACCTGTGGAACAAAAAGACAAAAGAATTCTGAATCATGGAACAAAAAGACAAAAGAATTCTGAATCATTATTACAAACAGCTGTAGGAACCACTACTGTGCAACAAAAAGAAAAAAGAATTCTGAATAACCGTTACAAATAGCTGTAAGAAACACAAATGCAGAACAAAAGAACACCTTCTTTTCTCCAAACCACATGTAAAATGTCCAAAGCATTACGTGTTGGATCAATCCATGCAGTAGATCAGCTGTAGTGCTACAGCACTGCTGGGCTGGATCAACGCCCTTCCATGCACTCCTGCCTCATGTCATTACTGATCCAACCTTTTCCTGCATTCTAACAGCATTCATCAAAAACCTGTCACCTCTTACATCACTGCTGATTAAAAATGGTGGTACTGTTATATTCCTTCACAGAAATAATACCTAAACTGTCCGTCAGCATTAAACAGATCCTTTCCACCGTAATAATATCTAAACTGTCTGTCAGCACTAAAAAATCCTTTCCACAGTAATAATATCTAAACTGTCCGTCAGCACTAAACAGATCCTTTCCACCGTAATATCTAAACTGTCCGTCAGCACTAAATAGATCCTTTCCAAGGTAATAAGACCTAAACTGACCGTCAGCACTAAATAGATTCTTTCCATAGTAATAAGACCTAAACTGTCCCTCAGCACTAAATAGATCCTTTCTAAAGTAATCAGACCTAAACTGACTGTCAGCACTAAATAAGATCCTTTCCATAGTAATAAGACCTAAACTGACCGTCAGCACTAAATAGATACTTTCCATAGTAATAAGACCTAAACTGACCATCAGCACTAAAAAGATCCTTTCCATAGTAATAAGACCTAAACTGACCGTCAGCACTAAATAGATACGTTCCATAGTAAATAAGACCTAAACTGACCGTCAGCACTAAATAGATCCTTTCTAAAGTAATCAGACCTAAACTGACCGTCAGCACTAAATAGATCCTTTCCATAGTAATAAGACCTAAACTGACCATCAGCACTAATAGATCCTTTCTAAAGTAATCAGACCTAAACTGACCATCAGCACTAAATAGATCCTTTCCATAGTAATAAGACCTAAACTGACCATCAGCACTAAATAGATCCTTTCCATAGTAATAAGACCCAAACTGGCCCTCAGCACTCCACGGCCTGCAACCATTAGCGAAACAAGGAGACATGCAGGAGGGTGACTGACCCGCATGTTGCTGGCTCCAGGTTTGGGCAGGCCGATCTTGCTGCGCTGCAGGGCGGCCATGGCAGGCAGGGCGGTCAGGGAGGGCAGGGGCTGGGAGGGACTGGCCGGCCGCAGGCTGGTCAGAGGCTGATGCAGCACCTCCTCCACGCCACAGCCCACCTGCTGTGGGGTCACTGACTGTGCTGCAACCGGGCGCTGGGCCAGCAGCTCCTGAGCCACTGGATGGTGAGCCAGCATCTGCGGAGGCACTGCGTGCTGCAGCAACGGTTGCTGCAGGGGGTGCTGAGCGACTGGTTTCTGCACCAGAGGCTGCTGAGGTGAGGGCTGCTGAGGCAGCGAAGCAACAGGGTGGTGATCCGAGGGCTGCTGGTCTGGCGCCTGTTGAGCCTTTGCCTGCTGGCAGGTCTGCTGATCCTGTCGCCGTGACGCCTGTTGAAGTGGTGGCTGCTGGGCGGCTGGGTCCTGAGATGACGGCTGTGCTGTTTGTTTGGAACTCAGCGACACTGTCTTCTGAGGAGGGACCGCCTCTTTGTCACCAGGTGCTCTGGGTTGTTTTGCTGGGGTACCTTTCCCCTCCTCTTCAGTCATTTCTCCCTCGTCCTCCTCCTCCTCCATATCCTCCTCATCATCTTCGTCCTCCTCTTCGTCTTCATCTGTGTCTGGTTTTTCGTCGTCTTCCTCCGTTTCTGGTTTCTCGTCCTCTGTGCCTTTGTCGTCTTCTGTGTCCACATGGGCATCGTCCTCTTCTAGTTCCATGTCATCTTCCATGTCGTCGTCATCAGCCTCCTCAAGGATGGTAGAACGATGAAAAATACCTCGTGAACGAGCAGAAGGCGGGGTAGGTCCACAGGAAGGGGCATGGATATGGGGTCGTAGAAGGTGGCACTAACTGGGCGGCGTGTTGTCACATTGCTGGGCTGATAATACAACTGTCCATCGACCACCTGTCCACCCACATCATCAGGTTAACGAAACCTTGCCATCTTCATTACCACAATGAAACACAAATAAACTCACACAGCCAAACATGTACTCACATGCTCTAATATATAAAATAAAACAAACAAACAAACAAAAAAAAACCCCACATACTGTATTTTTTTATTCCTTAAAAGAAAATCACCAGAACTATCCTCATTTCTGGGCATTTTCTGTCTAATAGACACAAAGCATTCACAGACCTGTTTACCCCAAATTCGTGTACCTGTAATATCTCAAAAGCCCTTCACTGTACAAACCGGCGTCCGTCAGGGGTGTCTACTATCGCCAACAATTTTCCTGATGGTCGTTGACTGGATAATGCGGCAGTCTACAGACGGCAAGAGGACAGGAATCCAGTGGACTTTCACCAAGCAACTGGAAGACCTGGACTTCGCCGACGACATCAGCCTTCTGTCCCACAAACAGCAAGACGCACAAGAGAAGCTGTGCCGGGTAGCAGAAGAAGCAGGAAAGACAGGCCTCCAAATCAACATAAAGAAAACAGAAGCCATGAGAGTCAACAACCAGCAACGAGACCCACTACGACTACAACAGGAAGACATCATTGAAGTTGACAAGTTTGTCTACCTCGGCAGTGTGGTCAGCAAAGATGGAGGTACAGATGAGGATATCAAGAGTCGCATCAATAAAGCCAGGCACACCTTTACTACGCTACGGCCTATCTGGAATTCCTCTGCCCTCTCACTCCATAACAAGATCAGAATCTTCAACTCAAATGTGAAACCTGTCCTTCTGTATGGTTCTGAAACGTGGCGAACAACAAAGACAAACACCCACAAACTCCAAACATTTATCAACAGATGTCTGCGAAACATTGTGAACATCAGATGGCCAGATGTTATTGCCAACGCAGAACTGTGGAACAAGACCCAGCAAGTTCCAATAGTAATAGAAATCAGAAAACGGAAGTGGGGATGGATTGGCCACACCCTCAGAAAGTCTCCATCCAACATCACAAGACAAGCCCTTGAATGGAACCCTCAGGGCAAAAGAAGAGTGGGAAGACCAAGACAGACATGGCGAAGGAGTACCGACGCGGAAGTGAAGGCCGCCGGAATGACGTGGGCCAAGCTGAAGAAGATCTCCCAAAACCGTGTCTGCTGGAAGAGTGTGGTTGCGGCCCTATGTTCCCCAGGGAATTCAGAGGACTAAGTCAAGTCAAGTAATATCTCAAACAAAATCCTGTAATTTGAAAAAAAAAAAAACCCCGTGATCTTCATAACCGCAATACTTTCGCAATTTTTGAAGATTTGGAAGAGCCGGCCGTTGGCGCGTAAGACCGCTTCACTGCCATCTTTGACAAGGTGAAAGACGCAAGGCACACTGGGAAATGTCTTCTTACTGCTTTTGACTGAAACGGTAGCAGACGAAACTTTGTGTTTAACAATTTTCTTTCTTTGATTTTTTTCCCCATATTTTGCAGGGGGGGGGGAAATTCCTGTAATTTTGATTTTTTCCGTAAAAATTACGGCAAAATCATAAGGGTAAACAGGTCTGCATTCACAATTGAAAGATTGGTACAGCACAGAACTTAACATAATTTCACGCATATCTAAAGATCCTTGTAACAGCTGTTACTGCTGAAAATTCCTAAAAAGCATTTAAACTTATATGCAATGAAACCAAGAGAATCCACAGCCAATCACCTTGACGCAGCAGTTGTAGCAGTGAGTGTACTTTTCCTTCTGCTTGCGCTTAGTGAGCGACCCCTTGTGACACACACAGGGGCAGCGACGTGTGCGGTAGGGGTCGTTCTCTTCAGGGAAGGTGATGTCTTCAAAGTCATCAGGCGACCTGTTTCCTTCATCGTCACTGTCTCTCAGCTTGATTTCCTCAAAATCTTCTGGCTCCATGTGGCTGAAATTGGGGCCAGCAACAGCTGAACTATGATTTCAATGGACATTCACATTCAACTGGTTTGACACTTTGATCTGGGAAAATTCCTGTTCTGTTGCTTCTGTTAGGACCGACACTTTGCTATACTGATCCCCCCCCCCCCTTCCCTCACCAGTTCAGAACCCTTCCCCTAGGACTTAACTCTACAGTCATAATAGTATACTGCTTCAATGCTTCAAAAAAAAAAAAGAATTAATATGTATAATATTTTATGCCATATCACTTTTACGATAAGCGCTTTTAAAAAAATTTATCTGCTTCAATCTTTTCACAAATCAAAGGCAGCAACTGTGCACTATCCACTTCATGAGTTTGTAAAAAATGAAAAAAAAATCAACACCAACTGTCCCCACCCCACATTATCCCCCCCCCCCCCCCACCCCCCCCCACCCCCCACCCCACACACACCTTCACCTACACTGCCCTCCAGTCCAACCCCAGCTGACCTTTCAGCAGGTTTGATGTCGGGGAAGAAGCGGCCGAAGTCGTCATGCAGGTGTTGTGGCAACGTACCCAGCAAGGGCATCAGCTGCTCCCTCAGGTGGCTGGGGCTCTTGTTCTTCAAGTCCCATTTCCCCAAGGTCCGGAGGATTTTGGCGTACCTGGCGCCTTTCAGACCGTAGTGGAGCTGGAACACAAAGCAGTGAAAAGGGGATGAGCAAAGGGTCTACCTGTTGGAGAACTTCCCACCCACAATAAGCCTTCTTTTTTTTTCTTCTGAAAACTGGAGTATTTTGAAACTCATTTGCTCTAAACAGTTTCTTCAATCGAAAAGGTCTTCCTTTAAGCCTCTTACTCCTGACCAAGGATGCAGCGGCAGTTCAGGGGTCATCACATAATTAACAGTCTAGCTGGTTGCGTTATTATTTTCCTTTTGTCATAAATGGCGCCTGACTCGATGGAAGAGTTTTTTCTAATCAAATTTTGGCTTGATATTGATGCATTTTCAGTTGTTCAGTAAAATAAAAAGTTGTTAACGTGTCAACATGACTGGCATGAAGTCCAATTCAGAGGAAGTGGTTAGAATTATTTTTTGATTTTCCACAAGATGGCGATGAAAGGGACTGAGAATGTGGTAAAATTAACCTGATGTTGCTGTTGATCAGCTTGACAATGACTCAAGTGATTATGACAATGCTTATGAGATCAACAAGCTACCAGCTACATAGACAGGTGAGGTGCATGGTTGACCAGTCATGCTTCAGGGGGGAGTGAAAAATCTCTGATGCCTATGACATGTCCAGAGGATGCCTTGATCTCAATGTTTAAGCAGTGTAATGGAATGCATGAACCCAAGGAAATTCCAATACTTGATGCAGATATGATCAACTTTTTTTCAAGAAGTTGGCAAATTTTTGCTAACATGACATCAATGTGCATTACGTAGATCACTTCTTTTAACTACTGA
Source organism: Conus ventricosus (assembly GCA_018398815.1). Classification (NCBI taxonomy): domain Eukaryota; kingdom Metazoa; phylum Mollusca; class Gastropoda; order Neogastropoda; family Conidae; genus Conus; species Conus ventricosus. The sequence continues at coordinate 76,399,985 of CM031603.1, forward strand.
ATATCTTTCTAGTAAATAACAGCATTTGATGGTTATGACCAACACATCTGCAAATGTTGTAGAACCATTCCTACTTACAAAAAACACATTCAAATGTTTCTTGATCTGTTTCCCCACAAACATATGCTCATTTTTTACAAAAAATTCTGGATGATTTTTCCATGATTTTAAATCATCCGGTCAATATAAACAGTAGGTTGACTGCTTTCTCCGTTTTTCCTTTAAGAAAACTGTATTTTGTTATATGTTTTGAGCATAATTTACATATTGCTGGTTTTGTTTTTTTCTTTTTTTCTTTTCGTTTTTAATTTTTAATTTAATTTAAATCAGATCATTTTCAGGAGTTGAAGGGTTTAAGATGACAGCTTTTAAGATCTACCTGGCTTTCCTGACAAGCAGTAGGGCATAAATTACACCGGTTCCAAGTTTATATGGTGGTCTTTAGAACAAAGTAAAAAAAAAAAAAAGGCTGTCTAAAGATATTATTCTGGTGGATTTTTGTTTTTTGTCTTTTTTTTGGGGGGGTGGGGGGGAGGGGCAATGAAATGGCTACTACAGTCTCCATGAATACATGTGCAGCCTTAGAATCACACACACACACACACACACACATACATCACTAAGGCAGATCTGTTCATCTAAAATTTGCTGGAATGTAATGCTCGTCCAAGATTATAGCTTGTTCTTTTTTTTTCCAGAAAACTGGTGTATTTAGGTTATTTCTTTGCTCTGAGAGCTTATGCACACAATGGGTATTGATGCGTTGGTCTGCAAAACGAGAACAGACAAAATCTTAACAGTACCATTCAAAGAAATCTGGGATAAGAAATAACTGAATATAAAACTTCCACCATAGTACCGGTGTGTAAACTTTTGAAACTGTCCAGTCTGAAGATTCAAGAATATCTTCAGGATAAAAGCACACTGTACATATCTTCAGGATAAAAGTACATTGTGCAATAAACTGAACTTCTTAACTACCATACTGGGGGCATTCCATACTCTCACCCCCTTCTTACAGTAGCAGTTCTACACAGCAAGGAATGTCTGTAAAATTCCTGTTACTGTTTTCTTAAACCTATTAGTCTCTATATATCTGGAGCGATTATGTATGTCTATACTGCAGTGCGACAAAATGCGAAAGAGGAAACTGTTGACAGAATGAAATTCCCCCTGAGACCTTCAATGCCATGGTGCAATGTACAAACTACATGCATGCAGGTATGTAGATGTAATGTACATGCATACAGGTATGTAATGTGTACATTCATACAGGTATGTAGCATGTACATGTATGCTCTAAACATTTTAAAATACAATCAGACACACATTTACATTCAGTACCTTCTTGGCATGTTTTCATGACAAAAATTTCTCATGTAGATTATACAGCAAATGTTTCTGTATGTTCTGACAATGTAATACACTGGGTGATACCTAGCATGGACGTGGTCAGTGAGTAATAGTGACAGCATTCAGTTAAGGGGGCTGAGGAGAATGGTGCCAAGAGGCCGTAAATCTGCTCAGTGACAGCTGGAGTTGTCTGCCAATTACTTTATGAGGCATGGAGTGGGTGTAGGTTGATCCCTTAGTGTCTGTGTCCTCCCATATGTGCCTTCACACCACAGTGTGTGTGTGTATGTGGGGGGGGTTGTATGTGTGTGTGTGTGTGTGTGTGTGTGTGTGTGTGTGTGTGTGTGTGTGTGTGTGTGTGTGTGTGTGTGTGTGTGTGTGTGCGCGGTCTGTGCCTGTGTGTTCATGAATGTGTGTATTTGTGCATGTGTGTGTGTATACATTCATGCACGTGTATGTGTGTGTATTTGTGTGTGTAATAAACAGCGCAAGTACTTAAAAATATTCAGGGTATAAATGACAAAGGTTTGGCATTTATCACAAAAAACACACAGGATCCTGTGGCAAATTAATTTCACAGGTAAACCACTGACAGAATACACAGCATTAAAAAAAAAACCGCCCTGGGCTGAAGTCCACTAGGCGAAACACTGTAGATGAAAAAATACTTGCAACAAGAACAAAACAGAAAAAGGAACGGGTAGCAAAAAAATGTCACAAGGACAAAAAATGGGAAATAAAGGGAAGTTCACTCATAATGGCTTTGTGGCTAACCAATTATAGTCAATCGGCACCAGGCTAAGTAGGTTACATCCTATGTATGCTGGATAAGAACCAAGTCACCCAAGTGACTCAGCAGCAGCGCAGTGTCTCCTCTGGTGGGTTGTCTCTTGAAGGCCCGATGCTGACAACTCCCAAGGAATTACCAGCGCTGAAGCTGCGACAGGACTAGTCCGGGTGTGTCTGCATATGAGACAGCCAGGATGACACAAAAATACTGCCACTAAGAAAGACTGGGGACAAACCACAAAAAACAAACAAATACACAAAAATAGTCAATAAAAACCCAAAATGGCAGGAAACTGAAAAGATATAACAAAAAATTCAGGGACACAGCAACAGAACACAAAACCAGATCAACTCAAAGCAGTCACTGTCATGCGCATACCTCCAGTTTCCTGAGAAACACCCGCATGTCGTGTATGAGCTGGTTGGAAACATGGCACCGGGTCTGCAGGGCCTGTCCAGGTTGTAGGAACCCTGCAAAATCTTCCAGCAGCTCCGGGTAGTTCGCCAGCAAGCCGCTCAGTGACTCGTACACCTTGGTAAAACACAAAACCACTGTGTTCGTTTGGCAGGAATATGCATGAGAATCTATAGGGTCTGGAGATACAAAAGAGAAGTACCAGACAGAAAAAGGCATGAACAGAGTGTAAGTTTGTATTATGTTTGTGCGGTGTGTGCACTTGTGTATCATAAAAATTTTTTCTCTTTCTCTCACTCTGTGTGTGTGTGTGTGTGTGCGAGTGTGCGCTCTGTGTGCATATTTATATATGCAAGTGTATAAGACAGTCTCTGTGTGTGTGTGTGTGTGTGTGTGTGTGTGTGTGTGTGTGTGTGTGTGTGTGTGTGTGTGTGCGCGCGCGCGCGTGTGCATGTGTGCATGCAAATGCATATGCGTGAACATGTCTATCAGCATGCAATTTTCTTTGTATCAGCCAACAAGAACAGGCACATATGAGCACATACATTATCATTTTTCACAAGAATAATGAGTATAATCAATCATAAACTTATAAATTTCTAAGATATATTTTCTGACAACTGCATTGTATCCAAAAGTAAAACTGGACTTCACCCCAACCCTACTTCCTCTACTCAATTCTGCTCTGAATAAGACCAAGCCTCAACGCAAGCATGCGTATCGATCGGCAGTTCATTTGCAATTTTCCTCAAGCAACAAGCAGCTTTATACCAACATACCGTTTAAGGCTTCACTTTATTTCTGTGCAGGCAAGGAACGTGATCATAAAGGGTTTTTAAAGCACTCCATCAGTGCGTCGGCCATCATCCAACCTGCTCAGTGGATCCCCCTTAACCCTGAGAACCTCCCACCGGCGCGTGGGGGCACCCTCCTCCCTCCCCCATCTCCCGACCTCTTGCCCAGGAAGTGAAGAGCCCTTGCTTGCGTTTTATGGCGGTATGCTCCATCTGCCGATGTTCTCTGAGGGCTGAGTACCTGGTGCATGATGGGGGGGGGGGGGGGGGGGGGTGGAGGGAGGATCGCACAACTTGTCAGAATGCCAGCTGAAATGGGACAGCAGTCTGCGCAAGCCCGATGAAAATACAAGGCTGTGGTTTTGCATCGTTTGGTTTACATGAGGCATGTGCTCTCTGCCTTTGTGTTTAACTTCATCATTTCATTTTTCCTACCTTTTCTGATGCTGTTACATCCTATTCTCCCTGTCCTCCCAAGGTGTTACACTCATGCTGCTCGTTTCGACTCCTCCGTACACAGCTGTTTCCAAGCTCACCCTACTGCAGTGTCAACATCAGCAGCCCACGAGGAGCTACAGTAAGCATTCTCTGTTCAAATCTTTTTGTTTGTTTTTTCAGGGTGGGTGTTGTTAAAGTGTTTCTGAACAAGTTTAAATGTTGATACATTTCTGTTTCCTTTTTTTTTGTGTACATGTTTTATTTATTTGATTTCAACAATTTACTTGATTTTAACAATTATTTGGTTAGAACAAACAAACAACAAATCTGTCTTGCTTTGATTTTAAACGAATTTTTAGCAGAGACTAAACTGAAGTTCTCTGTTTCTTCTTGCTCCTCTGGCAGTCATCTTTGTTACCTTCTTGATATTTTGTTTCATAACCTGAGTGTGTGTGTGTGTGTGTGTGTGTGTGTGTGTGTGTGTGTGTGTGTGTGTGTGTGTGTGTGTGTGTGTGTGTGTGTGAATGTGTGGCACTGTGTGTGTGTGTGTGTGAGTAAGTGTGTGACTCTGCGTGTGGGGGGTTATCTAATGGTTTGTTTATTTGCCTTCTTTTGATTTTTTTGTGGATCTTGAGACCCACTGACCTCGGCACACCATTTACACTGTCTTCTCCTGATGCCGTTGACAGCAGGCCCAGGCAATTTCACTGCTTTCCAGCCATCTGTTACCCTGCTTATTGATCATCTCCATTACCTCCCAACTGATGAAAGCATTGGAAGTACTCAAAAGTGTATGTTCAACAATTATGAGGAGACAGCCTTTTCCTCTGTCATTGCAGCAGTCAAGAAGCCATGGTCAAATCTTCAGTGCCAAGAATGAGGAATAACATGAAAACTGTGGGGCGTTTTGTAGCCAATAGCTAGGCAGTGTAACAGGAAAATGTTATGTATGTAATGAAAGACCACTGACTGTGGGTTCTGTCAGTTTAAGCAGTGCACAAGCTGTGCCTTAGCTGCCAGCTGTTCAGCAGCTGACACTGTAATCACCTCCAAGAGCAATCTTTGTTTTGGAATGGTTTCTTGTGAGAAACATGATGATTTGATTTGATTTCTTAGCTTCTCCCTCCCTCTACCCTCCCACAACTCAATCCTCTATGATTCCACTCCTCACATGCCCATGCCAACTGCCTATCCCAGGCATGGCATAATACTATCAATCATAGAAACTAATATGCTTAAAAAAAAACCTGAGTGTAGACAACACTGAACGCTAACTCTCAGTGTTAAAATCAAATCTTACAAAAATGCCCCAGTGTCACTTTTCCTTTACTTCTCTTTGCAGCACTTCAGATGAACAAGATATTTAATGAAACCATGGATGATAACAAGAGGAAGAACTTCAGGACATCAGGCATTTGCAGCCAGTGATGATGTGCACGTGTGCAGTGACAGAAAATTTCACCCAGAACCAGAGCTGAGCAGGACGAATCACAGACTTTGATCAATCATGGCATTCTTACCCTCAACGCAGAGTCCTCTAGACAACACTTTCCCATCATGGAGTTTGACCAACAGCGCAGACAACACGACAACCGCAGCAAGGCCCATGATCAGCCCAGAGGACCTTTTCCTGATGATCATAAAAACCTTCCCCGACTACCAGACCTCGCTGGCACTGGGTCGTTACGGCTGTTCCCTCCAGGTGGCGCTGGGAACGCTGACCAACCTGCTGACGATGAAGGTGATGACTCGGCGATCGCTGATCTCCTCCACCACCTGTCTCTACTTCGCTTTTCTGGCGGTGGCCGACTTGTTTGTCCTGTACTTCAGCTGTCTGCGGCGACTGCTGTACGTCATCAATGACCACAAAGACGTCTACCTGCAGAGCACCTGGCTGTGCCGGGTCATGAATTTCTTGGCTTACTTCAGTTATGACTTTTCCTCCTGGATTCTCACCGTCATGACCATCGACAGGTGAGTTGATCTGACATCAACGTTACTAGCAGCAAACACACAAAAAGCAATATGAACTTCCCAATAAAAAAAGAAAAGACTTTTGGGCGCTTTTGAAAATATGTCCTGTAACAATCTGTGCCCTTCTGGAAAAAAAAGAAAGTTCAGTCGTTTGAAAACACAATAAGAATATGGCAACTTAGGTGGTGATTTGATTGAAAGTGGCCAGCAACACAAACCTTATGAACAGCATCTAATGGCATGGCATTGTCTTCAGAGGGTGTACATACCAGGTGAACCCTACTGTCCAGCTGGGAAACCTAACGTTTTAGCAATCATCATCACCAGGCCAAACATCTACAGTGTCAAGGATACATCCCATAAGACGATGACTTCAAACTGCATAGCTCCAGTCTGCCCACTGGAATCCTAACCACACACTTCTGTGGGAATGAAGCAATACCCAATTATCTCAGATACTTCTATGTCCGGAACACATATGCTTCCTCCTGTTTTCATATGGCTCAGCAACTTCAATCTAAATCATTTGTTTTGGATGAATGTGAGTGGGGTGCCACACCCAGTTTCATACGCCTCCTACTGATGACTTCTAGAAGTTCTGTATCCAGTCTGAAAGGTGTGCTGTGCATTCTCAGTCCAGCAAATCTTGCTTCCATGATCTGATGTCAGAAATGTTCCCAACCATGACTGCTTTTGCCTGCCATGTAGAATGTGGTTGTTGGAGCTTCTGGCATCCCTGCAACCCCCCTCCCTACTTCCCTTCCCTCCCTACTCCCCTCCCCGGCAGTACGCAGTGCATGTGTGATCTCTTACAGCATTTGACTGTGAACCCATGTGCATGTGCAGGGCATGTTCAGCTGTTTGTATGCCATGTCATAGAGGACACGCAGGGTCATCTATTTCTCCCATTTCACCACTTTTGGACCAAAGACAAGAGGTCACACATAGATCTGACGATGTTGGGACATTTCTCGTATGGCCGACAGGGTATACTATTAAGCCAAAGCCACCATCTTTATTTCGTCTAGTGCTGGTGGCTTGTCACTGAACATTTTCTGTGGCGCTGCTGACTATCCAAACCCTGGTTATGGAATATAAGGAGTTAACTACCTTGCTTTGAGACTATGGATCAGTTTTCCTGTAATGATGTTTGAAAGTTTAAAATTCTGCCTGCAATCTTCGTCTGTTCATTAAGATTCTTTTTCTTTTCTATTGGATGTCATCCATCTCTTGCTGGCATCTGGAATTCAGAGGAGGCATCTTGTCCAAAGGATGCTCTATGGAATACCTCTGAATGTGGTAGTCTATGGACTTTTTTTTTTCATCTAACATCTGCCATCCCTTTTTTTGCACTTGCAGATGGCAAGTTTTTCTAGTATTCAGCATCCTGAGACTATACAAGTTCCTTGTCTGAATCATTAGCATGAATGTCCTTGGCATCCTTGTCCTTGGTTTTCCAACATCTTACCTGCTGGCACGGTGGACTGCTGCTCATTCGTCAAGGTCTTCAGACAGCCCTTTCCATCCTGTGGATCTTCATGTCGCATTCAATGGAGAATTTCCTCCATCAGAAACACAGAAATTCTACTTGCTGATCTGCACTCAAAGTCCATTGTGGATTTCCAGTCCTGACTGGGCTGGTACTGTTGAACTCATCACACTCGCCCTTTCCATGATTTGTGGGAACAGCATCTTTCATTTCTTTTTTTTCTAATTACAAACAAGTTGGAGAAAGGTAAGGCAAGGTCACAGAGCCTGTATACTTTGTCTTTCCCTGAGTCATCCAGTCTTTCCGAGACATCCTCCATACCATTCCTGGAAGTCAATGATTTAGTTGCATGTCAGCAGGAGAACCTCTTTGGAGAGCTGGATAGCAGAAGGTCATGAGATGAGCTGCAGGCCTTCGCCTAAGAACTGGTTAATTTGAAGAAAACAATGCGGTTTGTATAATATCACTTCACCGTCACAGGGAATTTCTCTGTATGACATCTGGGCAGCTCTCCTTGGAAAAGCACGTCCTTCCCCACCCCACCCATCCCCACTTCCCCATCCCAGCATCCTACCCCTTACACCCCTCTCCAACACACATCCCATCTGTTTTTCTTTCTTCATAATTTTTTGTTGATCTATCAAAGCAGAATTTTCTTATAGAATCTTGTCAGACAGTACACTCTTGTTGCCATGGGTTTAATTTGCGTGCTAATGCAAGCTGAATGCTGTCTGATCTATGTTTATCTTCTATCCCTCAAGCTATGAGCTTCGGATGATGCATTACTCTCATACCTTTCGAAAGTACACAAGAGGGACCTACAACACATCAGGCTTGAATACTGTCACTCTCAAAGCTAACATTCAACATCGTGTCGTTTTTTTTTTCTTTTTTATTGCTTGCAGATTCATAGCCATCCGGTACCCTTTGAAGTCGGCCGTCATATCCACGATCCGCAATGCATTCTTCACTGTGGCGGGCGTTGCTGTTTTCTGTATCGCCAAAAACTGCCACTTCTTCTTCACCTTTGAGCTGTCTCCAGTAGCCGGATGCTTGGGTCGGGATGCACATGCCGACTTTCTGAATGATGTCTGGCCATGGATTGATGCCACCTTCTACTCCTTCCTGCCCTTCTCGCTCCTCTTCTTCTTCAACGTCCTCATCATCTATTGTCACCGCAAGGCACTCAGGCAACAACGCTTCCTCCAAGCCTCCGTCGGCCTGTCACCAGCAGCGACACGTGGGGCTCACATCAACCGCTTCAACCAGCGACTGACCACCATGCTTCTCATAGTGTCCTTCACCTTCATGCTGATGACAGCACCCAAGGTCATCTTGTTCTGCATCCGAGAGGAAGCGTTCAAGTTCTTCACTCCAGAAGGCCACATTAATTTTCCAGTGGTACGTTTGGAATGCCAATCAAATTCTAAATGACTAATCGCTGTAGCAGCAATCTTAGTCCATACATATGTGTGTCTGCATGCATAAATGTGAGTGTGTGTGTGTGTGTGTGTGTGTGTGTGTGTGTGTGTGTGTGTGTGTGTGAGAGATACTCTCTCAGCTCTGTGTGTGAGTGTATATAATTATGTGGGTGTACACGCTCACATGTGTGGGAGGAAGAGGAAATGTTATCTATGTAGGTGGCTCAATCTCTGTGCATGTCTGTATATTATTGCATTTTTAAAACCTGCAGATTTGAAGTAGTGCACAAATGAAATATTTCTCTTTGTTTATTGCATCTTTGTTTCCTCACCCTGTCAAAACTGGGAATTGAAAGGACTTGAGATGAAGAGAGTTCACTTCATTTTCTAAATGTCACTTCTGAACATCGTTCATCCTGTGTCAACAAGGTCTTGTTCTTTTCGGCAGATTGCTCGATACACCCTGGTGAGTTCTATCTTTGACTTCCTCATGTGGACCAACCACACCATCAACTTCTTCCTCTACTGTCTCAGCGGTACACGCTTCAGACAGGAGTTCCTGCGAATGCTGTCCCAGTGGCTCCTCTGGTTCCGCTGCAAGCGCCACGCTCGGGTCTCCGCCTCCAATCAGTGTGGAGCGCGAAACAAGCAGGCGACCAATCCTAGAGGAGGAACCGACAGTGAACGCAGGGGAAGCAACTCCAGTGTTGTGTCTGATGACGTGGTCTCCGTCCAGGCTCAACCGCCTGCAGAGACTGAAGATGCCTTGAGTCGCGTGACACGCTGGGCCACAATGACTTTTCGGGAAACGTCAACAAAGTAAGACAACTGAGACTGGACTGCACATACTGTTGTTCGTATCTGAAATGAATCTGGTGGATGGCAACCATCGACCATCTGACAAGTCTTGCAACAGTTTCATGTTACTTGATCTTTTCACTGCTGTGCGTAAAAGTGGTGGTGATGGCAGTGATAATCTTCAATGCAATGTTAAGATATTTGCGACAGCTGTTTCAAAGAAAAACCACCTTGGAATTTACCGACAGCATGCAGGAGCTGAATCGGACAGTGTGCCACACAGACAGGGTGTTCTGATCAAAAGTAATCCACGCCACAGCAGTCATGATCGGCTTGGCCTCACCTCTCCTTTCCTTTGGTTTTCCTGTCTCAGTTTCCTTGCCACTTCTGCGACATTACACCCACGCCCCTCAGTCCCCCTCCCAGTCCACATCACATCCTGGCTTGTCTGGCACTGGCAATCCACAGGGAGCAGTCAGTGTCAAGAGGTCAGGAGGCAACCCTCCAAGAAGATGCTGCACTGATGCCGATTCATTTGGGTGGAGTTCAGTGGTGTCTGTTCTGACTCAACATGCGCAGGACACCATCCACTAAGCCCTCTACTGACGACAATGGTTGCTTAGTCGCAGAGCCAGGGTGAAAGAGCATCACCCTCTGGAGGGTGCCACCACCAAGTCCATCCAATAACACCCTATTAACTTGCCAATACTGGCGACCTCAATACAAATTCATCACGGGCACAGACGCAGAGAAGAAAAATGAAACTCAGGTCACCATGACAGAAGAGCATGAAGAGACGCAGAATTCAAACCTTTTATTCATATATATATATATATATATATATATATATATATATATACCAACTAATGGAGGATGATGATGAAGATGATGCTACGGATTTCCATTCTGGTTGGAGACTGCATGACAGGGCTGTACTCTACACCTACTTTCATAAATGAATAGTCTTCTGGCACCGACCAGGCCCATGAGAAACAGACACCTGCAGAACTGGTCAGGACTTTTGAGCAACACTTGCAGGACGCATCCATTCAGAGCATCAAACTCAGCTGAGTGGCTCCAGTCTTGCCAACTGCCATAGCCAACTCAATTGTGGGTATGGGCCTGTCAGAAATCTCAGAAATAAACGGCCCTGATAGGGACAGAGCCTGCGGCCTCCCATCCAGGAATCCGCAAAGCTAACCAGTGCGCCACAGTGGCTGGCGCCTCACCTCTCCTTTGTACACTCTGGTGATCAGCACAATTCCAGCAAATACTGTTCCTCTGTACATGAGTTCGCAAATGTAAGAGTGTGTGTGTGTGTGTGTGTGTGTGTGTGTGTGTGTGTGTGTGTGTGTGTGTGTGTGTGTGTGTGTGTGTGTGTGTGTGTGTGTGTGCATGTGTGTGTGTGGGCGTGTGCGTGTGTGTGTGTGTGTGTATGTGCAAGTGCATGTGTCTGATAGCTGCATATCTGGTCGGTAACTTCCAGACCGGAGGTCGGTTCTTCATCTTAGTTGACAGGGTCGTTCGTAGGACCAGTGCCAACAGGTTATTCAATGTCAAGGTCTCAGGATGCAAAAGAGAGAAATCACTGATGGAAAAAAACACTGTTGTACAACAATTGTCTGAAAGGGAATACAAAATGGTTCACTACGCAGGGAATGGCAAACTGTGATGGTGCTTTCATGCTGATTTGTTCATTGCTTTTGATTGAAACTGAGGCGGTGCATAAGTCAGCGTCCAAGATTTTGAGAGGAAGATTGTACTGTATTGCACTGTAATGTACTATGTTGTGTATTGCAATGCACCGAGCTGCATTGCATTGAATGAAATAATACTGTATTTATAATACTTTCCTGTTTTGTCACGTGTTGTAATGCATTGTCTTTTACTGTATTGTGTTATAATGTATATGTTTTATGCCATTCTATTGTACAATTTTCTGTACTGTATTGTTCTGTATCATATTGCACCATGTTGCACTGCATTATATAGTATCCTACTGTTCTCTACTGTATTGCACTGAATTCGCGATGTGCCGCCCTGTACTGTGTTAATTCTTTGTTATGTTGTGCTGTATTCTACTATACTTTACTGTATTCTGCCACACATTTCACACACCAAGATGCATCACTGGACATGAAAACACATATTTTCTGTTTGAAACAGGTCCTCAGCTTCATGCATGTTAAACCATGCTACCCCTTCCCCTTCCCCTACCCCTTCCCCCCCCCCCCCCCCCCTCCAATGTCAGAACTAGTGGAGAGCACTGTGAAAAAAAAAAATTGTTCCAATACTTGCTCCCAGACATCTTACAAAGTACCAAAGAATCAGTCACTGAAGTCTATGTGCTTTAATAACTGTCAGCTTCTAAATACCATAAAATGATCTGCAAGTCTTATAAAAACTCGACATATCAACATATCACTACCACTGGTTTGACAAAACATGTACACAAGCAGGCTGTGAGTCGTACTGTTGTAGATCTACATATACCTAGTTGGAAGTTCTCTGACTTTGGACTGTCACCATATTTCTATGGATATTATTTGAAACAATGAATTCTGATTAATAAAAAGCAGAATGTAAAATAAAGCACAATGAATGCTTTAACCCTTGAGTAAGAACACACTGACATTTCTCTACTCATAAAGCCTTCTTCAAAGTCAACTGATGACTAGAAGGTTGTTCTGAGAAAATGTTACAGTTTAGTTCAGTGACATGATGGATTAAATTATGTTAACTTAAGATAAGATAATGTTGCTTATAGCCCAGCCGACCGCAAAGGGCCACATCAGGGCTGTTATGTTAACTTGGGTGAAAAACAAGAAAGAGGAAGTCAAGAGAAAGGGGAGGAGGAGCAGGGAGGGGGTGGGGGATGAGTCGTCATGGGGAAGGAAAATATAGTAACATACAGTAAAAATACGATAAACTAAAACAGATCAATGAATAATCAAACCAATGATGATAATTCAATTATACCAAAAACAGACACAAAAAGGGGAGGGGAGGCAAGGAGGTGTGGAGAAGAGGAAGGGGAGGGGGAAGGGGGGTTAAAAACCTGTGCTAGCAGGGAAATGGGACTGCAGAAAAGGGGGTGAATTTAGAAGGAATTGTAAAAATCTGTAACTGACAAATGTGATAACATCAATCAACGTATGTCCTGTTTGTCACAAAAATCTGATTACAACCTCATCCTAGTCATCACATCCATGCCAACCTCTACTCTTACACGTGCCCTAAAGCAATGTAAACACACAAGCTTTGTTTATTCTTCAAACGTGCATATGATTATCACTGCTACCCTCCTCATTGTATCATTTATGATGTGAGAGTAACAGTGACAGTACAGGTGAACTTCTTGGCAATCCTGACTTGAGGGAACAGCGATGATTTTATACGTATTTGACAGTATATTTCACTATTACATTAGTGCACATATATGAACAGAGGAGGACGAGGATGTCAGAGAAATGTGGTGAGCTGACAATCAAACTCACTCCAAACAGTGCACAACAGAAGACACAAATGTGCTACGGTTTGGTGTATTGTTTGCTGATGTGATTTGTGGAAACAATTCTTCCAGCCTGGGGGTGTTATGAAAGAGACAGCACAGGTTTACCGTAGGGACAGCTTGACTGTGTTCAGAGCACATTTTGAAAAAAGTCAGTTTGACGGACCTACTGAAACAAATTGTCTGGTTTGGAATGCATTTCCAATAGTGTTCCATATCTCCAAAACCAAGGTGTATTAACTTGTTGTAAACAGACCTTTTCATTTCAATGATTATTGGATTAAATGTTATTCATATCTTTCCTAGACAAGTTACTATTCGAGTTTCTGTTAAACAAAATTATTTGAGTACATATGGGAATATGATTTTGTTTGCTGAATTCATTTGTCCATAAATCATTTGTCATTTGTGGGTTGTTGTATTTTTTCCTGTGTACTTATCTGAAACTGTTAGGTTCTGACAGTCTTAATAAATACATTACTACTTCTGATACTACTACTGCTGCTGCTGCTGCTGCATTACTGGTTTCATTAGATGTTTTTTACATTTCATCACACCTCCATGCTTGATCTTGTTTCACCAACTTCTGTGTTCTAGGAATAAGTTATTGACTGTTCATTGTAAATTTGAGAACATATGAAGAACTCACTCTCACTCTCTCTCTGCCTCCATCCCCCATCATTTCAGGGTGTCCTTTTCTTTTGCTTTGTTTTTTCTTGAGGGAGTGGGGGGGGGGGAGGGGAGGTTTCCAATGAAAATACCATACATATTTCAAGTGAAATAATTAAAAACAAAACCTACACAAAAACAAAAGAGAGTCATATGTCACAAGTGGAACACATCAATAAAAGCGCTTATCAATCAAAATCTCAATCGTTGCTTTAGAGATAACCTTTCTGCTTCTTATAATAATCAAATCATAAATAACTCAAAGCCCAATAAGATAAGATAAGATAATGTTGCTTATAGCCCAGCCGACCGCAGAGGGCCACATCAGGGCTGTCACAACGTTTAGCTCTTTTTGTGAAAAGGGAGTCTGTAAGAAAATACTAAATGTTTTTCACTGTTGTCTACACAGATTCAAAACAAATAATCAAATAATCACATCTGATTCTACAGAAGCGAACAATTGGTTAGGCAAAGCCACTTTCCATCGTACTGGCAGAGTAAGCCAGCGAGCCGGCTCAACGCACATGCTTGAAGCAAGGGAGATAATACAATTTTTTTTTTCTGCAAAAGTCTATGAAAATTCATACCATTCATTCATTCATTCTTGGTGTGCAATCTCTGAATTATATTACATTGTAAGGTTCTGTATTGAACTGTACTGGTATTATATTAAACTGTATTTCACTGTATTCTAGTATAAACTGTAACATATATGATTTTGTACAACACTGTGTTGCACTGCACTGCATTCAATTGTACTGTATTGTATTGCTTTGTACTAAACTGTACAGTGCTGTATTGTACTAAACTGTACAGTACAGTGTTTGTCTTGTAATTTGTTTGTCCATGTTAACTGGCAGACTTACTTTAAATTCCTTTTAAAATTTGTACAGTACTGTATTTTACTGACCTGTATTGAATTTCATTCTCTTTACCGTGCTGCACTGTACTGGACAGTATCATACCATTTTGTTCTGTCTTGCTCAGTGCTGTATTGTTCGGTACTGTACCCTTGCACAACAACCTGTACTGTACTGTAAATGACATAATTCACAACATATTTCTGGCTCCCTCCCAGGGGACAGTGAACTAGTTTAGTATGGCACTTTTCTTTTTTCTTTATCAGCGCCTTCCAGTTTACCTGTCAAACAGCCCTTTCCAATAGAATTTTGCCATGGACGACTTTTTTGTAGTCACTGGTTCTTTTATGTGTGATGTGTGCCTACTACGGCAGGACCTACGTTTTCTTATCTGACTGTGACAAGACTATCACTACAGACTTAACAGAATGAGGGAGAGAGAAAAAAAAAACAAGAACAAAACCTGCCCCTTGTGAGATTAGAGTACCATCATTAAGGCCAAGCTGCAGAACAAGTGGAAGCAGCAGCATCCACGCCACAACAGAGCAGACCTGTACTACCTGCTGACTCGTCAAGAGCAGGTAGTCATTTTCAGGCTCAGGACAGGCCACAACCGCCTGAAACACCACCTATTTACTAAACTCTGCATCGGCAACACAGAGCAGTGCCCCTGCAGAACAGGCAGCCAAACAGAACATCTGCTGCAGTCCTGCCCAATCCACCAAGCGCTCCGAGAGAAAACCTGGCCCAACCCAATACCAGTGGCCCGGAAGCTCTACGGAGGACTGGAGGACCTGCGACGTACTGCCACCTTTGTCGAGGAGACGGGGGAATCCATCTGAAGAAATGACAAACGAGACAACAACAACAGATCAGAGTAACGGACCCCACTGCATGCTTTGTAGCCCAATGCCTTATCCCCTGCATCACCTTCTGATATGATTCCACCTGTAGCTGCACTTTGTTTCGCACCCAATGTGCAGTGGACTAAGATGACGGAAATCTCGCTAATTAACTCGCTAGTCGGCTTGATTTGAACTTCAAAAAATCAAAATGGTCAACAATGAATCTAATCAAGAAGACGGCAAAATCCACGAAATCTTCAAAGATTTTTCTTCTTCTTTTTCATCTTCTGCTCACTGAACTTAAGCCATTTTTCCTTTTCACGAAACAAGTCAACAGTCTGAAGATCTACACTGTCTCTGTTCTGTTTAACCTGCAGTTAAGTTCACGAAGCATGTTCTTGTTTCTAATTTCCAAAATTTTCGCTTTTGGGCATTGCACTTTGTCATAAAGTGTAGCAGCATAGCACTGTCCATAAAATCACAGCATGCAACGCCAAAAGCTTAGCGCAGGTCAGCTCTGATCATGACACAGATGTGCTTTCATTTGAATAAGGCCTTGTCTACAAGACCCTCTCCTCAAATCCGTTTCTTTTTAGTTTAATCATTTATTTCATCATTCAGCTGTAAATCCTTTATGCTTTGGTCTCACAGGTCGGCAGATGTGGTACAGCATATACGGACTAGGCTAAGGTAAGGTAATGTTGCTTACAGCCCAGCCGACCGCAGAGGGCCATATCAGGGCCGTCACCACAATATATGGACTAGTCCCCAGGCAATGATGCCTCTTTGAAGAAACAGACACTGAAAACTTTCTCTACTGCAGAGTGATCGCATTTCCTGATCAACACCTCGGATGAAGAGACCATCTTTCATGGCAGGATGATTTGCTCCTGCTCTGCATCGACACACAGGCACATGCATGAACACACATGAGGCTTGCACACACACAGTGCACTATGGAGCACGCTTACCTCTATGGGAGAGGCCTGACTGGTCTCAAACTGCCTGAGGATGTCCATAAACTGTGTATAGGTGGCTGGGTCCTTCTGCAAGGCCGCCTTCACCTTGTTCAGGTAGGACTGGGCGTAGGCCAGGTCACGGTCGTCCTTCTGTAACAGCCATTGTCCAGTCCGTTTGAAGTGCAGCTCCAACAAACCATCACGTGATACATCATACTGCAGAGCACGCACGCACGCACGCACGCACGCACGCACGCACGCACTCACTCACTCACTCACTCACTCACTCACTCACTCACTCACTCACTCACTCACTCACTCACTCACTCACTCACTCACTCACTCACTCACTCACTCACACACAGACACACACACACACACACACACACACACACACACACACACACACACACACAAACCACACACACAAACACACCAACCACACAATGACGCTCACATTTCTGCAGTAATACTCCATTGAACATGCCTTATTCAGAGGTCTGGAAAATAACCTGTCAATACTACTTGATCATCCTGCTTTCCTTATGATACGAGAACTGCCTGTTATCTTAACAAATAATTAAGAGATAGAAACTAGTAAAAGCACTGTAATTTTTCAGCGAGCACTGAACTCTTAGATGAACACGGCATGGAAGAAAAAGGCTAAACTGTACGTAGTCTTTTTCATGTACCATGCACACACGCACACACATGCACGCATGCACAAACACACACAAACAGTGGGCCTAAATTCCAAACAAAGACTGGTGCAAATACTGGCTGTAAATCGTGGCTCACTGAATGCTTCAATTCATTCTGTGCTTCCCTTGTCAGTTTCACAAAACAATAAAAACTGAAGTCTAAAACTAACCAGAAATCAGCGCATGACCCTGCTGCAGAGGCAACTATTTGGCGTTTCAACACAATAAAACATCTCAAGGTGTAACAAAACAATCACAAAATGTTACGAATATTAAATCTCACCCTGGGGTCAGTCTCCACCACGTCCGAGGCCAACAGCGACAATTTCTGCTGCCGTCGTATCTCCTGTTTACTGCAATGCCCATCCTTGTCTGGTGTGGTTTTGATATATGGATTAAACCTGAAAACAATTTTGGTGCAAAATCAGATGCAGTCACTTACACCAAAGACATAACGATTGGAAAAGTACATAAATATGATGAATAATTCAGAATGTTCAACCTTGTATTCACTTTGCAATTCTAACCAAATTACTTCTTCTGACATAGAGAACGTCTGACTTTCCCCCCTCTAACATACTCTTTATAACTTTCTGGTCACACAGACAAGTTGCCGGCTAGCAGGTTACAGGTGTGAATACCATCAAACTCATTGCATGTTTGTGGGATTTATTCATCTGCTCCTGCTCAGAGTTGTTGAATGTGCTATGAATTCAGACTGAACCACACTGCTGAGATGCATCCATTTAACCGAAACTCTGCAGGGTCTGTATTCTCTTGGGCCTGTTGAAGCTGGAATCTATATATTATCATTATGAACAGCTGTGTCATGCACAGCCCTGTGCAGTAACCTAAGACATAAACAGAACTTCATCATACCATCTCCACCATTCAAATTCATCAGGTCAAGAACAACAACAACAAATGAGAGAGAAAAAATGAAAAATCTAAAATTCGTGACCTTTCACGACCTGCTCTCAAGGTGACCTGTCTCTAACAGCTGCCCACGTCCATGCCCATGGTGAGTGCATGCCAAAGTCTTCGCTGTTGGGCAGTTCAGGGGGACTATCACTGGATGCAATGGTGGCTCCCTCCAAAAAGGGACACACGCTGATGCTGGCTCCACAACTAAGCAACTGTTTATGTAAGCTAGGAATTTCATCAGGTAAGTAGGTAATGCTGCTTGTTTACTTACCTGTGTTCCCAGCTTATATAAACAGTTGCTAGATGGTATCTGCTTTTGTTGGATCAGAAAACAAGCACTACTACTGTTCACCAACATGACTCAGCAGCGGTGCTGCGTCTCCTGTGGTGGGTTTGCCTTATGATGACCTTACACTGATGATCCCTGTGGACTGCCAGCTTCAACATGACAAACCTGGGTGTGGCTACGACTGCGGAAGCCTGAACACACAATGTGAGAGGCAGACTGTTGAGATGGCTGGGAAGATAAAACAGAAAAATCAAATACTGTGATTAAAATTCCAGAAATCCATATTAGCGTGTAAAGAAAGCACCCAACGTGCACAAGGAAACATGGGAGAGGAGACGGCGGTGCAAAGTATTCTCTGACACTCTCTGAAATGCGTAATGGACGATATCACATCAACGCTACACAGTTGTTCAGGTCAAGGCATCTTTACAAACTCTGTCAACGGAAGACAGTTTAGCCCCGGTGACGACAGTTCTTTGAGCTCGGTCAAGTCACAAATCTGTTTCCAACTTCTTGCAAATGGCAGTATTCAGAAAACTGGATCATTGAACCAACTCACTCTGTATAAAATATTAGGTCGTAACATAGATCAGGTTGTTTCTCACCCAATGGTTGTGGAGGCAGCCATCAGATCCTGCAAGTACGTGGAGTCATCCTCAGCTTCCCCTGCCTCCTCCTCATTCTGACTGTCATCCTGTGACATCGTGGCCACGTCCTCCACCTCGCTGCCCGTCTCGTCACTCTCCTCCTGACTCCGCTCTTCGTGGCCCTTGGGCTGGGCAGCGGTTTTCCTTGCACTCACTGCAGCGACCGCCTCTTTGGTCTTGGTCTTAGTGCTACTGCGCCTCCTCCCTCGGCCCTTACGACTCCAGGGAAGCAGGGGAGAGGTCGTGGAGCTGAGAGTGGTGCCGTGGTGGCGGGTTGACGTCTGTGTCTGAGGAGATCAGAAATATCAGGTTGCCAGCAGCACTCTTGTGTCCAGACCCACAGTCTTGAGCATGCCACTATGAGGTCAGATATTTTAAAGCTTTGACTTGGAGTTACCTTTTAAATTTTCTAAAGATAAAAAGGAAAGAAAGACAAAGAACTGCCACCAGAACATAATCATAAGCCATTTAAGTTCAAACATTATTTTTAAATGCTTACGCAACAAGAATGCTGATCAATCCTTTGAAGACCCTTTACCTGATACCTCTTGGACACTTGGTTACAAAGCTCCATTTACAAATTCCAACAAAACTTGTAGAAATTCTCTACCTTCTCTACACACACATACTCAGACACACACACACACACACACAAACTCACACACACTAACACACACACACACACACACACACACACACACACACACACACACACACACACACACACTCACACACACTAACACACAGTGCAACACACGCACATACAAACAACAAGCACTAATACTGTAATAGCAATATTCAAATATGCAACAATGATCAAGATACAGACATGAAGACTCGGAGCCGTTTTCGTTAAAACAAAACAAAACACCCCCTCCCTAAATATCCTCTCACACACACACACACACACACACACACACACCACCACAATTTCAGAAAAAAAAGAGAGAACAGGAAATTTACAAACACAATCTGTGATGAACCAGCATACTAATGCCTGGCAGATAGAGGTAGGGGTGGAAATAGGGAGGAGAGAACAGCCCAGCAGTTACCTGCATCATGCTTGGATCTTTGGGTAGCAACGGCTTGTTAGGACTCCGCTGGCAAAACAGCGTGGCCTTTTTCTTCAACGTCCTGGCGGCAGCTTTGGTGGGGGAGTTCATCTTCAGCTCGTAGCTGTAGCCCTTCGGCAGGATAGCCCGCACCTGCTTCTGCAGCTGCTTCTTCTTCGGGCTCCCACGGGTGACACGCGGAACATGAGGCGGGGTGGGGTAGGTCACAGGGCCTGGCTTGGGGACCAGGGGACGCAGAGAACCCAAAGATCTGGCTGGGCTCTTCTCTCCTGTGTACCGAAGAGTGTAGGTTGTTGGTGATGAAGCGGGAGAGGAGCAAAGCGGTGTTAAAGTTGCTACCAGTCTCGCACTGCGCCCTGGGGAGTCAAAGCCTGTGTTCGATGCGCTCTGTTCAGTGGGTGTGTGAGGTAGTGTGCTGTCTGCATGCTTTGTGGACACAAGCCCTAAACACGATAACACCGTGGGTATCTCAGAATCTTCTGAAGGGACGGTGAAAGAGGGATGGAGGTCGGCTGATGCTGACATGTCCACAGGATGCTGCACGGAACTTTCGACCAATGAAAGCTTTTCTTCATCCAGAGACAGAGCACTGGAAGGAGGCGACCGTTCGTTCATAGACTGCATGTAGGACAACTGTTTCACAGGAGACTTTTCCTTTTCCACTGTCACATTACCAGTAGCCTGTCCCGCATCACACAATGCAGCAGTGGTGACTGTCCCCTCTATGCTCTGCTCTGCCTCAGCCGCCATGTCTACAGTCCAGTCTATGACTCCTACCTTTCTGTAGTCTGGATCCTCTGTAGCATTTCTTCCTGACTCAATCAGTCGATACAGTGTCTGTCGATTCTGCTCATCAATACTGGAATGGCTCTGTTGTATTTCCCCTTCATATGCAGCTTGTGTCACAGCTGTTGTCCTACTATCACCATTCGTTTCTTTATAGCAATCTTCGCCACTTTTCTGACCGTGAGAAGAGTCCCAATTTGATGCTGAAGCTTCACAAACACTGTTAGCTTGTTCCTTGAAAGCAGACTGTAAACCCACTTTTTCACCATCTTCAAAATCGATTGAAGACAGGTCTGATGACGACACCACAGTGAAATTGGATGCAGTGTGCCCCTGATCAGTAACAGAGAGACCAACACTATCACCAAACAACATCACAGATTCTTGGGTCAGACTTTCAATGAGTGTTCCTGTTGATGTACTTGGACATTCACTGACAATGCTCACTCCCCTACTTGTGTCTGATGTGGACACGTTTAATCCCGAGTACAGATCTTGTTCAGTAAAAGAACCTTGACCAAAGCCTGAAGCTTGAGCAGACATTGTGTGAACACCTCCTACATCAGCCGCGCTGCCCACAGAACTGACGTTGGACCATGACATATTCTTGACCACAGGCACTTGGAGACCAGAGCTGCTGCTGACAATGGCACTGCATGAATCAGGCCCAGATGCCACCACTGCACTGGACTCTAAACATAAACTGCTGCCTTGAGAAGCTGGAGGCCTGCTCGATGCGGGACCTTCAGTGCATTCAGCCGTGGCCTGAATGGCTGTAGGACACTGTAAGATTCTGTCTCTGCTGATGTGCCTGTTCATGTCATCCCCGCTACGCTGGACATGCTCATCGTCATGGGGGCTTCTGTCTGAGGAAGATACCTCTGAACCAGACATGGGATCACAACGAAATCTGTCTCTCCCTGCCAGCCTGAACAACGAGGAGCTTGACACACTGGTCATGTCTTCATCGTCTTGAGGAAAAGGCGCAGGCATGGCCAAAGCAGAACCAGAGCTGTGAGCCAACAATATCTCTGGCAGAGCCGACAGTCCTTCAGGAGAACTCTGGCCTACCAGTGACAGAGGGTCAGGTGAGCTATGACCAGCCACACAGCTGGAGTCCACCTGCATACTGGATGAAGAACTTTGCAGACCTCCCACTCCCCCTGACACTGAGAAATAAGAAATCAACGTCCCTGATGAGCTCTGTCCAGATCTGACATCCTCAAAATCCGATGTTGTGGAGACAAGGTCATCAGACGCCTGGGATGCAGATCTTTCGTGAAGTGTCTCCCAGGATTGCTCATTTCCCCCTGCTCAAGTCTATCATCTTCCTTCCCATCAGGTGTAGTGCTGCTAGGGCTTTCTGCCTGGTCCTCAGTGTTGTGTGAGGAAGTGTAGTCAGCACCGTACATCATACTCACAATAATGGTCACAAAGACACCTGCTTTCATCAGTTTACCCTGGGAAGACACTGCAGAGCCACTGGATTTCAATGACTCTAAATCTTCATACATTGTACATTTATTATAATTATTATTATTTTTATTATTATTATCACACCAACATTTTGCAGCATGCCCAAGTGTGCTTCTAACTGTATCTTGCATAATACTTAGTCGTTTATGACAACTCCTGTATGGTGAAAGCTTCTCTGGAAGAAAATACTTTCCCATGTCAGCTGTATGTATAATGTCTCGCATTATTTCACTATCGTCCCTTTGAATGTGAACGTGATAAATAAGGCCAATATGTACAGATGGACTGGGGTGGCATACAGCTGCAGATGACTCTGCGCTCTGCACGCTCTGGGTTTCGTTCTTGTCCGAATGCTGCTCCTCAGAAGTCTTGCGGCTATGGACACTTCCATCTGTTGCCCGGACCTCAAGATTTCTAGCTGCCCTCGTGTTGTTTGGGACTTGTTGGTCTTTCCTTTGTGCTGCAGTCTCCTCTTCATCCACGGTACCTGGACTCTGTTGGTTGCAGTTCTGTGATTCCACAGTGTGACCATTTTCTGAACATACGTCACTCTCCATCACTGAACTGTCTCTATCGCAGTGGGCCTGATCTTTTGCATGCACTTTGTGGATGCTTCCTTGCTCACAGACGCTTGTTCTCGTTGGGTCATCTTCCCAGGTTATTCCATCCCTCCACGATCTGTCCGACTCATCCCCACTTGCACTGGCCACCAGAGAACAATTTTCATCATCACTTGGACTGACAGAATCATTCCTCCCTTGATCCCTCAAAAATTCTTCCTTAACACATGACAGTGCACTGTAATCCTCTGCATATTCTGCAGAGTCCATTGTGTCCTTCGATCTACTTTCACTCTCATAGGATCCTGACTCTCTGTTGCTGTCCTTTTTCTTACAAGCACCGATTCTCCTGCCTGAAGAGTCCTGTGTAGTCCTTACTTTCTCTGCATGCCGTTTACCCGCATGTGTTTCAAGTGCAGAACTACCTTGCCAGCCTGTGCTTCCCTGACCAGATAGTGGAGTCTCTTCCTCAGCACATATGCACTTTTCCCATTTGGCCTCATCTGCTTCATCACAAGTCTGGAGCGGAGACTCACAGGGCTGCTGAGCCTTACTGTGATCAGCACCACAAGACATACCTTCTGTCCTGACACCATCAGGACATTCAGAGTTCACACCCTCTGTCTCCTCCCTTGGGTCTGCATTTTCATCTGATCCTTGACTCTGAAGGGAAGTGGTCTCCAAGCTGCCTGCCTGACCCGAGAGTGATGACAGTACATGATGAACATCATCATCACCACTGATCGGATTCGACACGAGGTATTGCTCCATGTCGACGACTTTCTGTTCACCATCTTCACCAATCACCACGACATGGGATTTGGCCAAGGCCTGTCTGACTTTGGCCAGATTGGCTAAGTCTAAGGAGATGTACAGCCCGTGTGAGGTGCGGAGGGTAGAGGGTCTGCTGTTCACTGGTGATGTCAACGACGACGGACTGGTGACTTCTTGGCATGGCGTCAGTGCTTCAACTGGCTGCTCTGGCCTAAACAGACAACAGACTATGCCTCAACACTGTGATCAAGTTACAGACATAAAACTCCTTTGCATGTGTAGCTACAAAAAGAGACAGGTATATTTGTGAATATCAATACATCATGGAATGTAACCCACTTTTCAGTTTTTTCATCTTCCTAGGCTGCATGCATACA
The DNA here is from genome assembly GCA_018398815.1 of Conus ventricosus. NCBI lineage: Eukaryota > Metazoa > Mollusca > Gastropoda > Neogastropoda > Conidae > Conus > Conus ventricosus. The sequence continues at coordinate 76,423,907 of CM031603.1, forward strand.
TTTCATTTCAGTTATATCAAATTAATACAACAAATAAACAAACAGAAACATTATGGAAAATTAACAGATCAATAACATTTGTTTTAGCTTCCAATCAATGTTGAAAGATGGCGAGTTAAAAACTCTTGCACAACAGTAAACAACAATTTTTCAAAACATTTTTGGCTATTGTGTCATTTTTCTTAAAATAATACAAGTCAAAGTAACAGAAGATAAGATAAGATAATGTTGCTTATAGCCCAGCCGACCGCAAAGGGCCACATCAGGGCTGAAGTAACAGAATAAGGACAATAATGTCAAGTATATACTGAATAAAAATGAACTGCTTTCAAATGCTTAATGGTCCCAAAGTAATGCAGTTTGTTCACAAACTACAACAGAAAAGGAAGCAGATGATGAAGCACACTGAACAGGTGCTCCGCTGAAAGATGTTCTAAGCATGAACTCGTCAAAACCAGAAACAAGCAAACAGTGATATTTGCTGAACCCTTCATCACTACTGCTGTATATCAACTCTGGATACCCCCTACTACTCACACTGACCTGAAGTCCATCCTGGCAACTTTTGCTGGGGGCTCAGAGGAGGAGTCGTTCCCATTCTTCCGTTTGTTTGGCCGTTCTTCTGCACTGTCCTCCGTGTCCTGAGGAAAACCCCAATCCATTTGTGAGTGCAGGTGAATCAGAGCAGTTAAACATCTGGCTACTACTGTTCTTTTCTTTCTGCAGTGCACACACATCCCTTATTTCTCTCCCCACAAACCTAAACTGTTGTACAGCAATTACGCTTATAAATCCCTGACTAATAAACATTCATGTAAGTATGACTTGTTTCCATGCATTGGTTAAACAGGCATGTTAAAAATCATATAATCTGTGTCTAGACTGAGTGACTTTGGGAAACACAGTCACAACCACCTTGCACTATAACCTGGAAGAAAAAAACCCTGTCTAAACAGCAGGTTAGAAGTACTCTAGACATGGCAACCCACTTGCAGAAAAACAAGCACATGTCCAGATGGAAAAAAAAAAACAGAGAACAGTTTGAATAAAGGACTTTCCTTGTTGACAACTATCATAAAATGTCCATCACCATCTTTCATATTGCATAACTAATTGTCAGACTGCAGTTTAAACGTGTTTTCCCCCTTTTGTTTTCATAAATTCAAACATTATGCCTTTAATCCAGTAAATTATACTTTAAAATAAACTTAGAGCATTATTTTTCTCTTTTTATCCTATTTTCCTTTCCTTGAATTTCAAGTTCTAGATTATTCATTGTTATTGAATATGAGTACAATGAATAGGACAAGAGTGAAATCTATACTGTACTCTCACTCTGATGTCATGGGTTTGATCCCTTGTAGTGGCCGAAGAGTAAAGCATGGAGAAGGATTTTTCTGGCCTCAAAAGCGAACATATGTACAGATCTCCTTAGAGTGTATGCGCATGCAGAGCGAGCCGCACGCAAGGCCAGAGCTACCTCCACCTCCACTGTAGCACCCACCCACATGTGTCCCACATGTGGGTGTTCCTTCCGGGCCCAGACTGGCCTCACCAGCCACCTGCGGACCCACACTCAGCGATCTTCCATCTGAGATTGAAGTCATGGTCATCTTCGAAATCGAAGGACGAACAACAACATGCGCATGCAGAAAATCAGATATATGTGGCGTTAAAAATCCTGGCTGTAAACCATGTCCTCTGAGATAAGTTATGGAATATTAAAATCACCGGAATATTACTAGGCTGTTTGGTGAAGACATGAGCCATGCAAACCATTCGCCGTTGTCCACTTCAGTACTATGAGGCAACAAGAAGCCTTTTGTTCAAGCCGCCTCTTATGAAACTTCTTCAACTTCCTGATGAAGGGGGGATAATAAGATGATGACTATGAGTCACTGTCATGTCATGGATAACTGCATACACATCAGGGGTTAGTTGGCTGTTGGGAACCAGATACAGTAAATCCAGTTAACTCTCCAAACAGTAAAATACAAGTCAAGTTGTAGGACATATTCATCCCTGTTGTGAGGAACGCACAGGTGTCTGAAGTACCCCACTGGAGGGTTTGACCCTCACTTCCAAATCATCCCCTATAATCAAAGTGATGACGACAGAGAAACTTTGACCAACTGTTGATTCTGAGCTGGAGGTGGGAAGATGGGAGGATTGAAAATGTGATTTATGAGAGAAGGGTGAGAAGGGGAGAGAACTGTTTGGGGTGAAGAAAAAGGGAGGCAACAGGAAGGCAGCAGAGGATGAAAGAGCAGTAAGGTGGTGGGGGAAAGGGTGGTGGTGAAAAAAAAACCACGTGTAATCTTCAAAATCGCAATACTTTCGCAACTTCTGAAGATTTGGAAGAGCCGGCCGTTGGTGCATAAGACTGCTTCGCCGCCATCTTTGACAAGGTAAAAGACGCAAGACACGCCGGGAAATGTTTTTTTACTGCTTTTGACCGAAACAGCAGCAGACGAAACTTTGCATGTAAGAATTTTCTTTCTTTGATTTTTTTCCCGTAATTTTTTGTAAGGGCCGGAATTCCAGTAATTTTTTTTTTCCCGTAAAAAATTATGGCAAAATCGTAAGGGTAAACAGGTCTGGATACTTTCACATAAGACAGCCACATACCGTTAGAGGATGCTGCGTTGCAAGTTCCTCCCCTCTTCTCTCCTCTTCCAAAGCCTGTTCCTGCTGACGCCTCTCCTCTGCCAGTTTCTCCTGGCATTCTGCCCTCTCCCTTTTTCTTTGCTCCTCTCTGTCTTGTCTCCGCTTGCGCAAGCGGAGGTATCTCTTGTGAACCTGCTCACAAATTTTTATCAACAAGTATTTAGACAGCGGAAGAACTGGCATGAGAACATCAAAGAACGGACCGGGCTCCATACACGTGAGCTGCTGCCGGCGGCTGCTGACAGAGACAGATGGAGAAGGGAGGTTGCGTCTGCGGTCCTCAGGTTTCCCAAACGACTACTTCTGTAGTTATGGGCCTGAGAGAGAGAGAGAGAGAGAGAGAGAGAGAGAGAGAGAGAGAGAGAGAGAGAGAGAGAATGTACCGCTGGGGTACTTGTTTCAAAGAAATGCCCTTTAATCAAATAACCTTTGTCCCAAGAAACATCAACTATCCCCTTCTCTGATGATCCTGTAACTTTGCCTACATCTTTACACTCACTTCACTCATTTGATATACCCTTCTAATTTCATTTAATAAAGACTTCTCACATCAAGACAACTTAGCAGCAAAAACATTTTTTCAACAATCCAGATAAACTGATACAGTGTGTAACCACACAGGAAGAAACCATGACAAACAGTCTGTGTGTTAATGACCCAGAGGTCGACACCAATACAAAGTTCAGAGAGCCAAAGTAACACACTTACCCTGACCCACTTTGGCACAATGTTCTCAGGCTGTTCACACGGGGCCTTCATCATCTCCACACTGAATTCTTCTGCTGTTTCTGGTGCCCTAGGTACTTCACCAGTCCGTTTGTAGCGCTACAAAATATCACCCAAAAAACAAAAACAAAAAATATGGTTAAGAAGTGGTAAATTTCCTCAAAAAAGGCAAATTCAAACCTCTCTTGAATTTTTGTTCATATTTACAGATTTTTTTTTTTTTCACCCTTCTCAGACCAAAATACTCCCAAATAGCAAGAAATATCCAAACAAGAATCATCGCTCAATCCAACTCTAACCTCATAAAACAATTTCCAGCTGCCATCTCTCCCACGACACTGCCTTACTTCTTTGCTGTTAGGAGACTAATTCAATAATTCAACTTTGGAAATTACAACAAAAAAAACTCTTACTGAATCATTACTGTGAACTTTTTACTTAAATGTGACTACAATAGTGAAGGCAAATACCTAAAAAAAAAAAAAAATAAATTAAAAAAAAAATGATGACAGGGAACTGATAATACTGTTCAAAGCACAACTGTACTGAATTGTACACCAGATGAGACAGTCATTGGTGTACAATGCTCCTGGACAGCTAAAAATACACAAAAAAGATACAGTGAAAAGATCTTTGTAGTTTTGATATAAGCTAGACTATGAACCTTACATTACACTGTTTGTTATGGTACGCAATATTATGTGGTGATTGCCTTCAGCCAAGGTAAGGTTCTCACATAACATTCCTCATTCAACTGGAAGGTGTTTGCAAAAACTGAGTCGAGGGACCTCCTATTTTTTTATGATGAATTTGACAACTCAACCCTTTTTTTTTTTTTTTAACTTGCTCCTGAGCCTCATGGTGACTCGATTTGTTCACCTCTTACCTACCCTTCATTTACATTACTCTCATGTGTGTGTTCAATCAGTTTTTCCCTGTACATAATGTGAAACTGTCTTGGAACAGCTTAAATCTAGCTCTGTTATGATTTCCGTCTCACACGCATTTTTCTCAGGTAAAATACAGTCGAATTAGGGCTAACTAAAAAGTCACCAGCGCTGGGTTGTCTTTGGTACCATGGTCACCATGGTGACTGTTCTGTGAAAGAAATGCCAGATGCAGGTGGAGAAATGAAAAAAGACATCAAATGTTGAAAACAAATCATCACACAAGCTCAAGAACTGTTTTCACACAAATGTTTCCCACCCTGTGCCAAAATATGAATTTAAAGGCAGCTGAACAATGAAAATCAACATTTAACAACAAAAAAAGGAGGTGGGGGGGTGAGGGGGTGGAGGAAGGAGCAAAAAGGAGGGTAGGGGGCCCATACCTCATGTTCTGCCATGGTGTTCATTTACATGAGTGTGGCTGATGATGTGGCAAGATGACAACAACAAAAATGGCCATTCATACAATGCTCTCATCCACTGAAATTAAATTCAAATGATCTGGCACTGGCTAATGAGGGTGCATACAGTTTCAAAATTCCTTTATCCTCCACCTCCAACCCTATCCCCTTTTTTTGTCTATCTTGTTTCTTTGTCACCTCCACCTCCAACCCCTATCCCCTTTTTTGTCTATCTTGTTTCTTTGTCACCTCCCCCCCCCCCCCCCTTTTTTTTTCTTTTCTTTTCCCCCCTCTTCTTTATACCACAGTGTTTTTATATGTTTATATGCTTTTGACCAGTGGACGCTTCCTGACAGACAAATGGTGTCATCTGTACTTTGCCAGCGCTCTTCTTGCCAACTATCCTTCAAACACACATCCTAACACACATACAGAGGCACTACCTCACTCCCTGTCTCCCCTGCTCACCCTGACACCTCTCTCTTTACCGTTTCCCACTCCCTCCCTCACCATTCACCAAAGCTATTCAGCAACTCAGCAGGCAAAGGGAGAAGTAAACAGTAATTCAGAAATATGTACACTAACTTCTGCTTCTATAATGATACATTTAAAAGCATGCAATTCAAAGCCAATGCTTTAAATGGTTCTTGGCTTGTTCCGTCCACTGTTTGTCTACATGTGTGCTTGATGAATGTATACCCCATGCCTCACTGCACAGATGCTGTGTGCCTTTAACCTTTTCATGGTGGGAGCCAAAGTCACTGTTGATACGCTCGTTCACTGGCTAAAACTTCCAAGGTCCACCTTTAGCAAGATTCTGGTAGAGAGATCCTTTATCAAACCATTCCTTGCCACATTCCATCTTCAAGGATACCTAAACAGCACACCAGACTGCATGGATTTGTTTCTTTCTTGATTGCCTTCCATCCCACTTGTGTACCCCAGTCTACACTCCCCTGCAAAGACAGAAACGGGAATTCAGCTGCATGCAAGGTGGGATTTAGAAACAAAATACATGCATACACACAAGGGATATCAGTATACAATGGCAGTGGGTGAGGGAGGGTGTGTGTGTGGAGTAGCTGAGTGGAGTTTGTTCTATCAACCCGGAAGAATATAATGTCCAACCTGGATCCTCCAGCATGAATTGAACCCAGAACCCCTGAATTAAGAGAACCATGCTTCATCCACCAAGCCAAGAAACCCCCCGGTTCCATCAACACTTCTCTCCCCCCAAACAGACACCGAGAAAACTCAGTTCAAACCTCAAGGATATCACTCTTCTTGACCTTGCCGCGTCGGAAGCGAGTGGCCATCTGACGCTCAGACCTGCAGGGCATCATATACCGGTGAATTGCTGTGTAAACACTCCAGTTTCTTCGCTTCATGTGCTTGAACTGTTCTTTGCCCAGAACCAGAAGTCTGAAAGAATAAAAGAAAAAGAAAAAGAAAGAAAGGTAAAGGAAAAGAAACTTGCACATGATACATAAAAGGCATACCAAAAAAAAAAGAAATGTGCACATGATGTATAACAAGCATTAGGTTACAAACATAAATGATGGAAATCAAGCCTTTACTTGAGGTACTTAAGGGGTGCAAGCTTCTGTCTGTGGGATGGCATGACTGGACCTAAATTTGACCGACACATTTTTTTTTCTCCTGCCTTCAATGACAAAAATCCATGCTTGAGCAAAGTGACACCATGACTAAGAACTGAACACTCTTTGTCCTGAACACGCTCTATGAAAAGAATGGTTGACTGATGAAATCACCATCAATACCACCATGAACGGCTCTTTGTTAGGCTTCTGAGATGCACACAAGGATTGCCACTTTGTTCTCTTTTCCATCTTTTCCGCCCATGTCTGATGTCTTTAGCTACGTTTGTATCTTTCTGATATTAAAACAGATTACTGCCTCCTGTCACACAGCTGTGTAAAAATGTTCAACTGAACTAAGACATTTAAGTACTAAAGGTTATCTTCTACAAAAGAGACATCGCTGATCAACATATCTTAAGACTCAGTGACCAAAAAAAAAAAAAAAAATGACACTGGGAAAAACGTCTAAACCATTAATATGATGATGATGGACATTATGTGAAAAGAAGATTAGGAAATGTGAATGCGAGTGAACATTACACAGAGGATGTGAATGTGAATGAAACTGTACCAAATGTTTAACACTGGGTCCGTCTAGCCACTGATTTTGGTCAAATGAGACTGAATCAAGGCACAAGACAAACAAAACTGCTGATTTCACAGTTTTTACTGTCGCTTAACCTTTCCACTACTACATTCTCTTGACAAAAATTTACCGAACTACCTCATTATTTTTTCTATGGCACCAGACAAAAAAAAAAACAACTAGGTTTCACTGTTCTTTCGCAACTTACCCATCTTCCCCTGGACTGAACAGATTGTTGTCAATGTTTCTGGCGATGTGCAAAGGAAGAAGTGCTTTTTTTGGCAGCAGAGATGGATACAGAAACACACGACTGGTCAGCATCACGTCCCTTTGAATCCTCAGTAACGCCAGCCGTCTATAACCTGATACGCAATGCAACATGTCAACACACCCAAAATTATTCACACGCAGATACCACTTAAAAGCATGTATGCAAAAGAACCTCCCTTTAAAAAAAAAACCCATCTAGAAATCCCTTAAAACACTGTGTTTGAAAAGGAGTTTTGAATGTAAGGTAAACCCAGAAGAGACAAAAGAAAAATATTCCAGAAAAGGGAATTTGTTTTTTTTTTTTTGTTTTTTTTCTTGCTGTCCCATCTTCTGTGCCACCTCAGTGGCATTGCACCCACATTGTTCATTCCAACACCCCATCCACAGACGCAGCCCCACCTGGCCCGCCGTGGCCCTGGCACCGGTAATCCACAGGGAGCAATCAATGTTAAGCTGTAAAGTGGCAACCCACCGGTGGAGACACCACAGCACTGCCAGGTCACTTTGGTGGTGTTCACAGGCACCTGTTCTGATCCAACATACGCAGGACACCTACTAAACCCCCTACTAACGACAATAATCGTTTACTTGCGGATCCAGAGTGAGTGAGCTCTCCCTCCGGAGGGCACCACCACGTCTGTTCAATGACAGCCCCCATGAACTCGCCGATACCTGTGACCCTGACAGAATCAAACCAAGGCCACAGACCTGGAGAGGACATTGAAACTGTCATCACCATGAGAGTAGGGCATGAAGGGCCACAGAATTTGAGACTTTTTTCATATGCTGATTGATGAGAATGAGGATGTTGAAGATAATGCTACGGATTTCCATTCCGGGCTGAGACTGCATGACAGGGCTGTACTCTACACTTACTTTCATGATATATCCCAGTGTGAAGCCCAAGAGATACAGACACCAGCAGTGCTGGTCAGGAAGTTTGAGCAACACTCTCAGAGACACATCCATTAAGTGGATGAAACTCGACTGTGTGGTCCCAGTCTTCCCAACTGAGCCCATATCAAACTCAACTCTGGGTAGGAGCCAGTCAGGGCAGGTAAATCCCACATGATTCTGATGGGAATCGAACCCACATCCTCCCAGCCGGGAGTCCGCAACGCTAACCACTTTGCCTCAGCGGCTAGTCAGAAAATGGAATTTTACTTTCTTTCTTTCTTTCTGCGTACGCAGGCTGATACTCCTGCAGACACTGCCTGTATAGACAGGCAGTGGAGTTTTGTGTGTATGACAATTTTTTATCCCGCCATTAAGGGGAATTTTACTACTAAAAGTAGTTTTTTTTATATTCTTACCTGTCCAAACAAATGTTTTATCTCCACTTGGTTGGAACAACACCATCCATCAGGATGCCCATAAAAAGATGAAAATGGAGAATGGGAAGCTAACTCTTCCCTTTAACCATCAAGCCAACAGTAGTCTCTCCTAGTGAGTCTGCAACATTATACCCTCAGCGACTGAAATCAATTTTCACCCTTTTTCTAGTGTTTGGGCATGTAAACATATCATAAAACTACTTTCACGAGTAAACTTCCTTTCCTTTATACTTTCCTGTCCAAACAAATGCCTGAGAAACCAAACCAATCCCCAGACTCACATATGTAACAGGCTGACCATAAGTCCCCTAATGCGCAAGCACCAATATATACTTAATTTACAAAGAGTTACATCCCTTCGTCAGACAGAGTCCAGACCAAATCTACGACTATGCAACAATAACTTGGCAACTGTAAAATTTAGCGCACACTTTAACACACAAGACTACTTCAAACTGATAGGTACACACACATAATTCACACACACATGAAAAAAAAACAAATGCTTCCTCTTACACCTATGTACACGCTGCATAAATTCTTTACGTCCTGTTGTCGTGACAGCAGAGTTTGTCTTCTTGCCGGTTTCCCAGCTTTCGTCTTTCCACTGCTTTTCCCAGCAGCCACTTCGCAACTCCCTTCTGGAGCTGCAGTTGCAGAGCCGGTGGTCGAGGAATCCGATCCCGCCGGTTCATCGACGCTGACCTCCTGTGGCAGCTGACGCTCCTCCTGGCGATAGGAAGCCCAGTCAATGTCACGGTTAATGATGTCCAAGGCTCCTGCCAAATTACAGGCACTGAACGTGGACTGTGGGCCGACAGGAGAGACGCTACGAAACTGATCCAGCTCCACCTGAAACCAGCACCAACAATACCATACATTGTTGGCAGCTTACTTCATTCACGTATAGTTGCACGTCTTTTGCCTTTAAGTCTTCAATACTAATTTGATGAGCACTACGACTACAAACCTGAAACTGCCACGAAACAATTACAAATGACACAGTGGTTATGAGCAAATTGGTCTAGAAGGCCTGGGTGAATCTATTCACCACCAAAATTTTGTGTACTTCGCAAAAATAGGATGCACAGGTTGGCTATCCTATTAACTTTTTTTTTGGGGGGGTGCAATGCCATTTCCATAAATGGGAACAGATATGTATTTTCAATTTTGTTACATACTGAGCTCCTTTACCCCATTGCAATGAAAATGAACCTGTATTTCTGTAGTTCCTAACATAGCCCACTAGTGTGTAAATATCAAGAATTAGCCGATTTTTTTTTTAACATGGCAAAAAATAGATGTAATGTTGACAAAACAAAGAATCATTTTAAAAATTCTATTTACAGGGTTCATAGCCTAAGAGCATCCCAAAATTCCCAAACTTTTCCCAAACTTTCAAAACCACTTTCTGGATTTTTCAAAGACCTTTATTTTATTTAAGCGGCCCTAAAACTGAAATTAGGTAGATAAAAGGGACATGTAAATAAGCACAAACACAACAGACAGACAGATTACCTTTTAATAGAACAGTTCCTCATTATCACACCAATCTTCTGGCCTTATTATTGTCTGTTTGTGATGACCCACAGAAAATGTTGTAGACTATTATATTCCTTTTTTTCAGCCACAATGCACTGCCGTTGTTTGAAAAATGAATCAATGGATTCTGTCCTATATGTCACAAGACTTACAATTGTCAATTCCAAAGGCAATCAATGTGTTGTAGTGGAGATTACCTTTTAATAGAACAGTTCCTCGTTATCACACCAATCTTCTGGCCTTTTCACTGTCTGTTCACAATGACCAAAAGAAAATGTAGACTATTATATTCCTTTTTTCTAGCCACAATGCACTGCCGTTGTTTGAAAAATGAATCATTGGATTCTGTCCTATACGTCATTAGAGTTACAACTGTCAATTCCAAAGGCAGTCAATGTGTTGTGGTGGACCACAAGTTCATTTAAAATAAAATGCAAAAAAACTGACACACATATGGGTAGAAGAATTTCTGGCTCTACTTTCCTCCAGTTTTTTCAGCAATGAGCTTGTCTAATTCATTCACAGCCACACGTTTTTCCTGTGATTTCTTCCGCAGTGCGTTGGACTCGGCAATGAGGGTAAGCCTGGCTTTGGTTTCTGCTTCCTCGGCTTTCTTGTTTGCAGAATCCTCAAGGGCCTCGGCATCAGCAAACATACGACTTCGTTTCTTCTTTAAGTCGTGAATTTCAGCTTCTTCTGCTTTTCTTTTTTGGGCAGCCTTTCTTCGCTCCTCTTCCTGCCTCTGCTCCTCCAAGTGAACCTGGTATCTGCTGTATGCACTGGATGCATATGACAGCATTTCCTTGGTGACTGGCACAGACAGCACACTACCAGCGTGCTGCACAACCTGAAAAATGTGTCGTCTGGCTTTCAGGCCCTCTGGCTTCAGATTCTCAACAGTTGTTTCCTTGTTGATACTAAAACCTCGTTCAACTGTTGCCTGGCCATGAGACAACAGCAAGAGTTGCTGGATCACCTTCCAAAGAAGCTGAAAGTCCGAGTTGCCGCCAATATGTTCATGAAACAGACGATCAAGCTGATGGGTGGCCTCCTTGTGATTAAAGTTCCTAAAGCTTTCTTCCTCTTCAGTCAGCACTTGTTGACACAGCTTTGAATATTGCCTCTTGATCATGTCACAGTTTTCAGCCCTGACTCTACCAGCGTCATGAAGAATGTTCAGTGTCTGCTCCAACTCGCGAGTTGCTCTGGCTTGGTCTTTGGTCTTGGTAGAACACATGATCTTTGGCTGCATCCAAGACAAGTTCTGAACAAGTTTGTATTTGACTGGAGCCTTGTCAAGTACTTTTAAAAGCAGGGCCTTGACAAAGTTCCTGCATTCTACTCTAAATGCAAATCTCTGACTGTCTGATGCTTTTGTTGTAAGGATGCTGCGCTTGGCACAAAAGCCAATATCAACTTTACCTGGCTCCCTCAGGTTATCACCATCCCTAAGGTCAACATGCATTACACCTTTGAGTGATCCACCATCACCAAGGACCTCAGTCTTCACAATTTTTGTCATCAGATCCTTGATCAAACTCCCAAATCTTCAAACAGAAAGGGAATCATTGGTCTGTCAGTCTGGTACAGAGACAGAAAAGGTTCAATTTCCCTGGCAACGGTAATAAAGAACTCCAGTTTGGACTTCAGCAGGGGATCGCCAAGACATTTCACCAGATCAGTGAAGGACTTGCAGGTTGGCTGAGTGACTTTCTTGCTTTTTGCCGCAGTACAATATGCAACAATGTTGGGCAGGATGTCAATCACTCTCTGTGCTGGGTCTGCATTCTCCAGCCACCTGATAAATGCATTATAAAACATAATTACTTGCGTGCGCGCATACATACACACACACACGCACGCACGCAAACACACACACACACACACCCTAAACAATCAAGACTAATCTGTTAAGTTTTCATTCCCGCACCATCCAGTGTTGTAGTTACCCTCTGTGTGTGTGTGTGTGTGTGTGTGTGTGTGTGTGTGTGTGTGTGCGTGTGTGTGTGTGTGTGTGTGTGCGTGGTTACATCGTATACACATGTGTATATATCTTTCATAAAGAGAGAGAGAGGAACTTGGAGACACATATAGCAAAAATCTGCATCGTTCACAATCAAACCACCCCTCTCTGCTGACCCTTCTCTTGCAGAAGCAGATCTATGCTCAATCCAGACAAGCATCTACTAATCTATAAAGTCTGATATAGTCAAACACACCTGCGTTCAGAGAGAGAGAGAGAGAGAGAGAGAGAGAGAGAGAGGGGGGGGGAGGGAGAGAGAGAGAGAGAGGGGGGGGGGAGAGAGAACAACTTACAAAGTAAGAGAGACAGAGGCAGAGACAGAGAGAGTAAAAGTAAAAAATATTTTATTAAATTAGTGTCAGGCTTCGGCCCAAATCATAAAAATTGCATAGGCAATAGTAATAATGTTGATAAAGTCTGCATCCGCACAGCTGTTTTTGCTTTATATACTGAGAGAGAGAGAGAGAGAGAGAGAGAGGAGAGAGAGAGAGAGAGAGGAGAGAGAGAGAGAGAGAGAGACAGACAGACAGACAGACAGACAGACAGAGAGCTATGAATTTGAACATACCTGTGTTTGCAGAATTTCATAGGGAATTGTGCTGCTCCAGACACTGCTAGGAAATCCTCTCGTCTTGCCGGCGAATCATGAAACAGGTGGTAGCATGATGAAATCAATGTCTCAAGATCCCAAGGTGTTGCAGCACAACCTGCTCTGAAGGCATTATGCAGAACATGTAAACCACATGTGCCAATTTCTATCATCTTCATGGAAGACTGTTTGGCAATGTCTTCTTTCAACATTCTCTCAAGTTTTTTGTTGACATTAGGTCCGTCCATTGACAGCTGCAACAGTTTGGAGTGGCCAAGGGAAGTCACAAGAGGGTTAAGTTCTTCAAGCAATACTTCAGCAGTAGCATGGCCCATGAATTTGGAGTCAAAGTATCTTGTAAGAACACAATTACGGTCCCAGAATCTGACATACACATCCAACTGTTTTTCCTGGAGATTCTGGTTCAGCGTTTCATCAAAAAGAAGCACATAGTTTTCTGCTGCCTTTACTTGTTTTGTAAGCTCGGACGAAAAATATGGCCCAAGACCAAAAGTACACAAGTATCTTGCTTTTGTTTCTCCACAGGAAAACGCTGCAGCAATGTTGCTGTCAGGAAACATGGCTTGAAACAGCTGTTTCATGCCATCACATGACTTCATACTGTAATGGGATGTTATGCACTTCATTGCCCACAACACCTCGGCTTTCAACACTTCTGTGCCAGACACGTAGGATGCCAAACTACCACACTGTTTTTCTTTCTGCGTCGCAGCTGATGAGACGGGAACCTCTGAAGATGTCACTGGTGCAACAGAGGAGGAGCTGGTTGTGGAAGACTTCTTGCTGTGGATGCCCATGAAGTCACCAATGGGTGCAACCACTTTGTCAATGGAAGCCACATTCTTCTTGTGCTTTGCACCTGAAATGCAAATTTTCTTTTGTGTTTATAAAAGTTTTAATCAAGACACCAAAAATCGTTCTTGTTCATCATCATAGCAATTTTATTATTACTAGTAGGCATAATCTTTATAATCATCACTATCATTATCACTATTATCATTATCATCCCAATTATTGTCACAATTATATGTCTTTAACATTGTTTAAAGAGACAGTGTATGATGTTACTGCTATATCTGTATCAGAAATTTAAAAAAAAATTGTAAATATTGATTGATCATTGTTATTATAAATTCTGTCAATATACTGTTAAATATTACTTAAAATGAATGTTCTTGTTATTGTGAAATAAATACCAGTATCACTTACTGTTTTATATCAATTGCTATTAATGGTATTAACTTTTTAAAAAAATCACTATTACATTTACAATTATGTACTCTCTATATGGAAAGAAATACTATCTTCATTTCACATTAGTATTAATTATAACATGATTATAAGTTCACATGAATATTTCCTATTAGTATTGTTCCCAACCTTTTAAAAATATAGGCCTAATTAAAAATAGTATGAATGAAAATAGTGGGTAGCAGTGGTGGTAGTAAACAGCGTAGTAGTACTAGTAGTAGTATAATAATATCAGAGCAGAAGTTCTAGGAGAAGCAGTATCAGAACAGAAAGAAGTAGTACTAGTAGTAGTTGCAGTAGAGCATGAGGTAATCACCACTTTGCAAATTCTGGCAATATTTGTAACAGTGTTTCCTTCAAAGCGCAGGTCACATGGTCACATTCTTTTTTTTTTTTTCTTTTCTTTTCTTTTAATGGGCAAAAACGTCAACCTGAACAACGTAAAAAAAAACAACAACAAGTAGGTTGAGGTATGGCTGATGGGAGAGCGTTTGGATAGCTTGGATAACTACTGAAACAAAAGGTTCACCAAAAATCATTTTCCGTCTTCGTCTCATTTTTCTTCCTGTGACCAAGAGAATGTGACCGGTGATCCCACGCGATGAACACTGTATTGACTTACCGCCGTTATGGCTGATGAGGGCTCCTTCACCCATCGATCCAATATCGATGTTTTTTCTGCACGCTGCACAGTACGCAGACCGCTTGTTGCCAGCATTTTTCCCCAGCCATCGTTTGTAAGTCGAATTTTCGAGCCACAGCTCGTTGAAAACGCACTGGCCCGGCATTTTGATTTCTCTGAGAGACCCGGATATTCCAAGGGAAGTAACTCGCGTTGCGCTTAAAATCGAGAATTCCTCTGCTACTCAATTCGCTGCGGTTCATCCGATCGCATTTATTATATTTTATAGTTGAAATTTCCTCTTATATGTTAAAATTTCATGGTCCCCGATTTTTTTCGGAGTGAATATCTTATATTGGTGACATAGCTCTAAATTCACAAACTTTCACAAACCATATTCATGTTTTCTTATTTTTCAAAGACTTTCCAGGGCCTGGAAAATAACATCTTTTTTCCCCAAACTTTCCCAAACTTTCCCAAACGCTACGAACCCTGATTTATGTTTGCCCAATATATGAATAGAAAGCAAACTTTGGCAAACTTGAACAATCAAAGAAAGGGAACTAACTCCACTACCACAGTCTGTGTCTTGACAGCAAACACTGATGCAAACATGGCTTTTCTTTTTTACACCACTAAAAGAATTCAAGACATGGACCGTCTGTGAGCAATGTTTGGTGGCCACTACCCCAGTCATGGGCCTTTGCCTATGTGTTAAAACCCAATTCTCAGGAGTTTAAAAGGAAGGAGTCAAGTGGGCACAGAGATGTAAGATTGCTGCTCAGCATGAAAGCAGAAGGGGATAAATGGACCGGGAAAAAACAGATTCCAACTGACGGCTCAGTCTATCAAACTGCTCACTGAATGAAGCAAACTCAACACGCAAGGGAAGTCAGGCAGACTGCAGCTACTGAACTAATGTGACAGCAAATCTGACATCCTTGAATTTTCGGTTTGACATTTCCAGTCATCAAGCATGTTCAACATGAAAGGAGCAAGTCAATGTTGAGGATAAGTGAAGGGAAAGAGAACTCACCAACAACTTCCTGCAAGTGTCTGCCATGGGATGGCAACTGTCACTGCCCTGGGCCAGGACATACATCTGGGTTGTTAACTGTATGTGCTGGAGACAAAACAACAAGAACCGTACGTGCTGGACAAAACCTCCACCAACACCACAACAGCAATGGCATTTGTCAGACATCTCCATACTGGAGCAGCTAAGAGTTTCTTTGTACAGCTGAAATGTATTCACAATATCAAAAGAAAAAGTGCTATATACATCCAAACCCAACTCAATCTATCGAAATACTAAGA
This sequence comes from Conus ventricosus, assembly GCA_018398815.1. NCBI lineage: Eukaryota > Metazoa > Mollusca > Gastropoda > Neogastropoda > Conidae > Conus > Conus ventricosus. The sequence goes on from CM031603.1 coordinate 76,439,804, forward strand.
CGTATGCAAAAGCATCCACACTGACAGTGACTATGAACACATCCTGACACATGATGCACGCAAACACACCAGCATATACTAAAACATATGTGTAGAGCTGATCTAGTGCATATCTGTACTGTCTAGTCAGTAGGTAGCGACATCTCTTTAAAAACTGGGACGCGGCATTAAAGTTTACATGTTGGGAAAAAAAAAGGAATTTTAGTACTGAAAGTAGTGTTATGATATACTTACCTGTCCAAACAAAAGCCTTATCTCCATTTGGCAAGGAACAATGCCATACATCTGGAAAGAAGGTAGCTAGTTATACATACTACCACCAAGTCCACAGGAGTGATCTCCCTTAGTGAGCTCGCAGCATAGCAACCTGATTGAATAAGTTCAATTTTCACCTCTTTACCACCAAGCAAGAAGGAGAGTGGGTGTTTTAGCGTTTAGACAGGTAAGTATATCATAAAACTTCTCTTGGTGGTAAACTTCCTGTTCTTCATACTTACCTGTCCAAACAGATGTCTGAATATTGAAAAGGACGGAACAAGGTCACCTGAGAATCTGTGCAATTCCTCACAGAGGACATGAGAATATGACCAACTGGAACCCTGACCAAGAGCTCAGCACCATAAAGCCCAAAACGGCCCTGAAGGTCTCAGCAATAGAAAGAACTGCAGTCTCGGATGAGTCTGTCGGAATCTTGGTCCAAAGTGGGACTGACATCAAAAGGAGGGGCTAAAAGGAAATCTTGCGGCCATCATTCCAAAGACAGTAACCCAAGCGTCAGACAAGGTGGACTCCTACTGAGTGAAAGGAGTGGAAGAAGTGAGAAAGAGAAGATAACCAGCTCATGAAAAGTTCTTGAGATCACCAAAAGGGGAATTCTCAAACAGTGACGGGCAACAGAGGGGAACCTGATCGAAGTCGTAATGTTCTTTACTCCTTCCACTTCTTCTGTTATGATCATAAACTTGATCACTTAACACATGCAACACAGACAATGAGAACTGGATGAGAAAAGCCAGAAGAAAATATTCAGACTGAGAGGAAAGCTCGTTATCCAAAATAAAACTTACAACCAAGGTCATTGCTGAAGCAACTGCCAAAGGATAGACTGCTCTCATGCTTACTGAACGGCAATACTAAATGAGAATTAATGAAAATGAAGGACAAACGAAAATGAAGGACAAACAGACTGTCACTTATCTCCTAAAAAAGGACACGACATGGATGTGTTATGGAAACAGCATATCCTGCCCAGAAGATGAATGAATGATACAAACAGGTAGTTTAGCTACTCACTCTTGAATTATTGAGTTGCCATTAACTAAAATTCTGAAAGACATGCTCACAAACAATGCCATTGAGGAAAAAAAAAAACTACACAATTAGCCAGAATAAAAAGAGTACTAAGATACCATCCAAAGGCTTGCTCATGAAAAGACAAAAAATGAAAGTTATTAAACAGGAGCAGTTCCTGCTAAAGTGACCGACTGGCAGTGATGTTATGCTTAGTAGTAGGAATGATTTCTGGATCCTTTCCACATGAAGAATACAACTAGGTAAAACATGTCATAAGTAAGAGCTGTTACAAGTGTCAAAAAATAATGGGGCAGGAAGTGCGACGCATACCACTGACCATGCATTATTGACCACGGTACTAGCCAGCAGAAATTCAGAATTCTGAACAGAAACATCATCATAAACAAAATATTCATAAAATTAACCCAACATCCTCCTCTTACACATCTGACTCATGTTCTTCCGCATCCCATTGAACGGAAAAGGATAGACAGTTCTCTAACTTATTGAACAGCATGATCAAATGAGAACAGTCTATCCTTTAAAACAGACTGTCAGAGTCTGCCAATCCCCCCTACCGACGACACCCGGGGCTCTTGTACCACAGATTCCCCTTGGACGCACACCATCCTGGTAGATCTCCAAGCATATACAGCATTGCAGTGGCAAATTTGTGGCCTTCCTGGTACGCTTTCTGAACCCAGCCACTCCTCATTTACCATGAGCCAGGGGGGAAGAGAGCACAGAACGTGTAGAGGAAAACGCTGGCCTGTCTCCCCTAATCCCAGGATCGCTGACAAAACGGTGTGGCAGGGGGCATAAGCCACAGCCCTTGCCAACACTGACGGACAATCATGTTACAAACCAACACCAAAAACTCAACACCATGTTCAGCCAGACCAGCCCTTTTCCCGATTGACAAGGTGCGAACGGAGTACAACCAATCAGGGTACAATGTTGTAAGCCCAATAAGGGAAATCACTCATGTGGACTTGGTGATTTTAGGTAGAGTTAGCTCTCCAGTTTTACTTTTTATGGGAATCCTGATGCGTGGCGATGTTCCTTGCCAAGTGGAAATGTGGCATTTGTTTAGACAGGCAAGTATAAAGAAAAGCGATCAAGCTATTCCTGCTCCCAGGCTCAGATGCAACAAGTTCATTAAAAAAAGTACACAAACAAACAATATGTTATATCCTAAGTTAATATGAGGCTCACTCATAAAAGCATGGCTGGGAAAAACTGACCTTTCTCATGTGCTCTTCAATGAGTTTCACTTGACTTTCCAGCACCATGGGATAAGCACCTGCCAGACCCATCACAGGTGGAGGTTTCTGGGCATTTGGAGGTACAGGTTTCTGGCCATTTGGAGGTATCTGTAACTTCTCACTGAAAGGTATGATTATAAACAGCTGTAATGAAACAACACTCTCAGTGCAGGTCATTTCAGCATAAGTATAATTACTGTCAAACTATACAGACTAAGAATGCATCGATGGTGATATTCGATACAATTTTTTTCCGATGAGTTTAGAATATAGTGCGACACTTTAACCTCTTCACTGCGCTGTTGACATACAGTGTCCGTCATGAAAAGTGCCGCCTGCAATGCGCTGTTGACGAACATTGTCCGTCATGATTCAACACTCTTTCTGTTTCGTCCAGCATTGCCGAAAATCCCTCTATTTATGATTTGATAAGCTCCCTTGACCACTCTTTGCTTTTGGTGTACCATTTGTTCAAGGTAATTGGTTCATTTACATAATTTATGACGATCGATAAGCAAGGTACTGTGAAGTCCTACTTTCAGTATTCGAAGCCATGGCTGGCCCACGATGAAGCTATACAGTTGCAGAGGTTATTTACGAAATTTACCGAGATGAAGATAGTGGAGATGAAGATTTTGATCCAGCTGGCATCGAACTTCGTGAAGTTGATGCTAACGACCCAGAGTTTGATCTGGAAGTGGAAGAAGCTTTGAGTTAGGATAAGATAAGATAATGTTGCTTATAGCCCAGCCGACCGCAAAGGGCCATATCAGGGCTGTCACCACGTTAAAATCAACTCACCAGTCATATAAAAAAATTAAAAAAAACCTTTCATACATCTCGTCAACTGACATCGTCTAGAAACGCACCAGAAACTTTGTTAAAAATCTTTCTTCCGTAAAATCTTAAATCAGATGAAAAATGTTAATCTCTCTCAAGAAGCTTTGAGTGACTCGTCGTCTGAGTCAGACTCAGAGCATGGAGATCCAATAATTCAAGACGCAGGTGAGTGTATTTGAGAGATTCATTTAATTTTATAACATAATGGTGTTGTTTTTCTTCTCAGTATAATTATGAATAGAACAACCAAGTATGTGTATTGTATGTCTGTACCGCTGATCGGGGCCGCATCAGCGAGCGAGCCGGTCATCAATGACCAGTGTGCTTGACCGACTTTCAAGGCGTTGGGCTCGTGTGCCAGTGTCAGTCGCTCGCTCGCTCTCAGTCACGCTGCGTATGTTTGGTTTGCTTGTGGTTTACAAGTGTTTCTTACCGATGTGTGCCCAACTCTTCCCTATGGCCTGTGTGTGTTCGTATGAGGGGCAGGGTGGAGTAGGGGGAAATGTGTGTGTGTGCGTGGGTAAGTGTGTATGTGTGTGTGTGTGTGTGTTGATGATACTTTTTCTTGAAAACAGAAAGCACACAGTGATAAATAACACTGATCTAAACAATGTTGCAGTGAAGTTACTTGTTCAGAAGCATAACTCATTGGATTGTTTGCAGTGTTTGCTTGATGAAAATGAAAGGGGGCGTGGCATGCTAATGACCCAATTTCAGTTTGTGTATGTTTGTTCGCTTATAGTGTGTATGTGTTTGTGAATATTTTCATAAACTGAAAGCAAGAGTAGATACGAAAAATTGCTATCATTTTGAAGTGATTTTGTATGCTGTTTATTTGAGTTTTATTGGACTAACAGAAGGGGGTGTGGCTTGTTTACACTGTGTGTGTGTGTGTGTGTGTGTGTGTGTGTGTGTGTGTGTGTGTGTGTGTGTGTGTGTGTTCATGTGTGTGTGTGTGTGTGTGTGTGTGTGTGTGGTGTGTGTGTGTGTGTGTGTGTGTGTGTGTGTGGTACATTTTCTTTTTATTTCATGAAATATTTCTGTAGAAAATTGAACTCTTGCTTTCAATGTGTTACAGCTAGGCTGATGCAGCATGGAGATGATGTTCAGCCTGGACCTGCTGGTGCTGGGCCTGTTGCTGGACTGCTGGTGCTGGATGCAGAATGCACACATTGTGTTCAGGAAGGATGGTCACAGCAGCTTCTTCCTTGACTTCCAGAAAGAAGCCATGAATGAGATGATTTTTGGCGACAAAGATCCAGCTAATGCTGAGGACGACCATGCTGTCAGGTTGTGTGCTCGACACTTCATCGGTGTGCTGCCCCCTACCCAACATAAAGCACGGCCATCAAAGAGGTGCTGTGTCTGCTGGAAGAAAGGGCAGAGGAAAGACACCAGGTATTACTGCCCAGACTGCCCCAGCAAACCAGGATTGTGTTTGGAAGACTGCTTCTGGAACTATCACACTCAGTGTTTCTACTGGCGATAGAAAAACTGGGAGATCTACACACCTTTCGTTCTTTGTGTGGCTAGGCTGTGGTGTGGTGTGGCTGGACACTGCTTCATGGGTCTTTGTACACTGTATAACTCCAACACAAAGTGTGCTATAAACTGCTGTGAGGTCAGCATCATCTGATTAGATCATGATTGACGTCTTCATTTCTTTATATTACGTTTCAAGGAGTTCATGTGACATTCCGGCATACCATTTCATTATATTTTTATTACAAACAGATTTTTCATTTTTTTTCCTTTCATATGATATAACTTTTATGTAGCTATCTTCAATATCTTCTGAACTATAAGCAAATGAAAGTCATAGGCGTGATTTTTGTGTTTTTCAGAATTCTACAGGTGACAGAAACTGGGAGATAAACGCCTTTCATTCTTTGTGTGGCTAGACTGTGCTATGTTGT
>CM031603.1:76450117-76470117 GCA_018398815.1 Conus ventricosus
GTGTGTGTGTGTGTGTGTCGTGCGTGCGTGCGTGCATGTGTGTATGTTGTGTGTGCACATGCCTGCATGTGTAAAAGATGGAGAGAAGCAGACAGAGGAAATGATACATACAAACATATACATATATATCTTACAAATCCAATAAAATTACTAATAACAATATCAAGTCCTGCTCTCACCTGAGACTGCACAACACCATCACTCAATGACCTTGGGGTAGTGGCATCATTGGACACTTGTGACACAATGCTACACTGGCTGAGTTCAGTGTAGACAGCAGGCGGTCTGGGTGTGGTAGGGGTGGAGGGTGCTCGAAGCAGTGGAGAGTTCAATGGGAAAGGGGAACCAATCTCACTAACTTTGGAGGAGACGACGCTTTCATCGTCACTTTCCAGCTCCTGCAACACACATTTCAGAGTCAGTGACAGCTCCTTTTCTTTTCTGGGTGGACTGGAAGGTATACTTTTGAGTTTTGTTATTATGTGTTAGAACTGTGTCTAAAGATATTGATTATGGCACTGGAACATTCCAGAGTCAGTGACAACAGCCCCTTTTCTTTTCTGGGTGGATTGAAAGGTATACTTTTGTTGAGTTTTGTTTTCATGGAAGACCTGTGTCTAAAGATCTTGATCATGGCACTGGGACATTTCTGAATCAGTGACAGACTCTTTTATTTTCTGGGTGAATTGGAAGGTGAACTTTTGAGTTTTATCATCATGGAAGACCTGTCTAAAGATATTGATCATGGTACTGGAACCCATGTCAAATGATAAGTAATGTGCCTATATCCACAGATTCAAAATGAGTAAACCTTTTGCATCTTTTGAGTGCATGGAAAATACAAGTAACACAAAAATATACACACTTGATAATGGCTTAATTGCAAATAAAATAAAACTGTATTATCGATTAAGTTAACTGCTAAAACAAGAGTGAGGATAAAACAAATGCTTTTTGACTTTTAATCCCTAGCTTTGATCATAATTAGACACCCTATCCAAATTTTTCTGATCAAATTCACTTGAATTATGTTGCCTTCCCTTCATAAAACACATTACGAAGACTGAACAATGATTTAAATCACCACTCTTATCTTGACATCAAAAGTCCAGTCAGCTCAGTGCCCTCCTTGCCCTGACTGGTGTTCCAGTTGTCTGATTTCTGCCCTGACTGGTGTTCCAGTTGTCTGATTTCTGCCCTGACTGGTGTTCCAGTTGTCTGATTTCTAGTCTAGTATTACACACAGTGCTGAAAACGTTAATCTAAAACCAACAATACGCTGTGAGCTCTGTATCCTTTGTGAACTGGAGGCCATTTCGCTTTTGGTCTGCTTCTTGCTTCAAGAGCTGGTCTCTGGTTGTGAATTCATTCAGCCACTGCTGCCTGTTGTTTGTGGTTTGAATGGTAATCACTTTCAGTTTTCACTGTTGAAGGCAACTTCTGTCACCACTATAGTCATAACACCACTGACCAATCAACTCCTCTTTCTTTAAAACATCCAATCAAATCAATTTTTCTTTCTAATCCAGGAAATTCACAGGAAAACCTTGAACCAATGCTGATTTAAGTTACTTCAATGGCTAAAATGTGTGACAAGAATGCAAACTGTACTTATCCTTTGAATAATTGTATCAACGCACAACATATGAATATGTATCCTTACAGGACTGCATGTGTGACAGGGTCACATGTGTGTGTGTGTATGTGTGTGTGTGTGTGTGTGTGTGTGTGTGTGTGTGTGTGTGTGTGTGTGTGCGAGAGAGAGAGAGAGAGAGAGAGAAAAGAGAGAGAGAGAGAGACAGAGAGAGAGACAGAGAGAGAGAGTGTGTGTGCGTGCGTGTGTGCGTGCGTGCATGCGTGCGTGCGTGCATGGTGTGTGTGTGTGTGTGTGTGTGTGTGTGTGTGTGTGTGTGTGTGTGTGTGTGTGTGTGTGTGTGTGTTTGTGTGTGTGTCTGTGTCAGTGGTTTTGAGCAAATATATCTTATCCTGCATATTTGTAGATATTGATGTGCACTGAATCAGCAAAAAAATTGCGTACACTTTGAACAGACAGCTGTAAAATGGAACATATTTTGTGACGATTTGTTTACAGAAAGGGAGGGGGGCTACTTATCTAACTACAAATGCGTTCAGCTTGCTTTGCATAAACCAGTTTTGTAAATAATACAAAGGTGATCCTTTATCACCTTGAACAACTGTACCTGCACATCACCATCCCTTTGGTCAAGATATCCACAAAGGTAAGCAGCCAAACTGACTGCCCGAACCTTCAATGTGGCTAATTCATGTTGATTGTGTGTATGACCTAAGATAAAACACATCAAGTAAGAAACCTGTGTTCTCTAGTACCATAGCTTTTTATTTGAGCATGTTTCACAAAATGACTTATTTATCCCGCTTTATTTAATGCTAACTTGACAGTAATTTTTGATTGAATTAGAACTTAAAAGATTTTGATTTTGAGCTTTTCTAACTAAAAATGTAATTCAGTCCCACTGCCTTAAAAAATTGTGCTATGGAAGGACAGACAGGTGTGCAGATGACAGCATATCTGCAGCCAAAACAGGTCAGATCTTGCAAACAGATAAGATACAAGGACACTAAGATGTCGAAAACAAAATTTCTCTCCTAGAAAAAAAAATACTATGCATGCGCGAATAGAACACATTCAGTGCATGCACTGCCAGCGACTTACTGCCACATCTTTGCTCGGCTCATACTCATCGTCCTCTTCATCTTCCTCCTCAGCAAACTCCACATCCAGGATGCTGGGTCCAGCAGTGGACGATTGAGCCAGCTGCACTGGGGACACTGGCCAAAGCCTGGCGTCCTGGATAGACAGACGATGACACAGCAGTCATTGTCATTTCTGTTTGTTTTACAGCCTGCCATCTCAGCACACAACTAATCATAGTACAGTTTGTCGCTCTATTACTCTTTTAAAGTCGGACTTCCTGGATAGACACAAGACCATTATTTATACGGAACATCAGTAGTAACTAAACTTTTCCTCTCTATAACTCTGCACAGCCTGGCATCACACACACACACACACACACACACACACACACACACACACACACACACACACACACACACACACACAGTTATACAGTGCATCAGTGTAAATTATGTTTTCTTCTCTATTATTCTTTGAAATCTTGAATACAAGATATACACATACTGTTCAAATTATCATTTTAAATAAAGCAAACAATACTCATTGGCAAAAGGAACACAGGTTTTGTATTGCATATTTGTCCCAATATTTCATTATCATCATGAGCCCCTGGTTGAAAACTTGCCCTGGTCAGGCTCAGCAATGTCTAATGTTACTGTTATGAGAAAAGTCCATGCAAAAACCTGCTGCGCTGCTCCAGGGACAGTGAACAAGATGGGTTCATTGTGCTGCAAGTGCTTAGACAATCAAAGTGCTGACTGCCATTCTATTTATCAGTTAGCACAACTCTCTATGCCTTCCTTATAAATGGCAGCAGTCATATACTTTTTGGCTACTTCTATAAACCAGCTCTGCAAAAGCTGACGGGCCAGCTGACAACAGGAAAGCCACCAAATGATATCACAAATGCTTCTGGCATACACCCATCAACAATTTACCACTTCTGGTATTGATTCCTGGCATTCACTTGGCTGGAAGTGGAAGACCCTTTGTAACAACTTGAGGAGATGATCACTGGATTCACCTACAGCAAGTGCAAGAATCCATTTCAGACTGCAGCAGCAACAGCCAGAAACGTTGTCAGCAACCACAACAGGCTGATAAATGAACACAGTCCAATGTCCGCTGACTGACCAAGGCCTACGCTGCAGACATGCTGCAAGAGGACCTGTGATGACAGCTCAGTGCTGGCAGGCCATGCCACAGTTTGGCCAACAATTCCTCAACTGGATGTCGCGGCAGTGACAGACCATTCCGTTCACTGATGAAAGTTGGTACTTAAGTCGGCAATGCTGATGGCCGTTTCAGGATTGGAAGAAAAAACTAATGAACAGTGTGCAGCCAACAATATCCAAAAACTAGATGCCTGAATCAAGTCTTGTGACCCATTGTCTTCCAAAACATTTGTGCAGGATGAGGCCTGAATCAAGTCTTGTGACCCATTGTCTTCCAAAACATTTGTGCAGGATGAGGCAACGACACCATAATGCAACGCTAAGTCAACCAGGTGTGAGGCCAGCTGTTATTCCTTTCTTCCAGTGACACATGAACTTCACTCTGCAGCAAGACAAGGCAAAGCCTTACACTGCCAGACTTTCTGCAAAGTTCCTGCAGAATCATGACATTACGGATAGGCAGTGGCCATCACACACCCCAGACCTCAAACCCATTGAACATTTTGGTGATGCACTGCAGCAAGTCTACCAACATGCAAACTAGGCCAGGACCACCAGCAGCTTTAGAGCACAGCCATCGCAGACATCCGGCCCAAAGTGCACATCACCATGGTGAATCATCTTGTCCATTCAATGCCAGCAAGATGTCTTGCAACCATCCAAGCTAAGAGGTGATGGGGGGGAGGGGGGGGGGACACGCTCACTTACAAGTGCACTTGTTTAATACAGCTAATGACAGAACATTGTTTTTGCAATGTGCACACCACAAACAGTGAAATGTTTAAAAAATTTTGTGTCTAAAATTTAATCTATATTTTGCTTGAGGAAATATCACAACATGGAAATTGCATTTCTTTTGTCCACATAACAAATGCTGTTATTTCAAATGTCCACCAACATAATCATCTCTTAACAGCTTTTTTAAGATTGCAGTCTTTTATGTCATGAACAATTTCAAAATAAACAAGACTGAACAATGGTAACTGCATCACCATCAAAGAAAATATGAATAAAATACTGAGTGCATAGATAAATCAATCACAATTATGTGATGATCATAAACATAAAACAGAACAGTGTTTTAATGTAAATAATACTGAATACTAAAGTCTTCTAACATGTATTCCATTCATATGCTTCTAACCAACCTTCTGTTGTTTACTTTATCAAGTTACTGTGTTTACCAATTTGTTTTTATTCACAGATTTGTAATGACTTATTCACTCAGTAAATGGACTGTATGAGCTCATGAATACATGGGAGCATTATCATTATTTATCACTTATCAGTATCATCATCACTATCATTAATGTAATCTAATCAATATCATCGATCACATACTTTTCCCTTTTCAAGGACTTCCTTCATCTTGGAGCGGGTCAGTTTCGGTTCAATGACGTTACCATCACCCCCCTCGACATCACATGCTTGAAGCTTTGTCTTCAGCATTTCTTTCACCAAATCATGGTCAGCACCGTCTGCAACAGTACAGAAGAACACTCTTCAGAATCAACTGTCTAAAAAATAGCTGTATACTTTTACTATGATTCATAATGCCTAAACGAGCATTTGTAAGGCACTAGCCAGCATCATTTTAATATTTCTCATGAAAATTGTAGTACAAATAACAACAATGACTGATATTGTGTTAAGATGCTATCTATCAAATACACATTGAATATGATAATTATTTATTAAGATGTTGGATTTTATAACACAGCAAATAAATATATGAAGCACAAAACAATAACAACAATATAATCATCATTTACTTTTATTTTTCATTTTTGTTTGATTCTAACTTGCTTATATTTCATCCCACAACAGTCTACACACTGAAAATCCCTATTCTATTCACCACAGTCTGCTGCCTGTCACTAAGACCTGATAGGTATTCACTTTGTAAGCTCTGGATTGCACACATCCACTGTAAATGAAGGTTCCTGCTTCAGTCAGGGTTAAACCAGTGAAAGAATGGAGTTAATTTTGACACTATGCAGCTTTGGTAATATGCATGTGCTCAAAATGTTGAATTTTCTTTTTAAATACTGGGAAGAGTTTCTTAGTAGATGCTACTGGTCAAAAGCTGTGGAAAGTTCTTCAAAAAAAAAAAAAAGAGAAATGAAAAGAAAAAAAAATTCTCTGACTTACAAAATTGTCGAAGAAAATCTCACTTTCAAATCAAATAATCAACTCAACCAAGCTCTAAAAGCAGTGTCTTGCATAATTACACTCAATCAGAACAAACCCTAATGACACAAACACTGTGATTTACTAGCAGCACTTATAGTCTCCTCTGGAAGACAATTCTCTTGATGCTGGACTTTAGAGAGAGCTCTCCTTGTGGACTGAAGGTGCTTGGACTGGGACAGAGTGAGAATGTCAGTTGTTGTAGGTGTACATAAAGTCTTTATCAAGTATAAGCAGCATGCAACAGATGCCTCCGAATACTTTTTGCTTGATTTTTTCCATTGTCCAATTACAGCAGGTTGCAGGGGTGCTGTGATGAATGCTTATGCAGATTTGTTGTACTGATGAGACCACCCCAGCTTTTAAGTTGTGCAGGTTTCTTTGGTCTGCCTCTAGGACATACCTACACCAATGTGTGCTGTTGAATGATCTTGGATAGGGTTAGGGCCATTTCAGGATACATTGTGGCTCTGATCTGCGAGGCAAGGTGCTTGCCAGGCAGCTTAGATACTGACTTGCTACCTTGACTTGCTACCTACACTTAATCATTTGTCTTGTCTGTTAGTCCGTGTCCTTGGCGGTAACTAACCCCTTTCTTTCTAATTTTTTTCATGTTCTTTATATGATGTGCCAAGAATCTGTTTGAAGTATTCTCTCTCAAATGCCTGGATTTTTCACTGAGGATCTTCCATCAGCACCGTTTCTCACATCCATGAGAAAAGATAACACAACCTGTCATTTGTAGATTCAATCCCCAATGAGAAGCTGGCAGACCTGGTTAATTTAGTTATAAATACTACTATATAAATGAATTAATGATTTGAGAAAAAATAAGAAAATCATGATGACCACAGTCCAGAAAATTACAAAGACATCCTAGGCATTTCAATACAAATCTTGCTTCTTGTTATGAATTCCTGCACACCAATGTAACAAAAGTGCAACATAACAATTACAAATCAATCTAAAAGCAGAATTATCTTTTATTGTCTGGATTAGATCAAAGAAGTATTCTGATCTTTTGTTAAGTTCAGTAAAGTAACATCTTTGGAGACTGTTTTCTCTTCTTTATTTTAGTAAGGACGTGCTGTCTTTTTCCTTCCTTTTCCCCATAAAATCTGTCAATACCCTAATTTAACTAATATATACAGCGCCTTCTGTCTGTCTGTCTGACGGTGTCCATTTTTTCTTGTTCCTGGTACAAATCCAGTTTTTGCTGATCACCAAATTTATCATGACACCTCTTTGGCATAGTGTACAGATTAAGAGTGAATTCCTTTTGAACTAGCAAGTAGCATTAATTGCATGTTTAATGTGACAAAATATGTATATATAACAAAGCGAAACAATGCTGACGCTTGAACTTGAAGCACGTTTCAAGGACAGGGGAAGGAAGGGGAAAACAGGGGAGGAGGGAAAGTGGGGACTATAAAGCTGGAAGGATGACAGAGGGAGGAATGAAGACCTTGTATGAGGTGGGGGTGGAGGAGGACAAAGGGTGGAGGAAGAATGGGGATGGAGGAAGAGACAGGGAGGAGGGAGGACAGTGGAGTGGTGAGTACAGCTAGTATTTATAATAAGTTGCCCCTTTGACTATAAGCTTAAAAGAAACAATTAAAGTAAACTTGATGAATGAATTTGAGACTTCATCTATACATGTCCATGATAAATGATAATTTAGCATCTAACACAGTAACAATACATTACATGATTCAAATTTATGTCTTAACTGAAACTAAACAGTGAAACTTACCCAAATAATACTTTTCACATTAGAAACGGACAAGTTGTTTCTGGCACTGCCAGCTGCAATGGTCTTTTCCAGCTGCTCCTGGAGAGGAATCTGGAGTGGGATCCCTCAGCTTCCTCACCACCTTCATTCACACTGACAGTCAAGGCTCCATCCAATGCACTGCCATCTTTGTCTGAATGGTTACCATCTCCATCCAAGACCTCCATCTCAGACAACGATTCCCATTCAGAATCAGACTGTTCATTTTCGGCTTCTTTTATTAGGCTGAAAGAAAATAAACCAACAGTCACCAAAAATTTACAAAACCTGATTAATCTCCCGTCACGCATTTCCCCTGTTCAGTACAATATTTTACATGAGATCACGCAATGGTACATCAATTCAATATATTCCAAGGGCACAACTGGGTGTGGACATGCAAAGATTCCATACATTCCACATTCCCCAGTCCACATCATTCCCTCTCTGATCACATTCCTCACATTCTCGTCTGGAAAAAAAAAGAAAACCTTATGAAAGAAAAAGGAGAACTGAGAAATCTGACACCCCCCCCCCCCCCCCCCCAAAAAAAAAACAAAAAAATTATAGCCTGGGGGCAACACATAGCAAAAATGCCAGCACATGCCAGCTAGATAATGCAGACAATGTGGGAAGTTTCTACTCTGGATGGAAACAACATTCCTGGATCCTCCTCTTCCAGTTCCACTAACTACTACTACCACTTACTACAAATTGTCATGCAGAATTTACACATTTCTTATTGCACAAATTATGATTGTTTGTCGGATCATAAATACATAAATTTCAAAGTAACAGAACAACAGTTAAGCCAAAACATCCAAATATTCATAACAAATTGATTCACATTGTGTACCCAGTCACTTCAGCTGACACTTTTCACACACACACACACACACACACACACACACACACACCACATACACTTGAGTCAATTTAGTAATTTTTGTAAATCTTTAAACAGAAGTATCATCAAAAATAGTTCCAATTAATACTTTCTCCTTTGGTGGTGCTGCTATTGTTGTTGCTCTTGTTGTTGTTGTGTTTGTTTCTTTGTTTATTTAATGTCATTTGATCTCTGAGTATATTTTCACTTCCATTTTACTTTGAAGTGTATAAAGGGAAAGTAATACACTTGTTGTAATTTGTTTATACATCACAATATGATACAGATTTTAAACCAAAGAACATTTGATTCTTCACAAATAATTGTCATCAACTAAAGGAGGAAACACACTAGAAGCAGTATTAAAAAAATAAAAAATCTTGCGAAAGGTCATATAATATCTTCTGAAGGTCAATGTTCATCAGCTAATGATGCACAATATCTAAGCACTTGTCAACAATGTGCCTGCAACACACAAAGCTTCTTACCAATAGTCATAATACATACCTCAATCTCCTTCTGGGTTCTTTGCTCTTTAGTAATGATACCTTTGCTTTTTTAATCAGTTGTTTACACTTTCTTCTCCGATTTATGCTCATTATCTGACCAGATCTCTTTGTTGCTTTGTTTATTGGTGTTGATGAGAAAAGTTCACATTCAGTTGAGCGTGTATGGCTTATCATCTTCCCTCCACTGGGTGAACCATCACTGTCACTGTCAGTTTCTATGATAATATCACTGTCCGAGTCACTTGCGTTTTCCTTTTCACACTTCACATCTACTCCTTCTGTAACAGCAGTCTTTTGAATGTCCGTTTTACATTGGTTCTTGGTGCTACCACATAATGGTCTGGATGCCGAGCTCGACACTTTCTTGGTATTCCTCATGTTTTGGCTGCCTTTTCCACTACAGGCTGGCTTGGCTGGAGCTTTACTTCTCTGTCTATTTGAATTCCTCATTTTGTTACGTACACCGCCAAATTATAACCTCAAACCACAGCTTTATGATTCAATTGTGTGTAAAAAACGGGAGAGTGTGCTCCGTTTCAAAAGTACTTCTTTGAGAACATTCTCAATCTCCTCTGGATTTCATTTCACCACTACACCGGAAATACACGAATACACGACAAATCCAATCATCAAAACAAGTAATGGCAGAGCCAGTTGTCTCAGTCTACAGACAACTGTGGTTTGGCTGAGCAGTTCCAGGGACTGAGAATTTGGGATGAGAGTCAATCCGAGAATCAAAATATGTCACTCGTTTTAGTTCGTTGAGGAAGTCAATATGGCTGCACTGGCATTCAAATTCAGAGCTCGACAGCTTGACATGTGAGGAGGATCATCCCCTTGTTTATACCCAATTGAGCCTTAGCGTGCAACTATTTTACTTCTCTCTGCGTCAACTTGCTAGTCATTATTATTACTTTCAATATTTGAGACACTGCGCCATTTTGTTTGATTCAAGGTAACAATACTTAATAGCTTGTACAGATTAAGAATATTAAAATCTGGGAACAAATGTGCCTTCATTATCTTCTTTTTCCAGTTATCATCCAGCGTTATCAGGGCTGATTCGCGGAGAGTGTTTCGGGATTCTCATCAAATCTCATTCCACTCATATCCTTTAGAAGAGATGTCATAGTATCTCACTTCACTTTATAAGAGATGTCATAGTATCTCACTTCACTGATAATAATTTGTTTGCAGTATGCCAGCATGGCTTTCGTAAAAAAAGGTCTTGCATATCACAACTACTTGAAGTTATGGAAGATTTAGTTAACATGCTAGAGAATAAGTACTCTGTTGATATAATTTACCTTGATTTCCGTAAAGCTTTTGATACGGTTCCGCATGAGAGATTATTGAAAAAAATGGAAGCATACGGTATAGTAGGTAAGTTGCTAAACTGGATTAGAGATTTTTTGTCAAATAGAAAACAAAGAGTAAGAGTGGGTAACTGTATGTCAACAGAGAAAGATGTTATGAGTGGTATTCCCCAAGGGAGCATTTTAGGACCTGTACTGTTTACTATTTTTATAAATGACCTTCCAGATGAGGTAAATAGTTTTTGTAAAATTTTTGCTGATGATACAAAAATATATGACAAATCAGATAACTATAGTAGTCTGCAAGAAAATTTAAATTGCCTCCAAAACTGGTCAGACAAGTGGAATCTATATTTTAATGTTGAAAAATGTAAAGTTTTGCATGTTGGCAAAAACAATCCAGAACATGAATACAACATGAAAATAGATGGTGGAAATAGGCTGGTACAGAAATGTGAGGAAGAAAAGGATCTGGGTGTAATCTTTGATAAAGATTTACTTTTTGATACTCACATTCAAAAGTGTATAAATAAAGCAAACCAAATGATTGGATTAATAAAAAGAACTTTTATTTACCTAAATAAAGAAACGTTTTTAAAGTTATATAAAGCTATGGTTAGACCGCATCTTGAATATGGCAATATAATCTGGTACCCACACTTGAAAAGACAGTCAATAGCAATCGAAAGAGTACAGAGAAGAGCTACTAAAATCTTGCAAGAATGTACAAACATGTCTTATACAGATAGATTAAATTACTTAAATTTGCACTCTTTAAAAGGCAGACGTATTAGAGGGGATTTGATTGAAGTGTTCAAAATATTTCACCAGCAAACGGACATACAGTGGGACTATTTTTTTGAGACTGTTAAAACAGATAGAACAAGAAATTCGGAAGGCAAAATATTTGTTAAGCAGTTTCATACTAATATGGGGAGATTCAAGTTCAGTAACAGAGTTATTGCTAACTGGAACAGTTTGCCAACTGCACTTAAATTTGCTAAAAATACTAACGTTTTTAAGAATTTGCTGGATGAAGACTTGAAATTTAAAGTACAGTTTAGAAGCTTTGATGAATAAGAAGGAAAATTTATATTGCATGCATTTTCAACCCTGTCATAAAAGTAAAATAACACGAGGGGACATTGAAAGGCTTAACGGCCTATGTATTGATTACGTCCCTACACACACTACTACTACTACTACTACTACTACTACTACTACTACTTTAGATGTCTAAGCAAAATCGGAAATGAAATGAGGTAGGGAACAGTAAACGATAAACAGTAAACTCCCCTCCCCTATCCCCTCCCCTCAAGTCCAAATCTTTGCCAGACAGTTTAGTTGTTGGCCTGCGCTTGTTTTTTCCCCCACTATTAGATTGTTCGTCTATGTATTTGTCTGACTTTATTCAAGTTTAAAAGGCTGTGCCAGTCTTGAATAAAAGTTACTCTGTGTTAGGTTTCCTTATGGGAGCAAAACATACCCCACTTGTTTACTGTTTATCGTTTACTGTTCCCTACCTCATTTCATTTCCGATTTTGCTTTGATTAAATTGAGGTTATTTGTATTTGTTTCTGTCCGTCTGTGTGTTTGTCTTTTGATCTCCCTTGCATCTTTGGGTGGATCCTCAGGCGTAGGCTCAAAGACTGTCCCCTACATTTTATATTATTTGCATAATGTCTTTAGTTTTACAGCAACTTTTTTTCCTCCCCACACTTTCGTTTGGTTGCATTTACTACTCTTCGCTGGCTGCTCTGGGGTGCTATTGGATTCTTTTTTGCACCCATGGTGGTGAGAACACCACAGTATTATGGACTGTGGTGTGTCTCTATTTGACGCCGGGAGCGCAGACACAACCAGCCGTGTCTCCCTGATGAGTTCCCGATCCAGCGGGCGAAAGGCCTCGGAGCTGGCAATACAAATATATCTGTCTTCAAAAGGGATTGCGATGGTTCCCTTATGCAGCTAGAGAAGAGTTTTCATATCTGTAACTTTTTTTTTTTTTTATATATAATTGATTTCATTTTCCCAGTTTCTCCATCTTCAAACTCCCCTCAAGTCCAAATCTTTGCCAGACAGTTTAGTTGTTGGCCTGCGCTTGTTTTTCCCCCACTATTAGATTGTTCGTCTATGTATTTGTCTGACTTTATTCAAGTTTAAAAGGCTGTGCCAGTCTTGAATAAAAGTTACTCTGTGTTAGGTTTCCTTATGGGAGCAAAACATACCCCACTTGTTTACTCTTTAGATGTCTGTTTGCTTGATCGATATTTAGCAGTCTGACTCTTGGCCCTCTCCCTTTGGTCCTAGGCCTGAATGATGAGGCTGATAAGGCGAAATAAGCCCTACAAACAACACACAAACAATGTGCAAAGTACGCCATAGGCGGGAAAAACAACAAGCCCTGGGTAGACTATGCAACCCTGAAGATGATCCGGCGACGCGACCGACTGTACAAACAGTGGAAAAACACCCAAAACCCAAACGTGCGAACCAAACTGAATAAGCTGAAACACAATGTCCAAAGAAACCTGTGCCGTTCTTACTGGACATACACCGAGAACATGTTCAAAGACGGCACAGATGAGAAGCCAGTAACGAACAAGAAGTTCTGGGCATACATCAAGGCCCTATGCACTGAGGCTATAAGTGTAGCTCCACTAAGGAAAGACGGCAGACTCGTTTATAACAGAACGAGCTGAAGTGCTAAATCAGCAATTCCACTCAGCCTTCAGCCCAAAAACCACCTGCAGAAAAGAAGAGTTTACTTCTGGAGCTGGCCTAGTGGCAGATCCTCCATCAGACTTTCCTACCGTAAGCACCCCAACAATTTCAGTAGCAGGAGTCACCAAGCTCTCCAAGGACCCGAATCCGAGTAAAGCTCCTGGTCCAGACGGCATTAGCCCGAGATTACTGCGAGAGCTTGCTGTAGAACTAGCCCCTGCTTTCACACTCCTCTACCAGTGCTCCCTGAACAGAGGCATAGTACCAAAGGACTGGAGAACTGCCAATGTCACCCCAGTCTTCAAGAAAGGTGAGCGCTACCGCCCAGAAAACTACCGTCCTATCTCTCTAACCAATGTTCCATGCAAAGTAATGGAGCACATCATCACGAGCACCGTCATGAACTTCGCTGAGGAGAATGGTGTTATCACCAAAGCACAGCACGACTTCAGACGTCAGCGCTCCCGTGAAAGCCAGCTCATTGGACTTGTAGACGAGCTATCCATAAACCTTGAGGCTGGAAAACAGACAGACGCTCTGATCATGGACTTTTCCAAGGCATTTGACAAAGTCTGTCACTCCGTCCTGCTCCACAAGATCCACTCCCTTGGTATCACAGGGAAAATACACACTTGGATTAAGAATTTCCTCTCGGGTAGATAGCAGTCAGTAGTGGTGGATGGAGCTACTTCCAGTCCTGTCCCTGTGGAGTCTGGAGTTCCCCAAGGTTCTGTTCTTGGGCCTAGCTTATTCCTACTCTACATCAATGACATGCCGGCTGGACTGTCCTCCACCGCTCGTCTCTTTGCTGATGACACTCTGTGCCACAAAACTATCTCCTCCACCAGCGACCAGCAAGCCCTCCAGAAGGATCTCGATCGACTCGCAGAGTGGGAGCAGAGATGGCTCATGAGTTTCCATCCAGTCAAATGCCAGACACTGCGAGTGAGCCGGAAGAGAAACCCCCTACCTTCAAACTACACTCTCCGTGGCCACACCCTTGACACAGTCAGTAAGTCCAAATACCTCGGCATTACCATCACTTCTGATCTCAGTTGGAGCCCCCACTTCTCCAATGTCTCCAACCGTGCCAACAAGACTCTTGGCCTACTGAGACGGAATCTGAAGGTAGGATCCCAGCGCATTAAGCAGCAAGCCTACCTATCAGTAGTCCGCCCAACTCTTGAATACGCCAGCTCTGTGTGGGACCCCTACATAGAGAAGGACATGAAGAAGCTGGAAGCGATCCAACGCCGAGCTGCTCGCTGGGTCACCCATCGACACCGGAAAACCTCCAGTGTACATGACATGCTAGAAACCCTTCAGTAGTCCCTCCACCCCCCCCCCCACCCCCCCCCCCCCCCACCCACCCCCTCACAGAACGAAGGAGAAAGGCGCGACTAGTGAACTTTTACAAATTTCATAACGGAAGCCTCATTATTAACACATGCCACAAACCCTCTCAGAATCCTTCTGCATCCAAAGGAACCCGACGGTCCCATCCAGCAACATACCACCTTTCCAGCTGCAGGACTCTCTAAAGACAGAAATCCTTCCCCAGGACCATACCCGACTGGAACAGCCTTCCTGCTGAGGTTGCCCTCAGCCCCACCCTGGAGGGCTTCAAATCCCTAATCTGATCCCCCCCTCCCCCTCCCCCCCCCCCCCCCCCCTCCCCAACATCCCCCCGGCCCAGCAAACACTATCTCAAGCAACTTCAACTTCGTGCGTGCGAACCCCCTATAGTCTACAGAATCTTCAAAATGATGAAGGCGATAGTCAAGGGAAAGAAGAGAAAGAAGAAGAGGAACACACAATCGGAAACAAAGTGAATTTGTATTTGTTACTGTTCGTCCGTGTGATTGTTTGACTTTAGTCAAGATCAAAATGGCAGTGCCGATCTGGAATAAATGTTAATTTGGGTTTGTTCATTTCTCCAGTTGTTGCTGTGAAGATGTGTAAGGTACAGGGTATATTGGCAAGCTTGAAACATTCTGTGGGGGTGGGGGTATCACCTTGTTCGTTCTGTGTGCTCTGTGTTGTCATTCGGTGTCGTAAATAGCATTCGGTTCGAGTTGAGAGCGTGTATTTATTTCATCGTGGGAGCAAGCGTTGCCCTACTTATTCGTCATTTACCATAAACATGTCTTTTTCAAATGTCAAAAACTACAGATGAAAGCCAAATGTACCTCCGCGGGAAAACAAGACTTCCCAGACTGCACTCGGCTGCCAGCATTAAAACAGCTATGTATAAAACAGAAAGGAAGTTTGTCACAGAGTTCAGAGCAATGTTAAGTCTAACTTTGTGCAATGTCTCTTTCCCTGTATGAGACAGTTGCTGTGTCTTTCCTGAATAGAGCTGATCATAATTATTTTGCTTTTGGCTGGTCAAGTCTCTTGCGGTGTTAAAGGCTTTCATTACGTCGTTGTTGTCTACGTTTTTCTCAATGTCCTCACATTGTTGGTCAGTCCAGCTCCCCTCTGCATTCTTCGTTTCTTGATGTATTCTCTTATTCCAGGCGCTGTGTCTCCCCTCACCCCGTCCCCTCCCTCTCCCTTTCAGTCTTCCAAAGCGGATTTAAGCTCCTTCTAGCGTCACACATCTCTGATATGCTGCTCGTAACCTGTGACTTTTGTTTCCGTGAACTAATTCCCAGGACCTCTGTTGCTGACGGTTTCAGTCATCACTCCACTGAACTGTTTGTGAGGGCTTCAAGGTTTTCTTCCAGCAGTGGCAGTGGGACAAATTAAGTTTCCTCGAGTGGCTGCTTAGAATTAATTGAGCTGTGTCAGATCTTTCAATTTGTCTAGACTGAATTTGAGATGGCTGTTTTGTTGTTGTTGTTGTTGTTGTTGTTGTTGTTGTTGTTGTTGTTGTTGTTGTTGTTGTTGTTATTCTTTTCAGATTCTTGTCGTTCTTAAACCATATTACACTGGGGGAGGAGGAGGTTGTTGTGGTGGGGGAAAGGGGATCTCAGAAACAGCCCGGAGCATAGCTGTGCCCAGGCTCACACTCCCAATCATAGAAACAAGTCTGCTGAAGATCTGTGCACACTGGCCCCGACAGCTTTTAGGGGTGTTGCGGTGTTTATGTCTAACCTGCATGCTGTTCGCTCGGGAACCGTTCTTGAGAACCGTTCTGCTGCTTGCTGTATCGTGTGTCGTAGGACAGTGGATGAGGCTGGTTTGGTGCTGTATGTGGGGTAGATTGCCGGAAGACAGCAGGCGCTTGACAAAGATGGACATCAGGCGAAGGTAGAATTTGTAGAAGTGTCGAGAGTTTCCCCACCCGGCTCTACTGTACCTAGCAGCAAGATCCGGGTGTGACGTGCAATTGATCGATAAGCATGTCCTTGACACTGGATGTATGTCCGAATCAGCCGGAGGTTCGATAAGCCACTCGACGCAATACCTTCTGGGTTTTGTTGTTTCTTTTAACATGTGGATGTTCCGTGCAGAGCTGGCGTACTTTAGAATGTGGTCTAAAAGAACTCAGCAGGAGTACTGCTTAATCCATCTAGGTTCTTGACTTCTACATAATCCAAACTGTGAACAACATCTCCCGACACCTTCCTCAGACTCCACCCTGGAACATCCACCGCCAGAACCCAGTTATGATTAACTCGTCATCAACAGCCTTAGTCTGGTCAATAAGATGTCAACACTGCGGTCCATCAGGTGGCAGTTTGCTGTTGAGGGTCATCGGGATGGTGGTAACTCGACAGAAAGGCCAGCACGGGCTTCCTTCCTCGCCGTACGAATTATGGGGTTGCTCCTCTCGTGGCCCATAGTGGTGTAGTGGCGTGGCCTATATTGCATTACAGAACAATGTGTGTGTGTGTGTGTGTGTGTGTGTGTGTGTGTGCGTGCGTGCGTGCGTGCGTGCGTGCGTGCGTGCGTGCGTGCGTGCGTGCGTGCGTGCGTGCGTGCGTGCGTGCGTGCGTGCGTGCGTGTGTGTGTGTGTGTGTGTGTGTGTGTGTGTGTGTGTGTGTGTGTGTGTGTGTGTGTGTGTGTGAAATCGCGCTAGGGAAGAGGGTGGGGGTGTAATCAAATTTAAATTCTCCTCAAGTAAGTTTTTATTTGAGTTTCTCCTTAAGTATTTCACATTCCTGGCAATAGAATTTCAAACATGATATGTCAAATAAACAAGAAAAGGATTTAAAACAAGTTTAGGTTTCGGCTGGTTATAGCTCAGTGGCAGAGTTGCGTGTTCCTGGCCATCATACATTAAATAAAATAAAAAAGAATTTCGTCATATATCCCAGCGGCAATCAGGCCCGAGAGATACAAGTACCTGCAGTGTTGATAAGGAAATTTGAGCAACACTGTCAGAGACACATCCATTAAGTGGGTGAAACTCGACTGTGCAATTCCTAAGCTAGCCAATAACAAAGTAAAGTATGAGTTGAAACCGGTCAAGGGCCGAAAATTCCTACAAATACAAATGTTTCTTATTGAAATCGAACCCAGGGCCGCCTAGCCGGGAGTCCGCCACGCTAGCCACAGCGCTGTGGTGATTGGATTAGTGTGTTCTTGTAGTATCAGACATGCCTCTCTCTCTGTCAGTCTCAAACCTGAAAAGGATATCCCCATCCGTCAAATTCTACCGTTGGTGGATGTGGGCGTAAAACTTGAACGTAACTCCAGCCTAGTTAATCAGTGCACCTCGGGCAATATCTCGTCACTGAGTCTTACGTGAACCTCACCCCACAATCACCACAGTTCTGACAGCGGCCGAGATTTTGAGGTGGGCAGACTGTAATGATAACGACCGGCGAGAGCAAGGGGTGGACGGTACATAATGAGGCAGACAGCAGACCACAGCCGTAGTGGATCTTGACTGACGCCACTCAGGATGGCCATGGCCGAGAGACAGGGGTCATGGTGGAGAGTGTGTGTCTGGCTGCTGGCTTTGTCAGCCCAAGGTTAGTAGTGCGTGGCTGTGTCTGCTTGGTTTGCTTGGTTGTGTCTGCTTGGTTGTGTCTGCTTGGTTGTGTCTGCTTGGTTTGCTTGGTTGTGTCTGCTTGGTTTGCTTGGTTGTGTCTGCTTGGTTTGTCAGCCCAAGGTTAGTAGTGAGTGGCTGTGTCTGCTTGGTTTGCTTGGTTGTGTCTGCTTGGTTGTGTCTGCTTGGTTGTGTCTGCTTGGTTTGCCAGCCCAAGGTTAATAGTGAGTGGCTGTGTCTGCTTGGTTTGCTTGGTTGTGTCTGCTTGGTTTGTCAGCCCAAGGTTAATAGTGAGTGGCTGTGTCTGCTTGGTTTGCTCTGTTGTGTCTGCTTGGTTTGCTTGGTTGTGTCTGCCTGGTTGTGTCTGCTTGGTTTGTCAGCCCAAGGCTAGTAGTGAGTGGCTGTGTCTGCTTGGTTTCCTCTGTTGTGTCTGCTTGGTTTGCTTGGTTGTGTCTGCTTGGTTTGTCAGCCCAAGGTTAGTAGTGAGCGGCTGTGTCTGCTTGGTTTGCTTGGTTGTGTCTGCTTGGTTTGTCAGCCCAAGGTTAGTAGTGAGCGGCTGTGTCTGCTTGGTTTGCTTGTTTATGTCTTTGGTTTGCTTGGTTGTGTCTGCTTGGTTTGCTTGGTTGTGTCTGCTTGGTTTGTCAGCCCAAGGTTAGTAGTGAGCGGCTGTGTCTGCTTGGTTTGTCAGCCCAAGGTTAGTAGTGAGTGGTTGTGTCTGCTTGGTTTGCTTGTTTATGTCTGCTTGGTTTGCTTGGTTGTGACTGCTTGGTTTGTCAGTCCAAGGTTAGTAGTGAGTGGCTGTGTCTGTTTGGTTTGCTCGGTTGTGTCTGCTTGGTTTGTCAGCCCAAGGTTAGTAGTGAGTGGCCGTGTCTGTTTGGTTTGCTAGCCCTAGGTTTGTAGAGACTGGTTGTATCTGCTGGGTTTGCTTGGTTATGTCTGCTTGGTTTGTCAGCCCGAAGTTAGTAGTGGTTAGTTTCGTCTGCTTGGTTTGTCAGCTCAAGTTTAGTAGTGACTGGTTGTGTCTGCTTGGTTTGTCAGCCCAAAGTTAGTAGTGGTTAGTTTCGTCTGCTTGGTTTGTCAGCTCAAGTTTAGTAGTGACTGGTTGTGTCTGCTTGGTTTGTCAGCTCAAGGTTTGTAGTGGTTGTGTCTGCTTGGTTTGCAAGCTCAAGATTAGTTGGAACTTGCCTGGTTTATTGGCCCAAGCTTCGTAGTGATTGGTTGAGTCTGCTTGGTTTGTTAGCCTCATGTTGGTCGTGATTGGTTATGCCTGCTTGATTGGCTAGCCCAAAGTTAATAGTCGTTGTGTATGCTTGGTTTGTGAGCCCAAGGTTAGTAGTGATTAGATGTGTCTGCTTGGTTTGTGAGCCCAAGGTTAGTAGTGATTAGATGTGTCTGCTTGGTTTGTGAGCCCAAAGTTTGTAGTGATTAGATGTGTCTGCTTGGTTTGTGAGCCCAAGGTTTGTAGCGATTGGATGTGTCTGTTTGGTTTGCTAGGTCAAGGTTAATATGACTGGTTGTTGTTGTCATAGAGGGTTTTGTTAGAGATTTTGAAGTGAGGAATGTTCTTTTTCTGGCCGCTTTTTGGTGGGTTGGTCACTGGCTGACTGTGTTGCTCTCTGTAATAGCGTGAGAGTCTGAACGTTAGTTTAGGACCATCCAGGTAACCATTTAATTATTAAAACTTTTAAAAAGACAGACAGAAAGAAAGAAAGAATATTGCATGCCTGCCAGTTAGTTAGCTGATGTTTTCATTACTGTCCTAAAACAGATCCGCCTCTTGACAGCCAGTTTGAGGTTTGTCCAGTTC
>CM031603.1:76477617-76485117 GCA_018398815.1 Conus ventricosus
TGATGCTGACGCAAAATCGTGACTGCTTGCTCACCAGCATTCTAAACCCGCTCGAGAATCTTTAAAACAGATTAACTTCATTACTTCGATCTCTATTCGCATCGTTCAGTCCGTCGGATCCCACGCTCTCATTCGATTCCCCCCCCCCCCCCCCCCCCCCCCCCCCCCCCCCCCCCCCCCCCCCCCCCCCCCCCCCCCAAGACAAACAAACAAAAAACATCGTTGAAAAAAACCCCGAATCCTCGTCAGTGACAACTCAACGATTGGTTAATTATTGAAGTTCTCGCAGCCTTGACCTCTCTCACGATAACAGTTTACTAACGAGATTTTCGATCGTCTGTATGGTAAGCCGTCTGCTACAGCCTACACTAGGTCATAACAGTTGTAACAAACCAATCACATCACGTAACTTTACTGTAATACAGGTTGCACGTTGACAACGCATTGGGTGTCTTTCCAAAACTTTGTTTTGTTAAAATTTTACACGGTGCCAATGCAGTCGACCTCTTTACAAAACTTCGTTTTGATACATATTGCACAGTGACTTTGGAATCAGCTTCCTACCAAAGCTTTCTTCTGATATTAATTTCACGGTTGCAATACAAATTTTGATTTATTTCAGCTGAAATTTTTTAACATGGCGACAAAGTAATACACCACACAGACACTGATTTGTAATTTCTCTTCCCGACTTCTATCACCCACCTCCAAGAACTTATTTTGATCTAGATTCTACGGTGTAATATCAGTCAGCTTACCTCCCAGTACTTTCTTTTAATACAAACCGCACACGGATAAATCAATCCACCATCTCCCATAATATTATCTTGATACAAACTGCATTAGTAAAAACCTGTCAACCACTTTTCAAAACTTCACACTGATATGAATTGCACTGTGAAAAAACTAATCAACCACCTCTTTGTTCTGTATCAAAACAAACAACAACAACAAAAAAAGAAAGAAAGAAAGAAAGTGAGCACCGCAGCAACACAAAACACTATCTCCGAGAACTGTATTTTCATATGAATAACAAAGTGATAGATAAATCAATCCAGCACATCCAACAATTTCATTTTGATATAGATTACACGGTGACAAACCTGCTACTTCCAGAACTTCATTTTAATATGAACTGTATAACGACACACCAGTGAAACACCTCAGATGGCTGAATCTTGAAACAAATTGCGGGTTGACAATCCAATCCACAACCTTCCATAACTTCATTTTTGTACCAGCTGCGCGGTGACAAATCATCTAGTCACCTTCCAAAACTTTATTTTGACGTAAATTGTATAGTGACGAACCAGTGGCCATCACCCAGAACCTTACTTTGATGCACATCGCACCGCGACAAATCAGCCTGTCTTCCCAGACATTCATTTCTTGCAAAGTGCGAGTTGGAAAACCAGTGAACTCTACACATAGATTAAAGAGAACCCCGCGGTGGCCAAGCAGCTTGATTTACACCATTGTTTCTGCACGGCAGATTCAGAGACAGTTTACACCATTGTTTCTGCACGACAGATTCAGAGAAAGTTTACATCATTGTTTCTGCACAGCAGATTCGGAGAAAGTTTACACCATTGTTTCTACACCACAGATTCAGAGAAAGTTTACATCATTGTTTCTGCACGACAGATTCAGAGAAAGTTCACATGATTGTTTCTGCACGACAGATTCAGAGAAAGTTTACACGATTGTTTCTGCACGACAGATTCGGAGAAAGTTTACATCATTGTTTCTGCACGACAGATTCAGATAGAGTTTAAACCATTGTTTCTGCACGACAGATTCAGAGAAAGTTTAAACCATTGTTTCTGCACGACAGATTCAGAAGAAAGCTGTGTCCACACGGTGTCCTGTGGATTTGAAGAAAACACATGTGGCTTTCTGGAGTCCGTCAACTGGAAACGGGAGCACAGCTCATCAGGTATGCCTCTTCCCAGCCTGTGTACGTCTTACGTTTTCCTTGGCCTGAGTTCTCCCCCGCTCCACCCCTTCAATCCAGCCTCACATGTTCCTTGTACGAGATATGCCGAATCCGCCTGTAGTACTTGCTCTCGAATACCTAGATTCTTTTAATAACCAAGGACGGTAAGTCTTGCTCCCGTAAATAAAAGCAAAATTCGTTTGGGAGCAAGAGTTGCCTTTCTTGTTTGTAATTTACAGACTGTTGTCTGCCTCATTTAAGATTTTGTTACGATGCTGTTGTTTTCCCCCCTGGAGATCTTCGGACAGTGTCTAGTTCTGGCATCCATAGAGGAGAACAGATGCTACTAGTGACTTGTGGATTTGTTTCATCTCTGGGAGGTAGAAAGACCTGGGGTTTTGGGGTTTTTTTTTTTATAGATGACGTGGAGTCTTGTCACAGCAGACATGTCTGATTCAGTATTGTCAGGACCTTTGCTGACCCGTGGTCCTTGCTTAATTGAATTATCATCATCATCATCATCATCATCATCATCATCATCATCATTATTATTATTATTATCATTATCATTATCGTTATCATTATTATTATTGTTGTTATCATCATCATCATCATCATCATCATCATCATCATCATCATCATCATTACTATTATTGTTATTCCCCAACAGCAGGTCGTCAAGATGCTAAGGCAATTATGGAGAAAAGCTCACGGCGTTTGGGCGCAGAATGATCTCATCATGGGATTAAGAGATATGGTACTATGTTGTTATTTACTGTTCTCTGTTCCTTGTCTCATTCAAGATTTTCCTAGAATCGTTCCCCCAAGAGACCTGCTGTCAGTGTCCAGTTCTCGCACCCTTACAGGAGAACAAGTGTACAAGCGACTTGTAGAATTGTGTCTTGACTTGTAGAATTGTGTCTTCTCTGGGTAACGGTTAGACCGGGTTTCCCAGTGACGTGGAATCTTGCCATGGAGGATCGGGTCTGGTTTCGCGTTGTGTTAACCTTTGTTGACCTGCAGTTCATCTGAATGTTGTCTGCAAATGTCTGGAATTGTTGACACAGATTCTGCCTTTCTCTCAGTTGACTTTCAGCCTGCTTGAACGTAGAGTTTCCCACAGTTTTGGGCTTCTGGAGCTCTGCTTAATTGCCTCCCTTTAGGTTATGTCGTCAGCGCAAAGAGGCCAATCTCCCATGAATAGGGAGATGTTACAGAAGTCAACAAGGGTTTTCTGTGTAACATTCTCCAGGTAAATGAAGGACAGAACTGGATATATTTTACTGTGTTGTGTAGTATTACGTTGGATTGTACTATATGGAACCTGTGTATGTGTATTATTGTGTGTTGTATTGTTTCATACTCTACTGTCTTCTCGTTAGAACAGATCAAACTACATGAAATTAAGACTGCTCTTTTTGTTAAGAAAACGTGACCTCAGCTGAGTGCTATGTTTTATTCTGTATATATTCGTTTCATCATCGAAGCGGGTGTTTTATAACGAATTTTACTATGGATGACTCTTTAGTTAATGCTGAATCTTTTACATGTGCCTAATACATACCGCCAAGGATACCTCCATTAAAGGTCTCGTCCAGTAGACTTACTCCTAAAACATGCATCAAAAGCGAAAGGAAGAAGCAGAAAAAAATCCAATTTCCAAAGGTCTCAAACTGTGGGGGCAATATCCTCCAGGCCACCATAACACTTTCTCTTTCAACTTTCTTCCCAATGAAGGAACCTCTAGTTCCTTACAACACTCGCCTCTACGAACCTGACATTGTACTTGACATCGTACTTTTTTCGATTAGTAAGGTTAGCAGACATGTTAGTTCTAAAGTTTTTAATGGCATTTTCTACGTTGCATTTTTGTCCCAGATACAGATTAAGTTCAAAGGAGGCGTACAGATGCTGAGGTTGAATCCTCACAGCTTTTCGACTATGTCATACAGTGTTCAGACTTTCTGTGGTGAAATATTTCCATGTTGTGCACGATAAGCGCATTCATCATTTGTGTTAAAGACAGGGTCATACACTCTCACAGCATACATCTTCAGCATGGAATAAAATCCCATGGATGAACTACTACGACTTCTACACACACCAATCAACAAATACGCTCACACACCTGTTCAAGTTTACGTGCATGTAGTTTCTTAAGCCTCCAAATCTAGTTCAGCTCTGACAAATGGGAAAAAAATCAAGTTATTATGAACAAATCATAGTGCTCGACTCTTACCATATACTGGAATAAGTAAATATATCTTTTTGTTGAAATCTTTTGGAATAGAGATAGAAAATTATCTTCAAACAGTGGAATACTATTCAATGTGGCTAATGGTCTGAGCCCAAGAACAGATTATCAGAGGGAAAAAAAATCATTTCTGATGTCTTTTGGACAAGACCCAAGCAAGTCTTCTTCACTCTCTGAGAGACTGTTCGGTATGGACAATGGTCAGAACCAAACCACGAACTGCTTAACCCACTGTACAATGAAATATGTATTGTTGTTGTTTACTTTCCAGGATACTACCAACGCTACCGATATGTGGACGGAACAGCTACAGATCTTGTGTCTCCCCCCTTATGTAACACGGCCATAGATGTGCGTTTTTCCTGCATCATCGTCACCACCAACATCACTGGCGTTCCCGCCGAGTTGCACGTGCTGGTTGAGTGTGACGACGACACAGAACGTGCTCCCTACGTTGTGAAGACCAAAAAAGAACTGTCGCCTGCTTGGGAAAAAATCAGCGTGAGACTGCAGGCTTGTCCAGTGGGGCAAAGCCCAAGGGTACGATCAGACTCTTATTTATTCATATGTTTAAACAAAATTGTTTCGCTCATTTATTCCCAATATTCCTGTGGTACTTTGGCTGCTTGTTCTTTTGTATACCTTTAATGTCCAGGCTGTCATAGGCCTGCTAACAAGTTCACGTTGATCAGTCATACCAAGACAGAACTGTTTTACATGGGGAGATAGGCAACTATGAAGAGTGCATGACTGAATTGGTGAGGACAGAAGCCTCGCTGGTTTTTCTGTTGAAGCATGTTCGGCTGTGCTCATGTATCTTCTTTTCCTGATGTCCGTAGGGGAGTTATTGGGGCGTCAAACTGAAGAACAGTTCTCCACGTTCCTCCAGTTCTGTCGGTTGTGGGCTAAGGCTTGAGACTGTGCAAACCTGTACACACACACACACACACACACACACACAAACACACACTCAGATAGATAGATAGTAGGTAGAAAGATATGCATCCACCGAGAGAGAGAGAGAGAGAGAGATGATGTAACAGACTTACAGCCATTGTTGCTCTCTGACTTTGTATGTCTCCGCCAGGGATTTATTAGAGAGAGAGAGAGAGAGAGAGAGAGAGAGAGAGAGAGAGAGAGAGAGATGATGTAACAGACTTACAGCCATTGTTGCTCTCTGACTTTGTATGTCTCCGCCAGGGATTTATTAGAGAGAGAGAGAGAGAGAGAGAGAGAGAGAGAGATGATGATGATGATGATGTAACAGACTTACAGCCATTGTTGCTCTCTGACTTTGTATGTCTCCGCCAGGGATTTATTATGTTTTCATTTGCGTCTGTTTGTTTATTTGTCTGTCTGCTAGAGAGTTGTATTTTCACTTGCGTCTGGGTTTTTTTTGGTTTTTTTTTTTTTGTTTTTTTTTTGTTTGCCTGTCTGTCGGTAAAAAGACGCAAAAACTACCGAACCGATTGGTGGTAAGTTGGAAAATGCCCTAGGGATGGACCCGTTAAATTGTAATGCAGGTTTGCGGCAAGGAGTCTGGATCAAAACGCAGAGTAAGGAAGATCATAACAGATTTCCACATTTAACGTGAATAAATAGAAGTTACTGTGTTCCTAGAAATTACGAATTGTCAACGATCTTTCAAGTATTATCTTTTCATGGAATAAATGAAAATATTTCAGTGATTCAAACCTGACGTTTCATATTCTCGATATACCAATACAAAAACATACGTAGGAGTAACTCTTTCGGTGCGTGCCAGTGTTACTTCTCCTAGCACTGTGTGGCGGAAGTCTGCGCTCTCCGGATTGCCAATCTGGGGTTATCATTATCTTCATTCGCGTAATCATCCATGAAGGACTAGACTGACAACACATCCTCTACCCTGTCGGGCATGTTTGGGAACGGGGAACTGTGGAGATCCCTGGGTCTGCGAATACAGTCCATACACGACGGCACCCCTACGACTTGTAGTACGACCCACTGTCTGTCCATTTGTTCTTCATTCGCTCATTTTAAATCTGTTCGTTGATGCAGGTGGTGTTCCGCGCGGCATTCGCTTTGCCTGGCTCCGTGATAGTCTTGGACAACGTTCAGCTACAAACTGGTGAGGTGTATATGTATGCATGTGCGTGCGTGCGTGCGCGCGCGAACGTGTGTGTGTGTGTGTGTGTTTCTGAGAGAGAGAGAGAGAGAGAGAGAGAGAGAGAGAGAGAGAGAGAGATCTGTATTTTATAGGACGGAAGAAAAAAAGAAAGAGGTCTGAAGGATGGGGACGGAAGGAAGAGAGAGAGAGAGAGAGAGAGAGAGAGAGAGAGAGAGAGAGAGAGAGAGAGAGAGAGAGAGAGAGAGAGAGAAGACACGGAGAGTTGGGTAGGGGGTGGGGCAAATGCGGGCGGGGAGAGGGGGCACAGATCAACAGGACGGTGATTTAGTTGTTTTAAACCCCTTTGAACAAACAGGGAGGAGCAGCGGAGGGAGGCGGCAGGAACTGTGTAGGAGGGGAGGGAAGCAAGGGCATAGAAACAAGGATGCTGCCCCTTTGGGGGAAAAGGTTCACAGTTTGTCGTTCATGTTGTTTGTATAGCACTGCCGTAACTCTCATTCTATCGTCAGCCTGCATCTGTCTGTCTGTCTGTCTGTCTATTTGTCTGTCTGTCTGTCTGTCTGTCTGCCTCTCTCTCTCTCTCTCTCTCTCTCTCTCTCTCTCTCCTCTCTCAAAAGAAGGTAAAATGCTCAGAATTAGTACACTAGTGCCGTTTGACACCTAATCAAATGCTCCCCGACACATCAACAGCCTGAGTATTACCGTTTGATCAATAGTCTGAATATTACCAACCTATGAGTAGCCTGAATATTACCGTTTGATCAATAGTCTGAATATTACCAACCTATGAGTAGCCTGAATATTACCGTAGGTTTTCGTCTTGTGCCACCCCCCCCCCCCCCCCCCCCCCCCGTCCCTCTCCCCTCTCCCCCTTTTCTTTTTTCTTTATCTTAGTTTTCCTCCGCAATATATCATCGTCTTCGTTTTCATCAGCATCATCTTCGTCTTCTTCTTTCTATGAATAGAATATCAGTGTGAAAATGTTTTATACTTTTTGGCTCAATATCATCATTTGAGGTGTGATCAGAGACTGTCACTTTTCTTTTTCTTTCTTTCTTTCTTTTTTTTCTTCTTCAGCGGATGCCTCAACCACACAGACCATGCCCACCACCGCTGCGGCAGGAAGTGTACGTAGTTCGGAGACAACACGCACCACCAAAAGGTCTACAGCACGTCCTTTCCTCACTAAACGCCACACAA
>CM031603.1:76490117-76500117 GCA_018398815.1 Conus ventricosus
AATGTATAAGTGAGTATAACTACACTAGAAATATATTTGTCGCCGTTATGCTTACATTGAATCATGCTGGGGAAAAAAACTAAAAAAGAAAAAAAAAATGAAATGGAGTGACCCAACGACCTTTATCGTCATAATCAAATTCTGCAGTGGTGACGAACGTTGCTAAGTCTTCAGTTCATTGTTTTTGTTTCATTTCTCTCGCGGATAAAGACAAGTTTTTTCTTTCTTTATACAGCATGCTTTAAATATCCATCATTCTTTGTTTTCTTGCGGATACGTTGTAGAACGTTCATGACAATAACAACAACAACAAAAAAACGTTTTTAAACCCACGTTTTCAGTATATGTTTGTCATCAAAGATTGAGTGAACAGGACAGCCGTTGTCGGTCCTGATCCACAAGGGACAGGTTTTACCCATGCTTAAGACCGCATGTCTTTGATATTCAAAGCATAACTGGTTAGCTGAAGCATGAGGCTGATATTCAAAATATGATTGGTTGTGTGAAACACGATGCTTCACGGATGACAGTCTAACTCAACACAAATAGAACGGAAACACGAAGAAATATGTGACTGAATGAAGTGTTTATTTATGTCACACAATGATCATTGAAGACACTTCAGCCGGTTTGCTCCATTCACTTTCAACAGTAAGATTTCCTGTCTTATTTTAAGATTTCCTCTTGGACGTCACGTTACGCTTTACACTTTATACGCTGCTCGACTTTCTTAAGAGGATGCCAGACTCTAAATCTTGCACATGGACTGAATACATGGTCAGTACAGTACTCTTCACATCAACAGGGGAATTCAAATGTTCTAACACCTGGTTGTCAAATAGCTAACGACTGTGGTGAATGAATCGCCTTTGGGAGACCCGCATGTGTAGTTCAGAGTTCAAGACAGAAGTCGTTGTGGGATCGAGAAATGCACGAAAACAAGCGAACATGTACTCAAGACTGGCGTAGTCTTTTGGTCTTGAAAATCGTGACAGAGATCACACGCAGACAAACAGAATGAATACAGGTCACCTCGGAATGGCTGACATGAAAAGAACTGTAGTGTGAGGTGAGGAGATATAACCAGTTATAAACAAGGAAGTCTTACAAAAATGCTAGCGTGTTTCTATAATTATTTCTTTTGCTCTTGTTCTTGTGTGCTGTCTCAGCTCAGAAAAATGGACCAGCTTGGGACATTTTTTTCCCAAAAGGAGTTTCCATGTGTATTCTGTGTGCCACTTGTGTACTCGCGTGCTAGACGAACAGGTATCACAAGCAGCATCAGTATAGAGTTACGTCAATGTAGTTTTCTCATCATGAGAGCTAAAGTTACTTCCCATGTTTAAACGGAAGTTAACAGAAAATCCCATTAATGACGTCATTCATTCTGACCAGTCGGACTAAACACCCAATCCTAAGACCCAGTAACTGTTATGACAGCTTCTGACTAGTTTTTAACAAACTTTCCCAGAAATTCGTTTATTTGAAAATGTTTTGATGTAATCTCCATCATACTGAGTTTCATCTGAAAAAAATTTCTGATGAACTTCAGACTCACACTAGGCTGTGAAGCCACAGACGAATTCCCAAGTGCCACTGAAGCGGGCGTTTGTTCGGTGTTCATTGAATGCTCTTTGTGTGCAGCAACGTTCTTCAGCTTCAAGCTCCGGCGAACTATACCTGCCAGTATTAACCATATGTCACAATACTCGCTGCTAGCACTTCTCTCTTTGTGCAAGATAAGAATGACAAGAAGTGTTTGCATATCTACCACAGATTCATCTTGCTTCGATTTGCCAGTCAGGGATGAGGGAAGCAAAGATTGGAGGCAAGAGGACAATAGAGGGATAAGAGGTAAAGGGATGGGGGCGTAAGTAACGACCAGATGATTGATCTCATGACAAAAAGTTAAAATTGATGCCTGGTAGCGAAGACATCAAATTGTAACTCAAAATCTACAACACCATATTTCAGAATGAACTGCATAACAATTGAGGATGAAACAACACATCCCGTATCACATTACATTTAACAAAACACCCATTGGTTTTTATTGATAATAAACGTGTATACACAGCGACTAGTATTAA
Source organism: Conus ventricosus (assembly GCA_018398815.1). Classification (NCBI taxonomy): domain Eukaryota; kingdom Metazoa; phylum Mollusca; class Gastropoda; order Neogastropoda; family Conidae; genus Conus; species Conus ventricosus. The sequence continues at coordinate 76,492,208 of CM031603.1, forward strand.
CTTCAGGAATGAAATGGTAATGCTTTACACACATAAAATATAAGGTGGGAGGTAGACAGGCAGCCATATGACAGATAGATAGAGACCCAAAAAAATGGAGAATCCATCATTGAAATGAGATTGAATTTATTTCATCTCCATGATAATCTTTCTTTCAAATGAGAGAGAGAGAGTGCATGGCTGAATTAAGAGGAAAAGTATGTGCAGACATTTGTATTATTGCACGATGTGTTCACATATAGGCAAGATCTTAGTCTTATGGGGAAATAAATAATGTCAGAAGGGATAATTAGTTATTTCCATTATTATCAATAATTTGATTTCCAGTGCTCTCGATTAATTTAAGATCGAAATCAAAGCATGGACAAGAAAAGCAAACTGTCCTGTGCATTGTTATAATAATGAAAAGAAGAAGAAGAAGAAAACCAAAATGAGATCATGGCACTGTTTGTAAATGCAGCCTGTTCTTCAAGTATAAATTATGCTCCCTTTTTGACAGATCGAGACTATTAGGGAAAAGAATTACTGTATGCATATCATTTTACCTCAAACGTATTGTATACTAACAATCATCAAGTCAACAGAAAATGATCTGAAAATAAAAGTGGTCTGAATTCATGGGTTACATTTTACTTGTAAACCTAGATTAAAGCAATCACAAAACTCACTGCTGATTTATTGCTTTGTTTCTTTGTCTTGTTGAGTTCTTTTCTTTTAATCATGAAATAAAATGTTATAACAAAATATGACTGAATATCTTTGTTTTGGTTCATCATCTGATCAGGTAAATTATGATAATTCATAACTTTGCTGCTATTCCCTTGCTTATGTGGAAGAAGTTCTTGTTGGAAAGTGGTCCACAAAATTGGTCAAGAAGCACAAGGCGTAAGAGTGAAACACGTTCCTGCAAACTGTTCCTAGTCATCAGTGTTTTCATGGACAATCTGACCTTCATAGAAATATGAATTTTGCTCATCAACAGATTCTTTTTCTTTGTTTCTTTAAAAAAGAAGGTCAAGTTAATGGAAAATTATACGCATTTATAGCAATGTAAATTACATAAAACAATGAATGTTACTTCTTCCTTTCTTGGAAAATGTCGAGTTTATTCCAGTTATTTTACATTTTTAAAACTACTCTGATGACAGTCATGATCAGCTTTTCATAAATTCAATATTGCTACGATTTAATAATTGATCTTCTTTTAAACCTCCAAAGAAATGCGTCTGTTATCATGGATGCTTTAAAAAATATATATTTTCAGCTGACAATACATTCTCGCATTTCATTGAAAGGCAGACATTCGTTGCCCTGCACATCCTTCTCTGCAAATAGGCCATTTCTAATATGTTGTTGCTCAGTCACTATAATGGCATATATTAAAGTTTGTGCCACTTGGTGTTTTAGATCTTATTTGATTACCCAAAAATTCACACTTATAACTACCAAAGCCTTACAATTTTTGCAGCTCTGTGTTTTAGCAGTTTTAGAGAAGGCTCACAGACCTAGCAAACACATTGCAGAGAATTACTGCAATGTGGATATGTAGGTTATATGCAGCCAAATGTGTGGGTCATGTGATGTCTTCATCCATATTCATATTACTCCTGCTCTGCATTCTCACAAGCTGAGAATGACCGATTTGTGGAACATTGTAACAAAGCTATAAAACTGCAGATTTCTAAACCTACAGGAAATCACAATATAAGATCAAGAGGCAATGAAGACACACCATAGGTTCATTACCACATCGGTTTCCATATCAACACAGTTCTTCCAAAACCCGACCAGTTGACAGACAGATTTAAGAACAATAAACTGTGTGTACACAGACCTGAGGGAGAAAGTAGTGCTGCAAGAACACAACTCTAAGAATAGAGGTGAAGGGTTACAGAGTTTAAGGGGAAAAAAACATCTGTGCAGAGAGCTGCAAAAATCTGTGGAGCTTTAGAAGCCAAGAGCTGAGCCTTGAGTACGAAGACTTGGTGAAGTCTGGTGTGGGCAGGGTCAGCCCTACTGGAAGTCGTCAGGGTAGTAGTAGCGGTTGTACGCCTCCTTGGCCTGCGCCTGGCGGAGGTACTGTGGCATGGACTGGTAGGGTCCCTCCTGCTTCCCCATCACCTCAGACACCAGAGCGTCCACCTCGTCAGGCTCCAGCTCGGCCAGGTACTCGTCCAGCAGCTCGTCCATATCTGCCGCAGACCAGCACAGCATCAAAAGCCCGCAAACAATCAACCCCCCCCCCCCCCCCCCCAAAAAAAAAAAAAAATGCTACCTATGTAAACATCCCACATTTGTCTCCCTTCCCGTCCCTCTTTGTCACAGCCACGATCAGCGCATCGGCCGCTTGTATAATAACGTAAGGACTAGGATTGTCTCCCTTATAGTTTGTTCGGTAAGTGAACTCTTCTCAATCTCGAACAGACGAGCCCTGACCACTGCCGCTGTCAGACGTTGCCTGCGCTCGCTGTCCAGAGCTTGATTTTTCTTTAATGCCCCCTAGAAGGGATTATTGTCGTGCCGCTCTGATGTGAGACCTTGACCGGGACGAGGATCCACCCTGGTGAGCGCTGCGGGCTGTCCCTGAGCTGCCTCCCACTTCCCTGTGCGGATAGCAGCCGAGTTCCACTCCCCCCCCCCCCCCCCCCCAGTCGCCTGACCCAATTCGGCGGTCCCCCATCTTCTTTCGAGAGCTGTGGTACCTCCGGGCCAGCTTGCTTGACCTTCACTACGTTTCTTGACTTACTTGACTTACGCCTCTTGATTCCTTGAGGAACATAGGGCCGCAACAACACTCATCCAACGCACGCGATTTTGGCAGGTCCTCCTTAGCTCGGCCCACGTCATTCCAGCGGCCTTCACCTCAGCGTCGACTACGTTTCAGCGAGAGGATATTGATCAACACCCCCCACCCCCACCCCCGGGTGCCTAGTCGCAGGAGTGGGCTACTTGTTACTCGGTGACCTACTTTTTCCTCTGTGCACAGCACATGGACTTGTTTGTCGTGGTGTGTTGTCTTCTGCGGTACGGATTACCGCCACGCTTCCTTCCCTCTTCACGGCAGGAATAAGGTCGGATCATATATTTCTTTCAAGTATGTGTGCACAGGTTTTTCCCTGAGAGCGCCTTTCCCGAACCGGTCAAAGATTACTTCGGAAGTTGCTTCTGTGTCATCAGCTTATATTTGTCTTAAATAACTATATCATGTTTCAGGAAATCATCCTTATTTTTCAGGATGAGTCTGGAGCTCACTTGCCTTGTGTGTTGACATGCTTTGAGATTATTGATTTTATTTCTGATTGTGTGAAGAATCAGGATTTTTGATATGTGTTGTGTAAAGGCCTGTGGGAGTTGTGAAATCTGTTGATGTTCTCTCATTGAGAGAGGCCTATTAGTCTAATTAATAATACACCTGAAAGATTGATAATATACTTGTGTCTTTGACGGCAGATATATACATTGTAACTGTCTTCTACATTTTATTTATGAGACAGTCTTCTGCTGGAAAGGAAGTACTTTATGTATTTTTGAACCAGCAGGTGGATGGAATCTGCCTAGTGCCACTTGCGGAAGGTTGATTTATTTCTTCACCCATTTGCTAGGGTGACTGACATCCCTAGTAACTGTTATAACCTAGTAAGATAAGGGAAGTCCTTTTCCCCCTCATCCTCACTGCGCACTAATGTGTGAACTCCTCCATACCTGACTGGTCTGTTGTTGCAAGGTGTGAGTGAGAGGGAGTGAAGTCATTAGTAATACAAACACACATACACGCCTTCTGAACACACAAGGAGACAGACTTCCACATACACCTCTCACTTTCCCTTCCGCGACACTCTTCCCTCATACTCACTCCGCCTCCTCCCCCAAGAAACCAACAACAATAAAGGCTCCAAACGGAAAATGCAAATGTTTCATTTATAAATGTGGTCCTATCTTTCTTGCTCAGTTCTCCAGAAGGGTAACTTGGTATCCATTTAAACCTAAACAGAGCCAAAATTTATTTGTTTATTAGTTGTTGTTATTGTTTTTTCGTGCCCATCAAACAATGGGCAACAAGCACTTTTTCTTTCCTTCAATGTCAATAAGCAGTAACACCAATTTGATGTTTCACAATTTTTCCTAAAAAATATTAGAATACACTTAGTTTTCACTAATTAATCTAGACTATTTCCCAGTTATTTTTTTAAAAAAAAGATTGTAATCAACCTTTTTTTAAATGTGGAGACATTTTATTGTTTTATTCCAGCAGCTGCTGTTTCACATTCATCACGCATTGGCTGCCTATCAAAATGCATTTTAATAGCTGGATTATTGAATAGTTTACTGATTGACTGACTTTCTTTCGTCATCCATATGCACACTCGATCTCTTGCCACCCATAATAACCACTGAATGAGTTCCCTCGATAACACCCACCACCAACAGAGTCTTGTTGCTGGTGGGTCCTTCTTTACATCACTAGCAGCTAAGGAGAAGCTTGCGATATCACAGAGGTGTTACCCTAACATTAGCTTCGCAACGTTTATTAGGAAACTCCTGATGTGTAGTTTTGACCAAAAGGTGGTTTCTAGTGCGACGCTATATTCCTCTAGTGCTGGCTTTATGATGATACTTGGCTTTATGATGATTACTTAGGGAACATTACTGTTCTATAGCCTCATAGCAGTTCTTTGTTAATTTTAGCATTGTACAGACAGGTCACCCTCACAGTATTGTAATGGTCATATTGCACACGCAGATGCAATGTCATTAAAATGATAACATGAATGCCATTCTGCAAACATTTTTGTATTATACAACTGTTAGAACGTGCGTGCGCGTGCACGTGTGTGTGTGTGTGTGTGTGTGTGTGTGTGTGTGTGTGTGTGTGTGTGTGTGTGTGTGTGTGTGCACGTGCGTGCGTGCGTGCGTGCGCGCGTGCGCGCGTGTGTGTGTGTGTGTGTGTGTGTGTGTGTGTGTGTGTGTGTGTATGACTTTTCATGTTAGCATCCTGGTATTGTTACTGTAATATTAGGTAGGTCTCCCACCCATGCCCCCCCCCTCCCCCCTTTCTCTCCAAGCATGATGTTAACCATCGGTAGAATCCTAAGAAGAGGGTGTGGATGCTCAACCTGACAGCAACAACATCAGCAACAGCGCCCCCCTCACCTGGGGTCTCCTCTTTCTCCTCCTCCTCTTCCTCCTCAGGCTGGCGTTTCTGGAAGTCTCTCTCGGCACCATCAGTGGTGGGTAGGAGGGGTGTGTCGCTGCCGGGTACCATGCTGGCAGTGTCTGGCATGGCAGGCAGGTTGAGGGCGGCCTGGTCGGGGTAGTCCGTCAGGTACCATTGAGGGCCTCCCTGTAGGATGGAGGTACGTCGTGGGTAGCGGAGGTAAGGTCAGTTTGTCTCATGTGTTCTGTTCTACAACTCCTCTCACAGCCTTTCTTTCTGTCTCTATCTCTGTCTGTCTGTCTGTCTGTCTGTCTGTCTGTCTGTCTGTCTCTCTCGCTCGCTCGCTCGCTCGCCTGCTCACTTGATCGCTCTCTCTCTCCGTAGCGTGCTCGCTCTCTCTCCCCCCCCCCCCCCCCTCTCTATCTCTCCTTCCTGAGCATTTCTCTATCGCATGGTGTGTGTTTATGTGTATGTGTGTGTGTGTGTGTGTGTGTGTGTGTGTGTAAATGTGTGTGTGTTGTAAATGTGTGTGTAAATGTGTGTGTATGTGTGTGTGTGTGTGTGTAAATGTGTGTGTATGTGTGTGTGTGTGTGTGTGTGTGTATGTATGCATGTGCGTGTGTATGTTTGTGTGTGTGTATGGGTGCGCGTGTGTGTGTGTGTGTGTGTGTGTGTGTGTGTGTGTGTGTGTGTTTATGTGACCGTGTGCGTGTTCCTCTCTCTCTCTAGGCTATATATCACAATGACTCTAAATATCTTTGTTAAAACTGATTTTTCTCAGTATCTTAAACATTGATCTAGTTTAAAATTAATATCACGATTAAGTAACATAATATCTTACCTTGTACATTTTTGGACATCTTAGCAAAAATCAGCTAAAAGGGAGCAGCCTCGTCTTTGAGAGCAAACAACTGTCCTGACAATACTAAAATCAAGTGCCACAAGATGTGCTGTCCCTTCGTCTTCCAGACTCCCCAGAATCCTGGCCAGCAGACCAGCTGACATTAAGATCAGCACCATGCTCTCTTCTCTCATCCTTAGGGATGGGAAGGGTGTTGACAAGATGAAGCAGACCCTCACTGTCGCCCATGAATTGTGACATTCACCATCAGGAAGAAGAGGCTTATGTCTACACCAACGGGTCTGCAAACGACTTAGTGTTGCCACAGGGAAACTGCACGGAACTGCAGGACTAAAGCAGAAGCATGCTGGCCGGTCGCCTTCCATAGTTCAGGCCTAAAAGACTTTCAGCAAATTGTTATTCCATCGGAGAACAAGCTTCCATCACGGACTAAAGGCAAGAAGTTGTCATTAACAGAAGACAGGTGCTAGAGTGGACATGCTGACTTACGGCTGAGTTCCTGACAATAAGCAGGCTGATCACCTGGCTAAAGAACACGTTGGAGGAGAACAACCCAACAACAGCATCAGCTGAGGGCGAGATGGGAAGTATCACCAAGGCTTTTAAAACGCCACCCATGTCCAAGGACGACAACCGCCTGTTGACCAGAGAACAGCCAAGAGTCCTGGTGACGCTCCTAGCTGGTCGCTACAGACTGAATGACATATGTACCGGAAGCCGTGGCTTATTCCCTGTCCAGTCTGCCCCTGCTGAGTATGTGCTTCCGAGAGACGCACCCTCCATAAACCAAGATGAAGTGTGTGGCCACTGCTGGCGACCACACCCTATGCCTGCTACCGGATACAGAGAAAAACGGGACGACATATTTCCTCAACTGGACAGATTGTCTAGATTGCGAAGTCCAAGAACAAAGAAAGTTGCTATTTGACACGACCGTTCAGTAGTTACAAAAGTAACTGGGTATTACAACTGAATAGAAATCTGACCGGAACTCCTTTCAGCTAACTACAATTTCGATGACTCGGTGATTTAAATATCAATAGTGTGATCAAGTGAACAACCAAAATGACTCACTAATCCCCATGCAACTTACCACTTAAATCAGAAATTTATAGACTAGGACTCACTGATACCTATCTAACCGGCCGATTCATCAATTATTAAACTGGGAAAAGGTGGAAGAGGGGGAGGGGGGCTGATAGGTGTGAATACCTGTGTGAAGCAGGTGTCTTCAGCGAAACGTTTGTTCCCGTTGACGTAGTACATGATGTAAAAGTTGCACATTTCGTCATTCTGTGTGGTCTGGATAAGAAAAGAATGTAGAATTTTAACCTCAAACAGGAATGTAGACAGAGCATAATTTTTTTTTTTAAATCACATTAGAAATAACGATTCAATACTATCTTTGCAAACACAGACATAAACAAGCAAGCGCGGTCAGCGCACACTCAAGCTCTCGACCGTGCATATCCACGCATGCACGCACAAATACATACATGTGCGCACGCGCAAACATGCGCGCGCGCACACACACACACACACACACACACATTCACACACACACTCACACACATGCGCGCGCAAGCACGCACACAGACACACAGACAGACAGACACACATACTTTCTCTCTCTCTCTCTCTCTCTGTCCTCTCTCTCTCTCTCTCTCTCTCTCTCTTCTCTCTCTCTCTCTCTCTCTCTCTCTCTCTCCTTACCCAATGCGGACATCATGATCCAGGTTGTTTACCATTGTGCAACGGGCAGCCTGCGTGACATCCAAACGATTCGTTGTAGTGAGTTCAACATCATAGAGCGGCCATACAAAATCAGCATGTTCATCAACAGACAGAACATTAGTGGAAAATGTTGTATACGAAGGCTTCTTACCTGAAGAA
>CM031603.1:76527617-76545117 GCA_018398815.1 Conus ventricosus
TGTGTGTGTGTGTGATAGAGAGAAGATTGACGTGGTTTTTGTGGGTTTTTTAAAAGTTTTTCTTTCTGCGAAGGAAAACAACAATGCAATTTTGTTTTTCGATCTGCACTTCACATTCTCCTTGATTTCTGTGGACTCGGCATTGAAGATTTAAGTTTTAAAAACAAAAGACAAACAAACAAACAAACAAAAAACGAAAGAAAAGAAGCAAGAATGTAGAGATGCAGGACAGCAATCTTAATCGACAATTTTTTTTTAAAATTCTGCATTGCATGTGTGTTATGACATCAAGCGACCCTTCTGCTGACCACATGTAGAAAATCTATACAAGGCACAAAACAACACAACTCAGAATTACACTGAACAGCTCTGAGCGAAGACAGGACAAAACCAGCGTCCAAATTCGCTGAAAGGAGTAAATCTGTTTTATCAGCACCAGCAAAACAACAGGGAAATTCTTCTTCTGAACAGTTACCACGAACAAATATGATAAAGAAATGCCACCGAGGTTACGTAGATACTGTAACGATCTTCCAGTCGTCAACACAGCACTCTGACTAGGTACTAGGTGCAAACGCGTTGACAACTTGTACGTTACCCGCAATGCATGCCGGTCTGTGTCATATGTAAATTTAGAACGACCCGGAAGTCGAACATGTAACACGTCGCTACATCTCCCCTTCTTTGAGATTTGACAAAGTCGATTAAAATTAAGTTGTACATTAATGTCCAGGGGGAGGAAGGAAACAGTGAAGCACTTTTTGAATTTTGCTGCTTGAAGTTTCATAAAATGTCAATAAACTTGTCACTTGCTGTCTTGCTTCAATATTTTCTCAAACAAGAATAATATGTCACTGAAAATCAAATAATGGCACCATGCATTCATTCATTTTTCCTCCTTCTGGAGTAAACATGCAGTGAAAACAATCTTCAGTCTTGAAAACGTGCTGGCTTCTTGACAATTCGGCCAATGCGTGTAATCGTGACTCCTGGTTCAACAGACGTTGACAGGATGCCTGGAACTGGAGTTTGGCTGGTCCTTATTGGGGGTCGTCCAGGTGTCGACTTCACAGGGCTGGTTGTAGATGTCACGGTTCTGGGTGTAGGCGTTACAGGGCTGTGTGTAGGCATCACAGGGCTGGTTGTAGATGTCACGGTTCTGGATGTAGGCATTACAGGGCTGTGTGTAGACATCACAGGGCCACCATGGTTCCTGCGAGGAGGGCTCGTGCCAACACTAGCTGATTTGTTGTCACTGGATCCGACCGCCAAAGGGATTTTTAGTAGATGAAGGTCCATATGTTTTGTGGCTGGATCCCGGGATAGGTTTTGGAGATGGAATCGTGAGGTCATGGGACTTGGACTCAGATCTGAGCTGATGGTTTTTAGTAAGCTTCAGGTGATGTCGGCTTCTTCAGTATTGTCCCATGGATGTCTTGATCATGTAGGATCTTGGAGCGATCTTTTCTAATACGACTGCTGGGTTCTTCTACTCTCTCTCTCTCTCTCTCTCTCTCTCTCTCTCTCTCTCTCTCTCTCTCTCTCTCTCTCTCTCTCTCTCTCTCTCAAGTTTCTGTAATATAATGTCACCTGGTTGTAGTTCTGGAAGCTGACGCACACCATTTTTCTGTTGTAGTTATGTTGATTTCGCTTTTTCTGTCTGTTGTCTCTGGACTCAACTGAGGCTTTGTCCGGGTACTGGAACTCAAGATTAGAAGGAAGAGTTGGAAGTGTTGTTCTTATGTTCCTTCCGTAAAGGAGTTCTGCTGGGCTTTTTCCTGTTGCCGACGTTGGTGTTGCACGGTATGTCAGAAGTGCGAGAAATGGATCACTCTGGCTCAGGATTTTCTTTGCTGTCTGTACCGCACGCTCTGCCTCTCCATTTGACTTAGGATAATGAGGGCTTGACGTGATGTGATCAAATCCCCAGTTGGCAGCAAACTTCTGGAACTCCGCCGACACAAACTGTCTTCCATTGTCCGTGACAAGGATTTCGGGTATTCCGTGGTGAACATGTTTTTCAGTCTTCCAACCACTGCTTCTGTGGTAATACGTGGAAGATGTCCAATTTCTAGGTATCTTGAAAAATAGCCCACCAGAACTATGTAGTTCTCTCCTTTAAAAGTGCAAATATCAGCAGCGACTTTTTTAAATGGACGCTCTGGCAGTGTTGTTGAAATCAGAGGTTCTTTTCGTTGAGCTGGCTTGTGTTCTTCACAATATCTGCAGTTCTTTACCACTTGCTTGATGCTTTTGTTGATGTTGGGCCACCAAACTGAAGAATTTGCTCTTTCCCTGCATTTTGTAATGCCCTGATGCCCTTGGTGAATTCCTGCCGAAACATCATCTCGCAAAGCTTGTGGAATCACAATGCGACTTCCTTGAATAAGTAGTCCTTCATGCTCACTGAGTTCATTGTGCGGTGGGTACAGGTCACGAAGACCTTCCTCCACATCGACAAAAGTACTTTGGCCATCCTTCTCTTGTGCATTGTGGTGCTTTCTTGAAGAGAGGATCTTTGATGGTTTCAGTAGCAATTTCCTCCAGGCGTCTGTCTGTGGCTTCCCAAGGTATTCTTACAGAGCTGATATGCGCTTCTGTAGCCTCAGTCAGCTGGCTGACTTCTGTGTTTTCAGATTTTTCTTGGGGACTTCTAGAGAGTGCATCAGCCACAACAAGTGTTTTTCCTTCAGAGTAGACTGCTTCTGCACTGAACCGCATGAACCGCATCAATATGCGTTGACATCTGATGGGAGCGTCCTGAAGATCTTTCTTGTTCATTAGGGGAACCAGCAGCTTATGGTCTGTTTGAAGTGTGAACTTTGGCAGACCTACCAAATATCCCTGGAACTTTTCACATGCCCAAACAGCTGCCAGACATTCTTTTTCTATCTGGGCGTACCTGCTTTCTGTTGGTGTCAGGGTTCTTGAACAGTAAGCAACAGGCTTCAATCCATCTTCATGTTGTTGTAAGAGTACACCACCCAAGCCATACGAACTTGCATCAGCACTGACTCCTGTTGGTTTGCTGGGGCTGTAGTAGGCGAGTGTTGGTGTTTTTGTCAGAAGTTGCTTGACTGTTTTGAACGCCTCAGTCTGTGGAGTTGCCAGTGTCCACTGCCGATCTTTTCCTAGCAACTCAGTGATTGGCCTCAGAATGGTTGACAGATTGGGAATGTATCGTCCAATCATTCCCAATGCCCGTCGAAGTTCAGTGAAGTTGCGAGGGTCTTGCATGTTCAAGATTGCTGCGGTTTTTGATGGGTCATGCTTAATTCCTTCTTTTGTGATTATGTGGCCCAGGAACTCAATTTCTTTCTTTCTGAACTCACATTTTTCTTGATTGAATTTCAGGTTAGCTTCAGCCAATTTCCTCATGGCTCTTTCTAAATCTACAGCATGGTCCTCTTTTTTCTTGCCATGGACGAGAATATCGTCAAAGAAACAAGTGACGCTCTCATCATTGTTGAGAATGTTCTCCATTGTTCTTTGAAATATTTCTGGAGCTGAACTGATGCCAAAAGGAAGTCTTTTATAAAAGAATCTTCCTGCTGGTGTGATGAAGGTTGTGAGTTTGGTAGTTGACAGAACCAATGGAATTTGTCAAAATCCTGATTTTGCGTCCAGTCGACTGAAGATGACTGACCCTTCCAGTTTGTGAAGTATGTCATCAAAGGACGGAATCATATGACGTTCTCTCTTGATGGCCCTGTTCAGTTTCTTGAAGTCAGTACAAATCCTCACTGAATTATTCTTCTTCAAAACTGGAACCATAGGACTGCACCAGTCAGCAGCTTCAGTTATCTGTTCAATTATGTCTTTTTCTTTCATTCTTTCCAGCTCTTGTTTGACCTTTTCTACTAAAGGTATCGTATCGGAATTCTCCTTGCAGTGTGGATACTGTACGGCTCAGCATTATCACTGAGAACAATCTTGACGGGGGGACATTTCACTGGTGATTCATTTAGGTCGCCAAAAGAATCACGGACTGTTTTCTTTTTCTGTTTTCTTCACAAGTCCCATTCTTGATACAGCTTCTCTGCTCAGCAGGTTGTCCGTCTTTAAATTGACAACACAGATTTTCAACCAGTATGGCTTATCATGAACCCGTGCTACGGTTTCAAACATTCCTTCACACTCAATGGGACCGCCAGGGCTACGGAGAACAGCTTTCGTTGGACGTAATTCTGGTTGAGGCTGGAATTTTCTGAACTCTTGCGCTGACATCACTGACACATCTGCTCCAGTGTCAATTTTGAACAGTACATCTCTGTTTCAAATTTTAGAGTAGTAAGCCATGGAGAGTTACCTCTTCCAACAGAGCCTAAAAAGAATTCTTCTATTCCTTCTTCAGTTGAACTGGCAGTATTACTATGACAGCATGCTGCAAAAATGATTCATCTTTGAGCAAACTCTACAGCGTTTTCCTCTAGCTGGACAAAACTCATGTTTATTGTGTGAACGTCCACATTTTGAACAGTTGGGAAATCCTGCAGTTGCACCGGCAGAACATGATCCACTACTTTTGTTGCCTCTGGTAGTTCTGTGGTTACCACGACCTGTATTGCCTGGGGATCCTCTGTAGCTTTGGCCCCTGCCTCTGGCTGCACCTCTACATGCTACTGCATCAACACTTTGAGACTGTCTTTGCTCATTCAGTTGCAGTTTGACAAGTTCAAACTGGCGTGCTTGCTGAACAGCTTCATAAAGTTTCAGATCAGGTTGTAGCTGTAGTTTTTTCTGACAACTCAGCATCAAGAACTCCCACCACTAGTCTGTCTCTAACAGCATCTTCTTTGTCAGGGAAATTTGCGTGCTCTAAAAGTTCATACAAACTACGTAAGTAGGCTTCAATGCATTCTCCAGCAACTGGCGAACGAGCAAAAAACTGAGTTCTTTCGTGAATAACGTTACGTTTTGGAACGAAGTGATCATCAAACTTTGCTAAAACAATGTCAAACTTCTCTGCATCTGCATTTGACAAGTTGAACGAAGTTAAAATTCTTTCACTTTCACTTCCCATTGCATAAACGAGAGAGCTAACCTGAACGGCTTCTTCTTCTTTATCAAGTTTTGACTCCTGTCTGAATCTTAGAAAACGTTGTTTCCATTTAGGCCATGCCTGAGGACGTGAAAAATCGAAGCTATCTGGTGCCTTGAACGGAGCCATCATCGATGAAAATTTTCAAAAAAGTACAAGAAACGTATTCACGGTTCGTCTGGAACTTGTCTTGTCTTCGTCGTGCATCCGATCCCACCGCTGCCACCATGTAACGATCTTCCAATCGTCAACACAGCACTCTGACTAGGTGCCGTTACCCGCAATGCATGCCGGTCTATGTCATATGTAAATTTAGAACGACCAGGAAGTCGAACATGTAACACATCGCTACAGATACAAATGTCACTGAGGTTACACGGATACGTTAATCATTAGTTATTTCTTCACCCACTCGGCTAGAAAACAATAAATGAAAACGTCACTGACATTGCATTATTCATGACGTCGTCCATTCGTTCCTAATGACCCGTGTTATTCGTAGCAGCTTGCCATGATGGTAGGCCTATTGATTTTAAGCGACACTGAAACTTTAGTGTCTGCATGCCTAGCAGATGATGTTGATCTGGTACATTGTTATGTAAGAGAAGAGAGAGAGAGAGAGAGAGAGAGAGAGAGAGAGAGAAATATCCGAAATACGTTCTCCGTGTGAGAGAGAGAGAGAGAGAGAGAGAGAGAGAGAGAGAGAGAGAGAGAGAGAGAGAGAGAGAGAGAGAGAGAGAGAGGACAAGACAAGACAAGACAAGACAAGACAAGACAAGACAAAATTCTTTATTAACGAGGATAATAGATAAGTTTACATCCAGTCCTCGCCCTGAGTCGGGACTACAACATGCAGTGAAATGAAATACTGTAAGAAAGCAAACAAGCAAACAAAGCGGTCATGTAATCATAATGGAGCATCAAATGAAAATAGAAGAGAAATGAAGAAGAAAAAAAACACAATAATAAACAAACAAAAAATGAAAATAACAATAATGAAGAGAAGAGAGAGAGAAAGAGAAAGAGAGAGAAGAGAAAGAGGAGAGGAGAGAGAGAGAGAGAGAGAGAGAGAGAGAGAGAGAGAGAGAGAATATCCGATACACTTTCTCCGTGAGAGAGAGAGAGAGAGAGAAGAGAGAGAGAGAGAGAGAGAGAGAGAGAGAGAAGAGAGAGAGAGAGAGAGAATATCCGATATACTTTCTCCGTGAGAGAGAGAGAGAGAGAGAGAGAGAGAGAGAAGAGAGAGAGGAGAGACGAGAGAGAGAGAGAGAGAGAGAAGGGGTCTTTTCCGAAAACAAGCGTAGTAGGCTACATTTCACGTTTCACATAATGTTGGTTCACTTACGGGAACATTCATTCGTTGAGACTTAAATTTTCAACCTCGCCACCTCTCCTCCCACCCTCACATCCTCCCACTATGCTCCCATCAAAGAACAAAAAACAAAAATATACCTCCCCCCTCCCCCCGCCCCTGAACAAAATAAAAATCGTGCCTATGAAACAGTTACTTCCCTTTCAAACTTCACCTGTTCACACCGCCCCACATCGCCTGCCTGTATTCACAATAGCGTGTTGAGTTTGCTTCAATCTGATCCAGAACCAGAAATGGGCGATACAATGTTAGCCAGCTCCAATGTTCGCAAGAGTCATGAATACATCTATAAATATGGATAGCCTGTGCTTCCTCCGATAAAACCACACTGTCAGTCTGTCACGCACACACAGTCGATGCACATACATAAACTGGGATGTCTTTTTCATCACCATCTGTGTCGGCGTATGGGGGTAGGCCCTATCAGTTTACGCGCATGCCCATTGTTTCCATATGTCTCATTGTCATCGCCACTCATGCTTCCCTGTCGTAGCATCTGAGGGGGTGACACGATCTATTACGTGGGGAACGTTTCTGTTATTTCATTAGTGTACTGGTCCATAATACAAGTACGCCTGTTGTCTTTTCCGGACGATTGGAGATTCCTAAAAATTAAAATAAAGCATGGACATACAATCTGCGAAAAGACAAAGTGTGTACCACACCAACATATTCTCTCTCTCTCTCTCTCTCTCTCTCTCTGCGAATTTTGCTCTTCCTTTTTTTTTGTCGCCTGGTTTGATACACATATCATACTGGGCCCAGAAGCACGGTCAGCTGCGTGCTGTCTGCTGCAGACTGTGAGGATGAACACTACACATCAAGGTCCGGAAGTAAAAAGGATTAATAACGACTGATTTTGCCTGGCGTTTTGTATCCTATGATTATTGTGAAAAATACAGACCCGGATATATCATTTCACACGTACGTACACGTACGTGCGCACACGCGGGCGCGCGCGCGCACACACACACACACACACACACACACACACACACACACACACACACACACACGCGCGCGCGCGCGCGCGTTATTGATCACTTTTACTGCTTAATCAATTTATAACCTTAATCACGATGGCCGTCCTGCTACAAATTTGATGCCAACTGAAATATATGCAGAGCGGTTGCAATCTCTCTCTCTCTCTCTCTCTCTCTCTCTCTCTCTCTCTCTCTCTCTCTCTCTCTCTCTCGTGTTCGTGTGTGTTTGTAACGAACGAACGAAATGTTGTTTAATGAGGGAAAAGCATAAGCACAAGTCAGTGGCTTTTTTTTCATCCAGCCCTCAAATTATAAATACATGGAATAAACCATTGCATAGAACTGCATAATAAAAACTCAAAAACAACGATGAATACATAGCAATTTAGAATAACAGAATGCACAATATAACTAGAGGAAGAGAGTGTGGGAGAGAGGGAGGGACGGAGAGCGACACAAAGAGAGAGGTGGGTGTGGACTTGGAGACAGAATAAACCCAGACAGCAAGGGTCCTAGGACCCACCTAGGGCCCACCTAGGTTCTGGCTAGATTCAGCTTGTCCAAGCTGGAGCTAGCTAGAACCTAGGTGGACCCTAGCACCCTTGCTGTAAGGGAAGAGAGTCTCTGACACAAGGAGAGAGAGAGAAGAAGAAGAAAGAAGAAGAAGAGGAGGAGGAGGAGGAGGAGGAGGAGGAGGAGGAGGAGGAGTATATTAAGAATTACCACATCAAAAACGACAAACTACAATAAAAGAAGAGTCGTAAAAAATCAAGTCATGCAATGAAGAAAAAAGAGCTGAAAGACACCAGACATGCTCAGCTCAGCAGCAAACAACAATTCCATACACGTCACCGCCCCAGCCCCCGCCCCCCCCCCCCCACCCCCACCCCCCACCCCCGCTCCCCCCCCCCCCACCCTCCCCCCACCCCCGCTCCCCCCACCCCACCCCCCACCCCCCACTTCAAGAACGACAAGAGAAGGAATAAGGAGATCAACATAGGATGACAACATGAGAGAGAGACAGAGACAGACAGACAGACAGACAGAGAGGGGGAGACAGAGACAGCCAGACCGACACAGAGAGAGAGAGAGAGAGAGAGAGAGAGAGAGAGAGAGAGAGAGAGAGAGAGAGAGAGAGAGAGAGAGAGAGAGAGAGAGCAATCACGGTTGTTCAACCAAAATGGATAGCACGTATTTTCAAACATTACCGATTGTGAAGACTAGTCACACGGCAGTGCGCATGAAAACCGTTTGAGTGAAAAAACAATCAGCCTTCGAACACCGGATGAGACAGATAAGAAGCATGAAGAGAGAGAGAGAGAGAGAGAGAGAGAATGAGAGAGAGAGAGAAAGAGAGGGAGAGAGAGCGAGAGAGAGACATACCAAAATTTGTCACATCACAAATGACAAAATACAATGAAAGAAGGGTAGTATCAAAATCAAGTCATGCAATAAAGAAGAATGAGCTGAAAACACCAGAAATACCCATCGCAGCAAAACAACAATGCCCCCCCCCCCCCCCCCCCCACCCCCCTCCTAACTCGCATACTGCAGTGAGAACTAAAGGTATGTCGTTAATGTTAACTGAAAATAATAAGGGAACTAGGACAGAACCTTGTGGAACACCGTGTTCAACAGGCAATGCAGAAGATGTTTTTCCCGCTAAACGTTACTGATTGTTTTCTATCAGACAGGAAAGATGACATGAGTTCTAATGAATTGGTAGACAAACGATAAGTTTTTTTTAGGAGTGCATAGTCAAGTACATCAAATGCTTTAGTGAAATCAACAAAGAGAGCACCGGTGATTTTGTCATTGTTGATATTAGTCAACCATTTGTCTACTAAGGATGTCAGTGCAGTATGGCATGAGAAGTTTCCTCTGAAACCTGATTGGTTCGGATGAAAAAGATTGTAAAAATTGAAATGATGAAGAATAGAATTTTTAATGTGATTTTCTAAGGGTTTAGACAAGATAGGTAATAGAGAAATAGGCCTGTAATTAGAAGGCTCTGAATGGTCTCCTGATTTATATAAGGGAATAATTTTTGCAACTTTAAATGCCTTCGGAATTTTGTTTTTTGAGATGCACAAGTTGTAGATGTAAGCAAGGGTTTCAGAAATAACTGGTGCTGAGATTTTCAGAATTTTACTATCAATACCATCCAGTCCTCGTGAACATGTTTGCTTTAAATGAGTGAGTGCATTGTATACTTCATGCACTGACATTAAAGGTACGTTTAGATCAGAGGAAATGTCTTTTGAATTACAGAATTCACGGACAGTCTCTAAGTAGTTATAGGCAGATTTATCTTTCTTTACAGTTGCACTACCTATTCCACAGAAATAATTGTTGACTGTGTCTGGCGACATAGTGCTGACTAATACAGTTTTAGAGTTAGCGACTTTATTATTGGTGTATTGATTTATGGCTTTCCAAATCGACGTACTGTCAGTTTTTGACGACACAAGATTTTGAAAGTAGTTCATTTTAGCCGCACGTTTTACATATGTAACAATTTAAGATTCCTTTGCATATTAAACTCTTCTTTCGGTCCCGTTTGAAATAGTAAATCACGTAAGTCCATGGCGTGTTTCACATTATCTGTGAGCCAGGGCACTTTAGGGTTACTTCTAACACGTCTTCTTTCAAAGGTGCATGCTTGTCGTGAACATTTAAAAAATTGTGATACCAAATTTCAAATGCTTCATACGGATCAGTAAACTGATAGACGTCGTGTATGTGGGAATTCTTTAAATCAAATGAAGATTTATTGGAATCAAAACAGAAAAAAACCTTCTGTATTCAATTAAAGTGTGACAATTTTTTGGAACTTTAACACCTTTTTTCATCCATGTTATGCATATGTGAAGATGGTCACAACAAGCATAATTCGGTGAACAAATTTCCGCTATAATGCATGATTCAGACGTATATATGTGGTCGATGTGTTTTTGAAGAGGCAGTTATTCTTGTAGCTTTGTCGATTAATTGCGAAAGGTGAAAACTTCCCGCCATTTGTATCCAGGACTTGTTTAGCTTCAAAAGATCAATGTTGAAATCTCCTAATAATGTTAATTCATGAGCAGTGGAACATAAATCCTCTAGCAGAAGAGTAAAGTTATCACGCCAAACTGCACTCTCTGCAGGATTTCTGTACACAAATCCAACGGAAAGAGGTTTTGAGCGTTTGAATTTAATCTGTATCCATAATGATTCTATCCTAAAATAGTTTGTAGGATTAATCCTTTTAAAGTTAATACTTTGATGGATGTAGATAACTAAACCTGTATCCAAAGTACGTGTAGAATCTTTACGTATGATATTGTATCCTGGTACATATAGTTCAGAGTCGCTTATATGTTTTGACAATCTTGACTCTGCAAAACCAAATACATGGAAATGTTTACCAGAGTCATCTAAAATATGGGATGCATCAGTCAATCTATTTATGATATGATTCATATTCAGAAAACCAACTCTAAGCCCATCTTTAGATGGCCAAGTCCTAAGGGTATTAGACATTTTAGCCAAAATGAATACAGGAGCAGTGTTAGATGCCAGCTGTATCTATAGTAACGAATACAAAATGAAGAAATATACCCACTTTAAGTGCAAACTGCACGGTTAAATTATCTGAACAAGAGGCTACGCAAACACAAAAAAGTGGCAGTAAATGGTAGTACAAATGAATTAGGAATCAAAATACCCAAACCTTCACAAATTTGTCAATAACACAAAAGAGTCACAAATCGTTCACAGATAGTTCGCGATCTTAGGAATGTAACGATATTACAGTGAATATCAGAGAGAGAGAGAGAGAGAGAGAGAGAGAGAGAGAGAGAGAGAGAGAGAGAGAAGCTGATGATATGAAGAATAGATTCGCTTAGAAATATCGATTTTGCACAAGTCAAAAAGCCTATTAATGTAGTACAATGCAATCGCGAATGTGAACAGCCTTGAAACGCGTCATATATGTGGGGCTGCAAGACACAATATCAACCAATGAATCAAACAATTAGGCAGCCTTCGTTGGTCCGACAGCCTGAAAAACATAGACATGTCCAAGCACTATCCACGCACGCCTAGGCACTCCCAAAGACTCATTCAACCATGCAGACGCACGCACGCACATGTGCCCCCCCCCCCCCCCCCCACCACACACACACACACATGCACACACATACACGCGCGCGCGCGCACGCACGCACGCACGCACGCACGCACGCACACACACACACACACACACACACACACACACACATGTACACAAGCGCTCAACCATACTTTTTACGTGCATATATTCACATATGTTTGCACGTGGAAATGTAAACACCAAATATTTATAACTGAAATAGTGGTAAAACATAAAAATGACAAAGAACGTCATCAAAGTCATTGCGGGGGTGGAGAATTACGCACTGACTGTTGATTTAACAACAGATGGGAAGCGGCCCCAAGTAAGTGCTCCGCATAGGGGAGAGAGGGGGGGGGGGGGGGGGGGGGACACAGGGGGAGAGAGAAACGAAATATGAAACGAAATAATTTATTGCTTTAAAGCAGTACAGCTTCATCAGCAATGCAATTCGATTGACTATGGTAGAATTAAACACAATGCATGTTACTTCGACATGGAAACCATGACAAAATTGTCCTTTTTCCAAACACAGTTCTGACATTTCATGTCACTGGAACGGCGCTGGTCACGATGATTCCGTCTGCGGCGTGAGTCTTGAACCCAGGCTGTCATCCCAGGTAGAATAGGATCAGGCCGTGTAGCGTCTCCAGCGTCCGTGCAGCACGTGCCTGGATGTCAGCGTGTTGTGTTCTGCCAACACGTTTACCTCGACGGAGACCGGCCAGTTTTGTCCGTTCTTCTGTCAGCAAATGTCTGTCATCTTGTTTCACGAACCAGAACGAACAGTCACTGTCATAAGGCGAACACGGAAATTCCAGCACCAGATCGTCCGATTCACAGAGAAGTACATCAGAATCATTTGAGCTGTTAAGGACAACTTTTCTAAATAAGTTATTTCTGCTCTTGTCTCTCAATCGCCTTTGCACACATTTATTCGTCAGGGTGGCAACGTAACTTTTCACAACACTGACACTGAATCCTGCCACTAGGCTGTCACAAATCGGTTCGATGTCAGTGTCAGGTGGTGAGGAGGGGACAGAGCTGTCAACACACTCACACGTGTGTACAGTTTCAGTGCCATCATGTAAGCTCAAATGTTCAGTCTTCAATCTTACTTGATCCTCCGTTTGACGCAAGTGTGTAGCCACAGTGTGTTCCATTACTGGGTCATGTGCACACAGGTTTTCAGGTCGCACAGGGGAGAGAGAGAAGAGAAGAGAGAGATATATAGACAGACAGATAGATAGACAGAGTGACAGACAGACAGAAAGACAGACAAACAGACAGATAGACAGAAAGGATAGAGAGAGAGAGAGAGAGAGAGAGAGAGAGAGAGAGAGAGAGAGAGAGAGAGAGAGAGAGAGAGAGAGAGAGAGAAGACAAAGAGAGAGTCAGAGGCAGACAGACAGAGACAGACAAAAAAACGGTGTAGAGAGAGAGACATAGAACAAAACAGAGAAATAGAGAGACGTGGGGGGGGGGGGGGGGGGGGGGGCAGACAGACAGACTGACGGGGGAGGGGGCTGGGGGATTTTGGAATAAGTCCACTTTCTCTTCTTTGCATTCTTTCAGTTGTTGTTGTTGTTGTCGTACCCTGGCTAAAAGACTCCAGGGATCATCCGAACAGCCGAAGCATTTGAACACTATGGCACAAATGCATCTGCTGGGGATGAGAACATTACGTGTGTGACCGTTTTTGATTACCCCGCCACATGGGCAGCCACACTCCGACTTCGGGGGAGCATTCTTTCAGTGACCGAGTATGAAGTGATCAATAAACCCATGGCTTAACTGTATGCACGAGCACAAAGACGTCAGCGATGACCTCATGTTTCCGACCGGACACACTGATGATACCAGGAAGAACGGCGAGAACATGAAGCCGCGTTTCACTGAAAGCTGAACTGAACAGCACACAATCACAAAGATGTGGACAATGACCATGTTCTCGACTAAATACAGAAATACCACCAAAGGTGGTTAAAAGCTATTAAAAAATAATAATAATAAAATAAAATAAAATAAAACCGCATATCACTTGAAACAGCAGCAATATTTCCGTTCTTCCAAGGATGTAGAAGGGAGAAGATAAGTATCTTGCCTCGCTCTCCTACTGTTCGCCCTTTGTGTGCTGAAGTCCCACTGGCTCGCTCAGGTCACAAACTATTTCCGGGCATCACAACCACTACATTCCTTAGGAGCATTGTTCAGTGGGCTGGGCCGCCCTCTCAGGTAAACCAGGTGTTCCAGCTTGCTGTTGC
The DNA here is from genome assembly GCA_018398815.1 of Conus ventricosus. Lineage (NCBI taxonomy): Eukaryota > Metazoa > Mollusca > Gastropoda > Neogastropoda > Conidae > Conus > Conus ventricosus. The sequence goes on from CM031603.1 coordinate 76,541,413, forward strand.
CCGCTGTTCAGCGAGGTCAGCCCACTGTCCGCACGCAGCCGTTGCCCACGCATGAAGCATCTTGTGTATGCTTTAATCTTGACAGTTCGACGCTATCAGCGAAGAACTGTGGCACAGACAGCCAGGTCGTGAAAAAGAGGGCGACACAGACCCTATCAGGTCAACAGGAAGTGGTGAATGCCTTCCTCATGCAAACTGGAACTCTTACTTGTGAAGGGTGAAGGTACGTACCCCCCTCTCCCCACCCCTTCCATCTTTGTATTCTTCGGTCTGTCCCATCCCCACCAAACCAGCCAAATGATTAATCTCACGCTCAGTCTTATTGAGATAATCATATTCATTTTGTGTACAGGTTGAAATCGGCAATAATGATCCCCCCCCCCCCCCCCCATCCCCCCAGGATATACATACTCCACTCCACAGCTATCTATTCCATCTAGGAGTCAAAACACAAGCCCAAGAGTAAAACATGTAGGGGGAGTGTGTGGGGGGGGGGGGGGGGGGAGTGGATAGAAGTAAAAACAAACAAACAAACAAACAAAAAACCTGGACTGGATTTTGAACGTCAGGGATTTTTATACAATATCTTTGTTTAACTCTAATGGCGCTCTGACTTGTTTTAGTCGCTGGTAATTAATGGGTGGTGTGAATCATATTTTAGACTTGGGAGAACTGTGATTTTTTTCTCCACCTGTGTTTCGCTTTGGGGTTTACTTGTTTGGTCTGTTGGTTGGTTGCTGGTTGGTTGGACGGTGCGGTACTTCTTTTACATTAACATTCCTTTTCTTCATTGAAAAAACAAAGCATGATGACACAGTTTCAAATCCAGTAATGAAATTAAATAAATCAAATAAATATCCTATTAACTGGAAATTAAACATTTTGGTTCCATTTTGTTTTTCTTATTTTATACAACAGCAAAACAAAACAAAAACTATAAACAACAACAACAAAACAGAGATAGTCTTCATCATTTGTGTGTGTGTTTAATTGGTTTGTTCCATTGGTTTGCTGGCCTCCTTTTCTTAATGACTGCTTTGCTGCTCTTGATGCATACTGATGTTTTCCATGTCCAGAAAGGTTCAACATCACTCCCAATTGACAGGGGGCCGGATAGCTCAGTTGGTAGAGCGCCGGACTCGTGATCCTGGGGTTGCGGGTTCGAATTTCGGTATAGGGGGATTTTTCCCTCGGAGTTAACATTGGTTCTGACTCCATTCCCCATACAGTCCTTCGAATGAGACTATAAACCGAGGTTCCGTGTGTGAACGCACGCATAACATCTTGCACACACGTAAAATCCCATCACCAACTTTCGGAAGAGAAGGCCAGTTTGGCCGTTGGTATGGATGACACGTGACACATAGCATGCACCTTCCCCGAAGATGGAGTATGGCTGCCTTAATGGCGGGATAAAAAAGGGTCATACACACAAAACTCCACTGCCTGGCTATACAGGGAGTGTCCGCAGGAGTATCAGCCTGCGTACGCAGAAAGAAAGAAAGAAAGAACTCCCAATTGACTGGTTGACACACTGATTGTTTTGTCATTATCTGTTGCTATCACAACGGGCTTGATTTAGATTATGAATTAGATTAGAGGGATACCCTGGTGCGCTTGAACACGAACGACACTTGCCCTTGTCAATGTCAACAGAATCATTCACAGCGGGACATGGCCACTTCTCGGCGCGGTTATCATCAGTCACAGTGGAATGACACTATATCGCTAGAGTCACAAACTATAGGACAACGCATGTCATTAGTCTATGTGTCTTTATTGTAGAGAAGCATCACCATATCGTTAGATTCATAAGTAACTGGACAATGTATTTCGTTTGTCTATGTGTTGTTACTATGGAGAAATGTCGGTATACTGTAGCATTCACAAATAACAGAACAACACATTTCATTTGTCTGTGTGCCATTACTATAGGGCACTGTCACTACATCGCTAGACTCACAAATAACAGCGCAACACATTTTATTCGTCTATGTGACAATACTATAGGGCAGTGTCAGTACATCGCTAGATTCACAAATAAGAGGACCTCACATGTCATTTGATTATGTGCCATTACTACATGGCTATGTCGCCATATCTCTAGATTCATGAAGAAGAGGACATCACATTTCATTTGTCTTTGTGCCATTACTATAGGAGAAATGTCGCCATATTACCAGATTCACAAATAACAAGACAACACGTTTCATTTGTCTTTGTGCCATTACTATAGGAGAAATGTCGCCATATCACCAGATTCACAAATAACAGGACAACACATTTCATTTGTCTTTGTGCCATTACTTTAGGGGAAAGTCGCTATATCGCTAGATTCACAAATAACAGGACAACACATTTTATTTGTGTACGCACCATTTCTATAGAGAAATGTCGCCATATCGCTAGATTCACGAATAACAACATATTTCATGTATCTATGTGCCATCACTGTTGAGAAAAATCACTATATCGCTAGATTCGCGAGCAGCAATACACGTCATTTGAATATGTGCCATTCCTATCGAGAAATGTCACCATATCACCACTAACAACACATTTCATTTGTCTAAGTGCCGTATCTGCAGAGAAGTTTCACTGTCAGTAAATTCACAAATAAGAAGACAACATATTTCATTTGCCCATGTGCTATTACTGTAGAAGAATGTCGCTATGTCGCTAGATTTACAAATAACAGAGCAAAACATGTCACTAGGCTATGTATCATTCCTTTGGAGGAATGTCACCACGTCGCAAAATACTCAAACAACAAGATAACGTACATCTCTAAACACAATCGTCACAGCAGAAGAAGAGCTCAAACGCTAGAGAAGCAAGCATGTCATTAACGTGAAATGAATTTCAAACGTTAATTGACATGTCATCAAGAAACAGTTGACCCTGTGCCATTACTACATGGCTATGTCGCCATATCGCTAGATTCAGAAATGGTTATTGCAATACTGGACATTCAACTTGCTCGCTGTTGTTCTTTCCAAGTTAATTCCGGGTCACTGTTATTTCTCTCTTTGGTTTATCAGCACTTTAAGCCGATCAGTTCAGCGTTATTCACTAAAATGTCTGACACAGCTGTTACATACTTGTCAGTATATTTTGTTCCAGAATTTAATATCATGTGGTTTCTGTGTTCGACCGGAAATTTTCTACAAGATATAAGGCAGCTTTCAGAAACATTGCCATGGAAAGAACCATAGATATACGAGTCACGCATTCTCATCGGTGCGTGGGTTGTGTGACAGATGATGGCAACAAGGTTCTGTCTGATCTCGCTGATTAACGGGCATGGAGAGAACAGCTCAATTTTTTTTTTTAATGGAAACTGAAATTATTCTTTATGGTTAATAACTTCCTGGTTGTTAAAGTTAACAAACAAACGACGATTATTTTGACTAAAACTGGTGGGCAAAATACCAATACAAAACCTTAACTTTGATCTTATCTTTCATTTTTGATTCAGCAACTCAAATATAAAAAGAAAGAAAGAAAGAAAATGAATGAATGAATGAATGAATTGATAAATAAACAATCAATAAACAAAAACAAGAAAGAAACGCAGACAGAAAAAAAATAAATGAAATATTAAAAAAAAATGAATGGATGAACAAATGATAAATAAAAACAACAAGCAAGAAACGCAGATCGCCTAACATATTATTATTAGTAATGAGCAGTGATATTTCGCAA
>CM031603.1:76552617-76620624 GCA_018398815.1 Conus ventricosus
GGGTCATATCCCCAGGATGGGGTACTCTGTGGGTCATATCCCCAAGATAGGGGTACTCCATGGGTCATATCCCCAGGATAGGGGTACTCCTTGGGTCATATCCCCAGGATAGGGGTACTCTGTGGGTCATATCCGCAGGATAGGGGTACTCCTTGGGTCATATCCCCAGGATAGGGTACTCTGTGGGTCATATCCCAGGATAGGGGTACTCCGTGGGTCATATCCCCAGGATAGGGGTACTCCTTGGGTCATATCCCCAGGATAGGGGTACTCTGTGGGTCATATCCCCAGGATAGGGTACTCCATGGGTCATATCCCCAGCATAGGGGTACTCCTTGGGTCACATCCCCAGGATAGGGTACTCTGTGGGTCATATCCCCATGATAGGGGTACTCCTTGGGTCATATCCCCAGGATAGGGGTACTCTGTGGGTCACATCCCCAGGATAGGGGTACTCTGTGGGTCATATCCCCAGGATAGGGGTACTCTGTGGGTCATATCCCCAGGATAGGGGTACTCCTTGGGTCATATCCCCAGGATAGGGGTACTCTGTGGGTCATATCCCCAGGATAGGGGTACTCCATGGGTCATATTCCCAGGATAGGGGTACTCCTTGGTCATATTCTCAGGATAGGGGTACTCCTTGGGTCATATACTCAGGATAGGGGTATTCCTTGGGTCATATACTCAGGATAGGGGCATTCCTTGGGTCATATCCTCAGCATAGGGGTTTTCTTTGGGTCATATTCCCAGGATAGGGGTATTCCTTGAGTCGCATACTCAAGATAAGGGTACTCTTAATGCAGGCTCCTTGGGGTAGGGCTACTCATTTCATTTCACACTCGTGGGCGTTGTGAAGTCAGTCTCCGTAATCTAGCGTGGAAAAAAAAAGCCAAAATGACGTTGGGCACCACTGGATTGTCTGGGAATGAAAGAATGATGCTCCTTTTCCTTCTTCTTCTTCCTTTCTTCTTCTTTTTATTTTTCTTCTTGCTCTTCTTCTGGTTCTTCTTCTTGTTCTTCGTCTTGTTCTTGTTCTTCTTATTCTTCTTGTCCTCCTCCTACTCCTCCTGCTCCTGTCAGCTCCTCCTCCTCATTTCCTCCTCCTTTATTATCGTTGCGTTATTTTGTTTCGCAATTTAATATCTTGAAGAAAATTTCCCGTTTTAAAAGAATTTAAATTTCAAGAATCATTGGACAAAATTCCGGACTTTGAAAAAAGGTTTTGGTTTTAAATTCCGGACTTTGAAAAAAGGTTGGATTTGTGTGTGTGATTTTGACTATGATTAATTTTACATTGCCTAACATCAGTAAAACCATGGTTGGTAATCAATACAGAAAAAATTTAATACTCAGTTTTTTGATGCCACCAAAGACCTTGGTTTGGTGCAGTCAGTTGAAGCACCACTCGTGGAAAAGGCATTCTGGATTTATTTTTTACCAATTGTCCGGGCGCTTTAGGCAATCAGGAATTTAATTGCAGGCCTGGGTGATCATGACATAATTCTTTAGAGAGCAACTTTCAACCCTTTCGAAAAAAACCCCAAAACGTACCTCAGACTCTGGAACCAAGCGATTTACCAAAATTGCGCGGGGATACTCATGATTTCAGTCGTCTTTTTTTGAGGCCCCATAGTGTTAAAGATAATGTCAGTGACCTTTGGAAGTGTATAAAAACAACTTGGAATTTATTATGGATGACAAACATACCTACTAAAATAACTTCAAGCAAGAACCCCCAAAGCCATGGATTACTAAAAAAACTAAACGTTTGTTGAGAAGGAAACATCGTTTCTTTAAGAAATTGAAACTACATCCTAATTCAGAAGATTACTGGTTAAGTATAAACATATTAGAGAAGGTTCAGAGGGGAATGTAGGCTTTTCTCACTCCAATTATGTTAATTCGATGATTTTAGAAGGTGATCATCAAAACAAGAAATTATGGTATTACATAAGGAGTAAAGAGACAGGACAACATTGGGGTTCCAGACCTGAGAAACAACCAGAATAACCTAATACAGGACCTGAAGGGAAAGCAAAAAATTACTAAACAAGCAGTTTTGTTCAGTTTTCTCAAATCCCAAACCTTTAATTAACGTTAGACTAAAAGATGATGATAAAAACTCCCTGAAATGCATAACATCAAAGTAAACAAAGAGGAGTATTTTAAGTTACTCACCAACATCAATGAAAACAAAGCTACTGGCCCCGATGGCGTTCCTGGCAAGCCTTAAAATTATGTGCCAATTTAATTGAGTGAGGTATACCAACTACTTTACCAAGCTTCACTGGACCAAGGAGTAATACCTGATGAGTGGCGAGATGCGAGCATTGTTCCCTTATTCAAAAGGGGACAAAACAAAAGCAGAGAACTATAGACCTGTATCTCTTTCATCCATATCAGCTAAACTACTTGAACACATAATATATAGTAGCATAATGGTCATCTTGACAAATATGACTTCTTAAATAAGCCCAGCATGGTTTTAGACAGCGAAAGGGGTTGTGAGACTCAACTTATAACAACTCTCAATGATTTTAATAACGGGCCTTAAAACAGACAGCAATAGATGCATTTTATTAGACTTTCTAAAACCTTTGATAAGGGGTTTACATGAGGGCCTTTCTGCTTAAATTAGAACACATTGGCATTGGCGGTTCTTTGCTAAAATGGGCTAGATTTATTCCTCGTTGGGAGAACGCAGAAAGTTGTTGTGGAAGGGTCGTCATCCCATTGTAAACCAGTCTTGTCAGGTGTACCACAGGGAACTGTTCTGGGGCCCTTGTTTTTCTTTAAATTTTTATAATGATATAAGTAGAAATCTCTCTCTGGAACTACTATAAGGCTTTTTGCAGATGACAGTTTAGTATATAGAACAATTAGGAAGCAAGAATGATACACGCATTCTACAAGAAGATCTAAACGTTTTACAAGAGTGGGGGAAAAAACTTGGGAAAAAAGGAATTTAAACCCCAAAGGGCCAAGTGTTCGTATATTTAACCAAAAAGCTCACCAAAATTAGATTTAGGTATTTCCCTCCATAAACTATTTTTAAAGAAAAAATAATGCTGCAAAATATTAGGGGGGTTTTTAGATAATCGTCTCAAATGGAAAGAACATTACAATTTAGTATGTAAGAAAGCAAACAACATCTTAGCTTTCTTATACAGGAATATCAATGACTGCCCCCAAAAGGTTAAAGACAACTGCTACAAAACACTGGTTAGACCAGTACTGGAATATGGTTGCTCAGTTTGGGATCCTTACCATCTAAAGGATATTGATAACCTCGAAAAGATTCAGAAGAGAGCAGCACGGTTCGTAACAGGGAACCACATCAGAGAAAAGGGGAATACTAGGAAGAACATGAGGAAATTAGAATGGAAACCCTTAGAAGAGAGAAGAGCTTTTATCAAACTTAACATCTTCTTCAAAGGCAGAGCTAAAGTAATTGATATTCCAATGGAACAACTAGTATTGAATAAAAGTAGCACCAGCAGTGGCGGTCAATGTTATACCATACCTGCATCAAATATTGACAGCCACTTACATTCTTTTTATCCCAGTTCTGTACGGCTGTGGAACTCACTGCCGGGTGCCATCAAGATTGCCACAAATGCAATCTCTTTTAAAAAACAAATTGATTCGACAGTCTTGAGATCTGCATATTGATAAGTTTCTATTTTTACTTCCCCAGATGTTTTACTATTGCCTGGGCCTGAGTTTGGCCATTGCTTTTAACTTCTTGAATATCGAGTGCGACCCCTTGTTGCCAAATTTGCTCCAGGGCCAACAGTCTGAGTCGCACTGTTTTATGTTATTTTATTTTACTTTTTAACATGCGCGCTGGTGACCTACTCGTTTTTTGAGTGAACCAGTGTTTTAGGAAGAAGAAGAAGAAGGAGGACGATATTTTTTTCAATCAAAGAAGCTACTCTCTCTCTCTCACTCCTCTCTCTCTCTCCTCTCCCATGCGCGCGCACGCGCGCCCGACAAATTGGAGTTTTATGTTGCGCGTGAGCGTGAAACTGTTTCTTTGTTTAGCAGATTGTGTCAAAAAGACATTCAAGGAGAACAACTCCAGTGTGCTGACTCATCTGATATACAGACTACAAAAAAGAAAGCAAAAATGTCGTCAGTTCACGTCTGTGTGTGTGATTGTACTTCTGGTTATAAAAACAAAGCGTTTTGACATTCCTTTTGGTAAACTTAACGAACAAACTGATTCGCTTTTAACTGAGATTGGCAAAGAAATCGGTTCCAATGAAGATGAATTCGGTGAGTAAAATGTTGTCAAGTGTGATTAGTTCAGTATTAGGCTTACTAGTTTGTAATATTTATTTTGTAAAATAACAAACGTGTACAGCAGTATACCTTTTAAACTGTTTCTGTACTTTTGATTTGATACCCCAATCCGTCTTCAATCCTTGCTCCTCTTTCTTCTTAAATTGCTCCCTTTATTTGTAATCCAATTGCAAAATTTTCAAGATCCTTTTGTTTACCTTCCAGTTCTAGTGCAAGGTTAGGTATCAACTTACAAAGTTGACGACTAACCGTAGTCTAAAACTTAAGTCTTTGCTTACATGAATTACTTACCAAACATATACCCTTTGTTTATCTTCCAGTTCCAGTGCGCTCTTTCAACTTACCAAGTTAGTTGATACTTGATACTTACTTAAAGTTGACGACTAACCTTAGTCTAAAACTAAGTCTTTGTTTATATTAATTACCAAATTACTTCCATGTCACTACTTTCTCAGTACTAATGTTGGTAATAAGTTGTCTACATGTACATATATACCGCAGTGAACTCTCTCAGTCTCTGGCTATCAGAATTAAAGTAAGACTAAGAGCAGGCTATCATAGAGCTCTACCTTTCTGGAGAAGATCCTGCCATTATATGATTATTGCTCTTAGTGAGTATTTTGGTTTCACCTTATTTTTTGACATGCATATTTTCTTAAATCCTAAGAGTGAAATTGACAATGTTAGATAAAATAACCAATGAACATGTTAACCCAAGTAATATCAAATTCTGTATATTCTAAGCTGGCTATGTAAGGCTCTACAATTCAAACAAATGCTACATCACTGTTTTATCTAATGAATATAAGTTCAGTTGGGTTTTTATTTTATTTATATTACTACAATTTACTCAGATGCTCCAGAAGATGATTGTTGGAACATATACATTCAGATGCTTCTGTCTATTCTGCTGAACTTACTGCTCTAGTACTGGCTTTGAAGATAATCTCACATTCTTCGAAGAGGGACTTTCTGGTTCTGTCGGATTCGCTGTCAGCTTTGGAAGCCATAGCTGGCCGCAACCTTCAGCATCCAGAACTTTTACTTTTTTTTTACCTTTTTAGCAAGTTGAAGGCAGACGGTTACAACATTACTCTTGCTTGGGTTCCTGGCCATGTTGGCATCGGCGGGAACGAAATGGTTGATCGTTTAGCCAAGAACGCCACAAGAGAGAAACTGTCCAACACTTATATCCCCTGCTCAGATGTGAAACCCAAAATTAACGATTATGTGAGAGACCTCTGGCAGGAGGATTGGAACACACAGACGAATAACAAACTCTTTCAGATCCGTCCAAACCTTAAGGACTTCCTCCCATCTACGTCGGGTGGTCGTAAAGAGGAAACGGTTCTGTGCCGGCTGCACACCGGCCATTCATATTTTACCCATTCTTACCTTTTAAAGAGTGAAGAAGCTCCGTGGTGCATTCCATGTCATGCGCCACTCACAATGAAACATGTTCTTTTAGAATGTTGGGACTTGCACGATGTGAGACACAAACATTTTACAGCGGAGTCCATGAAGATCCTGTTCAGGATGTCCCGCCTGACGTGATCCTTGAGTTTTTGAGAGAGATTAACATTTTTCATCTGATTTAAGATTTTACGGCAGAAAGATTTTTAACAAAGTTTCTGGTGCGTTTGTAGACGATGTCATTTAACGAGATTTTTTTTTTTTGTTTTTTTTTTAATGACTGGTGAGTTGATTTTAACGTGGTGACAGCCCTGATGTGGCCCTTTGCGGTCGGCTGGGCTATAAGCAACATTATCTTATCTTATCCAGAAGATGAGCTGCAGCTGTACACTTGTTAGCATCATGGACATGCGGGCAGGCAGGTTATGGGTTCAATTCCTATCACAGGCATTCATTTATGTACATTTCTTTTTCCATTGTCTGCTTCTACTTGCAGTTGAGGGTGCTGATTTTTTAACACTTCCACTTCCAGCATTACCCTGCTTTACATCCAGGCATGATAACAAAGTCAGTACCATATCACATCCTGTGCAATTCAGACTTTTCATTACTTATTTAGAATGATAGCTCCCCCCCCCCCCCTTTTTTTTTTTTTCACCAATGTACAGTTTGAAATGGAACCCTCTAAAATCTGTTGAGGACTCCCCAAAGTCCTGAAATGAAAGACCTAGGGATTCCCTAAGTAAACCAGCGACAGGAAACCTTGCATTCCCTGCTCTTGTGGTGATCTCAGTTTTGATTTCCTCTCCACATTCTTCATGCCCAAGGTGAGTTTATACCAAAGCCCTTGGTACTGACAATTTCACAGGCACTGTGACAGGATGGAAGTGGAGGCACTCTTCCATTCCAAGCCCGAAGATCATTCACTCTAGCTCTGTACCAAAGTATTTTACATTCAACAGCAAAAGGCTTAGCACGTGATGTCCTGTGTATGTTTGATCAGAAAAGACACCACTAAATGTGACTGAAGTGATTCAGTAGAACTAGAAGTGCAGTGTCTCTTCTGGTAGGATGCCTTGAGCACTACAACTTAATGATTGCACCCTATGAATTGCTGGAGCCCACCAATGACAGGATGAATCTATGTGAGCTGGGAATGTGAGACGAGAATGAACAGCAAGACAGATGAAGCTATGCTGACATGGAGAAAAAGAGACAGAAAAAAAGGGAAAATAGTTTACAAATGTAAAAGGATGATGAAACTCAATAGATTTACAGAAACCCTCTTAACATTTTCAAGGAAACACACAACATAGTGTCTTGTGAAGAAATACAATGGAGAGGGATATATATATATATATAGATCAGTATATTTAAAATGCCTAAAACAATTTTTTAAGTGCTCAACCCCTTGGGGAGCAACATTAGTTAAAACAAGTTAAAAGCGGAATCTTAAAACTATCTACAAATTTGTTTCGAGCGTGTTGCGCTGTCATCAGGATCATACCCTGAGGAGAGCATTTTAGCTCAACAATTTTGTAGCTTTTAATTTTTCCATTTTAAAATCCTATTTTAAACTGATGTTTATGTGTGTGTGTGTGTGTGTGTGTGTGTGTGTGTGTGTGTGTGTGTGTGTGTATTCAATTATAAACAAAGCTTGCTCTTATGTCATAGATTGCATAGATTGATGGAATAGGGGGAGATAAGCATTCATATCTGCAGTGGTAGATAATTCTGCCTAACTACCACTGCAGATATGAATGCTTATCTCCCCCTATTTCTTCAATCTAAGACATAAGAGCAAGCTTTGTTTATAATTGAATATTTCTTGCAGTCATTGCAACACCAAGCTGCTCTGTAAGTTGCTGGAATGGTGCTTGGTAAATCCTTGGAATTCATTAGTTTATTGTATATATATATATATATATATATATATAGAGAGAGAGAGAGAGAGAGAGAGAGAGAGAGAGAATAGTACTGAGGATCAGCGTTATTATATATATATATATATCTGATAACCAGTAGAACCAGCTGGCAGCAGATAGAATTAAACGTATATTATATCATGGTTGTTGTTTTTTCAAGATTTATGAGAGATGAACTGGATGGTAACAGCCACTTACTGACTAGTCATCCCACGTGTCCAAGTTCATACAATGTATTCACAACCATGAAACTACAGTGCTGAAGTTCTGGCCTGGACTCCTGGAGCATAACAAATTAACATGGTCACATACTAGGAAATTAGAGGATCTTGGATGTGTAATTCAAACACAGAGTTTAGCAAACCTTGAATACTGGGGGCCTAACTTTCTTCATTCAATTGTCTTCAAGATATAGGACCTCCCTTCTTTTTTTCTATAAAAAATACATTTAATTTTATTTGAAAACATTGAGAATATTAAAACATCTACCGTCTGGAAAAACCAGTGGAATATCTAATGTTTTAACTAATGGTACATTAAACAAAAGGTCATTTTGATTAAACTGACCTAATACTTGCAACCTTTTTCTACTTCCCTCTACCTTACCATCACTTGATGGCAAGCACTTGGTTTTAAACACAAGCTGTGATTCCGAGGCCATTATACACAATGTGAAATGGGGGCAGTAAGAAAAATCCTTTATCAAATAATGTATCTTGATTCAACAGTAACTAGTTATAAAGTTATTAATAAATTTCAGAAACAGTGTATGGTTGTTTGTTTGCAAACATGTTCAGTCTGTGCATGGACAGCACAGATGAAAGATTTTAGCGTAAAATTGTATAAAGTAATGTAGCAGATTTGTCTTGACCTGCAGCTGGTTATCAGAAAAGGAGAAAACTCTTGGATTATCTTCAAAATTAATAATTCAGTATAAAGTACCAGACTGCACACATGAACAGTTGCTTTTTCCCCCTAAAATAATTACAATACTGCACACATGAACAGTTGCTTTTTCCCCCTAAAATAATTACAATACTTATAATCGAGTCAGGTCAGCTGGCTATAAGCAACATTATCTTATCTCCCAGTTCACATACATGCATGTGCATACCATGATTTTTTCATCAGTCTTTCACTTTTAGTCAATGCATTTGTACAACTACAAGAGAAAACAACTGTGTGTTCCCACCCACACAAATGAGAGTTATGTGAATGATAGAGTGCATACATGTATGCATTTGAGTGAGTGTGTGTGTGTGTGTGTGTGTGTGTGTGTGTGTGTGTATTTGTATGAATGTGTAGATTTGTGTGTGCATGTGTGTGTGTGTGTGTGTACACATGTGTGTGTGTATACACGTGTGTGTGTATGTGTGTGTATATATGTATGTGTGTGTGTGTGCATGTGTGCGTGCGTGTGTATGTGTGTGTGAGTGTGTGTACTGCATGGAAAGACAATGAGGAATGGGTGCCTTAATTATTGTGGCTATTTCAGCTGGTAGAGCTCTGAATTCACACGTACCACAATCTGGAAATTACATTTACAGTACATTTTTGTTGTTCATTTTCATACAACTGAAATCTTGGCAACTATCAGCCGAGATAATTCCCATGTAAAATACAACACATGTGGATTTTCATTGTGCAAATGTCTGAGACTAATATTTGTGAAAAATCAAATGCTTGTGGCAATAAATTTTAGCAACTGCCAAAATGACCAGTAACTGTGGCAACATAAGTTTACTAAAACAGCAGATGGTGACAAGTATGCTCTTCTGGACTTCAAAATATGTTAATGGTCATCTAATTTCTGATTCTGTGGCTGGTTATCAGTAGCTCTGCCATAGATATGTATTGGTAAGTATTTGGTAATTAATGTAAGCAAAGACTTAGTTTTAGACTAAGGTTAGTCGTCAACTTGGTAAGTTGATAGCTTGCACTGGAACTGGAAGATAAACAAAGGGTATATGTTTGATAAGTAATTCATGTAAACAAAAGACTTAAGTTTTAGACTAAGGTTAGTCATCAACTTTGTAAGTTGATACCTTGCACTGGAACTGGAAAGTAAACAAAGGGTATATGTTTGGTAAGTATTACTGAAACCACAAAAAATTCAGAACCACAAAGTATGATACTAATTTGTATTATACACAATAAAGAAATTCATAATTTTGATGTGTCATTTGTTGTGATTATGGTTTCTGTGCAGAGACTGTGTATTGTGGTCAGAAGGTGGATAGAGGCATGCCCTTGGGTCCCATGAACCTGACTTCCCAGTCCACATTGTTTGTCTTCCGCAAATCTCCACCTGCATGCCCCTCTACTGGTAAAGGACAGAGTATTTACAAGTCCACGTATCCATGCATCTGGATGATTATGTATTGATTAGATCCACTACCTTTGTCAGTGTCACTGCTATCTGAATTTCATGACAATCTGATTACAAAAACTATAGTCCTGTCTCAGACTTACCTTTCATGTCAAAGATCGTTGAGAATATATATAGCATTCCCTCAGCTTTCTTATTTATCTTGTCATGTCTCAAACTCACCTTTCCTGTCAAACAAAGACCTTTGAGAAGATAGTATTCCTTAGCAGGCATATATGGGTGTGTACATGTTTGTATGCAGGCGTTCCTGTGTGTTGTGCATGCTAATGTGTGTGTGTACATGTGTTTGTGTGTGCATGTGTGTGTGCAAGCGTGCACATGTGTATGTGTGTGTATGTGACCTGATAAAAATTGGTGAATATACTATAGAGATTTCAGTTAGTTAAGGGAACAACTTATACTTTAAAATCATAGTTTTATCAGTGCAATCATAGTCTGATTATGTGGTGGTAATGTATGTGTGTGTGTAGTCATTTTGGACCTACTAAAATGTGACTGATCTGATTCACAATTCCTCAAAATTGTTGGCTTTGCACAATCCCTCCCCGCTCCAAATGATCCCTGGCTGTAGCAGTCTGAAAAAAGAATTGCTATAAGTTTATGAAGCTGACTAGTTTCAATTTTCAGGTTATGGATATGTTTCAGTACAACGACACATGTTGTTGTTAACTTTTTTTTATTGTTTTCTATATGTATTTGTGTGGAACAATAGCCTTATCGGTGCTTATGACATGAAAAATAAATTGTTGATGCAACAGATTTCTCAAGCTTGCAAATGGCCAGTGAGGTGATACCTATGATTAGCAAGGCAGTGCAGAGACCCAGCTACAAGAAAACGGTAAGACTCTGACATAGTTTACTTATATGTTGTTGTTATTAAGCAACATTGAACATGTTTCATCATTCATGGAACAGATTTTGTTTGTCAAGATTGTTCAGTAATATGACATTGAGTTAGAAGTTGACAAGGAATTTTTACATTCTGTGATGGTAGTAGAAAAAAAAAAAGATCTTATTTGTTTAGATGACAGGCATGACTATTTATGTCTTAATTCTTTCCCCATGTATGCCAGAAGAGCCAGTTTTTCCTGGTACATATGCACCGTACATAATCGTGCAGCCATTGTCTTTGTAGCAGTTTACTAATTTTGTTTTTCCTATGATAAACCTCCAGCCAAGTTTGATAACTGCCATTTTGGATAGGTAAGTTTAATGACCGTTACCAAAATGTTAGACTCTGTAAGAAAAATAATGTACTTGTTGCTGTGTACTCGAAGTGTGGAGCCCATTGCCGAGTATAACTCAGGAGCCATGGACTTGTGGTACCAAAGTGAAAAACTTAAACATTGACACACAATTAATGAGTTGTGTTCAAAACAGCTGGCAAAAGTAATCATGCAGTTTCTGGTATGCACAGTCCACACGTCAGTCATTGTTGGTTAAAGACCATCTGACTGTGAGGGGCCATTTTAGGGCTATACAATTCACACGCACGCGCACACACACACACACACACACCACACACACACAACACACACACACACACACACACACCACACACACACTTACACACGCACAGACAACCCCCCCACC
The DNA here is from genome assembly GCA_018398815.1 of Conus ventricosus. Taxonomy (NCBI): domain Eukaryota; kingdom Metazoa; phylum Mollusca; class Gastropoda; order Neogastropoda; family Conidae; genus Conus; species Conus ventricosus. The sequence continues at coordinate 76,564,246 of CM031603.1, forward strand.
CCCCATCCACCCCTATATCTTGTGGGTCCTGTTAATCACCATCCATTTTGTAATATCTCATGTCATGTCATTTTGTGTAATATGTTTGTCTTTGATGTGAACAGGTTGACCACATAATGACCAGTCCAGACTCTCTTCAACCCTCCCCCAACACCAGAAACTCATCTCAACCACAGTTAAACAAGAAATCAAACATAACAACTTACCGAAAACAGCCAAACTCCTCATAATGACAGACACCAAACAACCCACCTTCTACCTGCTCCCTAAAATACACAAAACCAATACACCCGGCAGACCCATTGTATCTGCATGCAGCTGCCCTACAGAACACATTTCGCAGTACTTAGACTCTCTCCTCCAACCCATAGTACAAGGCCTCCCCACATACCTCAAAGACACTACACACACACTTAACATGATTAATTCATACAACACAGATCCCACTTTCCAAGCAGCCTCCTCTTTACACTTGACGTCGTCTCTCTCTACACTTCCATCCCTCATGCTGATGGACTGAAGGCCCTCGCATTCTTTCTTAACAAACGGCCCCTTAACCAACAACACCCTCCCACAGCTACACTGGTCAGACTTGCAGAATTAGTCCTCACCCTCATACTTTTGAATTTAACAATCACACATTCTCACAAATCAGTGGTGTTGCTATGGGAACCAAGATGGGACCATCCTATGCCTGCCTCTTCATGGGACACCTAGAACACCGCTTACTAACCTCTTACACAGGCCCTACACCAGAGCTCTACAAAAGATACATAGATGATGGATTGGGAGCCACATCCATGCCAGAACATGACCTCCAGAATTTCCTCAACTTTGCACAGACCTTCCATCCATCCATCCAGCTGACCTACACCATTTCACAGTCAGTTAATTTCCTGGACATCACTATCTCCCTCAAAGATGGACTGCTTCAAACCTCAGTCTTCTACAAACCTACTGATGCACACTCATACCTGGACTACACATCTTCCCACCACCAGTCCACTAAAAATAGCATTCCTTATTCTGAATTCCTTCGCCTACGCAGACTCTGCTCTAGCGAAGAAGATTTCACCATACAAGCAGCCAAAATGTCTGATTTTTTCACCAACCGTGGATACCCTAGTGCCGTCATCAATGATGCTCTCAGCCGCACTGCAGCTAAATCCAGAACGTCTACTCTGGAAACTAAACCTCCCAAAGAGACAGACAGACCCACTGCCTGCCTTCTCTTCCATCCTCAAAATCTGCCCATCTGCAGGATCCTGAAGTCTAACTGGCACATGGTAGAAAATCATAAACCTGCCTTTGAGACGAAACCAGTGATCACTTTCAAACGTGACAAAAACCTCAACGACCTACTGGTGCGCTCTAAGCTGAACAAAATCTTTCACACCTAAGCCACCAGGTACTTTCCCCTGCTCAAAACCCAACTGCAAAATCTGCTCTCTCACCAAACCAGACACCATCCTACATGGCCCCACAGGCTCTTTCACTATTAAACGCACTTTCTCCTGCCAGAGCCACAACATTGTGTATGCCATCCACTGTCAGCTGTGCGGTAAGATCTATGTAGGTGAGACATCTCGCACACTTGAGACGCGCATCTCTGAACATCTGGCCGACATCCGCCACCATCGGCCCAAACCAGTCGCTCTACACTTCAACCATGCCCAACACAACATCAACCACGTCAAAGTCTTGGCACTTTGGCAATCTAAGAGTGACAACTTTGAACGCCTTATGCAGGAATCTCATCTCATTGCCAAACTGGGCACCGTGCACCCTCATGGCATCAACGTCCAAAAGTAGTATGTGCCATTCCATCTCTGCAGCTCCAGCCTGAAATATCCTCCACCTACGCACACCCTACCTCTGTTTACCTCAGACATAGGTTGCAGCTATCTTCCCCTTCCTTTTCCTACACTCTCTGAGTTTCTCCATTTGCTATATCAATCGACTTACCCCCCCCCCCCCCTGCCCTAGTAATGATGTGTGTAGGGATGTTGGTGGGTATGGCGGTTGTTGGGGGTGGAGGTGAGGGTAACCAATGAATAAGGCTGATATTACAAATGGAACACATACACACACACACACACACACACACACACACACACACACACACACACACACACACACACACACACACACACACATACACACACACACATAATGAATAGAATGCTAGCTCCTTTATCGTTGGTCGTGAAAAATAGGGGGGGGGGGGGGGGGGGGGGGGGGTATATAATATATATATTATCAATCTCAGCCCACAATATCCTCCCAACACACACATCCCGTTGGAGCCACTAACTTAGCTATTTGTTATGCATTTGTGGGGTTAAAAAAATGTTTGTTTAATATATATTATTATATTATATATTTTAAATATGTTTCCCTTTTATCTTATTTATTTGCATTATTTATAAAAAATTTTTTTAATTTTCTAAACATTATATTTCTGTATCATGCTTTCGTTACCTTAACCTTCACTTATTATTGTTAGCAAATATCATTAGTATATCTATTGCTAAGTATTTGTTACTACCTCTTAGCAGTTGTACACTCACCATCCCTCTGGGACTGTTGCCACGGCAACCCTGCTGCTTAAGAATCCTCTAACCCTTTCTCCATACACATACTTATTGACACCAAGATTGATCTTGTCCTTTCCCCCCCCCGAATATTTTGACCATTAATAGTATACCTATCAGTAATATTATTATCATCATTACGACTTTGACTCGCTCACTATTTCCCTTCTTGCTCGTTCTCATTCAACGCCTTCTTCCTTGCGCTGAACCCTGAGCGATCTGAAGCGACCAAAGCTAAGTGAATTTTCGTTGTTTTATTCGTTTATTTATCACCAGACGAAGACCTAAGAGGTCGAAACGCGTCGTGTTTTGTCTTGTAACTCGTTTGTCCACGTTCTCTGGGCGGTTCGCTAACATTTATTAAGTTTGTTTAGATTTCCGCTCTGCAGTCTCGCTTTGCAACTAGATTTGTGTAATATGTTTGTCTTTGATGTGAACAGGTTGACCACATAATGACCAGTCCAGACTCTCTTCGGAAACTGTTGAAGGCAGTGCCAGGACTGGACCAGGATCCCACTGCAATGTGTAGGAAGCCCTCTCTTCCTTCCTCCTTCATGGCTCATTTTGTTAGGCGGTATTCATCTAGCATCATACACATGGAAGTGTTTATTTTTAAGGAACCTTTCATAAAATTTGAGAAAATCTGTCATTTATTTCATATTCATACTTTAAAAAAAATGTTTGATTAGATGGTGCATGCAAACTCTGACATCAGAGTGTTGTTACAGTTAAATTTTAGCAATAATTTACTGATGTAATCTCGGTGGTCAGTCTCTGATTGATTTCATTAATGTAAGCTGAATCAGTCTGATTGATTTACTTAATATAAGTTGAATCAGTAGTTACCAAAAAGTAAGAAATTCTGCTTTTTTTTAAAAAGTGAACTTCGCAATTGTCATGATTTTGAACTTTTGCATGTGCACGTTCAATCATCATTCTGTTCACACTATCTGTCATCTCAGTTTTTCTTAATTGTCCTAAAAACATTTGAATATGTTCAGGATTGAAGAAAAAGAATCTTATACATAGAGCAATGTGTGCTGTTTTCTGCGTTAATATTACATGCATTAATTAGTTTCAAAAGGTATCACTGTTGATTGATTATAACTCTCATTTTACGAGTCTTTACCATACCTGATTGATTCATATCATACATTTTCAACTCGAAATCTATAGAAAACTGTCTGTATGTTCTTAAGGTGAAGACAAGAAGATCAAAATAAAGTGATTGAACAATAGCAATAATGCTGCAGTTCAGTAAAAATAAATTAAAGCAAGTATGTTCTGTTATGTTGAATTAATTCAGCACCATCACACGTAGTAATGAATCATCAAAATCATTTAGTATTGCAGCAGCGTTCCAGTGGTTGGTGGTTATGATGTCTGCATGGGATTGTATTGATTTTACAACTTCCAAAGTGATTTTGCAACATTGGGGGATTGTATTGATTTTGCAACTTCCAAAGTGATTTTGCAACATTGGTTAATCTGAAAACAGTTGGCTTTGGAAATTATTGATTGTTCAAACATTGTTGTAGATTGGGTAAACAAACGTGATTGTGATTGGTTGATTTTTTTTTCTTTACTTTTCTGGGTTTTTTTTAGCCATGCTGCAAGACCAGAACTTCTCCAGTTGTTGGCACTCCGCACTAACATTCACAAGTGAGAATCTGTTTCTTTCTCTGTGTGTGTGTGTGTGTGTGTGTGTGTGTGTGGATAAGATATATGTTTCTTTCTCTGTGTGTGTGTGTGTGTGTGTGTGGATAAGATATATGTTTCTTTTACATCGCCTGTTTTGGAGTATTTATGTGTGCATGCGTATCTGTGATTGCACCCTGAGTGTCTGTTTTCTTGTTCAGTGTTGGTGCCAGGCGGTGTTTTAAAGCAGGCCAGTAGAAAACCAGTCTTTCTTTGACCGGTCTCCAAAAGAACCTAAACAAAGATTGTATGCAACAAGAAGTCTTATGGTTGCGCTTCGTAAGTATGCGATGTGTTTCCTGTGACCTATTATCCAAACAATGTGCAATATAGTTTTGATCTTTGTGATAGATTGTTCTTTGTGATAGAGGTTTTTTTTCTTTTCATCCCCCCATAGAGTGCTGAAGATGCATCCTTTGTTTGGTGCCGCTGCTCTGTACATTGCTAAAGTTGTGGATGAAGAACACGCCCGTGATCCTTCCAGACCTGCCAGAAGTAAGTCACTGTGAAATATCCCAAACTTTCTTCTCACAGACATCTACTCGCACACCCACATGTATGAGTTGAACTCCTTCTGTATCCTGCCTTTTCCTGGTGTGGCATACTTATTCTATGTCATGCTGTCTGTCTTCACGTTCGCTCTTCTCTCCTCTCTCTCTCTCTTCTTTCTCTTTATCTGCTCTTTTCTTCTTTTTTTTCCCCAGAGATTAGTAGATCTGACCAGTTAGTTTAGTTTACTGGAAAATTTCTGTGGACTTCGTGTTTAGAGCTGTTTTTAACCATTGCCCCCAAATATGAAGGCATACACCATCCATGGTCTGAAATTTTCAGGAGTGATTTTGTGGTTTGTGTAAGGGCTGCAGACAAAAATCATTTATGCAGCATTTGACCAGAAGTTTCTGGCATTGTTTTTTGGATGTGTGTTAGAGATTGCAGTCGTTCTTCAACAACTCCATCAGAAAGCGCCTCCATATTTGCTGGCCATACACCATCAGCAACATTAATCTCTGGTAAAAACAGACCAGCTTCCAGCTAATGATTAAACCAAAAGAAGACAGTTGGAGTAGATCAGACGCTTTATCAGGAAACTGGTGTCAAACATTACCGGACAACTCTTGAAGTGGAAGAACCCCCAGACCAAGCGAAGAGATGTTGACAGAGAAACAGCACCTGACAGGCAGTACTTGAAGCGGACACCCCTGGGGAGGTATAATGGGAGATAATGATGGCATGCTTTGACAGTGACGGCCCTGCAGGGTTAGTGAAGTTTCCTGCTTGTACCATTTCAGGTTGCAGGACTTGCCTCAGGTCCGTGGATTTCAGAGGGATTCAGCTGACTTCAAACAGGAGAGAATAATGATCATCCAAGGGGAGAAAAAGTCAGCAGCGAGGAAAAAGAATAATGGAACATCCTTTGCCCATGACCATATTCCAAAGTTTTCCAGTCCACATTTCCATTACTCTACTTTCAAGGCAATGTCGCCTTGACTTCTACGGTGTGTCATGGTGCATCTGAACATAGTAACAAAACAAACACGGTGGAGGGTTCGTCTGTTTGTGAATGCGATATTCTCAGCTATTTTCTGGTCATGTGTCATGCATTTGCTTAGTCTTATACAAATCATGTAAACTATTGTGACGTCTAGTGTGTCATGCTTCGTAAATGATGACGAGACATTTTAGAAAGATTCAGTTGTCAACAACTGGAGATTTGTGGAAGTGGACTGAAAAGCCTACAACCTATGTCAGTTGGCAAGATGTGACTTGCATTCACATTTTGGAAAGTCAAAGTGAACTAACTGAGAATGGCATGGCGTTTGCTTTGTGAACAGGAGCTGAACTATGCCAACCATGGATTAATAATGCTGTTTTGAACATATGTATACATGCCTCTGTTTCCAAAACAAAACAGGTCTCTGTTGCCCTTCCTTTTTTTTTCCTTTATAATGGACATGTGGCCTGTGTAACAGTACTGTTTACTCTGTCCTATGATTGTGAAGAGAAGACTGAATGTCAACCAAAGTGATGCTGTCGTGCGACTTCAAATAAGTTCACGAGTTTTCCACTCCAGATTTCAAGACTTTTTCAAGTCTCCAGTTCACCAGCCTGCCTTTACCAAATGATTCTGAAGCTGGAACTGTCTGGTGACAGTTAAAGACACTTTTAATGGAATTGAATTTGTCTAGACTGAATTATCAAACCAAGGAACTGCTATGCATGCAAGAAAATTTTAGTTTTTTTTGTTGTGCATGCTCCATAGAAATTTACCTGTCATGAAAGACCATGAGAGGGTCATTGGAATGCTCAAATTCATTTTCGGCAGGGGGGGGCGAGGCGCTCTAGATCCCCCCCGAAGGTGGGCCGGGGCACCACCAGAGCTTAGGTGACCCAGGACCCTGCCTTTTTTTCGAGATTTTTAGTCCCCCCGTTCCCAGTTTGCCTTGCCCAAGGTTTGAAGCAAATGCCCATGTTGAAATGTTTAGTACGAGTGGCCCCCCTCTTTTTTTTAACACTATTGATGTCTGTGTCAAAATTGTACTTTGTACGTATATCTAAACAAGTTTCCAGACACAGTTTTTTTTTTTTTTTTTTTTTCTGGTGTGCAATAAGTGTATTTCTGATCAAATGTCGATGATGAAGATGAGGGACCTCAGGTACAGTTTGCACCGTCCCCCCATGTGTATTGGTTTTGGAGAATAATTTTCTTACAGTTTCATCAACAGAAATGGGGCACCACAAAAATGGGGGGTTTGTATTATACCCCTTTTTGGCTAGTATACTTACCATTCAGACAATGCATTCACGGCATTGTCTCTCTGCCGGGGCCGAAGTTTTTGTGTGGCTAATGCAGTATAAGACAGTCACGTGGTCCCCAAACCCACTTCCGCCGTGGGGAGAACCCATGTAAGTCTCCCCATACGTATTCTTGGGCCTGCGCGAAAGGGAAAACCCCAGAACCTTGGCGCTAGGGGGGAAGGTAGGGGGGGGCTTTAGAGTCTGACATGAAATATACTAGCCAAACGGGAGTAAATCAAACTCCCCCTTTTGGGTTTAATCTGTCCATGTCAGACAATGAGAATTCATAGAAAAAAGGGGAGGAGGGCGAGTGCCCAGTGGCCCGGGGGTTACCCGATTATGGATCTTAGCCGCCACAAGGATATCCCATTAGAACCACACCCCCGGGGTCTGCGGATGTCCCCAAATAAAATTTTATAAAGGGGATTCCCCGAACGCCAGAAGGCTTCCCCTCCAGGGGGGTGGGGATGGAACAGAGTGCGGAAAGCTCCCCGAAGTGGCCAGCGCTCTGACCCCATGGGCCCGGGGGGAAAGACGGGGAGATCCTCGGATCCCCGGGAAAATAGGCCCGTTCGCCCTTTTGGAGGCCACCTAGAGACAGTGCCAGCGAGATGTCTTTGGTACGGGTTGAGGGAAATGAGAAGACGTCTTTGTGAACGCCCCGGGGCGCGAGCGTTCCCGTAGGTGTTAGACACGAAAAAGGGCAAAGGGCTAGTCCAAAAGAGGTGTCGCCCCCTAGGTATCCCCCAGGGGCGGTGATGAGGTAAGGGGAGGGACTGCGGGTTCCTGGTTCTTGGCAGGAACTGGGGGAAAGGAACTTAAGAGAGGGGACCCGTCTTGTGGAAGGCAAGTCTCTGGGGCCCCCGCAAAGGGGCATGGATTCTGCCTCCCCCGTTCCGGGGAAGCGGGGCGAGGGGGAAAGGTAGCTTATAGACAAAAGGTCGAAAGGAATGGGGGAAAAAGGCTCAAAGGGGGGTTTATTGAGGAGGGGTCAAAAAACAGTAAAGGGTCCAAAGGGGAACACTCTAGGGGATTGGGCCCTCAAAAAGAGAACCCCCTTGGAGATCTCCTGAGAAGGAAATCATTTAAAAAGGAAGGCCCGGGCCATTTGGAGGAGGGCGTGCAGATGGCCGCCCCTGTCCCCTGGGGGAGCTAGCAGAGGGGTTTAAATTTGGGACGGGAAATTTTCCTTTTTGGATTTTGGGTGGGGCGAATGTGAGGGACGAATTGGTTTTGCACCATAAACCATTTCCCCCATCTGCAATATAAAGGGACTCGGCAGCTTCGAGAGGACATGGCTAGGTCTGGAGTTCCTGGAGGCCCCGGCGATGGAGAGGGTTTTGAGGACGGAAAGGGGACCTGTCCGTTCGAGGGGGGATTCGGATGTTCGCAGCCGGGCTGACACAGAAGCCGGGCGGGAGTGAAAAACCCTGGGGATTGGCGTGAGGGGGCCCGAAGGGGGGTTCCCCTGAGCAGCCCCACCTGGTTTTTTCAATGGGAGGGGGTTGTGATGGGGGACTTGGGGCCCGGGAACCAGGACTGAGTGGCCACCTGGGGCTATGAAATGACCCGGGGTCTCTCGAGCTCCCCTTCCCGCCCTTGTGGGGATCGGGAAGGGAGGGAAGGCGAAAGCAGAGGCCGGCCCCAGGAAGGGACGGGGGTCGATGGCGTAAGCCTGGGGCCCGGGACGGGGACCATACAGGGGCAACGAGGGTTGAACCGTTGGCAAAGAGGCGATCATTGGTGTAAACCCCAATGTTCCCCACGGTTGAAGGGAAACCGGTGGGGCCCCTTTCCGTGTGGAGGACAGTTTGGTCGGCGAGAGAGTCTCCCGGGGAGTTGTGAGCCCTGTATGTGTCTCGCGCGAAGGGGCCCCCCCTGGGTGTGCACCAGCGGAGGAGGGGGCCTTGTACGGAGGGAGGGGCCCGATGGGTGTTGCCCCCCCCCCTTGTTTGTAAAAACCGAAGGGTTGTCCGTGAAAAGGGAAAAAATCGGGGGTGATATGGCGGGAACTGGAAGGGCGAGTTACCGCCCCAGTCCAAGATGTTATGTGAAAAGCAGTAGGGGACCCCAAAAACCCCCCGAGGGTGACGCCCCCCAAGGGGCCCCCAGCCCGATTGGAGGCGTCTGTGAAAATTCCAGGGCCTGGGATGGGGGGAGAGGGGAAAACCCCGGGGGCCCGGGGTGGAGGGTGAGCACCCCTCCGTGGCCCAAACGAACCAAGGCCCTAGGGGCGGGTGGTTCCAGCTGTCGTTGGGGGGCCCAACGACGGCGGGAATCCCTCTGAAGTTCGTTTTGGAAACTCGCCTGGGGGAATGAGAGGGGGGGGGCTCATCACCCCCAGGAGGGGGGAAAAGTGCCCCTTCCCAAAGGAGGGGGAGAGGCAAAGGGTTTGGAAAAATGAGACCCACTGGGCGAGCGGACCTCCCCGGGGTGGGGGAACTCCATGGAGGTGGGTCAAGCTATGCCCAGGAAGGTGAATTGCGACTGGGCGAGACTGCATTTTGCGGGGTGGTGACGAACCCCAGAGAGGAGCAAAGTAAAATAGCTTTGAGGTGTGGGATTGGGTGGGGCCCTGAGGGGGGCCAGGACGGCCTCGTCGGGGTAGACAAGGACAAATTTTCCCCCTGTTGGCAAGGGAGGCCTTCCTTTGATACCTTGTAAAGGGGAAAGGGGACCCAGGGAGAGTCCGAATGGGGGGGGCCTTAAATTGAAACAACCGGCCCCGCCAGACGGAAACGAATTTATCGTCTGGGGGGACGGGTGGTGAGGATCGGAAGAAAGCACCTTGAGATCTATCGAGGGGCCCAGTAGTGGTGGTGGAGCCCCTGATCGGGGGGGTCTCCTCTTGAATCGGGGTGCTGGGGAATTGTTGAGGGGGGAAAAGGCGAGGAGGGGCCTCCAGCCCCCCCGGGCCTTTGGGATAAAAAGAGGCGAGAGTAAAACCCCGGGGGGGGGGTGGGTACCTCGGTGATGGGCCCTTGGGGGAAGAACCCTCGATTTCCAGGCAAAGGGCCCCGCCTGGGGGGAGGTGGGTCGCCGGGGGAAGGAGGAGGGGAGGGCTTTCGTGTCCCCAGGGTAGAGGAACCCCCCTGCAAACAGAAACCCCCCAGGGGTTGAGCCCCATGGCCCCCATGGTGGGTGGCGGGACAGACTGCCTGCCGGGGGGGCAGAGGGGCTGGGTGTGTTGGAAGACTGACTTTTTCCCCCCCCTCAAAGGTGGGTCCGAGTCACCTCCGGGGGGGCTTTTGGGCCCCAACCGAAAATTTTGTTGGGTTTTTTTGGGTTTGGGCTAGGGGGTTTTGGGGGCCTCGAGGGACGTGTTGGGGTAGGGCTGGGGGGTGGGTAGGGCCGACGAAAGAATGGTCTAAAAAGCGGTGTGACGAGGGTTTGTTTGGGCGCAAAAGAAAGGGGGTGTTTTCGCTCCTCGCGGCATGGGGAAAAACCCCAAAGGAATAGTCGCGAAAAGCGATGGGTCCCGAGGAATGCAGCGTAAAAGGCCCCCTTGAGGCTGGGGAGAGGGGCCTGTGTAGCAGGGGTCTCTCCTGCCAGAAAGGATTAAAGTGACCGGTGCCTGTCCGCCGCAGCCCCAAGGGGTGCGCTATCTTGTTTACCAAAAAACGCATAAGGGGGTCTCAAACAGGGTGGGGCCTGCCCCAGTGTCGCCGGGTCGAGGCGGAAAGCCTCCCTCATTTGGCCAAGTTCCCCGCTCGCGTTGGGAAAATGCAAGAAGCATGCCCCGGGTGGTGTGCAAAATGCCCCCTGGCCCATTCGTCCCACTCTGTCAGGGGGTTTTGATAGAAAGAGAGGTGGGGTGGGAGGGGGGCGGTTAGGGGGGCCTGAGGTCAGCGGGGGAAATGGCAATTTTCCCCGGGGCCGGATTGGCAGAAAAAGAGGAAAAACTGAGGGGCCTGCGCGGGTCCTTGAGGAATATCCCTTTTGGGGCCCCTTTGGGGGGGGGATAAAAGTCAGTCCCCCGGGGGGGGGAACGGGGATGTGTACCCCCGGCGGCGAGGCCCCTGCCCCAAAAAAGGAGTGAGGCGGGGGGCGGTATCCTTTGGCCGTGACGCTGGGTAGGGGGTGACCAGTGAAACGGGAAAGGGCAAGATGTGTTGGGGGAGGGGATTTTCCCAACAACAAAAATCAGGGCGCCCGCCCCAAAAAGGAAAGGTCCCCCGACTGGGGGGGAAAACCCCCAAACCCCCCCTCCCAATTGTGGGTCAGTCTGATCGTGAAGGGGAAATTCAGGTCCCCCCTTCGGAAGGCCTTCAGGGGGTCGTGGGAGTCGTGAACTCGTTGGGAAGGGGGGGGGAAAAAAAGAGGACGACTCCCCGGTGGTTCGTAACCGTGAAAATAGGGGGCTGCCGATCGGACAGCGCCCCCGGGGGAATGGGGCCCCCGGTCGTCCCGCTCTGGGAGGCCGGATGCCCCATGAGGCCAAAAAGGAGTCAGGGGAAGAGTCCGGCTAAGCCCCTGATTCCTCCGGGGGAAAAGAACCACCGGTCCCCGGGGGAGAAAGGGGGGGCTGTGGAGGCCCCGAGGCAGAGCTCCTCGGGGCCCGGGGGACCTTTCGCACCCCCGGGGGGGGAGCACTGCCTCCTGCATCTCCCGGGGGGGGGTCCGCACCGGCCCCTTGCGTGGCAGAGGGGTCGGGGAGTGTTAAACGCGAGCCTCCTGGCCGTTTTGGTAGCGGACGGGGGGGTGAGACGAGCGTTAAGATCAAGGGACGAGGGGTACCCCTGGTTTCCCCCGGTGATCCCCCCCTGAGGAACGGGACCCCCGGGCGTTGCCCCCAAGGGGGGGGCGGAAGAAGCGGCTCCCCAACGTCCTGTACCCCCCGGGAGATTGAACGATCGAGGGGTGGTTCGCCGCGGGGGGGAGGTCGCAGCCGAGCTACCCATGCTCGCCTGACCGGGGGTTTGGTCAGTGGGGGGGGGTTCCACCAAGACTGGCCACATTCCCCCCCACCGAGTGTTGAGCTCTCGGTCCCGGGGGGGGTGAACCCGGACCCCTTGGGTTTGAGGTCCTGAGACGTGGAGTTTTGTGGGGGGCTAGCGCCAAAAATCTCAAAAGATCGGGTGCGTGCGGTGACCCCCGCAGTCGCCACCCGGCCGGTCGGGATCCGCAAGGGTCCCCTGGGGCCGATGAGCCCGGGGCGCGGATATGGGAGAGGGTCTCCTAGGCGGCAAGGGGAACGGCAACCAGTCAAGGAACGGGAAGATTTTGACGGGGAAAGGGCCCTTTTAGGGGGGCCCCGCCTTGGGGGGGATTTGGGCTTTTGGAAGGAAGCAAGAAAAACAGTCGGCAATGACTGCCATTGCATCCCACTGGGCTGACTGTTGGGTTTGCCGAGCGTGTATCCGCCCCGGGCGGGTTTAAGGGGGAATCGGGAAGAGGTGCGGCCCCCCGCACGGGAAACCCCCTCTACACCGACCCCTCGCCATCGGTGCGGAGCGGTTTTCCCCTGGAATCGAACCGACCCCCCCCGGGTAAGAGCGATGCGAAGGTGGAGGCCCCGAGCCCTTATGCCTTCACATGTTGGGCAGGGGGGGGGGGACAAACACGGAACGCAGACGCAAAGGGGGGACAAAGAGGTGGATTGAGGGGTATAAGGGTCAACCCCCCTCGTGAGGACACGAAATTTTATTAATGCAACGAGAAAAGTCTGAGAGATCGAGGCAGGTCGATCGTAAATGACGCGGTTTTTGGCCGGTCGAAAACAAAATGGGGGAAGCCGGGGAAAAAAAGGAATCCGAGGGATCGTGAAAAATTAGGCGAATCGGGGGGCCTGGAAGGGGAAGGGCCGAGATTCGGAACAAGGGGCCGTAAAAGCCAAAACTGGGGAAAAGGGCGAAACCGGGATGGAGTTCCGACTTTCGAAAAACGAAAAGCGCCGAATGCAAAGTCGGAGTGCCGAACAAAGGGACAAAGGCGGGATGGGGGTTAAACAAATGAATAAAGCACACCAAACCCAAAAACCCCCGGGTTTTAAAATGAAGGGGTGAAGCGGGGAAGCCCAAAAATAGCAAAAGCAAAACAAGGCATTAAACACAAGGGAAAGAAGGCGAGACAGAGCACAAGCTTTTCTTTCTTGGGAGGGGCCGGAGGAATGACGTAGGGAGACTTACATGGCTTTTTACGGCGGGAAATGGGGTTTGGGGCCCCGGCGTCTTTCACTGCATTAGCCCCACAAAAACTTCGGGTGGGAGAGCAGACTCTGCCCATGTTTGTTGACCCTGGTACAGTATATGGCCAAACGCTTTTTTTTAAAATAAAGGGGAAAATCATGACAAACAAGTATTGGACATCCACACACAGGGGGTTGTATGTGTGTGGGTGTGTGTGGTGTGGTGGTGTGTGTGGTGTGTGTAGTGGTGTGGGGTGAGTTTAAATTGCCAAATATAAGAATATCACTTGATTTAACTAAGCCTTTGTGTATTTCCCAAAAAGTATTTAATATTTTCTATGATTGGATTACTGAACCAACATGATTTTTTTTTCTCGCCAAGTATAAAATGTTACACTGATTTGGTTTCAGACAATGGTGTATCTTTTATCCCCCAAGATAAATTTTACACTGATGGGATTTCTAAAGTGGTTTTTTTTGAATTTTTTCCGTGTGTAATAAGACATTAGATAAGTACTTGGGTTTTCGTTTAATTTTGCTACTAAGAATTGCAGTTTAAAAATTTAAAAATAAAAATTCCATCAGAATCCTGAAAAAAAGCCAAAAAACTTTAATATTCCCAGAGGTAAAAACATTTTTGGGGGGGTTTTAAATATATTATATATAAATAATTTAAAATTATATATAAAATGAAGACCCTCAAAATTCCATTTTAGACAAAAATTTTTAAAAAGTAGCACAGTGACAAATTTACATGCAGTTTGCCATGCATGTCTTTGTAATTGCACTTAAGTCAAATTATTTAAAACATATAATGGACATGCATAATTAACCCTACTATTTGCACATTTATGCTTTAAACAAATACGCAGGCATGCCCCTGGACACATGTGAACACACACAAAACATGTCTAGACACAAACACTCACACAGTTTATGTTTAGTAACCACCTTTCCTAGATGCATGCGTACCAGTATGCAGGAAGACTATCAGCAATCCAGATTTGAAAAAAACAGATGGAAATAATTATATACAGCGAGATTATCATTGCTTTCTGTTCAAAGATACAGTCCGCAATCATTCTGCACAGTAATTACATTTTTTGTCTGGGACCTTAGGTCAAAGTTGGCTGGCTAAGGCTTAAAAAAAAAGAAGAAAACCCACCCAAACCACCCATAACCCAGACTCCATTCCCAGAAGTTGGAAAGTACAACAGTCATGTATGCTGTGAAGGGCCAGAGTAGACATCAGCCTGGAAGAGAGACTGGGAAAATTTCACCTCATTTTTTATTTGATTAGTAAAAACCGCATTCTTGTTTTAGCATAAAATACCTTGGCCAAGTAGTTGAGAAAGAAATAAGATGCTGAACATGTGTGTAAAAATGTGTGTAATTGCATATGAATGCTGGAGAATTGGCCAAGTAGTTGAGATAGAAGTAAAACGCTGAACGCGTTTGTAAAGTGTGTGTAATTTCATATAGATGCTGGAAAATTGGCCAAGTAGTCGAGATTGAAATAAAATGCTGAACATGTGCGTGTGTGTAAAATGTGTGTAATTGCGTATAAAGGCTGGAGAATGATACCAATGACTACATGTTTTGTATTTTGGTGTGGGTGTCTCAGCAACCACGAAGTGCTCCCGCCCCACCCCAACAGATCACGGCCTCCCAGGTTGCTGCAGCTCTGGCCGCCGCTACTGCCTCCGCAGCTGCTGCAGCACACCCTACTACACCTGGCAGCTCCACCGCGGTGAGGGACTGTCTGGAGTGTTGGTGATTGCCTGTCTCCTCCGCTTCCTGTATTAACAGTGTGCTCTTGCAGTTTGCCGAGGGTGATTACATGCCTGCTTTGGATTGTGACCATATACATTTCTCTCTCTGGTACTGTCTCCCGTCTTTGGTCAGTGAAAACAAGAGAAACTCTTCTTAATGCTTACATTGTACCTTTGGTCAGTTTCAGATACAGTTTTCTGTTTGTTTGCATTTCCCAGTTGAACAGTGTGGGGTTATCCTCTACATGCACCCCAGCAAGCAAATAACAGGTCTTGGTGCATTTCACAGCATGAAAAGTTTTACGAATGCATGGCCATCTTTGATGACTTTGCTTTGTAGGCCATTTACACAGTCCATTTCAGTCTGTTCAGTTCAGATACATGCTCCACTTCACATCAACAAATTCTGTCCTTCAACTAAGAACTGACTGATTGAGATCAACATTTACACCAAAAAATAAATGTCAGTTATTGGGCTGGAAGTGAAACATGTAAAAGAACTTTTTTGCAACATTGCACGCATATTTGTGTGCCATAGAATGCTGTAAAGGCAACATGGCACTAATATATGTGTAGAGGTTTCCTTTTCCAGCACCTTGCACATGCATTTCGTAACTGGTGTAACCAAGCTGTCGTCAACGGGCTGATGGAAGACACTGTTGAGACCGACTTCAACGATAATTTGCCTTTCTTTCTGTATATCTTCACGCCTTAGGAGAGTTAGAGGGATCGCTTCCTTCCACACAGCTTTGGCGCACCTTGTACCCAGCAAAAATCCCCACAGTTCAGATACTTGCTGAAAGAGTGTAAAGATTCTCAAAGAAGAGGGACTTGGGGCATCATGACAGAACACTGAATCCTCAAGTGAGATTTGTGGATAGTAATGCAAAAAGATTCAGGAAGCAGTGATGGATACTGGGGCTCAGATTGACTGGATGTCCAGGTACATTTGACAGCATGTCGGTTCACAGTGAAAGAGTGAAATATGCCATCAGTACATTAAATCATGCCGATAAGTATGCATGCGGTTTATCACAGTCAGGTTTACACAGACAGGTATGACTGCAACCATAGAGCAAAAATGGCCCATGTATTTGTGCCTTAGGTTCTTAGTGGCCATAAACCAAAATGCCCTGTACTGCATACATATGTAGCTGTCAGGTTCCTTGTGCAAGATATATATTGTTCTGCTTCACTTCTGTTTCTGCATAATGTTTGCTCAACATGAAATGCGGCCAGTTACTATGGTCCAGTCATTGATTTTCTTCATCACAGAAATATGTTTGTCAGAATTAACAATAAACAAAAAACTTTGAGTTCATTAGCAACAGGACAGGTTCTTTATTCTTCTATTTATACATACTCCAGTTACCAAGTAGGATTGAACCTTTGCTGCTTTCTGTCATGTACATACCTTACTATTGCTTTTTTTTGTTTGTTTTGAATTCCTACCCACTAGCATTTGCCACTGTTTTCACTTTTATAACTGCTCTCCTGCATCATTTGAAACGGTAAAAATATCAGTGCTTCTCTGTTCATTCTGATCAGTTCCTCTTTTTTTTCTTTTCTGAAGCCCCAATGCTGTCATGAAGTGGTGCTTCAGTACATGCATGTTAACTCTGTTCCTGTTTTACATGACGCTGCACATAACCAGCAGGCGACAGCAGGTAGCTCCACAGCAGCATCCACATCTGGCCTCTTTCCTGACTTTTTCCAACAGAGGATGATCAGCGCCCAGAACTCTGCTCTGGAGGTCAGTCAGTTTAACACCGACGTGTTTTCGTGTTTGTTCTATTTTTAAGTCGCACAAATGATCTGTATTGTTTTTAATTCTATTTTTAAATCACAAAAATGACTTGTAATTTTTTTTTCTTTCTTCTCTTTTCGTCTTAAAACCATTGGAGAGTTTTGTTTGTTTTTTTTTCCTGCCAAGTTCACCCATCTCTGCAGAACCCGGGACTGCTACAGTGCAGTGAAGAGTAAATACTTCAAACGCAGATCATCGTCATGTTGTAGTTAGTCACCTTGCATGCAGAGCTTTTGGTTGAGGTTCACCAGTTGCTGCAGAACCCCAGACTGCTATATATAGAGCCACCAAAAATGGTAAGCTAATGAATGCCAACTTTACCGCTGCATGTGTAGATCATGTAATGTTGGAACCTGTCACCTTGCATGCAGAGCTTTCGTAGCTCTTTTTAGCTCCACTGTGGTGTGCTGAATAAAGGATCAGGTTTGATATTTTAATGTTGAGACTTGTCATTTGTCACGCTACTGTGACCTCAGCATTTACTGTTTGCTTGACTTCCTCTCTGGGTTACAAAGATGGATTAGCACTATCAACACAGACCCTCGTTGTGCTCTGTGTGCCCAGTTAACACTGCAGTCACAGCACTGAAATTCGCTCAGGACACCTGATTTTGACCATTTTTAATCAATTTTCCTTGAAAGCCTAAATCTGATGGTGACTTTATTTTTGTACAGTGAA
The DNA here is from genome assembly GCA_018398815.1 of Conus ventricosus. Taxonomy (NCBI): domain Eukaryota; kingdom Metazoa; phylum Mollusca; class Gastropoda; order Neogastropoda; family Conidae; genus Conus; species Conus ventricosus. The sequence goes on from CM031603.1 coordinate 76,581,718, forward strand.
ATAGAGCCATCTTTCATCTTCGTGATGAGAAATGTTTTAAAAGTCAAAATAATTATTTTGTTGTTCGAGTTGAAAACAACATACTTCGAACAAGGAGCACTAATTCAGTGCTTGAAGACGCCAACCGTTTGGTTGCTTTCTCTTCAAATTAACCAATGAAATCAACTGTTAGTAGCTTGCTAACTGGTATAATGACTTAGGAAGGAGTGTATCTGTACGCCGACACCACTGGTTAAAAATTCTCCCCAAATTCGGTCATATTTATTTATAGAAGACCGTCGCTATCGTTCTCACGATGAGTCCCGAGTGACAGCTCGCTTGCCGTGAGTATTTTTGCCCCATGTCGCCGAGTGGCAAGTCGGGCGCCGTGATCTTTCTTGCGGCATGTTGAGAAAAAGTAAAAGTACCACAGTTTTGTTTGTAATTAAAAGAATTTGAAAACCTTTTTTTTTTTCACAGTGGCCAGTCCAGATTGTTCTAGTTAAACAGAAGGAAAGAGTTTGTGTAAGAAAGCACACCCAAGTAAGTTGTTGCTGCCTTCTAAATTCTCTCTTTTCATGTGCGGCACTCTTACCTTCATGACATCCAGTTTTAGCAGTGCAACAAGCAGTATATATACCCACCCTCCTCATTTTTAGGGTTGAAATGCACTACAGAGAATATTTCTATTTCTTTTTCTTAGACCCTGTGTACAACTGTTGTATATGATTATGCATATTTTTATGAAACCGTGCTTCTGTATGTGTATCTACACTGCACATTTGTCAACAACATAAGCATAAAATTACTTTAAACTTAAAACGCCCTTGTGCAGGTGCATACAGCACCAAGAACTGAAGGCATGGTGCTTTATGAAAGAATGACTTGCTTTCATTTTTTTTTTTCCTTTTTAGGCACAGCTACAGCAACTGCGCGACATGGGAATTACCAATGAGAACATAGCTCGCCAGGCCCTTCAAGCGACCAATGGGGATCTGCAGGCTGCCGTGGAAATAATCTTTGCCGAGGACAACATGTGAAGGGCAAAATGAAAAGACTTGGTCACCATGGATACAGAACTGTTCTCCCCCCTCTTGTTTCATCCTGGAAGAAACGAAACCTAGGTGGTGGTTCATTGAAAATTTGCAGTCTGTCCTTCGCGATGTGTGTGTTTAGTTTACCTTTTTTTTTTTCATTTTAAACTTTACCCGCAAGAAAAATTAAACAATGTGAAAAGACCACAACATACTCCGGCGTTTTGTTTTTCCAATCAACTGCGAGTCTCCTTTAAAAGTCTATGTGAGTAATCTTGTTACCAGTAATGCAAATATAAACCTTTTTTTTTTCTTTCCACTTTTAGGGCATTGCTTTGATTTTGAACACTGACCAATCCTAACTCACTTATCACTTTTGCTTGAAATTTCATTTGAATGTAAGCTTATCGTAAAATAACAAAAAGGAAAAAAAAAATCTTTACAACGCTACCATACACATAAATGGGGAGTTTTTCTTGTACTCCCTGTTTGCCTAGTATACTTACAATGTCAGACCATAGCATACAACAGCAGTTAGTCAACTCTGCCAGGCCGAAGATTTTGTGGCAATGCAGTAATAAGATAGTCACGTGACGCCTACCCTACTTCCGCCATGCGCAGAAGACTGAGGTGAACTTGTTGACCTCATTCTTCTGAGCCACACCAAGGTAACCCTGAGACATAGCTGCCAACTGTTACGGGAAAACCGGGACATATCGTTTTTTTTTAATTTGTCCCTATTTTCGTTGTTTGCTGAAAAAATTCCGGTTTACGAGTTTTCAAAAAAAAAAAAAAAAAAAAAAAAGCCCAAAATTAAATAAAAGAACGTTTGGCAACTGGTCCGACTGAACAGAAAGCGTAAACTCGGAAGTCAGCATGAAAGGGCATAACTAGGCCCATTCCGCGCATGCGCATAGCTGCTGTTCAAATAGTCAACATGGCGTCTTCAAGTGGTAAGCACGGAGAAAACCACAAAACCTAAACGATTCCAGCGGTATCTGCCAGCTTATAAAGACAAGTTTCCATGGGTCACTTATTGCCCTTCAAAGGGTGAAAAGTTTGCTTTCTGCACCATGTGTCGATGTCCGGTGAATATTTCACATGGGGAAGAAATGATCTGGCCGATCACGAGAAGACCACGAAGCACAAAAAACAACGAAGCTGAGGAATCGGCAGCCGTAAAAAAAAACATGATGGTGGCAAAGGCCAATCTTCATGCTCTGCTATGAGCAAAAGTTCAGCCAGGAGTTTCTAAAGAAGGCCAAGTCCTCGACTGCACAAATAGTAAAACAAAAACCCTAGATCTTTGAACACAGGCTGTCAACTCAGGGTGTGGGAGTAGTGTTGGATCATGACGACTGGGGTGGGGAGTAGCTTGATGGAGCCTTAGAACTGGGTGGGGGCGATGGTAATTAAATGGAGCCGGAGGACTGGGGATGAAGTTGTTTGAGCAAGATTGTGGGGTACAGTTGATGAAACATAACTGTGTTGTGTTGTTAATGAAACATGACTGTGGGGTGTAGTTGATGAAAGATGACTGTGGGGTATAGTTGATGAAACATGACTGTGGGGTATAGTTGATGAAACATGACTGTGGGTATAGTTGATGAAACATGACTGTGGGGTATAGTTGATGAAACATGACTGTGGGGTATAGTTGATGGATCCTAAGTCCTATGGGGTGTAGTTGTGAGATCATAAGGGCAGAAGGGTGAAGTTGATGGAACTTGAACTGAAGAATGTGGGTGTAGCTGATGGAAGCCCAGGACTGTGAGTGCTGTTGATTGGGAGGGCAGAGCATCTTTTATGTTCATCCTACATCAATATGGAAGATTAAAAAAAAGCTGTTTGGGCAAGTCTTATTTTGTGTGTTTTGTATCTATAGAAAAAATATGGTGGCTACCTACATAAGAGGCTTTTTTTACACAAAATATTGCATTGTATGCAACACACTAATATGCATGCTTTGATACGGTTTAATAATAGGCTTGCTTTAGATTAGTTTTCCTATCAGGAGATGAAAAATATGCCTGTCAGAGTGTAAAAAAGGCTTCAGCTTCAGGGGGCTGCGCCCCCTGACCCCCGCTGATCAGGAGGGGGTCCAGCCCCCCTCCCGAACCCCACCCCCCGTGAGGTGTTACTCTTTTTGACTCTGGGAGGTTGGCAGCTATGCCGAGAACCTTGGCGCTAGAGGGAAGGAGGGCAGGCATTAGAGTCTGACATGGTAAGTATACTAGCCAAACGGGGAGTATAAGAAAAACTCCCCATTTTGGCGTCGTATACTTTACCATGTCAGACCATAGCAGAATTTAAAGGAATCGGGGGAGGGCAGTGCCCTAATGGTTCTTGGGGTTAGATGGCGGAACGGAAATAGCTGCATTAGCCGCCACAAAAGAGATCCCTTTAGAACCATCAGCCCAGGTCATTCGGATATCCCTCAAGTAGAAGTTTATGAAGGGGTTTTCCGAACGCCAGAAGGCTGCCTCCAACAGATGACGCACGGGGACAGAATGCTGGAACGCCGCAGAGGTGGCCACACTCTGACCTCATGAGCTCGGGGGGCTATGGCCGGAGGTCCTTATATGCCTGGGCGTAGGCAGATCTGACCGTCCTGGACAGCCATCTGGAGATGGTGCCCGCCGAGATGTCCTTAGGATTATTTGGGTTAATGGAGATGAGGAGGCATCTGGACGGGCACAGGTCCATGTCTCCCCCCCCCCCCCCCCGTCTTGACTGCCGAGGATATCCGCGAGTGAACGATGACGAGGGAGGGGGAGGAAGAGCCCGGTTCCTGGTTCTTAGCTAAGAATTCAGGGAGGAATTTCAGGGAGAACCGAGCCGTCCCTGTGAAAGGCCACGTTTCTGGGGTCTCCGCTGAGGGCATGGATTTCGCTTCGCCGTCTGGCCGAAGCCAGGGCGAGGAGAAATGTGGTCTTCATAGAAAGGAGGTCAAAGGGATGGTGGCAATGGGCTCGAAGGGAGGTTTCCTAAGAGCATCAAGGACAATGAAGAGGTCCCACAGGGGAACACGCCTAGGGACTGGGCCTCCCGAAGGGCCACCCCCCTGGAGATCTCTCTGAGGAGAAAATCATTCTCAAAGGATGGTCCGCCTAGCTGGCGGATAGTGGTGCATATGGCTGATCGGTAACCCCGGATGGAGCTAGCCGATGGCTTACGTGCCGAGGCTAAGCTGACTAACTGCCGTTGTATGCTATGGTCTGACATGGTAAAGTATATGACGCCAAACTGTCATAAAACAGTTCATTAACATTTCTTGATTTCCCTCCTGTAACTGCATCCAACTGGCCTACAGTTTCCGAAGGGAAACACAACAGCATTCAGACATTCAGCATTTTTATTGCAACAGGTGATGTTTACAATGACTGATTAAAGGTATTCAGCTACTATTTTGAAGCGGCATCAATTAAGTACTCACCACAGATGACAAAACATTTTGTGCATGTCGCTCTTTGGAGCTCAGATTCACTCCCTTCATTTTTCAATACATGTTTGAGATTGACCCTTTAAGATATTGTATGTTTGCTCACACTTTAAAAAGTGCAGCGAGCTTATTTTAGTATAAGTGTGTAGTGAAGATGGGAGCTGTCAACAGAGCGCTTTAGGGTGTCTAGTACCCATTCAAGATTTTAGCCCAGCTGACCCAACACAGACCCTTTTAAGGCCTGTCAAACTTATGCAAGGAAAAAAGTTCATATCCTGAATAGCTGAAGTCATACACAAAAACATGTATATCCCGTAAAGAAGAAACATCAGATCATCAACAACAAAAATCGTGCCAAAACCAAAATGCCATGGTATCAAAACTGTTGACCTCTAATGGCGTATTATATACTATGCTGTTCTGAAAGTGACCAGCACTCTTCCTTTATTTTTCACATCAAGGTTAGACAAAAATAAAAATCTTAAAACAAAAAAAATTAATCAAAACCATTTCAAATAGAATGACAAAGGCCACATAGGCAATCTGACATGGCAGAATGGACAGCTAGTGTCCACCCTGGATAGTGTGTACGCTTTTCACTCCATATATGCCAGATTACAACAGAAAAAAAAAAGCTATCAGGGAAAAAAAATTCCAAACCTAGTTGACAGAAAGTGTTGAAAGCAAAAAATGGTCCACGAAGGCAGAAAAAAGGTAGACGAAACTGAAGATATGCTCCCCCCCCCCCCCCCCCTCCCCATTACGCAAGTCAAAGAAACAAGGAAGTTACAAGCACAGTACTTCCAGAATGCAAGGTATCTGGTTATCAACCTTGAAACTTCCTAATTGGAGGTGAAGATACCCAAACAAATTGAACCCATGCTTATGAATACGGTGTGTCAATAACTGCCTTGATGACAATAGTGTGATGCCTGTGTTTAGCACACATGTCAGGGAACACATCTTACATCTGACACCAGTGACAGGATGAAGGATTTCTTTATTTCAAAGCAATGCTTAAAACATTTTTTTTTCATGTTCACATTCAAGTTTCACGACAATCTTGTCTATACAATCGTTAAAATAAATAAATCATTTCAAATCAAGACCAAAGAAAGTTCAGAAGACTCGTTTTCAACTTCAAACACATGTGCACACATACATATCCTGAATAATCTTCACTTCTGAAAGCCCAAATATACAAAGGCACCCCTATACAGACATACAGGCAAATGTCCAAATGGCTCAAACAAGATTGATTAATTGCCTTAGTTTGATTCTCTTTTCTGAATTCATCATTGACAGCGAGTCCTCCATGATGCATAAGATTGTTTACTGCATTTTTGGACAAGAAGACAATGGTTTTGTTTTTCTAAAATCCTGACCAGGGAGCCTGGAGAGAAGAAACACCCTGCGATCTTGTACGGCAAAGTCAGTTCTAGCAACCATGTGCATGACCTACATATTTTAAGAACCCATGTCAACATAGCTTGAAGCATTGATCATCCAACATACACATCAATCCCAGGCACAAGCACAACAGGTGTACAATATGTGCAGACATTACCTTTAGACACCAATATCAGGTAATACATGACTGTTGCATGTACTGCAGCTAACAAAGTAAAATCACAGTGATGAAGTATCCACATTGTTACATGATGTGGATATTTTACACACACAAAAATGAAAAGGACAGCAAGAAACATGCAATGAAACAGATTTTGAGCTACAAACAAATGAATGGCAAACAAATGCTAGTTCTGAAAATGGAGAAATCAAGAAACTCGCCCTGCCCTGTCCAAAAAGCAAGCAGGCAAAAATATCAGACCACTGTAGACCAGTCTAAGTGCACAATTTGAATATCATGTTTCAAATTTTCCACTGTCTTTTTCTTCAATTACATATACTTCATGACTGTTTGCCCTTGGATCTTGTTGATGAGAGCTGGTATTTACAGCTTTACACTATGTTTTGATGCATATTGGACACGAGCACAATTTTGGCCCTATCAGTAGATCTCTGGCACAAAGTTTATGCATGTTTCAAGAGGAGGCGTCTTACATTTTTTACAAAAATAATACCCAATAAAATGCCTTGTGTATAGATTAAACAGATTTCATCTAGGAAATCAAGGTTTTGCAGGCTGAAAATCACGTTTTTCCTTCTCTGCCTGAACTGGGCAGAATCGTATATTATTATCTTCAGCAAAATAGGATTACGTCAATCAATTATCTTCAGCAAAATAGGATTACATCAATCACAGTACCAATCTCTTCCTCAATATTTGAAACTCCGAGAAAGGAGGGGGGAAAAAATCCTTTCCCCAACCACATGCATTACCATGACCAGCACAGCAACATCCATATTGGCTTTACCAAAGTAAAGCATCTTCTCTCCAGATACAAATCCAACAAAAACAGCTGTGAAAGGTACATCATGAATACCTGAATTTTCTTAACAGTCTTTTCATCCTGTGGCAAGATCTGGAATGGATGGGCTGACAGAGAAAAGAATGATAACTGGAATAATTAAAAGAAAAAATAATCTAACAACACAAGCACTCAACAAGTTGATCTCCATCCCATACTCCATGAGCAGATTCTAAGCAATTCAACAGGCAGGGTAAGCACTAACTTCAGTGAAAGATCTTTGAAATATTTCTCTCCCTCGGATAGTTTTTTTTTTTTTTCCCAATGTGAATGATTAAAGGGCAGACGCAATTTGAAACATAGTTCTCTGTTTTGAAGTCATGGTAAAATACTTAAACTATGTTCCGCAGATTTTTCTGTTGTACATACCTTGATAGGAACTCTTGACACAACCTGGAAATAAATTGGGATCTTTGAACAAAATTCAGAACATAAGAGCTATTTTCACCAAACAAAGAAGTCATCACTGTTTTTTTTAATAATACATTTTGGTCTTCTACTTCTGTCCGCTTAATTCATCATAACATCTTGAAACAGAGTTCAGAACATAAGAGCTATTTTCATCAAACACAGAACTTTTTGCCCTTTTTTATCTTAAATTTTAGTCTTCTACTTCTGTCTTCTTAATTCATCATATGGTCTTGAAAACGAAACAACAGTGAAAACCAACACATTTCTTAAATTCCTGGCGACTATAACCGACATCACGAAAAACCATTAAATTACTTAAATGAATCCAAAGAACAATTACTTAAATCATAAAAATTAACACGATTTAAACAAGTCTTCAGTGCTGTTCATTGTCTTTGATCCAGGTTTAAGATAATCCGAGTGCCCACCACTAAGATTACTTTTACAGTAAGAATCAAGAACACCACCCACCAGTATAAGCAAAATCACTACATTTTTTCTGTAACAATTCCAAATATCACCCACAGACAAATCCCTGTGATTGTTACTGTACTTATCTTAATTATTCCCACCACTGTTGGCTAAATCATTATGACTATTTTTTACCGGAACTGTTCAAAATACCACCACCAGAGCTCGCCAAATTTCTACGATTGTTTTTTTATGCGATTTTTTTTTTTACAGCAACACTCAAAATGTCTCGAATAGTCTTGCCCAAAAGCTAAGATTTCCCCCCCCCCCACTGTACAATTCTACGTATAATCCATCAGTGTGAGCAAAATAAAACCCTATGACTGTCATTATGATACTAATTCAAAGTACATCTACTAGTCTTTGTAAAATCCGCATCATTCTGATACTGCCAATCAATGTTAGCAAATTCCCTATAATCATTTTTACTGTAACAATTAGGAGTATCTCCCACCAGTGTTAGCAAAATCTCTGTTTATTTTTTTTCCGTTACCAATTCTGAGTTAACACCCACAAGGAATTTTAAAAAAGCCATCGATAATTTTTACTCTAAAATTTTTAAGTATCACCCACAGGTGTTGGAAACAAAAACTATGATTATTTTTACTGTAAAAATTCCACATGGGTTTCAATGGTCGGTGTGATGCGCCTAGTATGTTGGCGAAGTGTGTGTGCGCTTGTCACCTCTCGCTTTCAGCCTCCAGCGTTGACTAGCACCGCTGCTTTTAGCACTGTGAAAAGGGGAGCAGAACATGTCCGTCTTTCCCTGTCAGCTATATAGCCTCTCCATCAGCAAGTCCTATTTAGTACCTCCTCATGGCGACACACATCAACTGGGACCTTACAGACTCGAGATAAACTTAAAAGGACTCGGAGGAAGTCTGGCCCCAAGACGTGTCGTGTGGCATGCAGGCTCACCAGTGTGTGGATACGCCCTGGTGCTCACGAACCAGACTCCCAGTTACAAGTGAAATAGCTTCACTGCTTGTGAATGTCTTAAGAGAGAAGACGACTAAGGGAATAAACTCTGAAAGAAAATCTGGAGTGGATCCCCTAGAGGTTGGTCTACACACCCTGTCACCTTCCAGCTGCAGCTGCGCTGGCACCATACTGAACTGGCTTGTCCTTTCCATTGGATCCTGTCAGCATAGCGAGAGAGGGATTCTGGCGACTGGGCACCCCAAGATCTCCACACACTTCACCCAGGCCTGCACCCTGGAGAGGTCACTCCAGTGCCGCCATCCCAGCAACAGAAAAAAACATGGGAGACAACAGTTACGAGTTATAGGCCCAGAGTTTACTGGCGTAAACTCAGGCGCTATGGATTGTCTCTGACGGTGGAAGGGACCATCGTGCGCCACTGGTCAGCTAACACCAGCCTCATGCTGGGCAGCCCCCAACCAATAAGGTGCTGACCGCCACAGTCTGCCTGCTTCAATGGGTGCTTGGAGCTAAGGGGAAGACTGAAGATTGACTATAAACCCTGCACCAGGCAATAAAAGACAAAAGAAATTCAAACTACCAGCATAGCGGCTGGCAACCTGGAACATCGGAAAAATGTGTCCTGGCCTTTCTGACGACCTCCAGCAAGTTGATGATGCCTGGAAAACAGTCATCATCTACCACGAGCCAGAGGTTCAAAATCGACATTGCCACGCTGCAAGAGACACGACTCCTCTCCAATGGCAGCCTCATGGAGAAGGACTACACGTTCTTTTGGCAAGGACTGGAGCCAGAGGAGCACTGAGGGTAGGGCATCGGATTTGCAGAGTGAAACTCTCTCCTATCCTCAGTTGAACCACCTTCCAAAGGGACGGCGCAAATCCTCTCCCTCCGGCTCACCACCTCTTCTGGACCAACAAACATCCTTAGCATCTACGCCCCCACACTGCTCTACAGCTGAGGCTAAGGATAATTTCTATCAACAGCTGGAAGCAAAGATCAGAGAGGTACCTGCAAAGAACACCTGTTTTTGCTCAGAGACTTCATCACCCGGATTGGTGCAGACCACAGCTCCCGGCCCTGCTGCATCAGCCGCTTCGACGTTGGCAAGCTCAATGAGAATGGACAGCAGGTACTTGAGCTTTGCTCCTTCCATAACTTCTGTATTTTTATGAATACCTTCTTCCCCATCAAGCCACACCATAGTGTTACTGCTTACAGGATCGGGCTCTTCAGTCACAGTATGCGCTGTAACACCACAACTTATCCACGGCGCAACACCATTGTCTCTTGAGACAGACAGATTCCATCAACAATTCCAAGTACCGTTTTCCAGAGTCCATATATCTCATTATTTTCACTGTAACAATTCAGAGTATCAGAGTCAGAAAAATATCCCCGATTAATTTTGCTATAACAATTGTGAGTACCATTTGTGAGTGTTTACTAAATAAATCCCTGATATTTTTTTTTCTTATCTTTACTGTAACAATTCTAGGTGCCACTCACACGAGTTATCATCATCTTTGCGATCATTAATACTGTGACAACTTTAGTACAATCTGCATTGTTAGTGAAAAATCTTGTATTTTTACTGTGAAAACCCCGAGAAATATCTGAGAACCATTCACCAGGAAAAGCAAAATCTGAGACAATTTTAGTGCCAGCCACATTGCTAGCAATTCCAAGTTACCATCCACCAGTGTTGACAAAATCCTATGATTAACTTTAATCAAAGTCAAACAATTTCAATACCCTCCACAGTGTTACCATCATCCTGATTATTTCTACTTGTAACAATACTAGTACCACCCACCACAGGAACAAAAAAGATCCCTATGATCATTTTTACGGACACTTCCCAGTACCACTGCTAAATGTTAGCAAAACCTATGGTTCTCTTTTAAAGTAGGTTCTCAGTACTGCCCACCAGCCTTAGCAAAATCCCTGTGATCTTTCAACTAGTGTAATTCCCAGTACCGCCCATCAGTGTTAATAAAATCCCTAATCATCTATAAATTACTGTAAATTCCAAGTATCACCATCCGACTGACATTTTCATCACCAAATACTCATGATACCCAATATCAATCCCAGTTGTTTATTTCCATAGTTTTGTTAGGCCTTGTTAATTAACTCGCAACCTATCACATATGAAGACACTGAGACAACCTGACCAATCATAAAAAAACTTACCAAAAAACGAAAGCAAACAAAAGGGTGACATCCCACTCACTGTCATGCATCGTAGACTGACCAAATCAATGAAGCACACACACAAAAAAGCCTCTGATGTTGTACTTTAAGTTCTTTTAATCTTGTGGTAAATCACATAGTAGTGAACTGGTATGACCAAGTGTACAATGTGGTCCTCAAAGTGAAGGCAGTCAGTCAACTCTGCTAGCGGACGGTGCAGTGTGAGGATGTGTGTACATATATTCACATTCAGCCATTCAAACATCATAATTCTCCCTTTAACACACACACCACACCAGTGACTAGGCACTTACAGTGAGAGAAAAACACACACAAACAAAACCAATGCATGATATATCTGACACACAGAAACTGTTTTTTTTTCTTCTCTTTTTACATAATTCTACATCGTTTGTTCAGTACCTCTTCACTCCTATCATTTTTGATGATCTGTACAGCTTCAAACCAAATCAAATCATGTTCAAAGTCAAACTGACCAAAGAAGCTTTGAAATCTTGACAGTTCGAATCAGACAGGACCTACTGTACACCCTGTCATTACACTGACCACAAAATGCAGTGTTATCTGTGCTTCATCGAGCAGTTGACCAATCATAGTTGGGGAAAAAAGGAAAATTGACTGGCAACTTTGCCTGGTTATACAGTTTTAAATATACTTCCTTTTTTGCTTTTTTGTGTCTTTTCAATGGCGCTATTCCCAAGCCATTCATGCCCACTCCTTATCCACAGCCTCAACCTGGCTTCTTCTTCCTAAAATACTGGTTCACTCAAAAACGAGGTGGTCACCAGCGCGCATGTTAAAAAGTAAAATAAAATAACATAAAATATTGCGACTCAGACTGTTGGCCCCTGGAGCAAATTTGGCAACAAGGGGTCGCACTCGATATTCAAGAAGTTAAAAGCAATGGCCAAATTCAGGCCCAGGTAACAGTAAAATATCTGGGGAAGTAAAAATAGAAAATCGTCAATATGCAGATCTCAAAACTGTCGTATCAATTTGTTTTTTAAATGAGATTGCATTTGTGGCAATCTTGATGGCACCCGGCAGGGAGTTCCACAGCCGTACAGAACTGGTATAAAAAGAATGTAAGTGGCTGTCAATATTTGATGCAGGTATGGTATAACATTGACCGCCACTCCTGGTGCTACTTTTATTCAATACTAGTTGTTCCATTGGAATATCAATTACTTTAGCTCTGCCTTTGAAGAAGATGTTAAGTTTGATAAAAGCTCTTCTCTCTTCTAAGGGTTTCCATTCTAATTTCCTCATGTTCTTCCTAGTATTCCCCTTTTCTCTGATGTGGTTCCCTGTTATTAACCGTGCTGCTCTCTTCTGAATCTTTTCGAGGTTATCAATGTCCTTTAGATGGTAAGGATTCCAAACTGAGCAACCATATTCCAGTACTGGTCTAACCAGTGTTTTGTAGCAGTCGTCTTTAACCTTTTGGGGGCAGTCATTGATTGTTCAGCCACACACAGCCCTGACATCGCCAATCCAGAAGAAGCAACTGATGTCAGCCCACCAGAGAAGACGCTGCACTGCCCACGAGCCACTTTAGTGCAGTTCGGTGGTGACTGTTCTGATCAAACTTTTGCAAAAGACAACTCCTACTTAACCTCCTACTGACAATAACTACTTAGTAAACGGACTCAGCGTGAGTGAATGTCCCCCTCCAGATGGCACCACCACATCTGTCCAGCCATAGTCCCCATGAACTTTCCCATACTGACATGCTCAACATGAACTCGCCAAGGCATAGATGTGGAGATAAGATAAGATAATGTGCTTATAGCCCAGCCGACCGCAAAGGGCCACATCAGGGCTGTCACCACACGTTAAGCATAGATGTGGAGAGGAAATCAAAACCGAAGTCATCACGAAATAAGAGCATGAGTGGCCACAGAATATGCTTTCTTTTCTTTTCTTTTTTTTTTTAAATTCTGAATGAGGATCAGCATGAAAACGATGCTATGGAATTTCATTTTGGTTGTACTCTGTACTCTTTGGTTCTACAGGGTTTTACTCTTCACTTCCATTCAAAATATATCCTGGCCTCGACCAGGCCTGATAGGTACAGACACCTTCAGTGTTTGTTAAATTATTTCCTGGCCCCAACCAGGCCTAGGAGATACGAACACCTGCAGTGTTAGTCAAAAAATTTGAGCAACACTCTGCGATGCATCCATTTACTGGATGAACCTTAACTGTGTGGTCCCAGTCTTCCCATTTGAGCCCACAGCAAATTCAACTCGGGGTACCAGCTAGCCAAGGCTGAAAAATTTTTAAAAAATACTTGCTCTGACAGGAACTGAATTTCTCAGCCTTTCCATTGTTGTTAAATAGTTTTTAGCCATTCTTTTTCAAGCTTTCATCAAAGGTATGCATCTTTGAAGGAATCAACCTTCCAACCTTTATCATGTTATCTAGTTTTCTACTTTCCTCTTCCAATTTTTTATCTTTAGGTATAAATGTAGACAATAATAATCATTTCTGTCCTGCCTGTGTCTGCAACATCTGTGCGTGCATGACTTCTCCTGCACTATTTCCCACTAACTTTATATCAGCACTTTAAGCAACGATACCTAAATCAATAACATCAAACCCACAACAAAACATAATCTTCAATTTTAGAAGTAAAGATGTAATCCATAAAACACACAAATGGGAAAGGAAATATTTATGTACAATTTTAATCAAAAACCAACTTTAATACGAATAAACATGAAACAACATTCTCATTCTGCAAATAACTCTCTTATTTCTGAACTGATATTGTGCTCCACTAGAGACTGAGCAACTTTTGATTCTCTGTATGTGTCTGTGTGCATGAGCATGTTGGATAATGAAGGCAAATTCAGACCAGAAAATGTAACACAAATCACATCAACATCTTTTCGGGCAAAACATCTTGTCCCTAAATCATTAACTTTTTTTACAAACAGATGCTACATCAATTGGTCTCCAGGTCTGTACCATATATGCTTAGTATGCATGTGATGTGTGTTACAGTTAGATGTTATAAAAGTCCATTATTTAAAGGTCTACTTTACAGGTTTTCGATAATTGGTCAGCTTATGCAGAAGTATGAAATGTTTGATAAATTGGTAAAATAAACATACGATTCGCTCCCGATCACACGAAATCGATCCGCGAAAGTGGGCATTTTCACCTGTAATCAAGAAAACGGGAGGTAATCAACTAAATCTTGGCATGGCTTAACTACTCTTGAATGTGACGTCACATGATGGACTGGCCGTCAGCCGCGACATACACAATAAGCCAACGGCGACAGAAAGCGATTCTGATGGTTCTTGCTCATCTCGATCGGTATTTAATTTATCATGTAAAAGCAGTGAGTATGATTGCAACAGCCAATGTGACTCTGGGGATGTTTCTGCAAGGCCTTTACCTTATCAGTTTGAACGCTAAGTTCTTTTTTACCACGTCAGTTCCAGCTGGACCACGGAAACGAGCTATTCAGTTCCAGCTGGACGCCCGAACACATCATTCCGAAGGCGTACGGACTTTACCGAAGTCTCGTGGGAGGCTACCGACTTACTTCTAGATGCGATCACGCGTGGACGGCGAGCGGAGATTCTCCTTCTTCAAGCCTTAACGTGTTCATTCAATTTAACAAGTGTGATCTGTTCATAGGTAAGAACAGAATAAACGTGCGACTATCGTACTCATCTGTACGAGCTTACCACTCCGCCTTCAAAGTATACGCGCACAATGCAGACGAAGTTTTTGATCCACTCGAACGGGCTCGGCAATTGTCGGAATAGCTCGTTTCCGTGGTCCAGCTGGAACTGACGTGGTAAAAAGAACTTTAGCTGCCCGGCATGGTTGCACGAACCGAATCCACTTCTTCCGAGTATCTTGATCAGATGGAAATGTGTGCAAAGAATATCCGTCTCCTGCTGAGCGGCTGCACTCGCCTACAGCACAATATCTGCCACCCCCTCGTGACTTTTTAGGCTGTGGGGGATCGCAACTCGTGTTGATTTCACTTGGCGTTGGCTTGTTGTGTAGGTCGCGGCTGACGGCCAGTCCATCAAGTGACGTCACAGTTTTCGGTCTACCGCGCGGTGTTTGAACAGGTGTGCAAAACTCGTTTTTTATCTATTAAATTCTTCCAGCGATTTTTTTTGAAAAATGAATACCATACTGTACTTATATGACATGTAGACCTGTTTTTTAACAAATTATCGAAAATCTCTAAAGTAGACCTTTCAAGAACAGTCAAGATCACTGAAAACCTGAAAATGCAAGCCAGATTAATCTATCAATCAGTCCCTGAACAGAGCATGGGGACCTACACACTGTAGATTGAGGAAGAGAAAAAGCAAAACAGAACAAAAAACCCTTGTCATAAACAATAAACCTCATGGAAACAAACATTTTTTTGTCTGTCTCATTTAATTACTACTAAAATAAGAAAGTTTGGGGTTTTTGTTTCCTGTTTTTGTCCTTATTTTCTGTCAAAGGTGGTTCCCGACTTCTGAGAGAAAAAAAAAGATTATAAAAAAACCTTCCTTGTGTGAATCACAATTTTCTCTCTACTGAACCACTTTTAACTTTTTAAAAATGGTAAAAGAAATAATATGTACACTCACTGTGAACATTCTTTTCACACACGCGCACACACATACACACTCAACCCCTCACACAATGACATAAGAATAAAAACCAGATCCACATATGGCAGCAAGTACAGCTACCACGTGTAACTTTGAACATTTACCACCACATAACAGCAAGCAATCATGATGGAATACAGGACTAATGTCCACAAAACACGACCATTTTAAACTCTTCTTTTACACTCAGACTTTTTTCCCCTTTTTGGCAAGGATCCAAGGACCACAATTGGACCAACCCAGACCCAGTGAAGCAAGCATAACTGAGACTCTTAAAAATATCAAGTGCTTCAGTGATGAACAATTCAGTGCTTTGATTAAAAACAGAACCACCACAAAAACACATACCTTAACAAAACACTTGAGTTTTCATAATCTGAAACTGCACAGAATGGAGATCTAACATATGCTAGCATAAAGCTTAGTTTATTTCATGTTCAACAATGGCATTTGGAAAACAAATTTAGACAGAATTCCCCCCCCCCCCCCCCCCCCCCCCCCCCCCCCCCCCCCCACTGTTTAGAAAAATAGTATTCTGCAGATTTCCACAAAAATTCAACAGAATTTCTTACCAAACACATGTTTCTTTTCTTTATTACTTACAAATAAGTTTACTTTAGATTATTTGCAATGAATGACGCCAAAGTGAGAATTCCAGTTTCATCGTCACATGTATAAAGAGAATCAACTACATGACGTGAACGGTTCTTTTTTTTTTTTTTTTTGGTTTCAAAAATGCTGTACCATATCTCAGTGCAAGCTGCCATGAACACAAATCTTTTAAAAAATTCAAGCTCCTGGAGAACATGAAGGCAGCCATTTCTACCCTTGTCTCAGAAAACATACCAGGGAAATCTTCCTACATCCCTGATGGTAAAGACACCTTAACAAGATTACACAGACTCGCAACTCCATTCACATACATTCTTATTTTTCATGCAGGCATTTTTTTAAATAGACAAAAGTACATGCAACATTCACTTGATGATGCACAGTGTTCCCATTTTCTTTTTTTCACAAACTCCACATGGTCCCAAAACAACACCAAAGTGTCTTTTTCTTTTACACACCCCAGGAGAGTCCATGAAGAAACTCTTCGAACTCTGCTTCAGACAGGGCTTCCAGGTTAATGGAGGGCATCCCGCCCAGACCACCCTGACCAGCCGCCCCTGGCAGCAAAGGGGACGGGCCCACATGGGAGGGGCCATGGAAAATGGTGGAAGGTGGATTGCGATGGGCTGGCATTGGAGGAGGTAGATACGAGTGAGCGGGAGGGGGGCTGAGGATGGAGGATGGCAAGCCAGGGGAGGGGAAGGGAGACTGAGAGTGGGCGGACGACACCACCATGGGACCTGGACTAGCCGGCACTGAATGGATGTTCAAGTTTTGAGGGGAAGGGGAGTGGATGGATAAAGCCTGAGGGGATGGGGAGTGGATAGACAAGGCCTGGGGGGAGGGGAGTGGATGGACAGGACTTGGGGAGACGGAGAAGGGACGTCCAGGTTGATGATGGCAGGACTAAGGCAGCCGCTGGAGCGGCCGACATCTGGTGTCAGACTGGGTCCTGGAGTGATAGTCACTGGAGTATCTGAGCCTGCTTTCACCGTCACATCATCATCTTCATCAGAACTATCCAGGGTCAGGTCAATGATGTCAGATTTCCGGTTGTCTGCAAAATCAACACAACTAATAATGGGTTTTCCCTTTCAGATAAGGCTCACAGGTTCAGCTTTGCAAAAGTTTTGAGAATTGAGGTCTGTATGACGAAAGGGATACCCTATCCACTTGTCACAAATTTTGTTAACCCTCTTGCATTCATACCAGAAATCAGCCACACTGTTTCTATAACCGTTAATTACTTTATACCAAGAGGAACATGGCACACCTATGCAGTACTTTTAAATCACATACTGGCATTTCTTATCAAGCAGAAATGAACAGAGTGCAAGCAGGAATTCCCTACCACAGTCCAATGAAAAATTAGCTCCACTTGGGATGGTTGGAACTGAAGAATGAAAGGTAAACACAGAAAGTTGTGAGTACAAGTTGGGATGCTTGGCATTGAAGAACGGAAAGTAGATGCAGTCAGATGTGAATATAATTAACGACACTTCACAATGGCCTCATCAGTAAGGATGATTCAGTACCCTATATGCTGTTGAATCAACAAAAACAAGAAAGATTTACCTAAGTAAATCAAATAATTCAAACTTATGTAACAGTGATTTCCATAATCTATACAGCAAGTCGACACTGAAGTCAGGAATCTTCATCATGCATGGCAGTGTCCATAGATACTGGCCATCATCAGCTACACACAAGCTGCGTGTGACACACACAAACATACACACATACGCACACACACACACACTCTCTCTCTCTCACAACAAATTAAGTCAAAGAGTTGATCAAATTCAAGATGGCGACATCAGAGGTCACCACATCAATGACTAACAGTAAACAAAAGGAAAAAGGTAATTTTTCAGCTTAGATTTCAGTTCTGATGCAATAAATGACTTTTTATGAATATCAAATCCTGTTAATCCAGTCATAAAATCTCAAATGAATATGTTCTTCCCCTACACCATTCATCTAACTTGGACTATTTCTTGTAAGATCTGTTACATTCCATCCTATGAATAACCAATTTCATCAAACTTGTTAGCACTCACTACAGTGAACTTCCGTCAGGCTCTTTCAAAACAGGCTGATTTCAATTTCCTTTCTTTTCAGAGAATGGAAGTGGTCCCAGTATCTCCAAGAAGTCTCAACAATTCCCTGGACTATGGTGGGGAACCCAACTAAGTGTCATGCTTCTTTAGAGTACCGACACAAGAAGACGGACATAGTCCTAACAGTTCATTGGACAATGGTGGGGGACCCAACTTAGTGTTATGCTTCTCAGTATACCGACACAAGAGACTGCAAAATACTGTGCACTTGCTTCTAGTTCTAGTTCTTCCCAGTGTGATATCTGTCAGTGCTGGAGGCAAATGAGGAACGAAAGCAAGAGAAACAGTAAATAAGTGGGGTATGTTTTGCTCCCATAAGGAAACCTAACACATAGTAACTTTTATTCAAGACTGGCACAGCCTTTTAAACTTGAATAAAGTCAGACAAATACATAGACGAACAATCTAACAGTGGGGGAAAAACAAGCGCAGGCCAACAACTGAACTGTCTTCATAGTAATGACCTGGCAAAGATTTGGACTTGAGGGGAGGGGAGAGGGGAGTTTGAAGATGGAGAAACTAGGAACATGAAATTTAAAAAAATAAAATAAAATAAAAAAAAAATGTTACAGATATGGAAACTCTTCACTAGCTGCATAGGGAACCATCGCAATCCCTTTTCGAGGCCTCGGAGCAGGCAATACAAATATATCTGCCTTCAAAAGGGATTGCGATGGTTCCCTTATGCAGCTAGTGAAGAGTTTCCATATCTGTAACTTTTTTTTTTTTTTAATTTCATGTTCCTAGTTTCTCCATCTTCAAACTCCCCTCTCCCTCCCCTCAAGTCCAAATCTTTGCCAGGTCATTACTATGAAGACAGTTCAGTTGTTGGCCTGCGCTTGTTTTTCCCCACTGTTAGATTGTTCGTCAATGTATTTGTCTGACTTTATTCAAGTTTAAAAGGCTGTGCCAGTCTTGAATAAAAGTTACTCTGTGTTAGGTTTCCTTATGGGAGCAAAACATACCCACTTATTTACTGTTTATCGTTTACTGTTCCCTACCTCATTTCATTTCCGAGAAAGCAAGAGAGTTAAGAGATTATCTCAGCTGTACAGCAGAATAAATATGTCCCGAACACAGTGACAAACTTAACATACAGAAAAGCAAACAACATGGTATCAAAGAAATTTTCCTGGCTAGATTTCTTTCGTACATACTCACTTTGATTAATAAACAAAAACAAAGACAAACAAAAATGTAGTGAATGGTACTGTACTACGGCAGCAATGTCTAAGAGTAAAGCAAGCTTGAATTTCCCAATCAGCACGATTATGCCATCAATAACTAAACATTATATTGCCAAACTCAACATTCTCTACTTTCCTTCCCATCTATCATGTACGCCAACTGTGGGAAGAAAAAGAAGAAAAAAAAGAGAAAAAAAGCAAAGTCTATGACACAAAACAGAGTTAAAAGGCGTAGATTCAAGGGTACCTAATCTACATCCATTTTCTTGACCCTCAACACTGCTGTTGCCATCTGGCAACATCATCATATGTTCCACTGATGTGATTTTATTTTTACCATATTGACCCAATGGAGGGTGTAACTATTCTGTAACAAGCATTTCTGAACTTTTTGGGGTGCAACCAAACAGGAGTTTTTCTTTTAAAAATCTAGAGAGAAAAGAGAAGCACAAATCTTCAACAAAGTGGGCAGTGGGCCTCCAAGGTGACTATAGGTATCTGACGATATTTACCTCTCGTTGGGGTGGAAGAATTGGCAGCGGAGGTCGACTTGGATGAGGAAGAAGAGGAAGCAGGGCAGGAAATGATGTGAGTCTCTTTTTGGCTGTTGATTGCTGCCCAGCTGCCATCCTCATGGAATACTATGTCATTGGTCTCCGGAGACTGCCGGAAGATCTCCACAAAATACCTGCAGCAAAGCCCTTTTTTCTTTCACTTACTTATCTCTGTCTTTATTGATTCTCTCTCTTTCCACTCCCCAAAACCCAACCTAACGTTCGCTACCTGATAGTGATATCCATTGCAGATGAAAATGCTTATCACTGAAAGGCCACTCCATCTTTGTATCAAGTGGGTCAGAAAATCAGGTCACACAGCACCACTTTTGTCCCCGAGTTCTTTCACATGGAACAACTTAACTATATTCAGGTCTGTCGACTAAACCTTTTTAACACCAGGCAAAAAATACTGTCATTCAAACACATGCAAACTTGATCTACTTTAACTGCAGGTAAGCAGTTATGGGGTTAACTGGTTGTATTTTAAATGATGTTCTAGTCAGATTCCAAGAATAGATGTTATTTCTCTTCCTATCTTCTAAGGGAGTACTAGGTCCTGAACAATATTAAGTCTTTGTTTCACTTCTTCCCACAACCATCTATCGAAACCTTAAATTTCTCAAAAGGTCCATGAAAGTTATGATACAAGCTTTAACATGAAAACATTTGCCGACACCAAAGTGGGAAGCAAAGTATGTTCATCCCATCTCTGACATAACATTAAGGCAACAGGACTAAGTACTAGCATGTAAAAAAAACCCTCATCTCTATAGTAACACACATTTGTAAATCACACACAATACCTTCTAGATACCACCGACTCGATCAGAACATGAACAAAGAAATTTCAACACACAATTTCACAATTTTTGTTGTCAACTGCATTCCATCTTATGCCTACATTTCAAAACTTCTATCTCATAATGAAATGACTGGGGAACGTCAACTCAGTTGAAACCTACCCGTCAATAATGAGTTTGTCAAAGGGAGCAGGTTTGTCGCAGACAGGACAGATCCACGTGGGCTTCTTTTCATTCATCAGCAGGAACGTGGATGCATCAAAGCACTGAAGATGGGTGCAGGTGCTTGACCGACAAGGCAGCGTCATCCTCATTTTGCCCAACTGCAAACACTTCACTAGTTAAAGACATGGAATCTATCTATCGTAGAATACTTTTAGAAATACCTTACGGAGTAAACTAATGCATTTCTACTATTTGGTATGAACACCACACTTTCCAACAAAACATGAGGAGAAGATCATCTTTACACTTATTTGAACAGAAAAATTCTCTTTTTTTTATATTTGCCAAACCAAACTGATGCCAGAATAACCATAAGAAAGGAGGGGAACGAAATGAGATTACTCATGTGTTACAAACAAACCCAGGACTGAATTTAAAGTAGCTGAAGTATGCAAGACCAGATTCCTGAACCAGGCATATCCCTGGACTCTCAGAATGTGAAAGTGACTAATAATATAACTAGTACCAAATAAACTGACACTGGTTGGACTGCACTAGTCACAAGTCAAGGGCCAAAAGTCGATTTCGACCACTGCAAGAAACATATGCGTTTAAAAAATGTTATGACAAATGTACCGGTAGACCAGGTTACAAGTGTAGCCTATCCACCTATGAAAGCACCTGCATCATGCTTTCACTCGCAGTCATTTTATGCACTGAGTGAAAGCCTTGTGAACATCAATGATATTCGTGAATTTTTGTGTCACCTTTCAGCTGCTTTAGCTGCGAAAGCAGGATTAGAGGACAAAAACTGCATAACGCACATGAACGTTCAGGATAATATTAACACTTGTCAGCATTAGTTAGCCAGGGATGGGTACAAAAGTCATGAAAATCTGGGCTCTTACAAGCATGCCATTGAGAACAAAACTTTGCACCCTGGACCGCGAACGCACCCTGGCATGGCTGAACAAAGGCCTGTCATCATGACAAGTTGGATGACGACTGGTAGTGAGCCACTCTGTAATCCAGAGTCTGCAGAAACATTTTCAGGCCACAGGCACAACAGAAGAACGCCCTCGCACCAGATGACTATGCAGCACCAACAGACAGGATGATCGTTTCCTCCGGCTGTCCACGCTGCGCAATCGTACTGTTCCTGCCAGCACTCTGAGACATGAACTGAAGACAGCTGTCCACAGGAACGTCAGCATCAGCACCATCCGCAACCGGCTACACGAGTTTGGCTTCCACTCAAGACGTGCAGCCATCAGGATCCCCCCCAACACCGGCTCATTGTCACGCCCGTGTGGCCTGTTGTCATGTCAGCAACATCAACCCTGGATCTGGCAGCAATGGTCCCAGGTCTTGTTCACCGACCGAGTCCCGCTTGACTGTTGCCTTCAATGATGGCAGAAGACGGGTCTGGCGCGGCCAAGGAGTGTGGTTTGTAGACTGTGCTGTTCGTGAGGTTGACCGCTATGGAGGAGGCTCAGTGATGGTGTGGGATGGCTTCCATGTCAACGGCAGAACACCTTTGTACGTCATCCAAGATTCTATGACCGGACTGCGCAACAGGAATGAGATTGTTCAGTCTCTTATCCAGCCAGCTCTGCAAGCTACGGTACCAAGGGCAACCTTGCAGGACGATATCGCTCCTCCTCATGGAGCACGTGTCATCACTGACTTCATGCATCAGCAAGGGATCCCAAGGATGGACTGGCCTGCTCATTCACCTGACTTGGCACCAATTGAACACCTGTGGGACATTCTGGGACAAAGGGTGGCCAACAATCACCCCCCTCCTGCGGATGGATGTCAACCAGCGGCACAATTTCTGCGACAGGAGTGGCAGAACATCCCCCAGAACACTCTCAGGAATCTTGTGCATTCCATGCACCGACTGTCCGGAGCTGCCTTGAATGTCTGGCAGCTAACAGGGGTCACACCCAATACTGACTTTGTGGAAATGTGCTTACCTGATTCCTGACTTTTGAAAAGAGGGGTGTGGCGATTTTAACTTGTACTGTTGTTCTGGTTTTGAATGAATTTGATCACAACCTCTACGAAATCGTTGGTTAATGATGAAATTAACAATTGCATATTTTAAATTGCCTCGCCTGTGCATTTTCTGTCTTTGGTGGTACTGTTGTGAGATGGCCCTTAACTTGTTGTGACTAGTGTATGTGAGAGTGGATGGAATAGTAGTCATGACTAATGTGATTACAGAGTCACTTCCCCTTGGGGCAACCAGCCGTTTACTTTGATCTGACCGACCGTCACTTGTTCTGACACATAAATTCCCGTTTCTAAACGAAACAATCTGCCCTCGTCCATCTTTTCTGTTAGTTTCTTTCTCCCTGCCACCTTTACTCCTACCTATCCCCTTCCCTCCCCTTACCCTCTAACTCTAACCCCCCTGCCACCCATCCTTCCCTCCACACCTTTTTCCTCAACTATTCAAGAACTTAAAAAGGAAAGTTCAGTCTACAGAGAGGTCACAGGTCCTGAAGTGGTAGGAGGAGGAGAATCTGCATAGCCATCTGAGAGACCACAATGCCACCTAGGTAGCCCAAAACGTTCACATCTTCCAATATTCTCAGGAAGAATCGTCCACAAACAGTTTGGGATTTCCATCCAGCAGCCCTGACAATGCCACATAGCGCTATGTTCCACCACAGAGCAGAGCTGGAGGAAACTGCCCAAAACTCATGTACCTAGATATCTGCTTCACAGATTAACAGCCTCCTGCCATAGGCACGAGCTTGCCTGATAACGCGCTTCAGATCCAGCTTACGATCTGAAGCTCTGCAACAAGATGGTGCATTCAGGATGCAACTGTGTCAACTCTAAATACACTTCAGAGCTCTTAAAAAAAAGATTGGTTCAGTTCCTTAGATTTTGTGTCCATAAAACGAACACCATCCTAATATAACATCCACCACAATCATTTATCAACTGCAGATAACTGCACCCACTAAATACAAGCCTTCACACTGAGTGACCACAAGCTACAGATGTGTTAGAACCCAAACATTCTACAAACAGAATGGCAGCGTAGTGGGAACACTCAGACAGGTATGTTGAATTAAGCCATGAAGATTGGGTATACGCTGAGTTGGAATCTACAGTGCGGAAGTGACATATCAAGGGATGAGTCAGCCAGCTACAGGACCTTTGGTGAGGGACAATGTCATCCCTAAGTAAAAAGGCAAACGTCCATGTTGGCACGGGCATGTTCACACCGTTTAGACATCAGTCTGCTCAGGTTAAGTATAAATACAAAGCCTCTTCATCAAAGTACTTGCTCTTAATTCTTCTCACTATCTACAAACATTAAACAGTTAAACATTGTCCTTTTTCATGACTGAAAGCCAGTCCCTTCACAACACATTTCACTGTTTCCATCAAGCAATGGCGTCTGACATAGGAATGATCAGAATGCTGTATGAGATACTATTCTGTAGGCACACATACACCATTTTTGTTGTTGAAATTAATGCAATAAGTTCTACAAAGAAATCTTTAATCTGACAGCCAAATGTTCAACCAGTGGGGAACAGACACTACTGAAAGCAATGATTATGCGAAGACCTACAGGCCTTCAGGGCTATGTGCCTAATTAAGCAAGCAAAAGCACAACACACTTACAGGGCACATGAGGGAAACCCTCAGACTGGTTGTGGCCACTTCACTCTCGGGATCATGAGCCAACTTCTCTTTGACTGTAACAGAATGGCACTGAACATCTGAACCTCATTTTTTCTGGACACAAGGCACATCACTCGGACCTGATCTTCTGTTGAGCTGGAGAAAGGAACAGCACATGAGCACTGCCTCTCACACACACCATTGCACACACAAAGAAACACAGAAATAGACAGATGGCCATAGGCTGTGACAAAAAAGACAAAGAGATCCTGGCTAAGTATGCATGGCTCCTGAATACAACAGCATCTCCTCGCTCATGATGACTAGACTGTAGTGCAGCAACCAATCCTCTTCACTTTCGCTTCTTTTGTGAACAGACTGAACAATACTTCAGTTGCATATCAAACATACAACCACCAGACTAAATCTTGACACACTGAAAATTACAGGCAATACCTGATCAAATCACTAAATCGTTAAGTAGACTACCAAAACCACTACTCATTAAACAGGGTTCCCAGGTGATGGGCATGAGGCCAAAAAAGGACCTTTAAAGGACTTTAAAAGGACCTCAAATCAGTTTAAAAGGACCTTTGCCAACATAACTTTACAGTACACCCCAAACCCTTTGGCATGCAGAACAGCAGACACTTACCTCTCATAACCAGTTATCCTGAAAGGAACATCTTCCTGTGGCATTTTCAACTTTAGCTTGCAACAAAAACTTTGTAAAACTTTCCCAACTAGGCCTCCGGCAGAAATAGCTAGGGCAGAGAAAGGTCAGGGATGGAGGGAGGGGGGTAGACAAGGCAGGAAAAGGAATCTATCCTGTAAATGTTACTCAAGAACTCAGCATATCGCTGTTCCCCAAGCTGTTTGTTATGTTCGCATGTTCGCAATCCGTCATGTTATGTACCTATATTTATTTGGGTAATAATATTTTCATCATTATTGCCCCACTCTTTTAATGAATTTCTATAAAGGGAACATTTTAACATAGATAGCATGAGCGAAAATGTTAAGTCAGCTATATGCTGCGAACATTAACACCGCGTCTGCACTGTTGAACCCGTGACGTCAAAAAACCTGGATTGCAGCAACACTGCCCGCAACTTGCGTGGTCTGCTAGCTAAGCTTACTAAACAGAAAGCCCACTGATAGGCCTAGCGTTATAGGCCTGCCTACCGCGTTTCAGACGATCGCTTTCAGACGATCACGTCGGCATCTGTCAACTCTTTGCAACTTGCAAAAGTACGGTTTGGGTTGTGGAAGATGTATCGGTTTCGTTTTCAAGCCTCCTTCTCTTGAAAAAACAGGACTTAACAGTACCTTTCAAAAATTAAAAGGACCTCCTCGTGGGTTAAAAGGACCAACTTTGCTGAATCAAAGGACTTAAAAGGCCTTTTGGCAAAAATCCCATTTATAAGGACTTCAAAGGACCCTACGAACCCTGTTAAATGAAAAAAAAGATCAAGTAGACTACCAAAACCACTAATCATTATACGAAAAAAAAAAATCATCTCTAAAATGAACAGTAAGCTCAACTGTTCTCCAATCATGACTCACTGAGGGCTCGCGTATGATCTGGATGTCTGTTGCCAAACTGTTTCAATCGTTGCAACAAAATATCCGAGGACAATCGCCGCACCAAGTACACTGCCAGGCAATATCCCTGAAAAAAATAAGAACATGTGCTGACACAGGAGAGAGAAATGATCAGTTGGATGAAAGGGATGCTGGGCAATAAACATGAAAAGACTGAGTAGTTCCATAATACTTCACTATTTACGATGCAAAGCAACCAACTAAATTCTCATCAAATTTAGGTGAATTATTTGTTCAATGGCTCATATAGCCTTTCTTTTAATCTAAAACTGAATTGAAACAATTTCAACAAACTTTCAGAATTACTGGAAAACAAATAATAAAAAAATGTCCTTCTTTCAATAGCATTCCATTCAATGCCCCCAGTATCACTGCAGATTACCTCTGAGTGGTCAGTCAACAAACCAATTTAGAGCATTTTAACGGATTGAATTCTGAATTTTAATCGACTCACATATCCACCCCACCCTCTAAATTTAGTAGATTTATGCCAATCTCAAGAAAGGCCATGGAGACCTTTAAAAAGCTTGAAGTCAGGCTAAAACTGGAAAAAGTCTCATGTCTGAAACTGTGTGGGTGGTGGTGGATGGGGATGAAGATGGGTTTAATACGCTGAGTTGTTGCTATGCCCAAGACTATCCTACTAGCCAGTAAAACTGGATAGACGTAACAGACACAGAGCCATGCGGCTTGTTAATTCTAAACATGATGAAGTATATCATGGCCATAACCTGCCAACCACTGTGGAAGTATCTGACAGGAACAGATATAAATAGCTTAAAATCATGTTAACTGGATGAAAGAATATCAGTTTTTGAACAGAATGTCCATGTCAGATGGCAACGCAGACTATATGGACTGCAGCTATGCAGATTTGCATATATATCTGTGTGAACAAACTCAAAAAATGTTTCTGCTTTCTAGACAGCAGTATTATTTTCAAGATCAACACATTCCAGTATGAACAGCAACCAACAGGAACACATTTCCAAAAACTTAAGGATTGGCAGCAAATCAAAAATGTCAGATATAAACCTCACAGATGATGATAGTGGACATGCGATAGAAGTGGTGACATGCATTTCATGGTGGCGAAGCAACTACTTTGGGGAAAAAGACAGCGTTATTAAAGGCTTAGCTACACTTAACTCAAGCCTTTGAATGACCTAACAACACCAGAAATCATGTCGGTGGTGACCAAGTTTTCTTGAACCGACTTACAAAGTAAATAATGAATTTCAATCACGACATGTATAAACAAATACTACTCGACATGAAATACAATCAACAACAACTGATCACTGTCACTCAATCAGACCGTTTCTTCTGTCAAACACAGATGCATACCACTTACCCTCCCAAATTCCGATGCCCATGAAACATCCAAGTGATTAGATACTGTAGGGGAAATTCGACACAAGGATGTAATGTCAACTGGTCGACCCGGCCGTTTTGGTTCCACACCAGGCTTTGATGTTGGGATAGGATTCTGAAAAAAGTCAAATCAGAATGCTTTCGATCAAGTCAACCCAGAACAAAGTAAAAATGTCCACAGCTGAGTGTGCTGTGAGCTAAAATGGAAAGGCTGGAACCACACGGCCAGTTTCATCCAGTTCTTGGATGCATCTATGACAGTGCTCCTCAAAAACACTGACCCACGTTGCAGCCGTCTGCTTCTTTCCACACTGACTGATGCTGTGTTCTATTATGAAACCAAGTGGTGATTACAGCCCTGTCATGTAGTATCAGACTTAAATGGAACTCCATAGCAATACTTTCATCTTTTTAACCGACCATTACCACTAAAAAAAAAACACCACCACCAACCAACAAAAACAAAAAAAGCTCATTTTGTGGCCTTCATGCCCTGTTCTCATAGTGGTGAGTCATTTCACAATTATCAGTATCAGCAAATCCTTGTGGACTGTTGTTAAATGAACATGATGGTGCCCCCCCCACCTCTCTCCCCCCCCTCCCCCCAGGATGCTCTTTCATGGAGGTTCTGCAACTAGGCCTACACAATTGTTGTCATCAGTAAGGGGCTCAGTAGACGGTGTGTGGGTGTGTTGGTTCAGAAAAGGTGCCACTGAACTGACCTGGCAGCAGTGCACCGTCTCCTCTGGTAGGTTGCCTAAAAACAGACTGAAATACTAACTGCTCCCCATGGACCCCAGTGAGGGATTGCAACTGGACAGAACAGGGCTTGCTGTGCATGGTAAAGCTGGAATGATCAGTGCAGTAAAGCCATTGACAGGGGATGAGAGACAGAAAAAAAGGGAAAAGGAAAAGAAACAGCTGCACAGGTAATACAAGCATTGGCTGCGTAAGAGTAAAATCTCCATCTTAACTTCTTCTCACTCTTTTGTCGCCTTGTAAACGCACTTTCACAACTTATCTGAATTAAATTGTACTTTTGTTAACAGATTTTCTCTTAAACTTCTCTTTGTTATCTTCTTTTTCATGTCCACCAACTGACTGTTTCACTCAATCAAAAAAGAGATAGACAAAACACAAAATGATGATCAACCAACAGTAGAAAAGAACTCACAGGAAGCTGAGCCATCTTACTGTTGACCCGAACACAAATACTGGGAGGGAAGTTGTCATCTTGCTCACAACTGGTCTCCAAAAGGCAGAACCTGTAACCACAGACTACCTGAAACTTTGATTCTGGCATCACTGAGACTAAGGGTGCAAGTAAGAAACACACACACACACACACACACACACACACACACACACACACACACAAGTAAGAGTAGGAAACACGTACTCGAATCCCAGAGAACTTCAGATGGGATTACCTCAAGGTTCAGTTATTTCTCCTGTTTTATTTAATATACTCATAGCCGATCTCCCAAAGAGATTGTCAAACGATTCAGTTTTAGTCCAGTATGCTGACGATATATGCATGTGGATGAAGGTAACAATGAAACGAAATATACCCACTAGAGCATTAAACTATACAAAAAAAAGTTTACCAAAAGGAATTAGATAAAATCACTAATTTTATGAAAGAAAATGGTTTGTCTTTATCTTTAGAAAAAACAAACATGGTCCTTTTTAACTCTGGTTATAACCCAGAAAAAATGCCTATATTCAGCATTAATGGAATTGCCCTTAAGTTTGTGCAAAGTGTTAAGTTTCTAGGTGTTTATCTGTCATCAAAGCTTACCTGGAATCAACATATAAATCATATACTTGATAAAGCACGAAAAGCATTAAATTTTCTCAAAATTATTAGTAAACAACGTTGGGGTCAAGATACTAAAGCACTTTTATGTCTTGCAAACTCACTTGTTCGATCTCGTTTAATATATGCCCAAGAAGTTTTCTTTAATGCCCCCAAGCACCTATTATCCAAACTTCAAAGCATAGACTGCAAAGCTGTTAAACTGGCACTTTGGGTACCAATACATGCTTCCAATCTAGGATCCTATAAAGAAGTGGGTGTTCTTCCTCTAGATGACAATAGGAAAAATTCTTGCGCTAAATTTATGGTAAAGTCTTTAGCTTTTGATACATTTTGTAAGGAAGAAATTAGATTAGACTCCGCAAAAGATTTTGCTAAAAGAGCTAAAACAATACACTCTTTACAATCAATCAATTCCTATGCCACCGATATAATCAATTCTAAAGAATTAAAACACAAACAAGTAGCCACTAAGCCACCTGTTTCACCAGTAGCACCCTGGGAGCATATTAAACCTGCTTTTGATATTGATGATACAAATTTAAACAAAAATCAATCTCCAAATATCTTGAAAAATTTAGTAAACATAAGCATTGAAAACAAGTATACTGAGTATATCAAGATTTACACAGACGGGTCTGTAATAGAAAATGGCAGTGCAGGATCAGCATTTTTTATTCCTTCCTTGAAAACATTAAAACATTATAATATCGGTAGGCATTATTCCATTTTCACTGCTGAATTAACAGCCATTTTAATGGCGTTACATCACATTAAAGAGTTACCTTTAAATGTGTGCAAGATATTATTTTGTGTGGATTCAAATCAGTATTATACGCTATCAAAGGTCAAAATACCAAGACACGGGTTGAGATGACTCACAAAATCAAGCACTTAATACATCACTTAGCAAGCAAAGATATCAGCGTTACTTTTTATTGGATTCCATCTCACTGTGGAATTCTCTCTAATGAACAGGTAGATCATGCAGCCAAGAGTGCAGCACGCAATGCTGCAGGGACAATTAAACTTAATGTTAAGCTAGATCTGATTCCATCTCACTGTGGAATTCTCTCTAATGAATAGGTAGATCATGCAGCCAAGAGTGCAGCACGCAATGCTGCAGGGACAATTAAACTTAATGTTAAGCTAGATCTACATGAATATTATAAATACTTTGACAAGTTAGCAAAGGATAATTTTGTTGACAAGTTGAAGACCTCAGATATACAATATTCACATAATTGTGTAAAAGCTTGTGATACACTGCATTCGGATATGATAATTGAGAGTTTAAGTCAAATTAAATCCAGATCAATTAGGTCTTTGATGTTTAAGATTCGTCTAAACGCTCTCAAAACAACATTTTGTAAAGATATTGTGTTTGTGGGAGTCAAATTTCTACGAATCATCTGCTTCTGCACTGTCCTGCCATCAAAGCTCAAATGCTCAAAAAGGGAGGCACTGTGCTCAACCATCGAAATCCGATAACATTTCAGAAAATAGTTAATGACCTTGATCTTCTTAAGTTGTTTTCAGAAACTTTGTATTCTAGTTCTGTTGGCATTTTTCTTTGATAGTTGTTGGTAATGTTGAGATAATTTGTGTTTGTAAAATCCAAAACTTAAGTATGGCATTGATGTTGCATTTACTCAAAAACACTCAACACTTTAAAGAATCTCTCACATGCATTTTTTTTTTTTTTTTTTTTTTTTTTTTTTTTTTTGTCTTTTTTTTTTTTTTTTTTTTTTTTTTTTTTTTTTGTCTATTGTCACTTGAGGGTGAAGAGACGTTAAATCAAAGTACTACTACACACACACACACACACACACACACACACAGAGAAAGGGAGAGAGAGAACACATCACATGTCTACTTCTGATGAATAGGACTAACTTCCCGAAGATGGAGTATGGCTGCCTTAATGGCGGGATAAAAAGGGTCATACACACAAAACTCCACTGCCTGGCTATACAGGGAGTGTCCGCAGGAGTATCAGCCTGCGTACGCAGAAAGAAAGAAAAAAAATAGGACTAGGCACATTTGTTGTTAAATCTTTTTGTTACAGTCAATCCTATGCTATAAAATTAAACATGTACATTTGAAGGGAACAGAACAAAGCTAATGGAAATAAGATAATTTATAGAACAACATATACATAAATATATCTGATAAAGCAAAATATACAAATTAGCATGGATGTCTTTATTTTTCATAGTATCAACCCAATTTGAACCAAAAAGTAGTAGAGCAAACATTAAATCTGCTATGCAAATCTTATCTTGAAAACAAAGCTTCTGACACTAAACAAATTTTACAAACAGCTCGTCTTCCACAATATACCAAAGATAGGTAAGCATTGTACGGAGACTGGGACAATCTTTTCCCCTCAAATGAAATCACCAGCAGAAAACAACAATCAGAAGAACACATACATAGCAAGGCATTAAGACAGATGAAATGTATTACCTTAGCTGCACCTGAACTGTGTATTCACACTTTGTACACATAGATAGATACAGAGTTTTTATATACTCCTGTTTGGCTAGTATACCTACCATGTCAGACAGTAGCATTCTACGGCAGATAGCTCTGAAGGCCGAATTTTTTGTGTGGCTAACGCAGTAACAAGACCCCACCCTACTTCCGTCTTAGTCAGAAATCCGGTGCAAACTTCTGTTCCTCATTCAGTGAGGCATATGCGCAAGGTAAACCCCGAGGACCATAGCGCTAGAGGGGAAGGAAGGGCGGGCGTTAGAGTCTGACATGGTAGGTATACTAGCCAAACAGGGAGTATGATAAAAACTCCCCATTTTGGCGTCATATACTCTACCATGTCAGACAGTAGCAGAATTTAAAAGAATTGGTGGGAGGTAGAGTGCCTAATGGTTCTTGGGTGTAGAAGTCGGGATAGAGATGGCTGTGTTAGCCACAACAAAAGAAATCCTTTAGAACTATCAGCCTGGTCATGCGGATATCCCTCAAGTAGAAGTTTATGAAGGGATTCTCGAACAGCCAGTAGGCTGCCTCCACAATCAAGAAAGCAAAACACAAGCAATCTGCAAAAAAAAAAAAACAACAGAAGATAGGCGAGTCAGAGCAAGAAAACCTGTCCTTTTGTGGTGGAAGGCCGTATAACTGAATGAGGAACAGGAAGTTTGCACGGCTTTCTTTCTAAGACGGAAGTAGGGTGGGCGTCTTGTTACTGCGTTAGCCACAAAAAAATTCGGCCTTCAGAGCTAACTAACTGCCGTTCCCGAAGATGGAGTATGGCTGCCTTAATGGCGGGATAAAAATGGTCATACACACAAAATTCCACTCCCTTTGTTGGTAGATGCGATTAAAACTTGCCTGTCCACATAGGGAGTGTCCGCAGGAGTATAAGCCTGCGTACGCAGAAGAAGAAGAAGAACCAACTGCCGTAGAATGCTACTGTCTGACATGGTAGAGTATATGACGCCAAACAAGGCAATTAAGACAGATGAAATGCATTACCTTAGCTGCACCTGACTGTGTATTCACACTTTGTGCCTGGTCTGAAATCCCTGTGAACACAAAATCAGGTCCTATACAATCTAATTCAAATAACAAGTATGACAATACTCAACATCAATGCTTATCAGTAGGTAGCGGCAGCCAAGCCACAGCGCTGCAATCATCTGCCTTTTCCACTGATTTTGCCGATTTTCTGTGCAGCCGTATGCATTTGTTTTTTAATGTTTTGCTATGAAAAATATGTCAAAATAAAGTTCAATCTTTCTCTTTTCATCGAGTGTTGTTTTAAGTGTGAATGATTTGTGAAGAAATAAATATCTAAGAGAGAATGAGGTGTGTGTTCAGCTCACTTTCGTTCCGTGTCCAGTGCCCGCGGCGATTCTGTGTCGAGTCGGTTTTGACACACTGCGCTTCCCTACAAAGATTAAATGGTACGGACAACACTCACACATGTATCTGGTATCAAAATAAAGGGAATTAATGCAGATTTTAATGGTCTGGGGGGAAAATCGAATGCTGGTCTAATGAAATCACAGGAAGAAGTTTAAAGTCACATGCATGCCGATTTTTGCGAATTTCGGACGGAAAAACGATAAAAAATGCATGTTTCATGGTATCGGAATGAAGTACAAGCCGTACCCTTTCGAATGAGGTACGAGGTTAATGTATTCAGGGCTTGTCCTAGTTAATTCAGCCAATCAAAACATGGGTCTTGTGAACCACATTCCTTCCCGGCACATGTTGATTCAACACGAAAGATGGAGCGCGCCGACTCAAACTTCGCACAGCAAAATCTGGAGATTTCCGCAAGGAACTCGGTAAGAATTGTCCATTATAACACTTATGTATGATTTAAGTGTATCCTCTCACAATTTATTCCGTATTTTTCTTTAGATCAATAGTTATTTGCATAAAAACAGGCCACTTTGAGAATGTTAGCCGCGATCATTTGGGAAGGTTACTACCGGAAGAACTGTATTGATGACTGTTTTTAACAAATACCATCGATAAATGCCTTATCCAGCACATATATCTTTAGTAATCGAGAAGTTTATGGTTTTTTTTTCTAGCGTATTTTTTTTTATATAGGATTGTTGTGTTTTCGGCCCGTAAAAACAAAATAGTAGCCGATCGATGATGATGCAAGGGGAGTAACTAAATTATTGACATTCACTGACTCGAACGATCAGCTGCAATGAAGTCGGGAGTTTTGATCGAAAGTAGACCCAGACCTATTTCTGGATTAATTGTTACGGTTCCAATTCATATAATTCGATTGATGTTAGACCCATTGTTCAACTATTTTTTGGTTACCCCTTGCTTGGACAGTTAATACTGACTTCCAACTATTTCAAATTCAAGCCTCTGCACAAGCAGTGACACTGAAGTGAAAGAACTAAACAGTACAATTTGTGTATTTAACTATGAGTTTATCACTTTCATATTCTTTCGCGCCTCTAGCTGTACAATTATAGTTCTCTCTGTCTATAAGTCTTTTAAATTACTATAATTATTATCAGTCTTTACGATATCATGAATATGAATTTGCTAGTGGGCTGGAAAAGGGAAATGCATTCCTTAAGTTCCTAAGGAAATTTGGGATGATTATCAATCATTTAATAAAATTGCACACACACACACACACACACACACACACACACACACACACACAACATGTGTGAATTTTTTAAAAAATTTTTTTTTTCTTATGACTTGTGAGTTGATTTTAACGTGGTGACAGCCTGATGTGGCCTTTGCGGTCGGCTGGGCTATAAGCAACATTATTTATCTTACACACACACACACATATTCAGCACAGGCGTCTACAAATGCACACACTGTTTTTTTGTGTGTATGTCAAATCTACCTTATTTGTCAAGTTCAATACTAGCAAAAACACACGTAGACTTAGTGACAAACAATCATGCAAGCAACAATTCACGGAATTGAAGTTTTTGAACAAATGCAGTCTTTTGGGTGGGGCAGGAAAGGGGGGGTGTAATTTTTTTGTTTGTCAGGTGTGCGCATTAACTAATGTTTCTAAACTGTACCCGTTGTTTTTCTCTGCGTGGTGTCTGAGAGAGAGAGAGGGGTGTATACATCCAGTATAACCAGCAATAGATAGTACACATTTAAACAAAAAAAATTTAACAAAATATCAAATGAATAGACAACAGAAACAAGACATACCGATGTATAATAAAGTTTATGAAAGAAAATGTAGATAAAATGCAGATCACACACACACACACACAACACACACACAACACACACACACACACTCACTGACAGGAAAAACTGCATAATCAAGAAAACATCCAAGTATACAGCTAAAATTATGTCAAAGATTAATGTATAACCACACACCATGGTGTAGATATCCATACACTCGCATGTTTTCAATGTTCAAACAGTTGTTTATAATAGCTTTTTGTGTGTGTGTATGCTACATTTTAACAGATGATCCAGTGTTCGCGAGACTCCCCTCTGTTTTCCTTGCCTCTGGGAAAGGGCGTCGACCAGCACTTCCAGCAGTTCAACTGACAAATCGCTTGCTGATCCCGTTGCTCATCCAGAAGACTGATGGCACAAAGACCTTCGATGACACTGCAGCTTTTTTCTGCGGCTTCTTCCAGAAGGAACTAGTGCTCCACTAGCAAGACTGCGTTATCTTCTTGTGTCGGCAGAAAAGAAGCAAGGCTTTGAAATTATCATCATGTGATGAAAGGACTGCTTTCTTGACGAGACTCTTTGAAATTGACACTGAAAGTTTAGGGTCTTCGCTTCAAGGACTATGTCGACAGCAGCTGCTGGAAGGACATCCATCAACATCACACAGGCCACAAAAATTCCAACTGTTGAGGGACCTTCACGCTTTCAAGAAACGAGACCCAGGTGCCACTTACAAAAACATGACCCCGTGGTGGCTTCATCTCACTGGTATAGATATCCCAGAAAAAAACCTCATGAGAGAAATTGAGAAATTGCAAAAGAGAGTTGCCAAACTCCAACCAAATGCTACACGCAACCCCAAAGAAAGGAAGGATTTGGAGGATTTCCTGGCATCCAATGCTTTTTCAACAAATATTGAGTCTCCTCACCAGAGCAGCTGGCCACTCACTTGTTTCTGACAGTTTTGTGACTAATCCTGGAGAAACTGATTCATCACCTGCCGCATCATCCATCTTACATTTCTCCTGGTGCTACACCCGCTTCAAGATTCTGCTGCTAGAAAGAAATGTGAAAATGACTTTTATTTGTTTTAAAATATGAGTGCAACAACCAACATCAATGTTCAGTAAGGCTCAAGTGTGTATTTTTTTCTATTTTTCTGAAAATTGTTGTTAATTTAATTCATATATTACTAATTATATCAAATGAAAAACAACAATTGTGACTTTTTCCACAAGCAAAATGCATTCTCACACTGTGGCAAAGTTTCATACTGATATCTATTGGGGTTCAGAAGTTATTGAGGATTATGTTCTAAAAGTTAGCAAAATGTCCGTCGCAGCCCATTTTGCATGATTAAGCAAATTAGAGGTCCTTAAAAGCAAACAAAATATTTGATTAGCATCCTGAAAAAAATTGGGCTTTATCTATATGTTTAGTAGACAAGATATGTATAGTTTTCAAAGGATTATAACTTCCATTTCTGAAAAATTATTTGTCCTTGAATTTGACACATTGTGCATTTTTGCTCTCGTTCAAACTGCATGAAAGTAGTTTTTGACGTATCATATCTCTGTTCATACATGCAGTGGTTGACTCATATTTGGTTTTCTATTACAATACAGTACTTTAAGTCCACAAACAAAAGTTAAGTTGATTCTGTTAGGTATTTGTCATGATAGGGCCTGTCAAAGTAGGCCTTCCGAACAAAATTGGCTGTGACGGAAATTCGGCAAATCTTTAACGGATCATAGCTCGGGAAAAAATTAAGCAAGAGCAATGATTTTTTTTTTGCAGTATGCTAGTTTTAAAACATACCTTGATGGTGGTTTAATTATTTTTTCAATATATCTGAAAGAAATTTGGCTGCCGCTACCTACTATCAGGGAAATATTTGGGAAAACATTGCAGCAACCTGAATCCATTATTCTTTCACAATTGCATTTCTTTTGCATATAGTTATTGTTTGACTGATATTTTCCTTTGTGTGGGAAGAGGTTGGGGAGAATGGAGGGGGAGAGGAAAAAAGCTGGGGGAGGGGGATTACCCCTTAGGATCTGCTGATTGGTATCTTATTTTGGCATTCAAAGAAGCAAAAAAAAAAAAAAAAAAAAAAAAAAAAAAACCATACAGAAAACTCAAATCGTTTGTGGGCAGGCTACACTTCATCACAGGTTAACATGCAAATCTAGATTTCTGTAATTAAATGTTAAGTCACAGTATCAGCAGCTTCTTTAAGACAATCATTATGTTTCTGTGTCAAGCACATAACGAAAAAGTGAGGTTCTTGTACAATTTCTCAAAAGTTAAGGCAGAAGATTAGAGGCTTCCTACTTGAGAGAATATAAATCTGCTGTCAAGCAGTGACTGATGACACAATCGATTAGTATGAAGAAAAAGAAAATGACAACTTTCTACTCTTCAAAATTTGGAGACTGTTCATTCTCCAAGAATTTACCATAATCCTTAAACAGTGGAAATATGTCTAAGCACTTGCAGAACTTAAAATTCTCAATTGTCTAGTGTATAAATCATATTGTGTCCTGCATCTGAAGAACATTTCTGTTCATTTTCAATATCGTATCTAATAGTGGGAACATCCCTCTTTAAATCAACAGGCAACACATACCGTGACATAGCAATATCCTGAGCTTGTTGTGGGGTCAGATGAAACACAAAGTAAGACTCCTGGAATCGACTGCTGTTCTTCGGCACTGGAAAAGGCAGGTGACATTGTATTATTTTCACAATGTCGAGGTAAAGTACAAAACAAAAACATGAATGAAAACAAGACGTTCTATGAACAGCGTTGGAACGTCAACAGCCAGTATAATGGAGAAAACAAACAATCGTATTTTTCGCCTTTAACTAAGTTTGTCTAATCACCTAACTGTACTATTTCTCTAACCGAGCCCCAGTTTACATACCCAAGACTAGAAAGATGGAAATAAATTCACTGACTCATACAGTAATCCCCTTAAATATCCGAAGGACTGAATTCCTTTAGAAGGGCATGAAACCCGAGTCTCTCCCAAGGTTTTCCAGTTTTTCACTGAATGGGGAGGATGGAAACAGGTAATTAAGGAATGTCATTTTGTCATGTGACGTAGCCTCACATCAAAGCATGTGACGCTCCATCACATGTAGTTAGTGATATGAATCATTTCCCATGCCACTACTAAAAAGGAAGAATATTCATGTGGCTTGACTAGTGTAGCGGGCGTCCCCAAGTAATTGTGAGAATTACTCATTAAAGAAAGAAGGGTGGTCATTGGGTGAAAGTGACCACTGAGTGATAGTTTAACAAGGGCTGGTAAGGTGCTGGTCATGTGTTTTGAACACTGAGTATGCACTCACTAGGAGGAGGGAGGAAAGAATCAGTTTTAGCCCAGCAGATGGCCTAGAGACTCGAACCTGTCAGGACGCTGGTCCTTACTGCTGACCAGTCATTACCAGGTGAGCGATAGATAGTTGGGGAAAGCTACAGGGGAAAACTTAAAGAAAAGAGAAAGAAAGAATTCATAATTAAATTGGGAAGCAGGTTACTTACACGAATCTTATTCGTGTTTCAGCCCTTCACCCTTCGCCCTTCACCTTTCACCTTTCACCCCGTGAGGGGGTTAAAGATGGCCATGGTGTGGGGGAACACACCGGTAGTTCAGCTGGCAATTAACGACTCAGGGAGAGAGTTGGAACTCGTCATCTCTCCAGAGAGGAGAAGACGGGAGAGGAGGGAACTCATCACTCCAGTGACAGGGAAGTCGAGGGAGAGGGAGATCAGT
>CM031603.1:76621624-76644368 GCA_018398815.1 Conus ventricosus
GTATGGCGGGGGGGCTAAGTAACTCGTTCCCGAGATGGAGTATGGCTGCCTTAATGCGGGATAAAAAATGGTCAACACACAAAATTCCACTCCCTTTGTTTGGTAGATGCGATTAAAACTTGCCTGTCCACATAGGGAGTGTCCGCAGGAGTATAAGCCTGCGTACGCAGAAGAAGAAGAAGAACCAACTGCCGTAGAATGCTACTGTCTGACATGGTAGAGTATATGACGCCAAACAAGGCAATTAAGACAGATGAAATGCATTACCTTAGCTGCACCTGAACTGTGTATTCACACTTTGTGCCTGGTCTGAAATCCCTGTGAACACAAAATCAGGTCCTATACAATCTAATTCAAATAACAAGTATGACAATACTCAACATCAATGCTATCAGTAGGTAGCGGCAGCCAAGCCACAGCGCTGCAAATCATCTTGCCTTTTCCACTGATTTTGCCGATTTTCTGTGCAGCCGTATGCATTTGTTTTTTAATGTTTTGCTATGAAAAATATGTCAAAATAAAGTTCAATCTTTCCTCTTTTCATCGAGTGTTGTTTTAAGTGTGAATGATTTGTGAAGAAATAAATATCTAAGAGAGAATGAGGTGTGTGTTCAGCTCACTTTCGTTCCGTGTCCAGTGCCCGCGGCGATTCTGTGTCGAGTCGGTTTTGACACACTGCGCTTCCCTACCAAAGATTAAATGGTACGGACAACACTCACACATGTATCTGGTATCAAAATAAAGGGAATTAAATGCAGATTTTAATGGTCTGGGGGGAAAATCGAATGCTGGTCTAATGAAATCACAGGAAGAAGTTAAAGTCACATGCATGCCGATTTTTGCGAATTTCGGACGGAAAAAACCGATAAAAAATGCATGTTTCATGGTATCGGAATGAAGTACAAGCCGTACCCTTTCGAATGAGGTACGAGGTTAATGTATTCATGGCTTGTCCTAGTTAATTCAGCAATCAAAACATGGGTCTTGTGAACCACATTCCTTCCCGGCACATGTTGATTCAACACGAAAGATGGAGCGCGCCGACTCAAACTTCGCACAGCAAAATCTGGAGATTTTCCGCAAGGAACTCGGTAAGAATTGTCCATTATAACACTTATGTATGATTTAAGTGTATCTCTCACAATTTATTCCGTATTTTTCTTTAGATCAATAGTTATTTGCATAAAAACAGGCCACTTTGAGAATGTTAGCCGCGATCATTTCGAGTACTACCGGAAGAACTGTATTGATGACTTGTTTTAACAAATACCATCGATAAATGCCTTATCCAGCACATATATCTTTAGTAATCGAGAAGTTTATGGTTTTTTCTTTCTAGCGTATTTTTTTTTATATAGGATTGTTGTGTTTTCGGTCCGTAAAACAACAAAATAGTAGCCGATCGAGTGATGCCAAGGGGAGTAACTCAATTATTGACATTCACTGACTCGAACGATCAGCTGCAATGAAGTCGGGAGTTTTGATCGAAAGTAGACCCAGACCTATTTCTGGATTAATTGTTACGGTTCCAATTCATATAATTCGATGATGTTAGACCCATTGTTCAACTATTTTTTGGTTAGCCCTTGCTTGGACAGTTAATACTGACTTCCAACTATTTCAAATTCAAGCCTCTGCACAAGCAGTGACACTGAAGTGAAAGAACTAAACAGTACAATTTGTGTATTTAACTATGAGTTTATCACTTTCATATTCTTTTCGCGCCTCTAGCTGTACAATTATAGTTCTTCTCTGTCTATAAGTCTTTTAAATTACTATAATTATTATCAGTCTTTACGATATCATGAATATGAATTTGCTAGTGGGCTGGAAAAGGGAAATGCATTCCTTAAGTTCCTAAGGAAATTTGGGATGATTATCAATCATTTAATAAAATTGCACACACACACACACACACACACACACACACACACACACACACACACACACATGTGTGTGAATTTTTAAAAATTTTTTTTCTTAATGACTTGTGAGTTGATTTTAACGTGGTGACAGCCCTGATGTGGCCCTTTGCGGTCGGCTGGGCTATAAGCAACATTATCTTATCTTACACACACACACACATATTCAGCACAGGCGTCTACAAATGCACACACTGTTTTTGTGTGTATGTCAAATCTACCTTATTTTGTCAAGTTCACATACTAGCAAAAACACACGTAGACCTTAGTGACAAACAATCATGCAAGCAACAATTCACGGAATTGAAGTTTTTGAACAAATGCAGTCTTTTGGGTGGGGCAGGAAAGGGGGGTGTAATTTTTTTGTTTGTCAGGTGTGCGCATTAACTAATGTTTCTAAACTGTACCCGTTTGTTTTTCTCTGCGTGTGTGTCTGAGAGAGAGAGAGGGGTGTATACATCCAGTATAACCAGCATCAGATAGTACACATTTAAACAAAAAAAATTTAACAAAATATCAAATGAATAGACAACCAGAAACAAGACATACCGATGTATAATAAAGTTTATGAAAGAAAATGTAGATAAAATGCAGATCACACACACACACACACACACACACACACACACCACACACACACACACTCACTGACAGGAAAACACTGCATAATCAAGAAAACATCCAAGTATACAGCTAAAATTATGTCATGATTAATGTATAACCACACACATGGTGTAGATATCCATACACTCGCATGTTTCAATCGTTCAAACAGTTGTTATAATAGCTTTTTGTGTGTGTGTATGCTACATTTTAACAGATGATCCAGTGTTCGCGAGACTCCGCTCTGTTTTCCTTGCCTCTGGGAAAGGGCGTCGACCAGCACTTCCAGCAGTTCAACTGACAAATCGCTTGCTGATCAGTTGCTCATCCAGAAGACTGATGGCACAAAGACCTTCGATGACACTGCAGCTTTTTTTCTGCGGCTTCTTCCAGAAGGAACTAGTGCTCCACTAGCAAGACTGCGTTATCTTCTTGTGTCGGCAGAAAAGAAGCAAGGCTTTGAAATTATCATCATGTGATGAAAGGACTGCTTTCTTGACCGAGACTCTTGAAATTGACACTGAAAGTTTAGGGTCTTCGCTTCAAGGACTATGTCGACAGCAGCTGCTGGAAGGACATCCATCAACATCACACAGGCCACCAACATTCCAACTGTTGAGGGACCTTCACGCTTTCAAGAAACGAGACCCAGGTGCCACTTACAAAAACATGACCCAGTGGTGGCTTCATCTCACTGTATAGATATCCCAGAAAAAAACCTCATGAGAGAAATTGAGAAATTGCAAAAGAGAGTTGCCAAACTCCAACCAAATGCTACACGCAACCCAAAGTAAGGAAGGATTTGGAGGATTTCCTGGCATCAATGCTTTTTCAACAAATATTGAGTCTCCTCACCAGAGCAGATGGCCACTCACTTGTTTCTGACAGTTTTTGTGCTAATCCTGGAGAAACTGATTCATCACCTGCCGCATTCATCCATCTTACATTTCTCCTGGTGCTACACCAGCTTCAAGATTCTGCTGCTAGAAAGAAATGTGAAAATGACTTTTATTTGTTTTAAAATATGAGTGCAACAACCAACATCAATGTTCAGTAAGGCTCAAGTGTGTATTTTTTTCTATTTTCTGAAAATTGTTGTTAATTTAATTCATAAAATTACTAATTATATCAAATGAAAAACAACAATTGTGACTTTTTCCACAAGCAAAATGCATTTCTCACACTGTGGCAAAGTTTCATACTGATATCTATTGGGGTTCAGAAGTTATTGAGGATTATGTTCTAAAAGTTAGCAAAATGTCCGTCGCAGCCCATTTTGCATGATTAAGCAAATTAGAGGTCCTTAAAAGCAAACAAAATATTTGATTAGCATCCTGAAAAAAATTGGGCTTTATCTATATGTTTAGTAGACAAGATATGTATAGTTTTCAAAGGATATAACTTCCATTTCTGAAAATTATTTGTCCTTGAATTTGACACATGTGCATTTTTGCTCTCGTTCAAACTGCATGAAAAGTAGTTTTTGACGTATCATATCTCTGTTCATACATGCAGTGGTTGACTCATATTTGGTTTTCTATTACAATACAGTACTTTAAGTCCACAAACAAAAGTTAAGTTGATTCTGTTAGGTATTTGTCATGATAGGGCCTGTCAAAGTAGGCCTTCCGAACAAAATTGGCTGTGACGGAAATTCGGCAAATCTTTAACGGATCATAGCTCGGGAACAATTAAGCTAGAGCAATGATTTTTTTTGCAGTATGCTAGTTTTAAACATACCTTGATGGTGTTTAATTATTTTTTCAATATATCTGAAAGAAAATTTTGGCTGCCGCTACCTACTATCAGGGAAATATTTGGCAAAACATAGCAGCAACCTGAATCCATTATTCTACACAATTGCATTTCTTTTGCATATAGTTATTGTTTGACTGATATTTTCCTTTGTGTGGGAAGAGGTTGGAGGAGAATGGAGGGGGAGAGGAAAAAAGCTGGGGGGAGGGGATTACCCCCTTAGGATCCTGCTGATTGGTATCTTATTTTGGCATTCAAAGAAGCAAAAAAAAAAAAAAAAAAAAAAAAAAAAACCATACAGAAAACTCAAATCGTTTGTGACAGGCTACACTTCATCACAGGTTAACCATGCAAATCTAGATTTCTGTAATTAAATGTTAAGTCACAGTATCAGCAGCTTCTTAAGACAATCATTATGTTTCTGTGTCAAGCACATAACGAAACGTGAGGTTCTTGTACAATTTCTCAAAAAGTTAAGGCAGAAGATTAGAGGCTTCCTACTTGAGAGAATATAAATCTGCTGTCAAGCAGTGACTGAT
Source organism: Conus ventricosus (assembly GCA_018398815.1). NCBI lineage: Eukaryota > Metazoa > Mollusca > Gastropoda > Neogastropoda > Conidae > Conus > Conus ventricosus. The sequence goes on from CM031603.1 coordinate 76,626,444, forward strand.
GACACAATCCGATTAGTATGAAGAAAAAAGAAAATGACAACTTTCTACTCTTCAAAATTTTGGAGACTGTTCATTCTCCAAGAATTTACCATAATCCTTAACAGTGGAAATATGTCTAAGCACTTGCAGAACTTAAAATTCTCAATTGTCTAGTGTATAAATCATATTGTGTCCTGCATCTGAAGAACATTTCTGTTCATTTTCAATATCGTATCTAATAGTGGGAACATCCCTCTTTAAATCAACAGGCAACACATACCGTGACATAGCAATATCCTGAGCTTGTTGTGGGGTCAGATGAAACACAAAGTAAGACTCCTGGAATCGACTGCTGTTCTTCGGCACTGGAAAAGGCAGGTGACATTGTATTATTTTCACAATGTCGAGGTAAAGTACAAAACAAAAACATGAATGAAAACAAGACGTTCTATGAACAGCGTTGGAACGTCAACAGCCAGTATAATGGAGAAAACAAACAATCGTATTTTTCGCCCTTTAACTAAGTTTGTCTAATCACCTAACTGTACTATTTCTCTAACCGAGCCCCAGTTTACATACCCAAGACTAGAAAGATGGAAATAAATTCACTGACTCATACAGTAATCCCCTTAAATATCCGAAGGACTGAATTCCTTTAGAAGGGCATGAAACCCGAGTCTCTCCAAGGTTTTCCAGTTTTTCACTGAATGGGAGGATGGAAACAGGTAATAAGGAATGTCATTTTGTCATGTGACGTAGCCTCACATCAAAGCATGTGACGCTCCATCACATGTAGTTAGTGATATGAATCATTTCCCCATGCCACTACTAAAAAGGAAGAATATTCATGTGGCTTGACTAGTGTAGCGGGCGTCCCCAAGTAATTGTGAGAATTACTCATTAAAGAAAGAAGGGTGGTCATTGGGTGAAAGTGACCACTGAGTGATAGTTTAACAAGGGCTGGTAAGGTGCTGGTCATGTGTTTTGAACACTGAGTATGCACTCACTAGGAGGAGGGAGGAAAGAATCAGTTTTAGCCCAGCAGATGGCCTAGAGACTCGAACCTGTCAGGACGCTGGTCCTTACTGCTGACCAGTCATTACCAGGTGAGCGATAGATGTTGGGGGAAAGCTACAGGGGAAAACTTAAAGAAAAGAGAAAGAAAGAATTCATAATTAAATGGGAAGCAGGTTACTTACACGAATCTTATTCGTGTTTCAGCCCTTCACCCTTCGCCCTTCACCTTTCACCTTTCACCCCGTGAGGGGGTTAAAGATGGCCATGGTGTGGGGGAACACACCGGTAGTTCAGCCTGGCAATTAACGACTCCAGGGAGAGGAGTTGGAACTCGTCATCTCTCCAGAGACAGGAGAAGACGAGGGAGAGGAGTGGGAACTCATCACTCCAGTGACAGGAGAAGTCGAGGGAGAGAAGCCGGAGCTCATATCTCCAGTGACGGGAGAATTCAAGGGGGCGATACACTGTCTCAGAGAGACAGGGAATCATGATGGTATGGAGCAAGTCCAAATTCTGATGCAGGTATAGCATCAAGGAGTGAAAGAATTATTTATCTCCTGGTCTGGATCTTAGGCCAATGTTGTTTGAAGGCCATGACTTTATAGAAACTTGGATCACTTAGTTTATCTCTCAGTGTAAAGAGAGATACATATATAAAATCTGTTTACAAATTGTTTGATGTGATTTAGTAAAGTGTTTTTCCCTGAAGGAGAGGGGGAGAAGAAAAAACATTCGGTAGTGCGCCTTTTGGTTGATTGGAAAGATTGCGTGTGCGTATGGAGTAAATGCTGTCATGAATGCATGTGTGCAAAAGTGACAGTGTGACAGTGGTGACCCCGACGTAGCTGCCGTTTTGTTTCCCCTGGAAAAAAAAAAGAAGAAAGATTTCTATTTGTACCTTCAGAGGAAGGATTTCTGTTGTCCCCTCGGGGTTTGGGAAAAAAAAAAAGAAAGATTTCTATTTGTGCCCTTGGGCCTAAAAAAAAAATATTTGATTTGTACCCTCAAGGGTTTGAGGGAAGAAAAAAGAAGAAAGATTTGTATTTATAACCTCGGGGCCTGAAAAAAAAGATTTCTATTTGTACCCTCAAGGGTTTGAGGGAAGAAAAAAAAGAAAGTTTAATTATCTACTGTGTATTTGCAATTTTTTTTTTCTGTTTATGTGTGTGAGTGAATGTATTTTCAGTGCAAGTGAGGACTTTTCTCTTATTTCTGACTCTGAGTTTTTGCTGGTGGTTTTGTTTGTAAGTTCCTAATTTTTTTCCCCCCGATCGGTGAGCCCCACCGCTTTTCGCTACCTTGAGCGACTAGTTCAAGAGTGGGAGCAGCCGTGATTCCCTATTTTGTCCTTTTCCCCGATCGGTGAGCCCCACCGCTTCTCGCTACATTGAGCGATTAGTTCAAGAGTGGGAGCAGCCGTGATCGCCCTTATTAGGTTTATTTTGTTGGTTTTTTTTTCTTTCTCTGTCCTATCGTTTCATTTCAAGTAGTCCCCTTTTCCCAGAGTTTGAACGACCTTGTCTCCTTCAACAGGACAGAGGTTGACAAGTGCGGGGAAAACTCCTCCTAATAAAATTTTCTATTGTTTTCTTTTTGGAGGGGTTGTGAGATTTTCTTTGCGTTTGGGTGAATGTACATTTATTGATTGATTGTTTAGTATTTGTATCATTGCTGTAGTGTTGTGTATACTGTGCATGATTTGTTTTCCCGTCTCCAGTTTCACGGGAGACAGTGACCACTAGGGTGCTGTCTGAGGGCTTCTTTTGCTTTTCTTGATTTCATCTCACTGTTCCGATCCTGTGTATCCTTTCATTCCTTTTCAACCCCCTTTTTCAAAATCTCTACACTTCTTTACAATAAGCTCCTGTCTAGTTTTCTTTTCAACATTTTCATCTTTTAGGTAGGATTTCTGCTAGTTTGTGTTTCTTCCCCTCTTTTTAATTGTTTGTGATTCCATTTGTTTTGTAAATTTACATTCATTTATCGTATAAGGCGATACATTTGTTTTGTAAATTCATTTGAAATTAAGTAAGAAAGAAAGACTGACAACAAGAACATTTAAGAACTTAGACTTTATAAAGAATTTATTTTCAGAAAACTTTATTGTGTTTTTTTCCTTTCCTAGGAAAAACAGATTAGCATTGAACTTCATTTTTTTTTAAAAATTCCAAATTGATACCTGTTTTCGAGAACAAAATATTTCTGGAAAAATACATTCCTTGTGTTTCATATCTACTTTGTTTTAGTAAGCCGTTTTTGTTTATACAGGAAATTGAATTCTTTATTTGTATATACTATAATTACGTTTTTGTGAAACATAAAACATCATCATATATCGCCTTATTTTTATTCATATTTAGAAATTGTGTTGTGTTTATATCTGTTGACGGTTCATTATGGATGATTTTGATAAATATGTTCAACAAGCGGAGCGCTTGGGTTTTGATGGAGAAAAACTTACCAACTATGTGCAACAATGCATAGATAGGGCAGACAGGCTAAGAGAGAGAGAAGAAAATCAAAGGAAACTAGAAAGTGAGAAAGAAGATTACAGAGGGAAGCTGAAGAAAGAAGACTACAGAGGGAAGCTGAAGATAAAGAACGCCAATTTAAATTGAGACAGTTAGAATTAGAGACCGATGCTGAGATTAGAAGATTACAGGCATCGAGAGAACCTCCACCAGTCGGTTCCGCAAGCGCGCCTCAACCAAAAACAGCATATATTCCAAAGTTACCGCCTTTCGAGGAAAAAACGGATGACATCGATAGCTTTCTTTTCCGCTTTGAAAGTCACGCAACGTCTTGTGGTTGGCCAAAGGAAAAGTGGACATTGTATATTGCGTCGTTGTTTAAGGGTAGCGCTTTGACGCTGTACCACACACTCGCGGCGAAACAAAATTAACTTGGGATCAGTTGAAAGAAGAACTCCTCAAGAAATTTCAATGTTCTGCCGATCGTTTTCGCGAACGTTTCCGTTCTGTGCGCCCTGACAAAGGAGAATCGTTTCCGTCGTTTCTAATTCGTATGAGTCATTGTTTAGATCGATGGGTCGATTTATCAAAAACGAACAAAACTTTTCAATCACTGCGAGATCTCCTTCTTAGAGAACAACTTTTCCAGAGCGTGAGCAAAGATCTGGCCACTTTCCTTAAAGAAAGGCAATTTGAAAGCGTTGAGGAAATGTGTCAGATGGCTGATCAGTATTGTATCGCTCACACCAGATAAGGGCGTGGCTAGGAAAGGAGAATTTTTCCATCTTTGAGTCTCATGCGTCATGTACTATCCCATCAGGACAGGGAAGTTACAGGAAAGGAAATCGTGGGTCATTTCTGAGTCCTCAAGGATATACCTATCCTAGGAACGGACAGGGATCTTTCCGCGGTTCGAGTGACTTTCGTCAGTACCAGTACTCACCGCCGGAAAAACCCGTTGCTCCTCAGCAAACGTTCCGAAGTCGTGGACAACGACCACCGCGTAGACCGTTTGGGCCAGTTCGTGGACAAAACAGAAGTTCACAAAATCAGTCAGCTGCCGATCAGACAATGCGATGTTTCTTTTGTGAGGGTAAGTTCCATTTGAAAAAGAATTGCCCTTTCAAACCAAATGATTCAAAATCCGCTTAGTCTCCACTGATTGTGAAGAAGGCCTTGTTTTGGCACCAGATCAATCTGTTGATGGACTGGTGTTAGAAAACGGAGCCATCAACGGATTGCAGGCTTCGGTTTTGCGAGACACTGGGTGCACTACTGCTGGTGTAAGAAAATCTTTCGTGCTTCGAAACCAGTATCTGGACACTGTCCAAAAGTGGTAGGTCGTTGGAGGCAAGATTGAAACGTTTCCACTGGCGAAAATTTCGGTCGATACACCGTACTACTCCGGATTCTACTGCCTGTGTTATCGATAACCCAGTCTGCGACTTGATCTTGGGCAATTTGCCAGGTGTCGCTACAGTACATGGTGGTGCGGGAGGATCGTTCATTCCTTGTCTTGTCAGTACCAGGTCAGACATCATAGAGCAGGGAAAGGCTACAAAGCCACTAAAAGTCTCAAAACTGGATGAACTCCAGATTACCCCAGATGATCTAAAAGAAATGCAGGGAAAAGACGAGACGCTGACGACAATACTTTCTGCTGCTAAACAGACTGTCACTGACATACCAACGGACAAACCAACGTACATACTGGACTCTGACCTTCTCTACAGGTGTGTGCCTGGACAGGACAACAAACAAGTTGTCGTTCCAAAGCCACTTAGAGAGACAGTACTACACACGGCTCATGATGCATTGTTCGCTGGTCACTGCGGAATCAAAAGAACATTAAAGAGAGTTCTTGATTCTTTTTATTGGCCAGGTGTCACAAAGGAAGTTACAGAATAACTGCCGCTCATGTGACATCTGCCAAAAGACATCTCAGAAAGGTCGCGTCCCATGTGCACCTTTGCACAAAATGCCTCTCATTTCCGTTCCATTTCGGAAGGTGGCTATTGATCTTGTTGGGCCTTTACCACTGTCTTCTTCCGGATATCGCTATATCTTAACTTTGGTGGATACAGCGACAAGGTATCCAGAAGCGATTCCACTGAAGAAAATTGATACAGTGTCTGTTGCTGAAGCCTTACTTGCGATTTTTTCCAGAGTGGGTCTTCCAGACGAAATTCTCTCGGATTGTGGAACGCAATTCATTTCCGACCTCATGAGAGAAATTTACAGACTGTTGTCAATCTCTTCCATTTCAACCACGCCATATCATCCCCAATCGAATGGCATGCTTGAACGTTTCAATGGAACGTTAAAGTCCATGTTGAGAAAGGTTGCAAGGCAGGAACCCCATGAATGGGATCGTTTCATACCGGCTTTGCTTTTCGCATACAGGGAAATGCCGAACGAAACGCTGGGATTCTCACCATTTGAGCTTCTTTTCGGACAACTCACCAAGGGGTCCTTTGGATCTACTGATGACACAATGGACGAAAAAGACGGACATCCCTGACGTAAAACTGTTTACCAATACGTTTATGAACTGCATAATCGTTTGAAGGATGCATGTGAGCTTGCTCAACAGTCAGCTGATAGAAAAACAGATGTGTACAAGGTCTTTGCAGACAGAAAAGCAAAGGTACGTTCCTTCAGTGTAGGGGATAAAGTCCTTGTACTACTCACTGATGAACATAACAAGCTTCGTGTTATGTGGAAGGGTCCTTTTCAGGTGGTCGAAAAACTTTCTGCAGTTAATTATAAGATCAAAATGGCAAACACTGAGAAGGTATTCCATGTGAACATGTTGAAGAAGTATGTTGAACGTACAAATGTTGCCATCAACCAGTCAGTTGAATGGATATGTCCTATGTCAGAAACTGATGTGAACATGACAGATATTATCAGTGATGATTTTATACCCAATGTAACGTACAGGGACAGATCAAAGGTTGTGAAAACAGCAAATGTAGGAGTGTTAACATCTACCAGTGCAGATGATGTTGTACCCCTTCCTACTCTGTCAAAGGTGAAACCTATGATGATGTGATTTTGTCGAATGATTTGTCTTCAAGTCAAACGGAACAGCTCAAAGAATTTTGAAAGACTTTCAGGATGTGTGACAGATACCCCAGGTACAGTGACTGGTATTGAACCCCATAGTATTCAGTTAACTACTGAAATACCAGTGCGAACCAGACCATACCCCCTCCCATTTGCAAAAAAAGAGGTTGTCGAGAGAGAAAATCAAAGTAATGCTGGATTTAAAGGTCATAGAACCTTCTACATCTCCGTACAGCTCACCAGTTGTACTGGTGGACAAACCTGATGGCTCGGTTGCGTTTCTGCATTGATTACAGGAAATTAAATAAGATCACTGTGTTCGATGCCGAGCCCATCCCAGACATTGAAGAACTTCTGTGTCAGCTCTCAGAAGGAAATTATTTTGTGAAAGTAGACTTGACTAAAGGATACTGGCAGATTCCAATCCAATGGTTGAAGCTGACAAGGAAAAGACAGCATTTCAAACACCTTTTGGTCTTTTCCAATGGACGAAAATGCCATTCGGTTTGCAAAATGCCCCAGCTTCTTTTGCTAGAATGATGCGAGCCCTGAAACTCCATGAATGTGGTGCAGTCAGTTTTTTTGATGACATTTTGTTGGCTGCAAAGTCATGGAGTGACCTCCTTTCTAACTTACGAGCTGTTTTTTCCAGACTCAGAAGTTTTGGTTTGACTGCGAGACCATCCAAAATTCGTGCCGGTTTTCAAACTCTCGAGTTTTTGGGTCACACTATTTCAGTGGGAAAAATGATGCCAGAAGGAAAGAAAGTGGAAAAGATTTTATCTTTACTTAAACCCACTACAAAGAAACAGATCAGGTCACTCATCGGATTGTTGTCTTACTATAGATGATATGTACCCCACTTTGCGTCCCTGACGGCCCCTTTGACTGAACTGATGAAAGGGACGAAGAACAAAAGTATTGTGTGGTCTGATGAGTGCCAGAAGGCTTTGGAGTGTGTTCAGAACACCCTCAACTCATTTCCTGTTCTTTTGTTACCCTTCCTCTCAGAAGACTTTATTTTGAGAACCGATGCCAGTTCCAAAGGAATGGGAGCGGTACTGTTGCAGGAAAAAAGTGCTTTGTTACATCCAGTGCAATACGCCAGTAAGAAGTTCTCAAAGACACAGGAGAAATACTCCACTATTGAGAGAGAGTGCTTGGCTATTGTATGGCATGTGAGAAGTTCGCCAGGTTCTTGACTGGAAGAAAGTTTCGGTTACAGACTGACCATAGGCCATTGACGTTCTTGCAATCGTCAAAAACTAAAACAGCAGATTATTAAGGTGGTCTTTGGCATTGCAGGAATTCCAGTTTACAATTGAACCAGTGCCTGGAACACAAAATGTCATGGCAGATTTATTGTCACGTGTATGAATATTCATGGACAAATGTAACTGTCTTCAAGGGAAAGACTATTCCTGTTTTTTTGTCTTTCTTAATGATTACGGTGTGCTCACATTTGACAGTGCATTGTATGCTACTGACTATTTAAATCAAGTGGTATTTATGCTTAATTTGCTTGTTGAAGTGACTATGTTTTACAAGCAAAAACTACTTGATGTTAATGTATTACATATCTATTCTTGCTTTATTCTTTAGTAAACAATGAAAAAATCATCATGTACTATTTATGTCTAACTTGCTTGTGAAGATGAATGATGAGCAAATAACTCTTTAGAAATGTATATACACATGTTTTGATTGTGCAGTGAGACAAACCTATTGTTTTCATTAGTTAAATTGTCAACAATGGAAAATATGTTTCACTTTTCAATGACTATAAACATTACATGTAGGGGAAAAAACTACGTTTAAAACTGTTCATTTTGTTTACATGTCTATTGAGAAACGTTTACACTTAGAAAATATTCTCATTTTCATGAGGGTTTTGTAACATATGATGTGAGACAAAGATCAAGGGAAAATATGTGCTTCACATCTTAATATATAAACACAATTTGTACTTTGAATTGTTAATATCCCTAGTTGTTTTGTACGTGTAATTTGTGAAATGTAATTTGTGACATGTGGTGATCAATTATGAATTCTCTTTTTTTAGAAAGACTGAAAGTTTGAAATATGCTATTTATGGTGGATCACGATGATTGATTCTATACGTTGATTATTAATTTGGTGAATCATGTGTGATGGTTACCATTTTGAGATTCATGGCTGAAGATGTGTTTTAAGTGAAGTTGTATATCCTTTAAAAAAAAATTCTGGAGAAAATTTTTTCACCCCAGGATGGGGGGTGTCATGTGACGTAGCCTCACATCAAAGCATGTGACGCTCCATCACATGTAGTTAGTGATATGAATCATTTCCCCATGCCACTACTAAAAAGGAAGAATATTCATGTGGCTTGACTAGTGTTGCGGGCGTCCCCAAGTAATTGTGAGAATTACTCATTAAAGAAAGAAGGGTGGTCATTGGGTGAAAGTGACCACTGAGTGATAGTTTAACAAGGGCTGGTAAGGTGCTGGTCATGTGTTTTGAACACTGAGTATGCCACTCACTAGGAGGAGGGAGGAAAGAATCAGTTTTAGCCCAGCGATGGCCTAGAGACTCGAACCTGTCAGGACGCTGGTCCTTACTGCTGACCAGTCATTACCAGGTGAGCGATAGATAGTTGGGAAAGCTACAGGGGAAAACTTAAAGAAAAGAGAAAGAAAGAATTCATAAATAAATTGGGAAGCAGGTTACTTAGATAGATAGATAATGTTGCTTATAGCCCAGCCGACCGCAAAGCTTACAACGACCTTATTCGTGTTTCAGCCCTTCACCCTTCGCCTTTCACCTTTCACCCCGTGAGGGGGTTAAAGATGGCCATGGTGTGGGGAACACACCGGTAGTTCAGCCTGGCAATTAACGACTCCAAGGAGAGGAGTTGGAACTCGTCATCTCTCCAGAGACAGGAGAAGACGGGGGAGAGGATTGGGAACTCATCACTCCAGTGACAGGAGAACCCGAGGGAAGAAGCCGGAGCTCAAATCCCAGTGACGGGAGAATTAAAGGGGGCCAACACTGTCCAGAGAGACGGGGAATCATGATGGAAGGGAGGCAAGCCCCAAAATTCTAAAATGGGGTTAAAGCTCCAAGGAGTGAAAGAATTTTTTAATTCCCGGGTCGGATCATGGGCCCAAAATGTTGTTTAAAAAGGCCAGATTTTAAAGAAATTTGGACCCCTTTAAGTTTATTTCCCGTGTAAAAGAATAAGTCACAAAAAAATGAAACAACCCAACCGGGAGCCCGCCACCCCAATTTGTTCACATAAGCTTCAACTCAAACATTCTGGGCGCCAGATAAGGGGGCCAGGGGTGGGGGTCCAGCCAATTAAGCTGAGGGGAAAAGGGGCCTCCACAGAGAGGGCCGGGCCACCAGACACTAAGGGGTTTTTGGGAAAACCGACGCCTCGATGTCTGGGCGAGACGATTCAAGCGCCGCTCAGGGCCATCTACCCAAAAATTTGTAAACCAGCGCCATTGTTAGCCCGGACGCGCGGGTTAAAGAAGGAAAGGGAGGGGGAAAAAGGGAGGTGTGGTGGGGGGGGAAAAAGCTAAAACCCAATTTAAAAAGAAAATTTACCACCACAGGGGAAGAAAGGGGGCCCTTTGTCCCCTTTTGGGACTGGGGAAAATTTGAACACCCAATGGAATTAAAAGGGAATAACTTCGAGTATCGGGGTAAAAAAAAAAACGCCAAGGGGGTTACCCGCCCTTTTTGGACAGATGGGAACGAAATAAAAAAGGAAAGTGAAGGAGAGAAGGGGGGAACGCCGGGGGAGAACGAACAGGGGAGAAAAGAAAAGGGGAAGGGTCTGAGTGTAATCCCCTAAAGGAGAAAAAAAGCAGAAAATTTGAGGGAGGAAAGAAGAAACCCAAAATTTTGAGAGATTGGGAAAGAGAAAGCCCCTGAGGGGAAAGGACTTGAGGAAAAGGGGTGGAAGAGAGAGCTAAAAAACAAGGGGAGGAAAAAAAGAAAAGAAAAAAAAGAAAAAAAAAAGAAAAACCAAATGTCCTTTTGGGAATAAGAGCAGCCCTAAAAAAAAGAGAGAGAAGAGTGAAAATTCCGTTAATGCGGGAAAAGAAAAAAAAGAGAACTTTCAAATTTTTGAAAAGTCCGTTTTTCAATCTGCCCCGGGGGGTTTCCAAAACCTCATACTTGGCCAGCGCCATTTTCCCAATCGACAAAACCCCCCGCCGGGCCCAAAACAGTCTCACCTGACCGGGGCGCCAGCAGACCAAGACCAGTGCCGGGCATTGGGGCCGTGCTTGTGAAAGGACAGTGAAAAGAAAGAAAAAAAAAAAAAAAAAAGACAAAATTCGGAATATAAGATCACCTGGCCGGGTTTAAAGTAGAAATCTATTTATACCCCCGGGGTTATTTAATTTTTTAAAGAAAAAAAATTTTTTGTGAAGTTCAGGAAAGAGGAATGTTTAAATTTTGTTTTGATTCCATATGCATTGATGTTTCGCCCAAGAACCATTTTAGTAAATTTTAAAAAGACTTACAAAGGTTTAAATTTTGACGAATGAAATGATATACAATAATTTTTAAGAAAAGCTGTAAAGTGGGGTTTGGGCTGTGCGCAAGTCCTTCCCCACTGACATCCCCCCGAGGTTGAAAATTTAAATTGGGCGACCTGCCAGGAAAAATTTCCTGGCCCATTTATTAAAAAAGGGTTCAACTTCCCCTTTAGAGGGGAACTGGGTGGGTTTCAAGTTTTGGGGTAATCCTAAGACAAGGGGGGGTTTACGAAAAGTTCCCAAGAAATTTAAATACTGGGCCCTTGGCATTGCTTCCAAGATTTTTTAATACTAGGTTTGGGTTTTTTCAACCCCCAGAGAACTTTTTTCGTACAGATTGCCTATAATTCCCTAAATATTTGGGGTCGGGCCCGCTGGGGGGTCTTAAAAAAAACTAATTACTTGTCCCAAGCAAAAAATTATCATTCATAAAAAATTTGCTTTTAAAAGGGCACTCTTGCCCCGGAAACCACCATTTTGGGCTGCCCGAAATTTAAAATCTTGGGAATCAAAAAAAAAGAAAGAGAAAACAATGGCGGAAGAAAAGAACACCCCCTTTTTGAACAACTTGTGAGCGCCCGCTCGGATCTAGGTTTAAACTCAGGAATGATTGGCGGCATACGTTAAAAACCAACAAAAAGGGAAAAGGGGATGAACTGGGGAAAACCCGAAAACGCATTGGAAAAAGCGAGCGGGAAAAGGCTAAAGAAGACAAGAAAAAAAAAAATTAAGGATTCGGGCAAATTTGAAAACAGGCTAGGGAAACCCCAAAAAAAACAAAAAGAATGGGGGAACCCGCAGGAAACAAAAAGGGATTAAAGCGGGGAAAACCCAGGAAACAAAAGACAAAAGGGTTTAAATTTAATTTAAGAAAAAGTGAGAATACAAGGGGGGGACCACCGATAAAGGTATTCCCATTTTCCATTGACTTTTTTGTGCGAAAGCTATCCCCCCCAAACCCAAAGTTCCCCAAAATTTCTCGGAAGGGCCCCTTTTCAAATTGACCATAAAATCAGCCGTTCAAAACGTTTGCGACCGGGTCGGGGTTTGGGCCTCCCCAAAGAGGGGGAAAGAAAATTTTGCGGCTTTTACTGACGGGTAAGGCTTTAACAAATTTTTCACTGCTTTAAACCAGCAAAACAACAGCTAAATTCGGCGCTGGGGAAGGGAATCTTTGATGAAAGGTTTGACCTCACAGGGGAAGGGGTTTTCGGGAAAAATTTTTCGTTCAGCAAAATTTTACAAAAAGGTAACGAACACTCATTTTTTGGGTGAAAACGTCAAATTTCACTATTTTGAGAAGTGGTTAGAGTTTAGGGGCCCAAAAAAAGGGATTTTTGCAAAATTGGAAAAGAGCTAGTTATAAAGGGAAAAAAATTTTTGTCGGGTTGGGGCCCAAGTTAACAAATACATTTGAAAGAGAGACCCCCAAGACAGCAGGAAAATTGTTGAAGTTCGCAGAGGTGTAAAGGGGGACGTTTTGGGCACTAAGGTCCCGGGAAAACAGGGGGCCGGGCACAGGGAAAAGATAAAAGGAAACCAGGGTTTTTTTCTAAAAACGGAAAAACCCCGTGGGGGGGCAGAAAAAGGGGAAAAGGGGACATTGGGGTTTTTTATTTGTAAACCAAGAAGGACATGGTGGGGAAATGCGCTTTGGGGTTTCCAGAAGGCAGCACCTTTGCAAAGGTGGAAAAGGGGGTCCGTAAAGGGGAAAGGACCTGCAGGGGAAACCCAAAAAGGGGATTCGGGCCCTGAAGAGGGGGGAGTGCAGCCAAGGCTAGCACGGCCACAGTCAGTGCCAGGGATGGAGGGAAACTAGGCGAGGGGGTTCTTTCCCAAAGGGAAGAAGGGGGGTTTGGCCAGCAGAGGGTAAAATTTTTTTCGAGACACTGTTTTGTTTTAAATGCGGGGTAGTACAACAACGCGGTTTGGGAAAAAAAAGGGGAAATTTGACGGGGAAAAATCCAAAACCTTTACTCTAACCCGAGGGAAACGTGGGGGAGTTTCCATTTGGGCTAAGAAAAGAATTTACGAAACCCCTTACTTCTCAGGGGCGAGTTGCCCTGCGCTGGTAAAGGAAAAAACCCCACAATTTTTGATTCTCGGAAAAAAATATTCCGGGTGAAAGGGGAAACCAGGGGCCTGTTTTTGACTGCTACAGGGGCAGCAGTTCAAACCCGGGGGCAAAAGGGGGAAAAGGGTTTGAAAACCGAAAACCCTTCCCGGGCAAGGAAGTCGGGGCAAATGTTTTCGCCTGATGATTTTTAGGGAAGCACAGGAACAAGACCCCGCTCGTAAAAGTCCTTGGGATTTTGGCCCAAAGGTGGAGAGAAACAGGAAATTAGGAGGTGAGACAAAATTTCTTGTAAAAAGGCGGCTGTTGTCCCGAGTGTTCCCCAAGGGGAAGACAGGAAATTTTAACCAAACTCATTTTAGATTTACCAGAAAGGAAACTGAACACGCATGTCAGTGGGTCACGAGCGTTTTCTTTGGCGGGTCATCTCGGAAACCAGAAAAAACAGTTTGACCGAATCTTTGAAGACTTTCATTGGCCAGGAGCAATGGCAGACATAAAACGTTTCTGCATGTCATGGATGTGTGTCAAAGGTCAGCCACAAGAGGGGTGAAGAGGAAGGCGCCTCTTAAACATCCCCCTTTAATTGACACACCGTTTCAGGAGGTGGCTATGATCTGATTGGCTCAATCTCGCCCTGTTCCAAAGGTGGGCACAGGTATGAGACATGTAAGGTTGCAAAGGAAGGTTTGCAGGAGGCTAGGGTCGGTCAGAAGAAGCAATATGACAGAAGGTGAGGAAGCAATCCCTCAAGGTGGGAGATCAAGTCCTGGTACTGCTCCCACGGGTCACAACAAGCTGCTGATGCATTGGAAAGGACCATTCACCATCACTGAAAAGGTCGGCGGATTACCGAATTGATGTGAATGGGAAACTAAAACTTTTCCATGCGAATTTTCTCTCCGCAAATATATTCAGCGTGAGACTCAGCACATAGGCGCAGCAGCAATCATTGATGAGGTGAAAGAGACCCAGCAGAAGAAGGGGAGATTTTGTTGCCTAAGTTTCCAGAAGAGTCATACAGGGATGTGTCATTGTAAGAAGGGCAAACAGTAGGAGTTTCCTAGGTTTGTTGTCGGAGGCTACACAAGCAGGGGGCCGGAAAGTGGAAAGGAGGAGAAGATGAATGAAGTCCGAGAGACCAAAGCCCAAAACAGAAGTTCAGGAGACTGCTAAGGTTTTTATTGGTTTTCTATAGGGAGTTTGTTTCAAATTCGCAGCAATCACGAGTCCACTCATGATTTGTCAAGGCAGGGAAACCCGCAGTGGTCGGTGGTCAGACGCTGCAGGAGCAAGCACTGCAGACGGTGCTGGAAAGACTAGGTTCCCTCCCATCTTGGAAGCCTACCAGATATGTCCAAACCATTTTTTTTGGCGGACAGATGCATCAGGTGGTGGATAGTGCAGTATTGTTGCAGGAGCACGAAGGGGTCGAGTTCCTGTGAAGGTATGCTAGCAGGAATTTGACAAAAGTGTGAAGAAGGGTACGCAAACGTTGGAGAAGGATTTGTTTTACTGTCGTGTGGGCCGTGCAAAAGTTCCACAAATACTTGTATGGGGAAAGAGTTCGTGATAGAGACAAGATCACCAACGCACTTTCAAATTTCTGCAGGAGGCGCAGGCTGAAAAAACAGCAGGGTTCTGCGTTGGGCAATGGCACTGGCAGCCCTAACAGGGTACCGAGTGCAGAACATTCCCGTCGACAGAATGTCGGGGCTGACTATTTAAGCCGTGTAGTCCTAGCAAGCTGCAACATCAGAGGAAGTCAGTCATATCCGGGGTGCTTTTGATTAAAATAAGTGTTGATTACAGTGTAATGTTGATTGGAATAAGGTTCATTCCCATTGGCTATGATCAAAAATTTTTGTGGTGAAGATTTGTTCATGTAAATGTAGTTATGCTTGTAGCATACAGTCCGCTTGGTGTAGTATAATCATAATTTGCAATAAGATGAGGATGAGATTCCTCATGTAGAAGTGTCCATAGATCGTGATCATATTATATTGTGCATTTCATAAGAATTTTGAGAGAAGAATAGCAAATCGCAGGTAGGTGGATTGATAAGTGCGAGCACAGAGGTCGTTAAAAATGAATTGAAATAACGCAAGAGCTGCACTAAATGATAACTCATTTGGAGTGGTATTTCACTATGAATATATTTTATAATTTATAAAACCGTATGTTGAAAGTATTTTTTTATAAACTTTGCACTGTGCTGTTGACAGCCAATCGGATGTTTTTTTTTTTTTGTAGCCGTTGTTTTGAGACAATGCGGAGCATGGTCTTTTGCAAGGGGAATTGGTCACGGACAAAAATGAAACAACCAACTCGGGAGTCGCCAGAGCCAATTTGCTCGACATAAGCTTTAAGCATCAACTCAAACATACTTAGCGCCAGATAGGACTGGGCCCATGTCGGGTTCCAGCCAATAAAGCTGAGGGGTAGAGCCCTCCACAAGACCGGTCTGTCCAGCCAGACGACTAAGCGGCTTTGACGACGACGCCTCGATGATCTAGCGAGACGAGTCGTACGCGCACTGGCTCAGGCTCAATCTAGCCACATTTGTGAACCAGCGCCATTGTTAGCGGACGTCGCAGGTTAAAGCAGAAAGGGAGAGGGAGAAGGTAGTGTGTGTGGGGGTGAAATCTAGCTAATCAATTCAATGACCAATTGACCACACAGAGAGTAAGGCGTGTATGGCATGACTGGCATGATTTGAACATCCAATGGAAATTAGAGGGAGATAACTTCGAGTGATCAGGTAAAAAATACAGACCAATGGGTACCGCCCTTTTGGAAAGATCGGAACGAATAAGAAAGGATTGGAGAGGTGAGAGAACGGGGGAAACGAGGGGGAGAACAACAGAGAGACAGAGAGAGAGAGGACTGAGTGTAATCTCTGAGGAAGAAAAGCGAGAGATGCGGGGAGAGAGAAGAGAACCAAATTGAGAGATTACATGAAGATAGTCTGCAGAGGAAGGACAGAGGAGAGATGTGGAGAGAGAAGAACTTCTAACTAATAGATGAGGAAAAAGAAAACAAGAAAAAAAAGAAAAGAAAAGCACCATGACCCATTTGATAAGAGCGAGACTAGAAGAGAGAGAGAGATAGAGTGCAATGCGTTAAAATGCAGGAAGAAAGAAAAGAGAACAGATCGATGTTGATAGTCACTTTTCTAATCTGAACCGGGGGGTTTCGACCTCAATCTGGCCACGCCACTTTCATCGATCAGACCAACGCCAGTGCCAACAGTCTCCACCTGACCAGGCGCCAGCAGACCAAGAACAGTGCCAGCCAGTTTGTGACTGCTTGAGAAAAGTGACAGTGAAAAGAAAGGAAAAAAAAAAAAGAAAAGGACAGTGATTCGTAATAATAAGATCACCAGGGCAGGTAATGTAGAAAACCTATATATAGAGACCGCGAGGGTTATGTTAATGATGTTTTAGAGGATAAATGATTTTGTGAAGATCAGGAAAGAGAGAATGTTTTATTTTGTATTGATTCCAAATGCAATGATGTTTTCCTTCTATGAACATGTGTAGTAAAGTTATAGGACTTTACTAGTGGTTTGATGTGACGAATCATGATATACGAATGAGATTGTAAGCAAGCTGAGAGTGTGTTTGGGCCAGTGCGCTAGACCTTTCCTCCACTGACAACACCCGAGGTTGACAGATACATATATAAAATCTGTTTACAAATTGTTTGATGTGATTTAGTAAAGTGTTTTTTCCCTGAAGGAGAGGGGGGAGAAAAAAAACATTCGGTAGTGCGCCTTTTGGGTTGATTGGAAAGATTGCGTGTGCGTATGGAGTAAATGCTGTCATGAATGCATGTGTGCAAAAGGACAGTGTGACACTTTTTAAGTTTTAGAAAAAAAACAAGGAATGTCATTTAAGTTTTAGAGAAAAAAAACTTCAAATTTATGAGGAAACAATGTCTTTTTCCACAAACAGTCCACACTATGTCAGACTGTCAAAGAGGACAGGATGTCAATACACAGCTTACTCAGAGCAACCACGGACTAAGGCCATAAAGACACAAGTATGATGAATCTTCATCGTGAGCAGTGGAATGATACATAAATGAAGCAAAACATAGGCATGGAACAGGAAAGAGAAAAGAACATGGGTGTAAAAAACAGAATGGGTTTGAAAGATGAGGCTAAAAATAAATAACCAACAAGTTCACTAGCTTAAGTGCACCTCTGAAAATTGGAAAGAGATGAAAGAGACATGCATGCTCTGGAGGAGACTTGAGCATGAAACACAGCATTTCAACTATGTAGCTTTAACTCTCTTCAGTTCTTTCCCTTGAATTTCAATCACCAGTGACGACGGTTTCTTTCGCAGAATTCTGGGAACTAAAACAAAAATTTTTGTTATCTGAAAGCAAAAATATAGCCTAAAAAACCCGAAACAGACACATTCCCTCACAAAAATATTATTATTTTAAATAATGCACAGAATGTTACGAAAAAAAGAACATCCATCAGCAAAATGCAAAAATCCAAAAACTGTTGAGAGTTAATTCCTGTGACAATCATTTACATTACCTCCGGGAAAGAGCAAAACAATCCACACACACAAAAAGTTTCCACCTTCAACAGAAAGTGACTGACAACCCCACGACACTGATGGGGACGTCATAAACTTGATTAGGTTGATTTAGCTAACTCTAGGCCCATAAACCGACAATCTGGCAATAGTTATTATACTGCAAACGCAATCAATTCAAACTCCATGCAATGACCTTGGACCCAGATGTGTTGAGTTGAAGGGGTTTG
>CM031603.1:76644468-76659344 GCA_018398815.1 Conus ventricosus
GGAAAAAATGCAGAAAGGAAAGGGAAAGGATTTTATCTCTTACACAAACCCACTACAAAGAAACAGATCAGGTCACTCAATCGGATTGTTGTCTTACTATAGACGATATGTACCCCACTTTGCTCCCTGACGGCCCCTTTGACTGAACTGACGAAAGGGACGAAGAACAAAAGTATTGTGTGGTCTGATGAGTGCCAGAAGGCTTTGGAGTGTGTTCAGAACCCTCAACTCATTTCCTGTTCTTTTGTTACCCTCCCTCTCAGAAGACTTTATTTTGAGAACCGATGCAGTTCCAAAGGAATGGGAGCGGTACTGTTGCAGGAAAAAAGTGCTTTGTTACATCCGTGCAATACGCCAGTAAGAGTTCTCAAAGACACAGGAGAAATACTCCACTATTGAGAGAGAGTGCTTGGCTATTGTATGGGCATGTGAGAAGTTCGCCAGGTTCTTGACTGGAAGAAAGTTTCGGTTACAGACTGACCACAGGCCATTGACGTTCTTGAATCGTCAAAAACTAAGAACAGCAGATTATTAAGGTGGTCTTTGGCATTGCAGGATTCCATTACTGTTGAACCAGTGCTGGAACACAAAATGTCATGGCAGATTTATTGTCACGTGTATGAATATTCATGGACAAATTAACTGTCTTCAAGGGAAAGACTATTCTGTTTTTTGTCTTTCTTATGATTACGGTGTGTCACATTTGACAGTGCATTGTATGCTACTGACTATTTTAAATCAAGTGGTATTTATGCTTAATTTGCTTGTTGAAGTGACTATGTTTTACAAGCAAAAACTACTTGATGTTGTATGTAATATCTATTCTTTGCTTTATTCTTTAGTAAACAATGGAAAAAATCATCATGTACTATTTATGTCTAACTTGCTTGTGAAGATGATATATATGTATGTGATGGCAAATAACTCTTTAGAATGATATACACATGTTTTGATGTGCAGTGAGACAAACCTATTGTTTTCATTAGTTAATTGTCAACAATGGACAATATGTTTCACTTTTCAATGGACTATAACATTACATGTGGGAAAAAACTTGTTTAAACTATGTTTATTTGTTACATGGTCTATTGAGAACACTTTACACTTAGAAAATTCTCATTTTCATGAGGGTTTTGAACATATGATGTGAGACAAAGACAAGGAAAATATGTGCTTCACATCGTTAATATATAAACACAATTTGTAGCTTTGAATTGTTAATATCCCTATTGTTTTATCCATGTAATTTGTGAAATGTATTTTGTGACATATGGTGATCAATTATGAATTTTTTTTTTTAGAAAGACTGAAAGTTTGAAATATGCTATTATGGTGGATTCATGATGATTGATTACTATACGTTGATTATTATTTGGTGAATCATGTGTGATGGTTACACATTTTGAGATTCATGGCTGAAGATGTGTTTAAGTGAAGTTGTATATCCTTTAAAAAATTTTCTGAGAAAATTTTTTCACCCCAGGATGGGGGGTGTCATGTGACGTAGCCTCACATCAAGGCATGTGACGCTCCATCACATGTAGTTAGTGATATGAATCATTTCCCATGCCACTACTGAAAAGGAAGATATTCATGTGGCTTGACTAGTGTAGCGGGCGTCCCAAATAATTGTGAGAATGACTCATTAAAGAAAGAAAGCTGGTCATTGGGTGAAAGTGACCACTGAGTGATAGTTTAATAAGGGCTGGTAAGGTGCTGGTCATGTGTTTTGAACACTGAGTATGCACTCACTAGGAGGAGGGAGGAAAGAATCAGTTTTAGCCCAGCAGATGGCCTAGAGACCGAACCTGTCAGGCGTGGTCCTCACTGCTGACCAGTCATTACAGGTGAGCGATAGATAGTTGGGGAAAGCTACAGGGGAAAACTTAAAGAAAAGAGAAAAGAAAGAATTCATAAATAAATTGGGAAGCAGGTTACTTAGATAGATAGATATGTTGATTTATAGCCCAAGCCGACGCAAAGCTTACACGAACCTTATTCGTGTTTCAGCCCTTCACCCTTCGCCTTTCCACCTTTCACCCGTGTGGGGGTTAAAGATGGCTTGGTGTGGGGGATAACACACGTATGTTTCTGCTTGGCAATTAACGATACAAGGAGAGGAGTTGGAAATCGTCATTCTCCAGAGCAGGAGAAGGAGTGGGAGAGGAGTGGGAACTCATCACTCCAGTGACTGGAGAAGTCTGAGGGAGCGAAGCCGGTGCTCATATCTCCAGTGACGGGAGGAATTCATGGGGCGATACACTGTCTCAGAGAGACAGGGATCATGTGGTATGGAGCAAGTCCAAATTCTGATGCAGGTATAGCCATCAAGGAGTGAAAGAATAATTTATTTTCTGGTCTGGATCTTAGGCAATGTTGCTTTGAAGGCCATGACTATATAGATACTTGGATCACTTAGTTTATCTCTCAGATGTATAGAGAGATACTAGTCACGACAAAAATGAAAACAACCAACTCGTGAGTCGCCAGCCAATTTGTTCGGACCATAAGCTTCAACTCAACATTCTAGGCGCCAGATAGACGGGCCCATGGGTCGGTCAGCCAATATATTAAGCTGAAGGGGAGAGGCTCCACAGAGACGGTCTGTCCCAGCCAGACGACTAAGCGGCTCATGACCGACGCTCGATGTCTAGGCGAGCGAGTCGTTAGCGCGGCTCAGGCTCATCTAGCAATTTGTGAACCAGCGCATTGTTAGTCGGACGTCGCAGGTTTTAAAGGCAGGAAAGGGAGAGGTGAGAAGGGTAGTGGCTGTGGTTGGGGGTGAAAAATCTAGCTAATCAAGTCAAATGACCCAATTGGACCCACAGAGAGTAAGGGCGTGTAGGCATGACTGGCGTGATTTGAACATCCATTGGAAATTAGGGGAGATAACTTTCGGTAGTATCAGGGGTAAATATACTGACCAATGGTACTCGCCCTTTTTGGACAGATCGGAACGAAATAAGAGGATGTGAGAGTGAGAGAAGGGGGAACGACAGGGAGAACGAACAGAGAGACAGAGAGAGAGAGGTCTGAGTGTAATCTCTGAGGAGAGAAAAGCAGAGAGATGAGGGGAGGAGAGAAGAGAACCAAGTTAGAGATTAGCATGAGATAGTCTGCAGAGGAAGGACTGAGGAGAGATGTGGAGAGAGAGAGCTGCTAACTAATGAGGAGGAAAAGAAAGAAAAGAAAAAAAAAGAAAAGAAAAGCAACCATGTCCATTTGATAAGAGCAGACTAGAAGAGAGAGAGAGAGAGAGTGCAATGCGTTAATGCAGGAAGAAAGAAAAGAGAACAGATCGATGTTGATAGTCACTGTTCTATCTGAACCGGGGGGTTCGACCTCATACTTGGCCAGCGCCACTTTCATCGACAGACCAACGCCAGTGCCAACAGTCTCACCTGACCAGGCGCCAGCAGACCAAGACCAGTGCCAGCAGTTGTGTCGTGCTTGTGAAAGTGACAGTGAAAAGAAAGAAAAAAAAAGAAAAGAAAAGACAGTGATTCGTGAATAGTTAAGATCACCTGGCCAGGTAAAGTAGAAATCTATTTATACCCGGGTTAGTTAATGAGTTTTAGATAAATGATTTTGTGAAGTTCAGGAAAGAGAGAATGTTTTATTTTGTTTGATTCCATATGCATTGATGTTTCGTTCTATGAACATGTGTAGTAAAGTTATAGACTTTACTAGTGGTTTGATGTGACGAATGCATGATATACGAATGAGATTGTAAGCAAGCTGTGAGTGTGTTTGGGCTGTGCGCTAGTCCTTCCTCCATGACATCACCCGAGGTTGACAAATTTATTGGCGAGCCTGCCAGGATATTCTGGCCCATTTATTATAATTGTTCAACTTCTCAGAGAGGAAGCTGGGTGGGATTCAAGTATTGTAATCCTAAGACAAGGGGTTGTCTTACTGTATGTTCCCAAGATAGTTAAATACTAGCTTGGCATTGCTTCCAAGATAGTTAATACTAGGCTTGGCATTTCAGCCCCAGAGTACTTATTTCGTACAGATTGCCTATAATTCGCTCTCATAGTTGGGTCAGGCGCTGGGCGTCTTATAAAAACTAATTACGTTGTCCCAAGCTAATATTATCATTCATAGGATTGTGCTATTACGTCACTCGTGTCGGAAACCACCAGTTTGGCTGTCGTAATAAAATCTTGTTCAAAAAAAAAGAAAGAGATACAATGGCGGAAGAAAAGAAACACCCCTATTGAACAACTTGTGAGCGTCGCTCGTGATCTAGGTTACTCAGGAGATGAGTTGCGGGCATTCGTTGAAAACCAACAAAAGATGGAAAGGGATGAACGTGCGGAAAGACGCCGTATCGCATTGGAAATAGCAGAGCGGGAAAAGGCTAAAGAAGAGCAAGAAATAGAAAAATTAAGGATTCAGGCTAATGATAATCAGGCTAGGAAACGCAGGAAACAGAAAGAATAAGGGAAGCGCAGGAAACAGAAAGGATTAAAGCTAGGGAAACGCAGGAAACAGAAAGACTAAAGGTTCAATTAGAGTTAGAGAAAGTGAGAATACAAGGGGAGACCACCGATGATGGTAGTTCACTTTCCAGTGACTCTGTGCGCAGCTATGCCCCCCGACCCAAGTTGCCAAAATTCTCGGAAGGGACCGATTCGATTGACGCATACATCAGTCGTTTCGAAACGTTTGCGACCAGTCAGGGTTGGCCTCCAGAAGAGTGGGCAGTCATTTTGTCGGCGTTACTGACGGGTAAGGCATTACAAATTTTCACTGCGTTACCAGCAGAACAACAGTCTGATTTCGGCGCTGTGAAGGAATCGTTGATGAAAGGATTTGACCTCACAGAGGAGGGGTTCAGGAAGAAATTTCGTTCAGCTAAATTACAAGCAGGTGAGACGTACACTCAGTTTGGTGCACGTCTAGATCACTATTTTGAGAAGTGGTTAGAGTTGAGTGGTACGAAAAAGGAGTTTGCTGAATTGAAAGAGCTAGTTATGAAGGAACAAATTTTGTCAGTTGCGGCCCTAAGTTAACTATACATTTGAAAGAGAGACAGCCAGAGACAGCAGGAGAGTTGTTGAAGTTCGCAGAGGTGTATAGAGAGGCACGTTTGGGCACTAAGGTGCAGGAGAAACAGGTGCCAGGCACAGGTGAGAAGAGTGCAAGGAGACCAGGGGAGTTTTCTGCAAAGTCTGCAAACCCAGTGGTGGGGCAGAAGGAAGGGCAAAGGGACATTAGGTGTTTCATTTGTCACAAGAAGGGACATGTGGCGAGGGATTGTCGCATGAGGTTCCAGAAGGCAGCAGCCTTGCAAGAGGTGGATAAGGGTCGTCAAGGGAAACGACCTGCAGTGGAACCAAAAGGGATTCAGTCTGAAGAGGGTGGAGTGCAGCCTATGGCTAGCACTGGACAGCAGTCAGTGTCAGGGATGGAGGGCACTAGGCTGAGTGGTTCGTTACCAGTGGAAGAAGGGTGGATTGGCCAGCAGAGGGTGAAAGTGTTACGAGACACTGGTTGTTCATGCGGGTAGTACGAACAACGCTGGTCGAGAAAGGGGATTTGACAGGGCAAATCCAGACCTGTACTCTAATCGATGGCACTGTGAGGGAGTTTCCAGTTGCTAAGATAGAAGTACGTACCCCTACTTCTCAGGCGAGTTGTCTGCGCTGGTGATGGAGAAACCCCTTCATGATTTGATCATCGGAAATATTCCGGGTGCAAGGGATCCAGGGGATCCTGAGTTGTTGACTGCTACAGGGCAGCAGTTCAAACACGGAGCAAGAAGGAGGAAAAGGTTGATAAACCGTTAGTCGTTCCAGCAAGGAAGTCGGGCATAGATGTGTCGCCTGATGAGTTTAGGGCAGCACAGGAACAAGACCCTTCGCTCGTGAAGTCTTGGGAGTTGGCAAGAGGTGGAGAGAAACAGGAGGTTAGAGGAGGTGAGACAGAATTTCTTGTGAAAGGCGGGCTGTTGTACCGAGTGTTCACCAAGGGGAAGACAGGTAAGGTGACCACTCAGTTAGAGGTACCAGCAGGTTATCGTGACACTGTCATGTCAGTGGGTCACGAGTCGCTCATGGCGGGTCATCTCGGCACCAGCAAAACAGCTGACCGAATCTTTGATGACTTTCATTGGCCAGGAGCAATGGCAGACATAAAACGTTTCTGCATGTCATGTGATGTGTGTCAAAGGTCAGCCACAAGAGGGGTGAAGAGGAAGGCGCCTCTTAAACATCCCCCTTTAATTGACACACCTTCAGGAGGGTGGCTATTGATCTGATTGGCTCAATCTCGCCCTGTTCCAAAGGTGGGCACAGGTATGAGACATGTAAGGTTGCAAAGGAAGGTTTGCAGGAGGCTAGGGTCGGTCAGAAGAAGCAATATGACAGGAAGGTGAGGAAGCAATCCCTCAAGGTGGGAGATCAGTCCTGGTACTGCTTCCCACGGGTCACAACAAGCTGCTGATGCATTGGAAAGGACCATTCACCATCACTGAAAAGGTCGGTCGGATTACCGAATTGATGTGAATGGGAAACTAAAACTTTTCCATGCGAATTTTCTCCGCAAATATATTCAGCGTGAGACTCAGCACATAGGCGCAGCAGCAATCATTGATGAGGTGAAAGAGACCCAGCAGAAGAAGGGAGATTTTGTTGCCTAAGTTTCCAGAAGAGTCAACAGGGATGTGTCATTGTATGAAGGGCTAGACAGTAGGAGTTCCTAGGTTTTGTTGTCGGAGGCGACACAAAGCAGCCGGAAAGAGGAAAGGTGGAGAAGATGATGAAGTCAGAGAGACCAAAGACCAAAACAGAAGTCAGGAGTCTGCTAGGTTTTATTGGGTTCTATAGGGAGTTTGTTCCAAATTTCGCAGCAATCACGAGTCCTCTCAGTGATTTGGTCAAGGCAGGGAAACCGGCAGTGGTCGAGTGGTCAGACCTGCAGAGCAAGCACTGCAGACGGTGCTGGAAAGACTAGGTTCCCGTCCCATCTTGAAGCTACCAGATATGTCCAAACCATTTTTGTTGCGGACAGATGCATCAGTGGTGGGATAGGTGCAGTATAGTTGCAGGAGCACGAAGGGTCGAGTTTCCTGTGAGGTATGCTAGCAGGAAGTTGACAAAGTGTGAAGAAGGGTACGCAACGGTGGAGAAGGAGTGTTTTAGCTGTCGTGTGGGCCGTGCAAAAGTTCCACAAATACTTGTATGGGAAAGAGTTCGTGATAGAGACAGATCACCAACCACTCAAATTCTGCAGGAGGCGCAGCTGAAAAACAGCAGGGTTCTGCGTTGGGCAATGGCACTGCAGCCCTACAGGTACCGAGTGCAGTACATTCCCGGTCGACAGAATGTCGGGGCTGACTATTTAAGCCGTGTAGTCTAGCAAGCTGCAACTCAGAGGAAGTCAGTCATATCCGGGTGCTTTGTTGATAATATTGTTGATTACAGTTATGTTGATTGGATATGGGTTCATTCCCAGTTGGCTATGGTTCATATTTTTGTGTGAGATTTGTTCATGTAAATGTAGTTATGCTTGAGCATACAGTCGCTTGTGTAGTGATGCATTATTTGCAATAAGTGAGGATGGAGATTCCTCAGTGAAGTGTCATGGATCGTGATCATATTATATTGTGCTTTTCATAAGAATTGTGAAGAGAAGATATAGCAAATCCGCAGGTAGGGGGATTGCATAAGTGCGCACAGAGGTCGTTATAAAATGAATTGAAATAACGCAAGAGCGCACGTCAATGATAACTCATTGGAGTGGTATTCACTAATGATATATTTTATAATTTATAAACCGTTGGTTGTAAAGTATTTTTTTTAAACTTTGCACGTGTAGCTGTGTGTCAGCAAATTCGGTTGTTTTTTTTTTTTTTTGTACCGTTGTTTTGAGACAATGCGGAGCATGGTCTTTTGCAAGGGGAAATTGTCACGGACAAAAATGAAACAACCCAACTCGTGGAGTCGCCAGCCAATTTGTTCGGACATAAGCTTCAACTCAAACATTCTAGGCGCCAGATAGACGGGCCCATGGGTCGGGTCCAGCCAATTAAGCTGAGGGGAGAGGCTCCACAGAGACGGTCTGTCCAGCCAGACGACTAAGCGGCTTTGACCGACGCCTCGATGTCTAGCGAGACGAGTCGTAGCGCCTGGCTCAGGCTCATCTAGCCAATTTGTGAACCAGCGCCATTGTTAGTCGGACGTCGCAGGTTAAAGCAGGAAAGGGAGAGGGAGAAGGTAGTGTGTGGTGGGGGTGAAATCTAGCTAATCAATTAAATGACCAATTGACCACCACAGAGAGTAAGGCGTGTAGGCATGACTGGCATGATTTGAACATCCAATGGAATTAGAGGGAGATAACTTCGAGTATCAGGGTAAAAATACTGACCAATGGTACTCGCCCTTTTTGGACAGATCGGAACGAAATAAGAAGGATGTGAGAGTGAGAGAACGGGGGAACGAGGGGGAGAACGAACAGAGAGACAGAGAGAGAGAGGTCTGAGTGTAATCTCTGAGGAGAGAAAAGCAGAGAGATGAGGGGAGGAGAGAAGAGAACCAAGTTGAGAGATTAGCATGAGATAGTCTGCAGAGGAAGGACTGAGGAGAGATGTGGAGAGAGAGAGCTGCTAACTAATGAGGAGGAAAAGAAAGAAAGAAAAAAAAAGAAAAGAAAAGCAACCATGTCCATTTGATAAGAGCAGACTAGAAGAGAGAGAGAGAGAGAGTGCAATGCGTTAAATGCAGGAAGAAAGAAAAGAGAACAGATCGATGTTGATAGTCACTGTTCTATCTGAACCGGGGGGTTCGACCTCATACTTGGCCAGCGCCACTTTCATCGACAGACCAACGCCAGTGCCAAACAGTCTCACCTGACCAGGCGCCAGCAGACCAAGACATGCCAGCAGTTGTGTCGTGCTTGTGAAAGTGACAGTGAAAAGAAAGGAAAAAAAAGAAAAGAAAAGACAGTGATTCGTGAATAGTTAAGATCACCTGGCCAGGTAAAGTAGAAATCTATTTATACCCGGGTTAGTTAATGATGTTTTAGATAAATGATTTTGTGAAGTTCAGGAAAGAGAGAATGTTTTATTTTGTTTGATTCCATATGCATTGATGTTTCGTTCTATGAACATGTGTAGTAAAGTTATAGACTTTACTAGTGGTTTGATGTGACGAATGCATGATATACGAATGAGATTGTAAGCAAGCTGTGAGTGTGTTTGGGCTGTGCGCTAGTCCTTCCTCCACTGACATCACCCGAGGTTGACAGATACATATATAAATCTGTTTACAAATTGTTTGATGTGATTTAGTAAAGTGTTTTTTCCCTGAAGGAGAGGGGGAGAAGAAAAAACATTCGGTAGTGCGCCTTTTGGTGATTGAAAGATGCGTGTGCGTATGGAGTAAATGCTGTCATGAATGCATGTGTGCAAAAGTGACAGTGTGACACATTTAAGTTTTAGAAAAAAAACAAGGAATGTCATTTAAGTTTTAGAGAAAAAAAACTTCATTTATGAGGAAACAATGTCTTTTCCACAAACAGTCCACACTATGTGCAGACTGTCAAAGAGGACAGGAGTGCAATACACAGCTTACTCAGAGCAACACGGACTAAGGCCATAAAGACACAAGTATGATGAATCTTCATCGTGAGCAGTGGAATGATACATAAATGAAGCAAAACATAGGCATGGAACAGGAAAGAGAAAAGAACATGCTGTAAAAAACAGAATGGGTTTGAAAGATGAGGCTAAAAATACTAACCAACAAGTTCACTAGCTTAAGTGCACCTCTGAAAAATTTGGAAAGAGATGAAAGAGACATGCATGCTCTGAGGAGACTTGAGCAGTGGAAACACAGCATTTCAACTATGTAGCTTTAACTCTCTTCAGTTCTTTCCCTTGAATTTCAATCACCAGTGATCGACGGGTTTCTTCGCAGAATTCTGGTAACTAAACAACATTTTGTTATCTGAAGCAATATATAGCCTAAAAAACCCGAAACAGACACATTCATCACAAAATATATTATTTTAGAAATAATGCACAGAATGTTACGAAAAAAAGAACATCCATCATGCAAAATGCAAAAATCTCAAAAACTGTTGAGAGTTAATTCCTGTGACAATCATTTACATTACCTCCGGAACGAGCAAAAACAATCCACACACACAAAAGTTTCCACCTTCAACAGAAAGTGACTGACAACCCCACGACACTGATGGGGACAGTACATTAAACTTGATTAGGGTTGATTTAGCTACTCTAGTGCCCATAAACCGACAATTCTGGCAATAGTTATTATACTGCAAGCGCAATCAATTCAAACTCACATGACAATGACCTTGGTGACCCAGATGTGTTGAGTTGAAGTGGATGTACTAAGTTGTCTCAGTGCAGGTGATGTGAACACAACTGCCAGTCACAACCATCAACAACACAAAAACATACACACATCAAACCACAGTCCACGACAAGATTTTGATATAAGATAGTGTGAATCAGACTTGCTATGGCTTTTTCGCTTTGTTATTAAAACAATACCCCAGTTTTGTCTCATCTAGAAACTTCAACATCATCAATCAGGGAAACTTTAACTCTTGATTCTGGTGCAGTGGTTAAGCATTGCCAGTTTGCGGGCTCTGAGCTCATGGGTACAAGTCTAATCAAGAGACATTCATTCACTTCAGGAATTTCTTGGCCTCACTGACTCTGATCCAGAGTTCAGCATGCAACAGGCTCAACACTGGGACTAAAACCATAAAATTCATCCACTACATGAATGTATATCAGATAGCACTGCTCAAATTTCCTGACCAGTACGGCAGATGTCTGCATCTCTCAGGCTTGGCCACTACATGGATACATTATGAAAGGCAGTGAAGAGTGGAACCTGTCTCCTGTACTCTCAGATCAGAATGGAGCTCCACAGCGTCATCTTCATTGGTCACCATTCCAAAAAAAAAAGAAAAATCACTAGGATGGATTTGGCGGGTGCTCACAAGAAGAGGATGTTTATTCAGGCTGGCTAAGCTACCTAGTCACAACTGTCTTCAGTAAGGGGCTTAGGAGGCAGTTTCCCTGCGTACTCTGGATAAGAACAAAGCATCCATGGTGTGTCTCCACTAATGGGTTTGTCTTATCACAACTTAACAACTGACTGCTGCCAGTGAACTGCCAGTGCCAAGGTCTGTGATGAAACATGGCTGGGTATAGCTAGAGTGTACGGGGAAGCTGAAATGTGTAGATTAATGCCTTCAGCAATGCTGTGTCTCCACAGAGGGGTTGCATTATTGTGGCTGAATAACTGACAGTTGCCAATGAACTGCCTGAGCCAAGGTCTGTGATGGAACAGGGCTGGGTATAGCAGTGTGTATGGGGAAGCTGAAATTTGTGGATTAGTGCCACTGATGAGGCACAGGATATGAGACAGCAACAACAAAAAAACAAAACAAAAACAACACACACAAAACCTCCAAACAATTTTTTTAACTTGGTTGATAAAAAGAAAAATGGTAGACTCCTGGCTCCCTATACCCCCATACTCAACTTTAACCTGAATAAACATACATACTTAGACTTGTGGGTTTCAGCAGCTCGCCCAATATGTCGTAGAAAGGCAGTCTTTTGAAGCGCACATCAGGATGGACTGGGATAGCTGATGGCATAGGCCCCACAGAAGCAAGGCTCTTATTGCTGAAATCCAGTGCCCCTGAAGACATAACGTACCATCTTCCTTCATCACAACTAGTGACAAAAAGGACGCTTTCACAGAACAATGGGCTATTGTGTATGAGTTAAAAACCAAACAGGAAGTATATTTCATACAATGACATGGTTAGGTTTGGCACTGCTCTGTCATTGATGCACACAGTCATACAAGTGACCTATCAGCATGTTTAGTAGCCACACACACATCTAGTTTTTGGACAAAACAAGACCAGTTTAAGACCAGGGCTGCTGTCTTTTTTTTTAATCTGTTAAAGCGCTATATACCCTTCTTCACCAGCAATGTGACAGTTCCCACCAACACATAGGATCTTAAAGATACCACCACCATGTCAGTTATACAACAGTAAGTCACAAAAACAAGCTCTCTCCCTTTTAGTTGGATAGTTGGAGAGAGAGAGAGAGAGAGAGAGAGAGAGAGAGAGAGAGAGAGAGAGAGAGAGAGAGAGAGATACAGACAGACCAACTGACAGAGAGAGACAGAGAGATAAAAAGAATTACCTTCAAGCATTGTATGTCTTCACAAAGTCTCTCTTGCTTTCAAGTGTTTTGATAATTTATTTTCAGTTGTTTTGATTATTTATCTGCTTATCTACTTTTCATTACTTGTTCACTGATTTAATCCTTCTCTCTCTCTCTCTCTCTCTCTCTCTCTCCCCCTCTCTCTCCCCCCCTCTCTCTCTCTCTCTCTCTCTCTCTCTCGCAAGTCTGAGTCATTAAGGAATGCAAGTTAAATGTCACAATAATGGACTATGGGCGTCTCTTTTCTTCCCCCATCTTCCCCCTCGCCCAAAAATCTGTCCATCCTATCTCCTCCCCTTTCTCTCACTCTCTACTCTCTCCCCATTGCTTTTATACAGAATCCATCTGGGTTCCATTATCACTGTCATCTTTTCTCTCATATACATTTGATCAAGTTGAAAAAAAATTGTGATTTTATTATCTCCTGTCTTTTGGACCTTGTGACGAAAAGTCATCCATTTTTTGTGTGCAACTGTTGACCAACAAAAACTTGCTTGATTAAACAAAGGGAAAAGTTTTGGTCTGGTCAGCAATAAACAACTGACCTTAACAAGTTCTGAATTACAGGTCGACGGTCCTGAATCAAGATCGATTCACAAATGGGCCAAGTGCTTCGAACCTCTCTCTCTTCTCTTCCCCTCCCCTCCCTCCTTCCCTTATTTTGACAAAACCTTTTTCTTTTTTCAATGTCATTTAGCAATACCGCTTTTCCATGTTTATCAGATCGTTCCATGCTCAATGTGGAAAAGCCATTCAGGCAAACAGGTCTGCATTGTAAACAAACAGTAGAACTTACACTGTGTTTAGAAATGAAAGAGGTGACTTTTAACTTTAAGCAAATGCTCTACTGTACATTCACAAACATATCGTCCCAAATCAAGTCTTAAATACACTCAACAGATTCCATCACAGTCTTTTATCAAAAAGTCATAAAAAGCTATCAAACATATAAACTGAAACAACAACAAAATGAATGAAAAAACACAGCTTCATCAATGATCAAACAACAAATAGAAAACACAAAAATCACATCATTCTCTATATATGCAACTACCCCTTGTCAGTCAAGACTTAGCAGCTCAACCTCCCCAACTACTGAAGCTTATCTTTTCAATGGCACTCCACACAACAGCAGATTCAACTGCTGTTATTGACTTCTGGTGGTTCAAAGCTTACGTGTCAGGCAGTCTTTCACTTAACCTCATTTAAAACCAGAATCATCATAGGTCACTTAATGACAGCTCCTTTACACTTTGTAATAAAACTGCTAATCGCCAAAATGAATGGCTCACGTAAGACATTTCACAGGATAATAACCACCTCTTGATAAAGCGCAAAAATCAAAAAAGAAAAAAAAAAAGTCACTGCATACACACTTTTATACCAGCACAGTATAATTCAGTGGAGCAAGACTGATTTAAGGCCATTAACTCTTTCATTCCTACTTCTCTATGAACCATTTTTCCTCTTGTTCCTTGATTCTTATAATACGAGTATTCCCTTCATTCCTGGTCATTCCTGGATTTAGAGAGAACAAAAAGAAGTGTAAAGTGAGAACTGCCACGTATGCAGTAGCAAACCGGCCAGAAAACAGCGGCGACCACTTTCTCACTCTGTAGAGGCCGTCTGGCATCCACTCCATTCATAAACACTGCCGCGCAAACGACCCGGTCATGACGTGTACCGATGACGCGACTCGCGCGAAGTTCCAAGCGCTTACCGTGAGAACCGATTTTCCGGTCTGCAGGAAGGAAAAGAGGGGTTTTGTGCTGCCCGGTTTTCCGGGCTGCAGGAAGGAAGGGTAGGATTTCTGCAAACCGGAAAACCTGGTTGTAGGAGTGAAAGAGTTAACAAATCTAGACATTCATCACAAAACAAAATCCAACCCTAAAATCCTTGGAAACTGCCCACCATTCACCCCTCCTCCCATACCCCTCAACACACACACACACACACACATGCACACACACACACACCTCTCCATCAAATAAATTGTAAAATAACAAAATATTCCTCAGCCAAGAATGAGGAACAGAAATCTTTCCCCGCTAGGAGTGTTCATTCAGTCCTATGAAATCAACACAGTGACAACAGACTGGCAGATACCAGTGTGTGATCATATATATAAGCAGCTACAAGCCATGGGCTGCCACTGCCAGGAGCCTTCAATCCAAATCCTGCTAGGAGTCCTTGTGCTGTCTAGTGTCTTTTAAGTCGCTCAAACACACTCTTTCGGTTAAACCATTGACGAGGTAAAACAATTCAACTATATGTCACCGGACTTACCAATAGGGGCCATTCCTGGGTTGACCATCTGCTGAGTTCCTTCCCCTGCAATCCCTCCAGGCGTGTCCAACCGACGTCGCTGGTTTGATGCATATATCTGCCTGTAAACAAGCACTACATTACACCTTGGAGTTGATATTTCTTTTGCCATTTTAAATGATCTCATTAGCATTAATGTTGTTTCAAACCAGGTTTTCAAGATTTATCTGTGGACTTTGAGAAAATTGATATCACGACTCAACAATTTAAACACATGAGTGGTAAGGTAGGTTCGTTTCAATTGTCATTGGAGGATCTCTTTGAGGATCCTGGGTAGTGCGCACACCCATGATTATCAGGGATAAGGTGACATCATATC
>CM031603.1:76659444-76664444 GCA_018398815.1 Conus ventricosus
AGGGATTACGTGACTCATAGATAAGGTGACATCATAGATAGGGTGACATCATAGAAAAACAGTTTGTCATAGATAATGGTCGTCATAGATTTTGTGTCAACGTTCTGCCTCGTTGTTGTTGTCTCTTGGTATTGTACGACGAGGGACGAGCGAGGGGGTTGATGGGAACCATTAACCTAATGCCTACCAGATCGACCGCGAGATTTCTTTTATCTGAATACCGGATCGACTGAGATCGACCGCTGAATACTCGGTCAACAACTTTCGCTTTCACCATCGCATATCCCAGAATGCAACGGCGACAGAAGAGTCTTCCGGTACTTCTGTTTCTGGACGCCATTTTGGTTTTTGTTGCATGAGTTTTGGTGGAGTAGTTTCGCCGCTGTGAATTTTCAATTTTCAGATTTTTTTCGCAAAGATTTTCTGGGAAAATGGCGGATCAAGTAACTATGCAACTTGCAGAATTCATTTTCTGAAGTGATATTGATGAAGAGAGCATATTTGTGGGCTACACTCTTGAAGAAGATTTTAAGCGAGACAATTTGGACGTCGATCTTGACCTAGTTATAAATAAAGATCGACTGCTGACTGATTTTGAGGCCGGAATCGATAATGATTCGGGCGATGATAATGACGACGTCGAATACCCCATTGCTGCTGGGCCCAGCCCCCCCCCCCCCCCCCCCCCCCCCCCCCCAAAAAGAAAATTTGAAAAACAAAACTTGCTAGAGATTCTTTAATTGTTGACTAGAGTGGTTGGCTACAAGAAGTGAAGCCCCCCAAAAGTTTCCCTTGTTTTGATAGCCAGGAAACCGGGTCAGTCAGTGGGTATGTCCCACGATTTGCCTGTAGGAGCATCACCTTTAGCCTTTTGATTTCAGAAGAATTTTCGCAGACTTTTAACGAGAAACAAATTTATTAGCTGCACAAAAGCAAGCAGACAAGGATGAACATAAACTCTGGCCTAAAATAAAAACTGCCTGTTTATCAAAAAGCAAAGAGGAGCTGGACAAGAGATACATCATCACCAAAGTGTGTGTGTGTGTTTGTGTTGGGGGGGGAGGGAGGGGGAGGGGTTGCTCAGTGCACTTGTGCAAAAGCACATTTTTGTTGAATTCCATCACAATCTAAAGTCCAGTATTCAGTAATCTGTTCTTGTTATTATTTTCCCTTCTGTAGTTAGAAGACAAATCTTCTTGTATGTGGTGCCTTCAGTTTCAGAAAATTGTTGAAGTTTGGGTTGTTTTTTCTTCACAACAAAAGTTGATTATTTAGTGTGCATACCATACAGAATGACTTTACTTTGTTCCTGAAGGTTTCAGTACTTTGTTCAGACTTGGAAAATCACTCTGTGTTCCTAATCCATGACATTCTGTGGGTACAGTCAATTTAGGGAAAATTGTTTTAGCACTGAGAACATTGAAGTAGAGTTAGTCTGTTTGGGTTTTTTTCCCTCGTGTACCAGTTCACTATATGTGGGAAAATATGGCTGTTTTGGATGGAGTGATGTCTTTGAATTTTTTTCATTACTTATATAGAATAGATAAGTTAAAAACAAATTTTTTTATTGAGGTTTCTTTATGGCAAGTGTTTATGTGTTGCGGAGTTACCTCTCTTGGCATGGTATTCAGAGTCATATAGCACAGTCATGTGGTAGGCAGAGGGTTCAGAAGAAAGTGTCGGGGGATGGCAGTGCTAAGTTATTGTGTGCTGTGAAAACAATATTATGAACTGTGCTTTTGTGAAAGGATATTTATTGTGTGTTTTAAAAGAGGTGAAAAGAATATTGTGATATTCCATCAACTGTTTTGATCATGGCTTTTCCAATCACAAACCGTCCCTTCGTTCCCAATCAAACAACCATAGCAACAATCAAAACTGTATTGGCAATGACAAACGGAATGACATCCCCACTGGTTATTCCTGACTGCACATAACGAGAGACCTGTCCACAGCGCCTTCGTATGGACACCTCTGTCGATACGTCTTGAAACCATAACTTGAATGTCTTCAACCGAAGCAGGAGTAATGATGAAAAGCCAGCAACCTACCATGCTGTTCAACAACATGTCCTCATCACAACCATCGACATCTACACCAACACCACCACCACCACCATCACCACCAGCATCTCCTCCCGCCCCTTCATCATCATCATCATCCCAGAAGAGAGGGAGGTCCATGCAATAACGCGTGGACCAGTTCCCCTGCCCTGAGTGCTCGGCCATCTTCACCGCCTGAACCAAGTGCAACCGCCACTTGACAAACATTCACGACCGGGCAGTGAAGTACATCTGCCCCAAGTGCTCCTTGGGCTTTGGGAGCAGCAACAACTGGTCCCATTACCTCCGCGTCAACACCCCCCATCTACCACTATCACTACTGGTGTGACTGGTACACATTATCTGTAAAAACACATACCACTCTCATGCTCTGTAGCATCGAATGTGCCAGGGTTTCAGGGACCTGAATTCTTTGTTAATGAGATGAAACCCCCAAAACTTGTGGATTCCTTTCTAGAATACCTGATGCGCGTCTCCAAGGCGTCTTACACTTAAGTGCAAGAACACTTCACCGATCTGTTGGACGCATTGCAGGCGCGTGTGATGGATGCATGGAGCACTCCATGTGTGCTGCTGCTGCTGATGATGGTGATGAAAAGGAAGGGGGTTGTGTCAGGTGTAAGGAGGAAGGGTTGTTGTTAGAATTTGAAAAGTACTTGCAGCAAATGCCATAGCATGGTTTAATAATGGGAGATACGATCTCACCTTATTAAACCCTACTTTGCTGATTGTTTTCGTTCGGAAACAAAAAGAAATGAGGAATGTGTGAAACAGAATAGGGAGGGGCTGTGTTCTTACCTTGATGGTAAAGCGGTGATGGTAGATGATGACGATGATGATGCTTTGATGAGGGAGGATGGATGCAAGGATGAAAGGGAAGTGAGAAAGGAAGAGCGGAAGATGAAGTTATCATCTCCATTTGAGTTTGTGGTGAAAAAAGCGAATAATTTTATGTGTGTGACTACTCATAAGTTCAAATTTTTGGATGTACTAAACTATACAGCCCCTGGATTCAGTTATGCTAAAAACCCGACTGCATATGACATGGAAGAACAAAAAGGGTTCTTCCCGTATGAGAACCAATCTGAAAAAACTGGATGAGATGGAGTTATCTCCACCCTCCGCTTTCTATTGTTCTTTAAAAAGGACAGGGATTAGTGAAGAGGATTACATGTATTGTGAAGGGGCATTGAGGGAGGAAAACATGAAAACCTTAAAAGACTTCCTTAGGTGGTACAACAACAGAGATGTTCTACCATTCTTGGAAGCGCTAGAAAAGCAAATGGAGTTTTATAGAGGGCTTGGTTTGGATATGTTGAAGGACAGTATTTCATTCCCAGCACTGACACTAAATTATCTGTTCAAAACATTACCAACCAATAGTCTGTTTGAACTGTGCAATGAATTAAATAAAGACATGCACAAACTGATGCGGCGCGAAATCACAGTGGACCTTCTTTAGTCTTCAGGCGTTATCATGAAAGAGGGGGAACCTTCATTCAGGATAATCTTGAGGAGCCTATGATGTCGCTTGTCGGGTACGAAGCCAATTGTCTGTACCTATGGGTGTTGTCACAGATGCCTAAGGGCATCCCAGTTCATCGTAGGAAGGACGACGGGTTCAAATCTTCCACAGTCAGGTTTGTCAGCAAATGGTGTTGTCGGTGGTTGGAATACCTTAACAGGTACCACCGGTGGAACATTCGACATGCGGGGAGGGGCTTTCCAGAGAAACGGTTATGGAAATGCCGCATTGCTGTGGATGGGTGGGATCCGGAAAACAACAGAGCCTACCAGTTTCATGGCTGTTACCGGCCATGACTGTCATATGACAGCCAACAACCAACGACCAGCTGGCTTTACGAAGTTCGAAGAACGTAGAGCGAAAACACAGGAAATTGATGACAACCTGAACCATGAAGTAGGAGTTGAAGTCGTCACCATCTGGAAGTGTGAATGGTATAAACAGCTGCACCAGAACGAAACTACGATGGGGGCAAAACGGGTGTGTGAGGGGAATGGGGTCTGGTGACTGTCAAAAATCGTTTATGCAGCCCACACTCAGAATGAAATACTGGACAATGTCAAAAAAGGAGAAATCTTTGGGTTAGTCCAGTGTGACATCAAAGTCCACGATCACTTGACTGATCAGTTCTCAGACCTTCAGCCTATTTCTAAGAACGCGGAAGTGTCCAGGGACGATATTGGGGCTTATATGAAGGCATTTGCCAATGCTCACAAACTCCTACAGAGACCCCGAAGAACCCTGATAGCCAGCTGTTTTGGAAAGGGGATTCTTCCGTACACTCCCGTTACTAAAATGGTACTTGGAGCATGGTGTCGTGGTCACTGACATACAGCAAATCATTGAATACATACACAAGGCGTGTTTTCAACAATTTGCCCGAAACATGACCAACACCCAGCGGCTCAGAGACAGAGATCCCAACAGAGCAATTTTCGCTGAGACTAACAAACTCTTTGGAAATTCTGCTTATGGGAAGTGTCTCACAAATAAGCAGAAGTATGTTGACATCTTCTATTGCGACTGGAAGCAGGTGAACCTCTAAAAAAATGAACCACTCTTAAGAAAGTCACGGACCTCACTCCCCTCGTCTCCAGGTGGTAATGTGGAAAAAACACTGCCGGTGGGATCTCCCCACTCAGATCGCCTTAGTGGTCTACAACATGGCCAAGCTTAGGATGCTGCAATTTCATTACGATTACATAGCGAAGTTTGTGACGAGTAGTCGTTTTGAACTGACGCAGATGGCTACCAATTCCCTCTACCCGAGTCATTGGAAACAGCCATTTCTGAGAACCTCAAAGAAGAGTTCTTCAGGGAAAATCCTACACGGTTCCCAGCACAAGCCTGTGACAGACATATCAAGTTGTTTGTGTATCGCAAAACAGCACCAGATTCTCAGGTATTCCACT
>CM031603.1:76666944-76729444 GCA_018398815.1 Conus ventricosus
TTTCCTCATCTCTTTTATGTTTGCCTTTGCAAAGTTGAAATGTTCCTTCTTTCCTGTTTCTTGGTATGCACAGGACAGGCTGATGATCAGTACTACATGGTCGCTCTTCCCAAGGGCTGGTGCTATAGTGATATAATTGATCATGTCTTCCCTGCTTGTCATCACCAGGTCGTCTCGAGTTGGATACTGGCCTTAACTGATTCTTGTTGGTTCTCTCTGATGCTGTATCAGGAATGCTTCTTTTGTCGTTTTGAAGAATTTGCTTGCTGCATGGTCCTCACCTTTCAGACTCATGTCTTGCTCCCAATTAATATCGGGATAGCTGAAGTCACCGATTAGCAGGAAATGTTGAGGTTTCTTGTCTTCCTTGTAGCAATCTGTTTAGACTCTCGTTGTTTTCCTTTGTTTTCTGTTTCTTTGTGCTTGAGCTTGTATTAGGGTTCCTATAGAACAACGTCAACCTGACTGTTATGTTTTCTTCTTCTTGTAGTTTGCAGTCCACGTATACACACTCTTCGAAGTCTGTTTCTAGATCATTGTTCAAGGATGGCCTCATTTCACTCTTGACATGTAAGCATATTCCTCGTCCTCTTCTCTTGAGGTTGTGAAATGGTTCATATCCTGGGCTAGTGATTTCACTCTCCTGGACGTCAAATCTCAAGTTCTTTGGCTTAATCTCCACAACACCTATCACTGCAGGCTTATGTATCTCTATCATGGCTACTAGTACTAATTCAGTCCTTTTATTTAGAAGACTGTCAGCATTTGTATATAGACAGATAACTGAACTAGAGCTATATAAGGTATATACAGTTGGTGTTCTGTGAACAACTGTACCACAGTCCCCGGTGCAGGATGGTTTAAAACTATCTACACTCCTTCTGTTCTTTCTGTCTAACTGCCCTCCTCCTCTCGTGGTGGCTTCGGTATTTCCCAATGTTCACCACTTTTCTGTTTCTGCGCACCCACTTCGCTGTGTTGTCCCCCAACTGCTTGGCCTGATCTTGTTTCTCCTTGAGCTCCTTGAAGAACACTTCTTCCTCTTTCCTCTCTGAGGGTGTCATGTCTTTTCTTGCACTGACATTATTGATCAGCTTGGGTTCATCCTCTTCATCTTGTTCTTTTGCAGCTTTCTTAACTTTTCTGAAAGCTTGGAGAACTTCATCCCTGGAATGTTGGCTGGAGAATGAAAGCCTCAGTGGTCTAGGATTCTTTGCTTTTGTTTTTGCTGCTGCGAGGTTTCCAAGTCTGCGGACATCTTTTGGGTCATGCAGACTGTCCAAGCAGTCAATCTCTTTCATGAACCTCTTAACAATGGCAACATCTTCCTGTCTTCTTTTCTCTTTGTCTTCTATAGTTGGTTCATCCAGTCCAAATATGACCAGATTTTTGCTCCTTCGTGCTCTTGTCTTCAGACTCCTCTCTTTGCTCTCTGGCTTTCTCCTCCATCATTTTCTCAATGTCATTTTTGCTGATTTCTGCTCCTCTCGATGCTTGGTTTTCTGCAACTCCTGCTGCTGACAATGTTTTCACTGCTTCTACCATCTTGGGTGGGAATTCTCCAGCTTCGATCTTTTGAAGTCTGTTCTTTGTTTCCTTCATTTCACTCTCAAGAGAGTCCGTTCTGTCCTCCATCATGCCAAATCTAAAGAGGAACTTCCTGGCTAGCTTGTTGCACGGTTTGGGACAGTACCAATGGAGGCTGGATTCCTGCTCCTTTTGGTTTGCTTCTGCTCTGACTGCCTTCAACAGTGATTCGCCAAAACCCACACATTTTGCATGGTACCAAGCACGGCATAGCTCACAGCCAATTGACTTCTGTTTGTCCTCCACTTCTTCCTTACATATGTTGCAAATGCATGGCTGTTTTGTCTGGTCCTTTTCAGTTCCTTTAGCAGCAATCTGGGTCTCTAAATTCTCCCCTGCATCATTTTTTTTGCTTTCAAGTATCAGTTTTACTGCTGCCTTGGTTTGAAGCAGAACCTCTCCTGGTTCCAGCTGCCTTCTGTACACTCATTGTTTCTGTCTCTGTCGGCTTTGGGATAGATCAGCCAAGCTGGTTATCGTAGGCCTATGCACTGAAAAGTCAGCATGGATCGTCAATGCTCAGCTTGCTTCAGGACTTGTCCCAAGTCGTAAAAATACAAAGAGTCACTCACCAAGCTAGATGGCATCTTTGGTTTATGGTAAATGCAGTTTAGAGATGTTTGAACCACTCGACAATGCCTTTTGATGTCCGAAAAAGAAGAGAGAAAAAAAACAACAACAAAGTTTTGCATTGACCGGAAGTGGTTGCTGAACTGGGCACGAAAACTTCTGTCCTCCAAAGGTCCACTTCAGGTGTCGATTTTCTGCTTCAGAGTATCAGACGCCACAAATAACTTGCTTATTCAGCTTCACTGATACTTCTTCTTCTTTCCCTTGACTACCGCCTTCATCATTTTGAAGATTCTGTAGACTATAGGGGCCCGGGGGTTGCACGAAGTTGAAGTTGCCTGAGTTAGGGTTCGCTGGGCCGGGGGGGGGGGGGGGATGATGGGGAGGGGGGGGGGGGGGACAGGGGGAGGGTGTGGATCAGATTAGGGATTTGAAGCCCTCCTGGATGGGGCTGAGGGCAATCTCAGCAGGAAGGCTGTTCCAGTCGGGTATGGTCCTGCGGAAGAAAGATTTCTGTCTGTACAGAGTCCTGCAGCTAGAAAGGTGGTATGCTGCTGGATGGGACTGTCCGGTTCCTTTGGGTGCAGAAGGATTTTGAGAGGGTTTGTGGCATGTGTTAATAATGAGGCTTCCGTTATGAAATTTATAGAAGTTCACTAGTCGCGCCTTTCTCCTTCGTTCTGTGAGGGGGGACCACTGAAGGATTTCAAGCATGTCATGTACACTGGAGGTTTTCGGTGTTGATGGGTGACCCAGCGAGCAGCTCGACGTTGGACAGCTTCCAGCTTCTTAATATCCTTCTCTATGCAGGGGTCCCACACAGAGTTGGCGTTTTCAAGGGTTGGGCGGACTAGTGATAGGTAGGCTTGCTGCTTAATGCGCTGGGATCCTACTTTCAGGTTCCGTCTCAGTAGTCCAAGGGTCTTGTTGGCACGGTTGGAGACATTGGAGATGTGGGGGCTTTGGTGTCACTGTCAGTGTCACGATGTAGTTTTTGCCAAATCAAATCAATTTTTCACTGCGAATAATCTGTCATCCATCTTGCACCACGCATGCGCCCTCTTGGCTAAAACTAGTAAAAGCAACACTTGTCACACCTTGAAAAAAAATGCTCTTGCCCGATAAACACGAGGGGCTGACCAACACTTTGAGGCAACAAACTGCAAATCACAAGTTTTTGTGACATCAGAGTTGGTTGCCAAGTTTAACAATATTTTGCCTAGGCATACTGATTTATGTTCACACACACACACACACACACACACACACACACACACACACACACACACACCAGTGTCACACGCACACACACACAAACACACACACACACACACTGTAAAAAGAACTTAGCCAGTGAGTTTTTATATCAAGGCAAAAATAGTGAAAGTTTATTTTGTAGGATTAATCTTAAGAATAAGAGACCTGTCATTGTTGGATCCGTTTACAGACCTCCAGACTCAGATTAAAATGTACGTTCGTCTATTTGCAGAGACATTTCTGACACTGTTTTGACCAAAAGGAAGGCAATATTATGGATTGATGGAAACTTCAACTTACCAGATATTGATTGGCGTGAAGATGCCATACTTGGTAATCAATACAATAAAAATATTAATTCTCAGTTTTTTGATACCACCAAAGACCTTGGATTAGTGCAGTCAGTTGAAATACCAACACGTGGTAAGGCATTCCTGGATATATTTTTTACCAATTGTCCAGGCGCTTTAGGCAATCAGGAACTAATTGCAGGCCTGGGTGATCATGACATAATTCTCTTAGAGAGCAACTTTCAACCCTTTCGAAGAAAACCCCCTAAACGTACCATCAGACTCTGGAACCAAGCAGACTTACCAAAATTACGCAGGGATACTCATGATTTCAGTCATCTTTTTGGGGGGTCTCATAGTGTTAAAGATAATGTCAATGACCTTTGGAAGTGTATAAAAACTAACTTGGAATTTATTATGGATGACAACATACCTACTAACTTCAAGCAAGAACCACCAGCCATGGATTACACTACAAAAACTAAACGTTTGTTGAGAAGGAAACATCGTTTCTTTAAGAAATTGAAACTACACCCTAATTCAGAAAGATTTATGATTAGGTGTAAACATATTAAGAGAAGGTGTCTGAGAGAATGTAGGCTTGCTCACTCCAATTATGTTAATTCGATGATTTCAGAAGGTGATCATCAAAACAAGAAATTATGGTCTTACATAAGGAGTAACAGACAGGACAACACTGGGATTCCCAGACCTCAGAAACAACAAAAATAACCTAATACAGGACCCTGAAGGAAAGCAAATTTACTAAACAAGCAGTTTTGTTCGGTTTTCTCAAATCCCAAGCCTTTAACCCCTTCCTGCCACAGTTTTAAAAACACATTTGAAATCTGTCTGCCAAGGCAAAATTTAGCTTTTTTGGGTAGGTTCAATAAAATGGTTACTGTGCGCTTATTTTTGACAGATCTCTTGCTTTTTGCATTTTTTGTTGTTATGCATTTGTCTACACTTGAGATCTAAATGACTTCATTATGTTGATAATTAGTATAGAAAAAATTCACTTTAATTACGACAGTTATACAAAAAAAAACAGTTTTCGAGACACACAAATTTTATTGCGCCAAATAGAATGAGTCAAAAACACTGAAAAAAGTGGTCTTGCTATTTTTTTCAACATCACCACTAACACTGATAGTATATAAATCCCAGGGAATCTTGTTCTTGATGACAATCTGCTTTTAATTGGGGGTACTTTGTTTTAGGTAAAAAGGGGGCTTTAATCATGCTTTTCACGGTATGTTCACTAACATTACATCATCTCCATTTGTTGAGTTATTTCTTAGTGTTTTGTGGAGTACTTCCTTATACCCTTGTTACAATTTCACATCATTCTAACTTGATTTTGGGGCTAATAATGATGGTTCACACTAAAAACATTGATAAAAACAGTTTTTGTTTTGTTTTCCTTTTGAGAGTTTTACAAAATATCACCACATAAAAAGCCACAAAAACACAGCAAAATACCTTCTGGTGTTTGCTCAACAATTTAAAAAAACCTGGAATTCATATTGTTGTCAATAGATGTCCCTCTGTGTAAAAATCTAAATTGTTATGGGGGGTACCCAATTGCTACTAGAAAGGGGCTAATTTTCTTTTATGGGGTAGGTTCAATACCTAAATCACTGCTTATTTATTTGTTGACATATGACTTAGATTTTATGGTTTTTCTTTCCTTATACCCAAGCTATGATGCTGTATAACAATAATGTAGTATTGTTGGGGCCATTAGGGGATGGTAAGGGTATAATGAATGGTGGTTTACAAAAAAAACACTTTTCAAGTATACAAAAACAATTGCACCATATAAAATCAGTGAAAAAATGAAAAAATGGTGGTTTGACTAATTATTCAGCATCGCACTAAACATGATAGTCATATAAATCCCAGGGACTCTTGTTCTTGATGACAATTGCTCATAACTGGGGGTACTGTGTTTTAGGAAAAAGGGGCATAATCATGTTTTTCACGGTTTTGTTAACTAACATTACATTACTCATCCATTTGTTGAGTTATTTCTTAGATTTTTTGTGGATTACTTCCACATACCCTTGTCTACAATTTCACATCATTCTAACTTGATTTTGGGGCTAATAATGATGGTTCACACTAATAACATATGATAAACAATTTTTGTTTTGCTTTCAGTTTGAGGTTTTACAACAATCCCCACATAAAAGCCCACTAAACAGCAAAAACACCTTTTGGTGTTTCCCTCAACATCATTACAAACACCTGGGATTCATATTGTTGTCAATAAATGTCCCTCTGTGTAAAAATCTCTATGTTACTGGGGTACCCAATGCTATAGAAAGGGGCATAATTTTACTATTTGGGGTAGGCTCAGTACCTCAGTCACTGCTTATTTATTGTTGACATATGACTTAGATTTTAGGGTTTCTCTTTCCTTATACCCAAGCTATGATGCTGTATAACAATAATGTAGTATTGTTGGCCTTTAGGGGGATGGACAAGGATATAATGAATGGTGGTTTTACAAAAAGAAACACTTTTCAAGTATACAAAAACAAATTGCCCTATAAAATCAGGGGAAAAACAATGAAAAAGTGGTGTGAAAAATTTTATTCAGCTTCAGCCTAACACAGGGACAGTCAAATAATATCTCAGGGACTCTTGTTCTTGATGAAAATCTGCTCATAATTGGGGGTACTATGTTTTAGGAAAAAGGGGCATAATCATGCTGTTTATAGTATGTTCACTAACATCTACATTACTCATCCATTTGTTGAGTTATTTCTTAGATTTTTTGTGGATTACTTCCACATACCCTTGTCTAAAATTTCACTTCATCTAACTTGATTTTGGGGCTAATAATGATGGTTCACACTAATAACTATGATAAACAGTTTTTGTTTTGTTTTCCATTTGAGAGTTTTACAAACAATCACCAATAAACCCCACTAAAACAGCAAACACACCTTTTGGTGTTTGCTCAAAAACATT
The DNA here is from genome assembly GCA_018398815.1 of Conus ventricosus. Taxonomy (NCBI): domain Eukaryota; kingdom Metazoa; phylum Mollusca; class Gastropoda; order Neogastropoda; family Conidae; genus Conus; species Conus ventricosus. The sequence goes on from CM031603.1 coordinate 76,673,628, forward strand.
ACAAACACCTGGGATTCATATTGTTGTCAATAAATGTCCATCTGTTTTAGCAATCTATATGTTACTGGGGGTACCCAGTTCTACTAGAAGGGGCAAAAATTTTACCATTTGGGGTAGGTTCAGTACCTCAATCACTGTTTATTTATTTATTGACATATGATTTAGATTTTAGGGCTTCTCTTTCCTTTTCCCCAAAGCTATGATGCAAATTAGTAATAATAAAATTTTGTTAGCCTTTGGGGGGGAGGGGGGGGGGGGGGTAAGGGGCACAGAGATATAACGGAGGGGGGTTTTACAAAAAAGGAAAGTTTCTGAAAACATACACATGTTTAAAACACAAAAAACCTGTAAAACACTGACAAGAGTTTCTAAATATAGTGTACTCACATTACTGCCATGCTGTTTATAGGAATCCAGCACGTGCCGTACTAAACTTCACGGCTTGGACATAATCCTCAGGTTGTCTGCATCCCCGCTTCATAACTTTAGGGGATGGTGTTCTTTTTGTTGTTTGTCCAAATTGTGGTTCAAAAGAACACACAAGGGATTCATTTTGTACTCCACTTGCACTTCTTTCACTGATGGCACTCAGTCTGGTCACAGCATTCCCAAAATAATGAACACACGCACAGGTGAGAAAAAAAAATATGTGGAATGGAAAATTAAGAATGCAAAAAAAGCAGAAGAGAATGGAATGTACAAAAAGAAAAAAAAAAAAAAGGAAAACCGACAGAGATGATCCTACTCCCAAATACAAAACTTGGTGTGATAGTCCATGAAACACTGGCTAAGCACAAACCAGGCTTCGAGGGGAGGAGGGGGGCAAATAGTAGCGGGATTCCTTTCCTCACGTTGAGTTTCTTAGTACAAACTCGACATTTCTTGGAAGGAGCAGCCTTGTTTGGTGTCGGTGGCAGTTGGAACAAAAAGTGGTTAGACCCTTTCCCCCCCTCGTCATCTGTTTTGCCCTCTTCTACAGCTGGCACCTGGTCTGGCCAAATCCAAGAAGTGATAATCTCTCCAAAAACCTAAGAAAGTTTTTACAGGAGTCATCACCTCTTGACTTCTGCAAAATAAAGGGAAATTGCAGGCTGAAACCTGAAGAAAATGGAAAAATAATTTCTTCGTCCTTTTCATCGATTGCGGGTGCAGTCATATGGGTGAAGCAAACTGGTCCTGTTTGTCGACCCCCCCCCATATTCCTGTTGTATGGGATTGAAACGGACGGACGCATGTTGATTCCCCGCGTCCCGGTCGGGAAAATTGGTGCCTCAGTGTGGCCGTGCACAGTAGACAGCAGGTGCACACTTTTGTGCTGTGGTACTTTGTGGCGATGATCTTGTTGTCACCACAAAGAGCAGTGATGATCCGGGGCCCAGCTTCACACCGTAGCCAGGGTTGCACATCCAGTCGGACATCGGGACATAGACCGATTGCACATGCAAATGTCCGAATAATGGCAGTGAAGAGGACAAATGTCCCATTTACTTTGCCGAAAACGCGGTCACTGTCCGATAGCTTTCCGATGCTCCGGACATGGCACCGGCCGTTTATATCAAGCCCGCATAATTGAGTCCGACCGTCGTACAGAACTCCAGTCTGTAACTTTAGTGTAAGCCCAGTGAATCACTAGGCCTATTATGGGTCCCGTGTGCCACTGGCACAAAGCTTAGTGGGGAAAGCCTTTGGCTGTCTTTTTTAGCTCGTTGGCTTGAAACTCTGCCTCCCTGACTCACAGAGGCTGAGCCAGCGAGGTACACGGCTCGCAGCTGAGAGCTCGCGCCAGCTTGTGTCAGGGTTATTTTTAGGGTAAAGCGGCCCTAAAGAGCGATAAGCCTTGTACTTGTTACGTTTTTTGTAGGCCATGTGGGCACATGTTGCTGAAGCGGAGACTGGAAAGGAATCCTTGCTCCACGCCGCCTGCCTAAGCGTGCAACATTTATCACTATCAGACTGTATCAGACGTGACGATGCCCCCCAAAAAAGAAACTCAAGAAAGACGCAGGTCAGAAGACAAGATTTTGACAAGTAAAGGAACAGACTGACAGCAGAAAACCAGGCCATGTGATGAGTGATGTCAAGGGGGAATCAGAATGGGTGTTCAGGGTGACAGAAAAGTGGGGAGAGAAAGGAAAAGAATGCTCTTCAACCAAAAAAGACGACCCCAAAATGAATCAATTTGTACTTGAATACTGCTTTTAGCAATGAATGGGTGATTTGGGAAAAAGCACTGCCTCTGTGTGTGTGACTGTGTGTGTGTGTGTGTGGGACTAGTAATAGTATGTTTCCCAAACATGGCTTCCCACTCTAGGAATATTAGTCGCTTTTGTAATACCATTTTTGTATGCATTAAAACTTAATATACATTCAATCTGGCTTGCGTTCAAAATGTCCGATTGATTTTGTTATGAAGAGGACAAATGTCCTTTTACTTCGGGTGGTTTCCAGGACATTTGTCCTATAAAATACTGCTAAGGATGTACAACCCTGCGTAGCTCTTCTGGAAATCCCCCGGGTTTTCTCCGGGGACGGTGCCGCAGGCCAAGGTGTTCCTTTCCAGGAGGTAGGGTACAGCTCAGACTACTGTCCCAGTTGTCTGTGTAGACATGGTAGCCTTTTCCAGGAGAGGGGCTACCAGGTACAGCACCATTTTCTCGCTGGCAGAGAGAGTTGGGTTGTCTGCATTTACAGCTCCAGGACAGGCTGGACCTCGTTGATGGGGTCCTCCCTTCCAGCATACATTTGAAGCGGTTGCAGTAGCCCCACTTCCCTTGACACCGCCATCAGACTCACAGCACAGGTAGATTTTTATTCCGAACGGGACGTTTCAAGGGTATGTATTGACGAAATATCAATCTACCCTTCCAAAGAAGTAAACTTTCGTCACACACACTGTTTCCCGGGGCTCATACACTTCCTGGAACGTCTCATGCAGTGGTCCAGAATGGGTCGAATCTTGTAGAGCCGGTCGTTACCCTGGATCACCCTGCACTGGCATGGCTGCTTGTCATTGAAATGGGGAGAAACTGAAAAAGAATCTGAAATACAGAATAAATTTCAAGATCAGTAAGCAGACCCCCAACTGGGCACACACCACACACACATCACACACACACACCCCACACAAAACACACCACATCACACACACACATCACACACACACACACACACACACACACACACACACACACACATCACACACACAACACACAACACACACTCACACACACACACAACCACACAATCACACACACACACATCACATCACATCACGTCACACAGCTACACACACACCACACACACACACACCACAAAACACTCACATGTACACATTTACACAAACACATGCTACAGTATCACCCCACACACCCCACACACACACACACACACACATGTACACATTTACACAAAACACACCCAAAAAGGGATCACACCCCACACATGAAATGAAAACACCACATGGTACCAAAGAAGTGCTTTTTGTGTTTTACAAAATAAACTTTCATGGAAAAACTTGCATACATAAATAAATAATGTTTATGCAACACACCACACCACACACACACACACACACACACACACACAGAGAGAACAGGAAAACCTTCTTTTTGGGGCCCCTTTCGCCCTCAACAGTTTCGGGCGAAAATTTGGGCCCCGAATAAAGGTTTTTTCCCGTTCTCTGACAAGTAAGACTTCAATAACCAAAAAAATAACGACCCTACAAACAACATTACTGTGTAGGGTTATCCGTTTTCAAAACTATTTACTAAACTTTTCAGATTTTAGTTTTTGTTTAATCCTTTGTTTTCCTAACATTTTCGCGCTACAGTTTATTTTCAATAACATCATTTTTGCGCCAAAACGGGGCATCAAACTAAGACTGGCTGAGACACTGTGCGAACAACCCCAATTAGAGGGCTTGGGGTTTGTGGCAGGCAGTACTAACCCGCAACTTCTTTTATGACTGTCAGAGACACACTCAAACACACAACACTCACATACACCACACACACACACACACACACCACAACACACACACCATCCCTTCTTCACGCACACACACACACAACACACACACACACACATACACACACACAACACACACACACACGCACGCAGCACGCACAACACAACCCCACGCACGCACGCACGCGCACGCACGCACACACACACAAAAAACACACACACACACACACACACACTCTCTCTCACACTCTCTCTCTCTCTCTCTCACACACACACACCCACCTTTTCTCTTTTCCCTCTCTCTATTCCCTCACACACACACACACACCACACACACACACCACACCACACACACACACGTGCGATCTTATACATTCACAGACTCTCTGTCCTCAGGCTGACCACGAGGCTGAAACCTGATCACTTAATTTAGTCTAGTCAGACAAGCGGCCTGCGTTTTGCGCACGGCCCGCTTACAAACTGCGACCCAAAATATTAAAAAAACACCGCCGGAACAGGAGAGAGAGAGAGATATTACATCAGTTTGGAACATTCTAGACTGGCAGTGACAATACCCCTTCGAGGTTGCCACGGTGGCACTCGTCAGCAAGACCGGGTTTTTGGGATTCTTTTCTGAGGTGGTGGACAAGAAAGGGGGTTATTGACTGTGCTCCCACTGGGTTGTATTTTAAAAAGGCTGTTGCGTTTACTGAAGAACAGGTTTGTGCTATTGAGATCACAAGTTTTACCATACCTGCATGTCAGAGTATTTGTCGAAAAAAGAACGAGGGTGAAGCATGTTTTTTTACCCGTTAAACCGAAAGAAGTATTGCTTCCTAGAGGGTGGAGAAAAAGAAAAAGTGAGCCGACTGCTTTAGAAAAGGACGAAATCTTAAAGGGTTTTTTGGTTCAAGAAAAGAAACGTTCAATGTCTTATTAGAGAAGAAGATGTAGCCAGGTTCAATACGTTTTTAAATGTTGATGCGATGCTCCCTTTTCTAAAAAACGGTGCGATGTTGATAAAACAAAATAAAAGCAAAACAATTCATCATGCGTTGATTGTGGGGCGCTGGCTTGAGACGCCCAAAGCCATGTTTGAAAGAACAAAAACTCTTCAAACATGGCGTTCATTTCTTTAGGTGGAGGTGAACATGTTGATTCGTATGCTAGGAAATCATTCAACTTTCTGTGTGTTTTTTAATTATCCTAAATTCCACAAGCTAGGAATCAGTTTTAAATGAATGTGTAGCAAACGCCAAACCATTATTAAACTTATGCAACTGAATGACGATTTTTGAATGTTTTGGCAAAACTAGATAGGGCTAGGCAGGCCCTTTGGGACATCTACCAGTATGGAGAGGAGTAGTGTGTGGCCAGCACTATCTTCATATAAAGCTCCAAAATACAATGACGGATGTATACTACTGGCGATTAGAGCCGCCATAAAAGCTCGGTACAGCAGTAATTGCTGTAACTCTGCCAAAGCCAGTTGCAACCCGGTTGAGAAAAGAGGAGCACAGCAAAAAGGCCAAGGTGATCATATATGATCGCTGCCGCCAATGACGTCAGCCGGAGCACCCGCAAAGCTCGGCGGCAAACTAGGTCAAGTGATCATATATGATGCTTGACTGCAAACTAGGCCAAGTGATCATATATGATCGCTTGACTGCAAAGCGCGGCAGCGCCTGCAAAGCTCAGCGGCAAACTAGGCCAAACGACCCACTGTGATCACTTGGCCTAGTTGATTGAGGTTGGCGCGGGACACAACTGGTAGTTCACTTCTTGTTTGTTTGTTGGCGTTTGTGTGTTTTGTCCTACCCCACGCACGCAAGTCTCTACCCCACCCCCCGCATGCACACCCCCTACCCCCCTCCACCCCACTCCCCCCACCCCCGCATGCACACACTCAAGTTCCTTAAGTTTTTAACTTAAGTTACCCCAAGTTACTTTTAAGTTCTTACCCAAGTTGTCCTTAAGTTATCCTCAAGTTATCCACAAGTTCTTACTTAAGTTACTTCTAAGTTTTTAATTAAGTCACCCCAAGTTCTTAATAAGTTCTTAATTAAGTTCTTAATTAATTTACATCAAAGTTCTTAATAGTTCTTGATTAATCATCCTCAAGCTTCCTTAAGTACAACCAAGTTCTATTCAAGTTATCTTATAATTATCAAAAAAATACAATCTATGTTTTTATCTTAAATAGTGATGTCTAATATAGTACACACACGCCTCAAAAAACGCGTCATCACTGAGAAAATCTTGCTCGGCGTTCTTGCGCGAGATCGGTTAGCATAGATCTTAATGAAGTTCTTACATCCTAAGCAACCGCATTGATTACAATCTGGTCTATGGAAATGTCTTTTATAGACTCATGTCTTATTTATTGACACCATCATTTTATAATACGCCATGTTTATTTTTATTAAAAAAATTTAAAATTTTAAATTCTTAAAAATTTTATTCCATCTGAAATGGATCAAATGATCTTTGTTATTGGCGGTGCTGGCGGGCTGTTGTTTTTTGTATTTAGCGGTTCAGATTTTTTTGATTGCTTTTGTTTTGGCTGCCATTGTTTATATATTTTATAACAGTATAACCCCCCCCAGCAGCAGCAAGGGCGCCAAAAATGGCAACAGTTTTAAGTTCAATATTCCATGAAGACTTTGGCGTGTAGGTCTTGAATCGCATGGAGTTTTTATAGCTGGCATTGAATTTAACTTGTTCTGGGCGTTGGCGGCGTTTTGTTTTCATTATGGGCTAAATTTTTTTAACATTAATTTTTTTTGTCTGTTCCCCTCCGCTATCTTTTTCCTGCTTTAACACGCCCAGGATGAGGTGTTTTATGGTCACTTTCTCGACTTGATTCAATGTTTTCTGATTCAGGGTTTCCTGATTCTGCTGATTTCCGGCCGTTCATTTTGAAGGGAAATAAAGTCTATATGATTAAAAGTAATTAATCCCATGATTAATGGCGATAACAATGTTCCAAATCTGTAATACAGATCACACCCTAGAGACTCTAATGACTTTGTTAAAACTGGTCCTGCGTTAAATTCATACGTAAGATCTTGTTCAGAATCAATGGGAGCAAATCTATGACTAGTTTAGTGTAAAAACTAAGAACCGTTTGCCCACAACTTTTCACCATTCTAGGGCCCCAGCTGCGCTTCATACCTGTTATGATACTTTAAAATGTCTTGCGGCGACATCTGTTGAATCTGTTCTATGCTGAATTCAGTTTGAGGAACTGTTTTTTTTTTTCCACATGCTGCCAAAAAATACAGCCTTTCCTTTTTGGGCATAATAGCTTGGTCATCAACTTGGTCATTCTAAGTTCAGGAAGGTTTAGGCTGCCTTGTAGCTGTAGTTTGATCATCACTGTTCATGTTTTTTATTAATTATAATTATTTTATTTTCTAAAAATGAGCGCCGAAAAAAAACTGTTGCTAACTTTGTATACATTTGCTGTTATTGGAGGTCTAAGTGTAGGATACTCAATGCTTGGTAAAAGCTTGTTAAGAATTAAACCAGCAGATCTTGGCAAACTAGACTTTGAGGATTCAGCAAAGTAATTGCTATCATTGCAGCTTCGTTTGCCCCGGGAAAAATTTTCTAGTCAAGCAAGGAATAATTCCAGACAGTATAAATTGTAAATAAAAATACATTTATAAAAAATGGCTTCACTCGTAATGATGATAGGCGGCGCTGTGGTGAATGCGCTCGCTTTTAGTGGAAGTAATTACGCATTTAGTAAACTGCGAGATGAAGGCGAGAGAAAAGCATAAAAAAAAGCTGTGGAGCAATAGCTGCTGCACAAGATCGCTATGAAAAGCAGGAATTGGCAGTTAGATTTTATTAACACACACTGAAAAAACAGGGGCATGCGAGTTAACATTTAAAGATGTTGATCAAGCAATAAAACAATATTATCTTGTAACAGGCAAACCATCGAGGGCATTGCCCCCCCCAAAAAATTTAGTGACTTTTATCAACCATCAGAAAAACAAAAGATGCAAGAAATCGGGTTTATTGTCTTTGGTATGACGTTGTGTATTTTGTTGCACATAATATTGGGTGAGTAAAAATGAACAAAATCTATTATTCGCCAAAAGGATTTGGAAGGGAATAACAGCAATTAAAAAGCTAAGCCAAGCAGTGGAGTCAGTGAACAAACAGCAAAGAATGGTTATCTAAACAAGCGATTTGGCAAATTTATTTACCAGCGCCTAGACGAATACAGAGACCACACTTTGTAATACAACTCCAAACGACACCATCAAATGGATCTTCTATATTTACCCTCTGATACGATTAGACGAAAAAGATTTAAGTACGCACTCACAGTCATTGACATAGCTTCAAGATACAAAGATGCGGAACCATTAACGCAAAAGAGTGCTTCTGCTGTTGCTGTTGCCATACAACTGATATATCAACGAGGCCCTTTAACTTATCCTCGCATGATTCAAGTCGATGATGGAAAAGAATTTAAAGGGCAAGTGAATCAATTATTGTTGAAACATAGAGTTACCATTAAAAGAGGCATTCCGGGAGTTCACAGATCACAGGCTTTAGTTGAAAACTTTAACAAACAGTTATCTGAAAGACTTTTCTCTACCAGTATCACAGAGAGCTGATTGACAATTCTCGCAACACAGAATGGGTTAGAAGACTGCCCTCAGTTTTGCGCGCAATGAATAATGAAGAATTTAAAGGTCTAAAACCAGTACAAGCAATCAAAAGAAAAAACAATAAATGTTGCTGAAGAGCCTTCATCCGGCAAACTATTACCGTTTGGTTTAAAAGTAAGGTACCTTTATTTACCGGGGGAAGCAGAAGGGGACACTCGCATCAGGGCAACGATCCAGTTTGGAGTGTTGACCCGTATGAAATAAAAAGAATTGTAAAGATGAATCCGCCCGTGTATTATTTACGAGAAACTGACACAACAAAACAACCAGCTCCTCAAAGATCTTTTGTGAAGGAAGAACTGCAGATAATTCCGCCAGACACAGTTCCGCTTTAATTAATTTACGTAAACATATTTTGGTTTAAAATGGAAGGCCAGAAGGAAGCGCAGAACGAAACAAGAATGGTAAAGGAAGAGACCTTGAAAATGATACGGGAATCATTTCATGCGTGTAATGCTATTAAGGAAACATTTTCGGGGATTAATCAATGCATGCTAAATCATCCAGATCACCTACAACTCAAACCCCCAAATTGGGAAAAAGAATATCTTGAAATAATAAAAAAAATTCGAACGCATCAAGCAAACATGAGAAAAGATTTAAATGAATTGGATGAAGCTATGATCGATCTTATAATAAAAGTTGATGAAAAATATAAACCCCCCTGTTTATGCGGTCCTCCAGTGCCCGATTGCATATGAAAACTCTGGATTAACAAATACTCGTTTTGTGTTTGTTCTATCTAACGACTTCTTTGTTACAACTGTTGTGTTGATCTCATGTAGATTAGATCGCAGTTTTACGTTGTCATGATGAAAAGTCTTATTGCCAAACAATGCTTCTTTGTAGTTGTCATGTGATATGTTTGACTGCACAACACTGCGAGATATTCCCTTTGCTTTCTTAATGATTTTCTCCTGGCTCGAAATACTGTACATTTTTGCTTAACCCACATAACTCCTTGATCACCTTGCCAGATAATTCATCCTAATCTTTCCTAAAACCTTCTTGTTAGTAATTGATGTAAAGGCGAATCTGTAGGATAATCGGACGTGTCATTACATCCACTCGCTCCTTTAGCTACTTTAAATCCATGTCCTTTATAAATATTTCAGTAGGGATATCTATAACAAAACTATCGGTATCTGTGTAAAGTAATCTGGACTCAGGATACGAGGGCTTAAAGTAGTCATATAAGAAATTCTAACATCAAAAGCTTTGATAATTCTAAAACAGTAACCCAATAAATACAGGTTTGTCCAAGTTGACTTTCTTTTTTTTTATATTATGCCTAAAAGCTGATCATGAAATCTTCTGAAGTCCTGATAATTAGGTTTTGAAGTCAGCTTAATTGCTTCGTTCTCTTTGGTGAACAATCTAACATCTTTGCGCTCTGTGGGGATTCTCCATTAGTCTTTCCAAAACGTGTTGTTCATCACTTGAAAAAGTCTTTTTACGAAGCTTGTGGATTTAGTTCTGAGATCAGTGTTTCTTCTTGATGTTTGGTTTCATGAACTGTTCTAGATCAAAAGCAATTATACGATGAAAGCTGTCAACTTCAAACATTGTCTTAAAATAATTGTATAAGTCTGTAATGGACAGACATAATTGTTTTTGCCCCGAGATTCAGGCACAAGTTTAGGGGCTCTCTTGATCCATCTTTAGACTTTCTGCCGGATAAATGATTGTCATTATGCAGGTCATGGAGTTCTGAGGATATTCATAAATCAACTTCTAGAATGAAAACACGCTGCTGATCAGCGCGTTAAGCTGCCCAACAATTTAATGCCTTTTGAATATTATTCGGATCACTGCCTGTGGTACATTTTACATTTGCGTAACGGAAAGTGATTGCGCCATTTGCCAAACAATACAGATTGTTTGGCATCTTAAAAAATACATGAGATAGGTAAGACCTTTTACTCGGATCATAATGTCCAAGTAATTTGTTGTTTGCTTTACAGTAATGATGCGACGCCATACTAATTCCTCAACGCAATCTATCTTCATAATCTGAATCATACGGTAGGTCAGACAATAAATCAATCTGTTACTCTAGTAAACCTTTAAGAAAGCGGCCCAACTCCATCGGCGCAGAAATGCTAATGCGCCGGGATCCAGGCTATAAGGTTTCATGCAGGTCGTTCTGTAATTTTCAAAGACGTTCCGCCAACAAACATGTATCTCGCCCTTAATATGAGTCATGATAGTCTCCCATCTTTTACAATATAACTTCTGGACCCAAGCATATTGGCCATGCTGGTATCTGAATCACTGATGTCATTTCCTCTAAGACTAGAAAAGTACGCGCCTTTAGGCGGAGTGTATCTGTCAAAACCTTTCCCATGTTCATGTATTCATAAGGGGATTAACACCCTTTATAACCGAGAGTTGGGTCAAATTATTCTTCGTTATTGGGCAGGACTTTAAGGACATAGCTAGTGACTCTATACGAACCCATCATGTGTTGCATAGAGTCAATAAAAAGACATGTTATTACAAATTATATGAACATGTACTTTTTGATGATTGTGCAATGCATGTACCCTGAAGGCGCGGTTACTGCTTGCATTATAAGGTGAGAGTCATAACTAGCAAAGTTGTGAAAGAATACAGGCAGCTTCCATGTCTTGGGGGTCAACCTTTAGTTGAGATTGCAATTTACTGTGTGCTGCTCCTCTAAACTTTCAGCTAATGTGATCATGGTCTCTTACTTTTGGTTTCGCCGCGTCTGATGAGAGGCCTAAACCGCAAATCCAACAATGTGTGGCTGAGTCATACTGTTGTTGGTCTTCAGGCGTCATCTTGATTTCAGATAGTTTAGATTATTAGAACAGTCATTACGCACTTTCTGCATGCGTTCTAAGAAGTATTGCGGCATTTGGCCTCTATATAATTCTGGCGTTGAATGAGCGCCATCCGACCTGACAACAATGAAGGCAAATGAACAAATCTGATGATTACTCATTAAGACTGTTTTTCGAAGTTTTTGTGGCGCTGGCCCTTCAATAAGGAACAATGAGTGATTCAAAGTCTGCGTAAACACATATGGACTAGTTTGCATCCGTTTCCAGGTCTTAAAACTAACTTTAGATCGGGTGGGGGTGTAATTAGTTCTGTATTACAGTTACAGAACTTTTACAATGTTTCTTATGTTCGCTCGCGGCTTGAACAGATGGCATTCTTGTTAAACATTTTCTACAGAATTCTTGTTTGCCATGATCTTTTGAAGTATGCTTCATTTAGTCTACTCATCGTGCGTATCAATGTGTAATGCGGTAGCCCTGCTGGTGAAAACATCAGTAGTAAGTCAACATGTTTTTGTCTGGTTCGCCAATTGTTGGGCTGTTCTTGGACACTTTAATTGGCACCAAATTTGTTTCCTCATCCCATGTGTATACATTAACAGTTATTGGTTTGTTTTGTTCTTCAAACTGATCATTTGGTCTACACTAACAGGAAAGGACACCCCACTAAAGTTAAGATCTTTGGTGTATTGCCGATAGTTAGTCACTCTCTTGCGTGTTCGCGGAATGATGCACCCTTGCAAGAACACCCAACCACATGAACATTTGTCGTCTGAATTCTTTTTGTTTAAAACTGCTCCCTTTAAAACCAACTCTCGAGGTAGCGGAATGTAAGCCTTGCTACAATCGGTGCATACTTAGCTGTTTTAATCTAATCTCTAAGACTTCGCCCTTGCCCAAAACCAGGCCTCTCTTTTTGGCTTCTTAAAGCGGGCCACATCAACTGCGTAAGCAGTTCGTCTGCCCAACCGGGTTTTTTTAAAGTCTTTTATGAGAAAGAATAGTCTGCTGTTAGTTGAGCCCCAGACTTCTAGTTTTTCTTCATTTTTTTGTTATATAGTCGATTAAAACAGCTAACTTTACTTTAACTGGGGGGGTCTTTTGTTAGTTTACTTGGAACTTGAGAAATTGCTGTACAAGCTTGCCTGCACGTTTTCTGGATTAATAACTTCTAAATCAATATCATTCAGTGCTTTGCAAACGCTCTTTCTCGAGCTTCTTCAAACAATTCATCGGGGCCCTTCATATATCTTAGCCATGCTGTCTTTCTTTCTAAGCCAACATATTTTTTTTAAATTAAAAAAATACAACGGCTTAATCAGAATCAATATCAACGGTCTTTTTGTGCTTGGACTCATAAACTAAAGTATAAACACCCTTCGATTTTGTTACTGTGAGCTGTTTAGAACAGAGTTTAATGTCTCGTTTACTTTTTTTTAGAATTCCTTTTTTATCTGCTCGGCGTCTGGCTGTTGAGAAAAACTTGCCCTCGCCTTTCTTTGAAGATCAAACTTTGTCTTTTATAGTCATCAAATCGGCCCTGTAACGATTAAATTCTTCATCCGTGATGTTTGAGTCAGCTAGTGCTTTTTTTATTGTCAGTTTGAACGAACTAAGTTTAGCCGTTATTAGTTGAACCATAGCTGTGTGCTTTTGGAGTTTATTTTTTAATTTTTTGCTGCAGCACCTACAGTAATGAACACAGGCCAAGAGCTAAAGACAAACCCCCTAGAGGTAAAGCCGGGGGGTGCGCCTACGCCCGTTGCTAGAGGCCTACACTCGTTCCCTGTGATAGAGCGCTTATAGTCGATGCTCCTTATTAACATAGTAACAGCATTACAGGCAGCAGAATACCTTCGTTGGTTTTGTGTTTTGAAAGGTTTGCTCTAGTTTTGTTGCATTTGTTTTAATGTTTGTTAATCTGAAGGTTTTTTTGCTAGGGTTTTCTACTATCTCTTCTCTTGGCGGCGCTGTAGGCACATTGGATAAACCTGAACAGACATGCTTTTTTTAAAATAAAAATAATTTAGTATTGTATATCTTTTAATCTGTTATCTTGAATATTCAGCTGCGCATCATATATTAAAAAAAATGTGCTTTTAAGCGGTTTATCACTCTCTTTTTCTTTATCAATTTAAATATGTTTATTAGTCTCTCACAGTTCTCCCGCTTCCATGCAACTGATTATCCTCTGTTGCCTTAGGTCAACCCATAACGTATTTCGTTGTTTAAATAATCATCAAGCCTAACATTGTGAAGATGTAAATCTTTAGACACAAGGTCAAACGGGTTGGTTTCTACCCCTCCCGCCTCCAAACAGTTTTCTTATTTTCATCAAAATGCTGATAAGGTTTAAGCCGCTAGCGTAGATTTGGTTAGGACTACCCTCAATCGAACATTGTACTTTCGTTATTTAGGATTAATAAACTTTTCGCTTCCTCTTTCGAATTGGTTCTTCATCTTCACACAGAAATTTAAATACCTTTTAGCGATCTTGCGAGACACTAAAACAAAAATTCCATATAGTGTCGGCCTTGCTTCTAGGATATGTTGTATGATGAATCACTCTTTCGAAATATATTGCTAATTTTGACTGATATTTTTGCTCAATCAGCCTTGCTAAGTTAGGGTTGCTAACAACGTCAAACTCTAACGAGATTGTCAGAATGCTGTACTTTGCTTCGGTGTCTGTTGATCTGATAACACGTTTGTATTCATTAAACGTTAGTTCATATGACAATTGACTTTTTAATGCCCCTTGAAAGTATGGCGCATGCGCTTTTAACAACTCAAAATCAAAGGGAATGGAAAAGCGATTCAAAACGCAAATTTACAGCCACATACTTTTTGCCGTCTGGATTAGCATTTCCGGCGGCTATTCAGAAATTCTGTGTTTTAGTCATCTTTCATTTTCAATTCCTTGAAACGCAAGATCAGCCTTTCATTCTCGGTTACCCATAGATCAGAATAGGTTAAAAATATGTCTGCATTGTGTAAAGAAATATTTCTTGCCCTAAAGTTTTATAAAAATTTTCTTAACGTTTCCCCGTCCCAGATTCTGGACAACTGCCCTGTTTGGGTCTGTTTTGATTCGAGTTCTATTTTGAAAGTAAGGCGCGCAGAGCTGGCACAATCACCTCATCTGCTCCTAGGTCTGGAAATTTGACGGAAAGAATTTGATCCGCATCAATAGTAGATGGATTATTTGGAACAGTTTATTCCGCTTATTTCCCTTCAGGCCAAAGGGCTCTTTCAGTTTTCTATGCGGGTCAAGAATCGACCCATATGCTTGTGGACATTTTTTTAAAAAAACAAAAAAAAAAAGTTAATTATTAAAGAACAGGGCAGGCATTGAAGATGAAGATTATGATGATTTTGATCCTGGAGACGACATGAGTGAAATGACTCCTTTGGTCCACATCGCTCGGGGCTCTCTTTGCGGGTTAAAATTAAAAAAAGTAAGGTCAGATCATTATACCAAAGTTTAGGCCAAGAACCCCCCGAATTTATAGACCCTAATGATTTTGAAGTAAAAGATGACCATTTGTTTGTGGGGAGCGACAAGGAGAATCTGTTGGCTTACAACTAACCAGGACTCATAAAAGTTTTTAGCCAGGGGTACATTAGACAAAGGCTCAGTGTGAGCGATCAAAATCGCCTTGGCATTGCTAAACCAAATTAGATAGGGATGCAGTTGCTAAACTTCAAAACACACTGCAAGAATTTCCCAACAGCTAACCAAAATACAAAACATGGAACTTAAAGAATTAAATCAATCGGCAGATGAAATAATAAATGCAATAGAAGCAGAAACAGTTTTCAGAAGAACAGCATTAAAGACTATACACGACTCACCACTACCCATGCGAGAAATAGCGGCCCTTGATCATGCTTTTAAGAGCCATTTAGAGGCGAATTAACAACAATTTAGCAAAACTGGGTGAAATAGTGAGCATATAAAAAGAAAAAAAGAAAAAAATCGTTGAGGCTGATGACCCCAACTTGGGGGCCTGATATTAAAGAAAGAATAACCAAAGACTAAAAGATCTTGAACAAGAGAGATCAGCAAGACTAGAAGTGTTGTCTACTAACCGAGAACATTACGAACTCAAGTGAGCAGAATAAGAGAAACTATCCAAAGAATTTTTTGAAGACACAACGCTAGCAGAACGAATACAAACACTGTTTAGAGAGCAGGGAGTCACATTAGCAAGCGTTATAACGGGCCTTAGGATTTGCAATAAGCACATGGTGTTGGTATTACAGGCGGCGGTGGTCAAAGTCCAGTGCTCCACCACCATCGCCTCCATCACCCCTGATAAATCATGGGTAAAAAAACAGCTTGTTCATCTTGCGGTTTTTTAAAAAAAATTAGCTGGTAAAGCTATAGACTCTTTACCTGGTATATTAGGGGGTTTTGTTAGCTGGCTTTTGTCTACTGCAAGCAAAGTGGGTTGGCTTTATGGCCGAGCACTTATGGGCATTAGTTCTCTTAATAGTTGGGTTAATATTTAGTAAAATAAAGACCGAGTAATCCTGGGCCCAGTTAATCCAAGAACAAGCGCTGTCTTTTCATATTCGTGGTCATTATTTTTGACTTCGCGACGGGAGTCCGGAGCTTTGCTGAGTCTTCAAGGGCCCTTTGGGCTTTGGGCCGCGGGGTTTGGATGACTTATTCTTGGGGGGTCATCTTGTTTTTTTACTGCTTGCAAAATTACTGGCTCAGAATTTATTTTCGTTTTGTCCAACCTTCTGTTTATTTCCCGCAACAAGAATTTCATTGTTGTAGTTCATATTGTTCCTCCTGGAGTTGAGGTCAGAAGGTAGCATGTATAAACCCGTGCCAACAGCAAAGTCTACTTTTGATCTTGCGTATTGTAAAACATCTTGGTACCTTTTTTACTTGAGGTAAATCAACTGTAGAATTTAAAGGCGTCCTCTAATTTGCTAAGTATTGTTTTTGTGCATCAAAAACCAGTAGAAGGATCAGTTATGCTCGATCTTGCCTGTGCTTGTGAACCTAGCAAACACCAAAGTAAGTACGAATAGAGTCATTTATTCGTTCTATTCCTGCTTTAGTTAGGCCCTTAGAAGTGTCTAAGATAAATTTTTGTCCATGCTGTTTTATGCTCTTGCTCTATGGACCGAGGTGAAAAAGCTGTGCCCGAAGAGAAAGATGTGTAAGGAGGATTCCAATCATACTTATACTTTCTGTGCACGCCCCAATAATAAGGGGTGCTAAGCCCTGATTAAGATCTGACTTTTGTCTAAAGTCTGTCTTGGTCTTAATATGAATTCGTTACAGTCCTTTCAAAAGCCTTCATGTCTATTCTGTTGCTGAATGGATTTTAAAAGGTTTGTCATTAGGTAATGGTTTCTTGCAGTTCAGTCAAAATAGTCTAAATGTGTAATAGAAAAGAAATCTATACATGGGCCTAACCCAAAAGGGTTAGGATGATTTTTAAGTGATCAACATACGACACTCCACACCCCGTTTTGCACAAAAAACAGCAAAGTTTAACTGGTTCTGATAAAACTGCATCGGATGACCCAAACCACACTTTTGCGATGTAGTCTTTTTTAACAGGGGGGTTAAAGATATCTGCTTAATGGAGTACTCACCTTTTTATGAAAAATGTTAGTCTGGGTCACAGCAATGTCAAGGGTGTCAGTTGTTATATTTTTAAGATGTTAGTGCGGCCCAACAGAATATTTTTATCAGTATATTTAATGCACTCATTTTTATTTCGTTTTAAAAATGTTTGTAACAATAACAACCCAAGACCGTCCCTTTGTTTTTAGAACATGTATTGATAACGAAATGCGGAACCAAAACGGCCCGGCCATGAAATATTCTACAAAGTCGTATGGTTTAATATAAGCAAAGCCAAGGAGAATAATAAGGTTCTAAAAATTTACCAAAACAGGGGCCAAGTTAGCCCGTTAACAATACCTGATGGTTATTACGGGTTTTGCTCGCTAAAAGAAGCAATGAGTAATTCGACATTACTCTCAAACTTAAAATGCAATTCTAAAAACAATGTTAACATTCAAGCCTGAAGAAGAAGGGGGTTACTATTTTGATAAAGAGCTAGTTAAAATGTTAGGCTTTGCAGCTGACATTATAGATTTAGAGTTACACCAAACAAAACTATTATGAGGGAGAAATCCGCTCGATCTTGCATTACATTCATTACTCTATGTTCATTTGGATGAGCTGAGCACTGATGAAAACTTATATGATGGAAGGCCCTCAACTGTTTTAAGAGCTTTCCGTCAGGGAAAGCTGATATTGCGATTATGAAATTATTACAATTCCCTAATTTACAGTTTAAAAGATTAGTTTGTGGGAGGGTCGGATCATTTTAAAATAAAAAAACGCAAAACAAAGCGGGGGGAAAATTGTGAAATGTGATAACCTGCACATTGTTTTGGAAATAAAATAATTAGTTGTACTAAAACATGTCGCGTGGACCAGAAGAACCGGGAGTTACATTAGCGCCTGTAAGGTGTATAACCTTAGAATTAAAAGACCTTGCAGACGTTGCGGACTTTGAACAGAACGGTTGAGATAGGCGCTTTGTTTTGGTTTTGAGTACACTAAAAATGGTGATTATAAACGCAAAGAGGTTAGCGACAACCAAAAGTTTCCTAACTAGAACAACTGCGCAATCTAGAAGCAAATATGTTGGCCAGTATGAATATAAAATAGTTCGAAAAACCCGACCTCAAATGGCACTTAGAACCATATTTAGAATGGGACATAAAATTTGAATTCATAAGCCATTTACATATTTTAGCCGTCAAAAAAGTTTCAGAAAGCATTCAACTCTGGCCCTTTACATGTAAGTCTTATGCCCGGGCGACAATAGTCGGAAAGAAATTGAAATAACGCCGTATGGGAAAAAAACAGTACATCCCACAGAAAAGAAAAGTTGTAAAAAAAGCTTCTACAAAATTACAGTTCTTTCCAAGCAGAAAATTAGGAGAACCCTTCACAATAATATTTGAAATTTCTGTCTTTAAAGATGTGGAGAGGGGCCGGGGTTGTGGGCGGTTAGTGACGCCTTATAAAGGAATTAATATTAGCTGGCAAAACTTAGACGTTAAACGTCTTAACGTTACCATCGTCGTTCTTCACAATGGCGAAGGATATTAAGATCATAACAACAAGCAACAAAAACAATGTTGACTTAAAAAGAAACAATCTTACAGAACTGAATTGGATTAATCTTACACATTTAGGCTCATAGGGTTTTATTATTACTGAACAAGTTTTTTACGGAGAGTATGATAAAAATAATTTAATGGATTAGATTAAATTCTGTTATAAAACTATGGAGCAGTTAAACTTTTTTGATAAAATCCCCTCATTGTTCAATGATTTGTGGGCAGATGGTTTTTGGAAAAAACAATATTTGTTTTCCCAGACTTATTACAAAAAAGTTTATCGCTATAATTTTGTCCATATTGTAATTTTCTGGGCCAACACTTAAACGGAACAAAGCATATCATGATAGAAGGTTTATATGGACAGACAATGACGTATATTTAGTTAACCTAGCACTAAACTGAGTGGTGTTTAAAAATATTTTATAAAGTGTTTGAAGGAACGCAAAAAACTCTTTATTATAGTGACTGTTCGGCAGAAAAAGATATAGTTAAAAGAGAAACACTTTGTCAAAGCTGGCTTTCAGCGGAAGACATGATGGGATAAGTGTGTGGATTTTATGCCCGAAATATAACTCGGTTTTTAAAAGACTTTAGAGAACAGTTAAAGCTGTAGTGTTATTTCACATGAAAGACAGAGGGCTCATTTGAAGAATGTTTGCGCGAAAATGATGTTATTGAAAATGACCAGGGGAAAAAACAGGATAAACAAAAACTAAAATCTGAAAAGTTTAGTAAATTAGTTTTGAAAACGGATAACCCTACACAGTATGTTTGTTTGTTTGGGTCGTTATTTTTTGGTTATTGAAGTCTTACTTGTCAGGGGAACAGGAAAACCTTTATTCTGGGCCACTTTCGCCGAAATGGTTGAGGGCGAAAGTGGCCAGAATGAAGGTTTTCCTGTTCTCTCACACACACACACAATACAGTGATGTCACATTTACATAAACACACACACAAACAGTATCACACACATTTAATGTAAAAACACCACATAGTGCAAAAAAAAAGTTTCTTTTGTGTTTTTGAAAATGAACAAATTGTATGGAAAACTTGCACACGAAATAGATTTATGTTATGCACACATGTGTGCACACACATGCACACACACACACAAACACACACAAACACACCGCAACACACACGCACCACACACACACACACACACACAAAACACAGAGTCCCACCTATCCCTACAGTTTTTTATTTCCTAAACATGTACTTTCGTAGGAAACAGGGCCCAAAAAAGAGAATATATGTATGGAAAATGAATAGTGGAGGGATGAAGAATCAAGTAGTAAAAAAGCAAAAAAAAAAGAAAAAGAGCTATTGCCTGGAACCCGGGTTTTTTGGAATGACAGAACTGAAGATGGAACTCTGTTACAGCACCTTCTTCGTCCAGTTATAGTTCAATGGAAGGCAGGCGCACAATTTCCCCCTAAGTAGAAAATTGGCCCAGAAACTTCCTCATTTCTGCACCATCACTTTCTCCACTTGTTGGCCCCTTTAAAACGCTGGAAGATTGGGGTGTGCTTCCAGAAAAATGGTCAGCATACAGGTTTGTTTGAACAACCAGATGGTTTTAAAAAGGTCAGCAAAAAAAAATTCTAAATAGTCACCAGGGCGAAAATTTTGCACAGTTGACTTTGACCCCCGGATTTCCAGTAAAAACTACACCAGGGTTGGGGACCGTGCATCAGCATCTCTCCAGTCGCTGATCAGCTGTTGCTGACCACGCCCCATTTCCACGCCCCGGCCTCTTCCCCGGGGCCCCCGCCGTCGTCCTGAGCCCTGCCATGTCCACGGGCCCCGTCCCCTTCGTCAGGAGGGGGTGCAGTACTCGTTGATGGCACGGGATCCGCCATTTCTGCTTCCTCAAACCCCGCTAGCGTCGCTTTCCTCACTGCTGTCACGCGGGAACGAACAAAAGGGTCGACGTCTTTACCAGCACCTACCTCCGATAAAAGTGGATGGTGCTGATTTTCCCCCCCGTCTCCTCCTCATCGCTACTTCAGAATCCAACCCTCCAAGGTCTTCATCGCACTATCTTCATCATTTAGAATTTCATCTAACACATCGAGCGCAGTATATCGCCTGAAAACGGGACGACTCGACGATGTGCTAGGTTCGCGCTGCCATGTTGAGTATGCTAATCAGCTCTGACCTCACAAACGTAATTTGCATAACCCTATGGTCAGCCAACGGTCACGTGAAGGGAAAGGGCCCTTGCTCTGACATCAGTAGAAGAGGTGAAAACATTTTACACGGTCGTCTCCCATTTAGATTTTTCTGCTTTCTGTGACGAAGTTAGGACGTCAAATTCTCGTCTGTGGCGTAGCGAATTTTGGTTTTCACGATAAGTACGGACATGCGTTACACGTTCCAGGCAGGGAACGGGTTAATTAACGTTAGACTAAAGGATGATGATAAACTCCCTGAAATGCAAAACATCAAAGTAAACAAAGCAGGAGTATTTAAGTTACTGACCAACATCAATGAAAACAAAGCTACTGGTCCCGATGGCGTTCCTGGCAAGCTCTTAAAATTATGTGCCAATGAATTGAGTGAGGTATACCAACTACTTTACCAAGCTTCACTGGACCAGGGA
Source organism: Conus ventricosus (assembly GCA_018398815.1). Lineage (NCBI taxonomy): Eukaryota > Metazoa > Mollusca > Gastropoda > Neogastropoda > Conidae > Conus > Conus ventricosus. Next base: position 76,694,870 of record CM031603.1, read on the forward strand.
GTAATACCTGATGAGTGGCGAGATGCGAGCATTGTTCCCTTATTCAAAAAGGGTGACAAAACAAAAGCAGATAACTATAGACCTGTATCTCTTACATCTATAGAACTATAGACCTGTATATCCTACATCTATATCAGCAAAACTACTTGAACACATAATATATAGTAGCATAATGGACCATCTTGACAAACATGACTTCTTAAATAACGCCCAGCATGGTTTTAGACAGCGAAGGAGTTGTGAGACTCAACTTATAACAACTCTCAATGATTTTAATAACTGTCTTAACAACAGACAGCAAATAGATGCAATTTTATTAGACTTTTCTAAAGCCTTTGATAAGGTTGACCATGAAGGCCTGCTGCTTAAATTAGAACACATCGGCATCGGCGGTTCTTTGCTAAAATGGGCTAGATCATTCCTCGTTGGGAGAACACAGAAAGTTGTTGTGGAAGGGTCGTCATCCCATTGTACACCAGTCTTGTCAGGTGTACCACAGGGAACTGTTCTGGGGTCCTTGTTTTTCTTAATTTATATAAATGACATAAGTAGAAATCTCTCTCCTGGAACTACTATAAGGCTTTTTGCAGATGACAGCTTAGTATATAGAACAATCAGAAGCAAGAAAGATACACGCATTCTACAAGAAGATCTAAATGCTTTACAAGAGTGGGAGAGAACTTGGAAAATGGAATTTCATCCCCAAAAGTGCCAAGTGTTACGTATATGTAATAAACGCTCACCAACTAGATCAGAATATTCTATTCATAATACTATTCTTAAAGAAACCAATGCTGCAAAATATTTAGGCGTGATTATAGTCGTCTCAAATGGAAAGAACATTACAATTTAGTATGTAAGAAAGCAAATAACATCTTAGCAAAGTTCTTAATAGTATACAGGAATATCAATGACTGCCCCCAAAAGGTTAAAGACGACTGCTACAAAACACTGGTTAGACCAGTACTGGAATATGGTTGCTCAGTCTGGGATCCTTACCATCTAAAGGACATTGATAACCTCGAAAAGATTCAGAAAAGAGCAGCACGGTTTGTAACAGGGAATCACATCAGAGAATTTTAAGGGGAATACTAGGAAGAACATGAGGAAATTAGAATGGAAACCCTTAGAAGAGAGAAGAGCTTTTATCAAACTTAACATCTTCTTCAAACGCAGAGCTAAACTAATTGATATTCCAATGGAACAACTAGAATTGAATAAAAGTAGCACCAGGAGTGGCGGTCAGTGTTATACCATACCTGCATCAAATACTGACAGCCACTTGCATTCATTTTATCCTAGTTCTGTACGGCTGTGGAACTCACTGCCGGGTGCCATCAAGATTGCCACAAATGCAGTCTCATTTAAAAAGCAAATTGATACGACAGTTTTGAGACTGCATATTGACGATTTTCTATTTTAACTTCCCCACATATTTTATGATTACCTGGGCCTGAATTTGGCCATTGCTTTTAACTTCTTGAATATCGAGTGCGACCCCTTGTTGCCAAATTTGCTCCAGGGGCCAACAGACAGAGTCGCACTATTTTATGTAATTTTATTTTACTTTTTAATATGCGCGCTGGTGACCTACTCGTTTTTCAGTGAACCAGTATTTTAGGAAGAAGAAGAAGACTGTAGTGTAATTAATACGAGCACACCCACTTTATCGACATGGAACGTCGGTAACAATGTCCTAGTTTAGAATTTGACGCAAGGAGTAAACCACCTGCTTGTTGAGCAAACACACACACACACAATCCACATGAAAGTGCACCACGGGCTGAGTACATTCATACATGATGACGATCATCATGTACAACCGGAAATAAAGCTTAAACTACACTAACTCAGTAACTGTACTTTCAAGACACAATAATTACGCACAAGACACAATAATTACAACAATTGCGCGCTGGTGACCTACTCGTTTTTGAGTGAACCAGTGTTTTAGGAAGAAGAAGAATTAGAATTTAGATACAAACACTCTTTGTACAGTACTTTCGAACATGCGGAATTTATGAAGAAGCCATGAGAATCAGATCTGTCTGTCAATTCGATGAGTACAGTTGTCAGTCCCTCACTATGACTGTCACTGTGTCAGACCCTGACTGAGAGAGCTGTCGCTCAATCAGTCAGTCTCACACTGTCACAGTGTGACACAGTGTGACTGTGAGCTCGTCGAAGTGGTGGAAAACATGATATGTGATCGTGTCATTTGTCCTGTCATACCCCCATATCTTTATTCTTACATACTATTCTTGACAAGTTAAGTTTAAGGAAACACGAAAAAAAAGTAAGACAGGGTTACTGTTCAATAAGGAAAGAAAAAATAAAAATAAAACCTTGAGCTCCTCTGCATCCGCCATTTCCGAACATCATGTTACTCTCTGCGCTTGCGCAAAATCCAAATTGCAGTCTGAATACCGCACCTCAATACATTTTGTTTCAGTTTCATTGTGGAGGCTTCAACGCGTGCGGGCATGTCAATTTACGCTACACCACATCAACTGAGCCATGATACCACAAAACGAGGGGGGTAGAACTTGGCAAAGAAAGAAAGAAATGAATGTATGCGTGTTAAAATAGACATGAGAAGATATGGCAGTCTCTCTCACACTGAACTAAGCAAATGCCTTCAATGCGCTGCAACAAGTCTTGAATTGGGTATGGTGTCAGTTCCGAAGCGAAAATGGAGAGAAAATCTGAATTGGGTGCATATATAGAAGCGGTAGCTCAGGAAATGACCCCAAAAAAAGTTATTTCAAATTCTGAAATCTAAAGAACTTTCATGGTTTTGACAAGGTATGCATTGTAGGGACTTCAGCTTTCCTTCTATCAGGTGGGATGGCCGGTGGGAAGGTGAGGAAAACGATGAATTTGTAGAATGTATCCGAGATTCATTTCTGATTCAGTAGGTAAAAAATCCAACTAGACACAGACAAGGAGAAACGCCCAATATACTAGATCTGATACTGGTAAATGACAGCCAATAGACCTCAGAGATTGAACACGTTGCCTCACTTGCGAAAAGCGATCATGATATACTTTTATTTCAACTCTACAGTAATAACAAAAAACAACGAGAAAACAATAAGTACAGATTCAATCTGAATAAAGGGAACTATAACAGGCTGAGAGAGATGATCAATGATGTTGAGGGGAAAAGGTGGAAAATAATAATATAAATGATGAATGGTCCTTCATTAAGGAGAAAGTACTGAATGCTATGGATAACTGTATACCCAAAATAAAAATAAATCAAAACAAGAGAACTAAACCAATTTGGATGACACTTAAAATACCTAGGAAAATAAAAAGCAAATATAAGTATTTCAAACAATATTTAGAGAGAAAAACTAGTCAATCATACAAAAACTATATTAAAGCCAGGAATATGACTGGACCAACGGTCACGAAGAAAAGGATATATACATACAGAAGGGGCGTAAAAAGCCTAAATAGGCTACGTTGTATTTGATACAACGCCCTGATCCTGATCCTGATCCTGAATAAATGCAATAAAGAAATTAAAAGGGCTCGTAAAAAACACGAAAAAAATGTAGCAAATAGAGCCAAGGAAAACCCCAAAAGCTTTTGGAAGTATGTTCAAGAACAAACTAAAATGAATACAGGTGTACAAGTTCTAAAGAATACTGATGGGTCATTGTCAAATACAGATGAACTTAAGGCTAATACCTTAAACACATTCTTTTCCAGTGTCTTTACCAGAGAGGACACATCCTCTGTACCCAATATAGACGAATGTTCAAAATCTAGGGGAGCTGCTGTTGCTGACATTGTGATAACTCCATTAGCTGTAGAGAACTTACTCAAAGGACTTAACCCAAATAAGGCTCAAGGACCTGATGGCATTCCCCCAGGGTCTTAAAGGAAATATGTAAAGAAATATCAAAACCACTTTGTCACTTTCTTAATAAAACTTTAGAAGAAGGAGTCTTTCCAAAAGACTGGAAAACTGCAGAAGTTACAGCTATTTTTAAAAAGGGATAAAAAAAATGAGCCTGGAAATTATAGACCTGTTAGTCTGACATGTGTAGTGTGTAAAGTTCTAGAAACTATAATAAGAGACTGTATTGTCAATCATTTTCAGGACAATGATCTGTATTCAGATTGTCAACACGGGTTTAGAAAAAAAGGTCTTGTATGACACAGCTTCTTTTAACAATGGAAGATTTTACAGAATATATTGAGCAAAAAGCATCATTTGATGTTGTCTACTTAGACTTCAGAAAAGCTTTCGACACTGTACCGCATTGTAGGCTTCTGGAGAAGTTGAAAGGTTATGGGATTACAGGAAATGTACTGAATTGGAACTAGGCTTTTTTGTCTGGACGAACACAAAAAGTAAGGATAAATGATGCCACTTCACAAAGATCAGATGTACTAAGTGGTATACCTCAAGACAGTATCCTACGACCCATACTTTTCACTATATTCATAAACGATCTTCCAGAATCTGTCCAAAGCAATTGTAAGATTTTTGCTGATGACACGAAACTGTATGGAAATTCTACCAATCATACAAAAATACAAAAGGATGTATACTCATTACAAGAATGGTCTAATGAATGGAACTTACATTTCAACGTATCCAAATGTAGTGTCAAGAATGGTCTAATGAATGGAACTTACATTTCAACGTATCCAAATGTAGTGTTTTGCACTATGGTAAAACAAACCCAAATCATAAATATTATATGAAGGTAAATGGATAAGAAAATGAAATAAATGCGTGTGAGGAAGAAAAAGATCTTGGTGTTATTTTTGACCCACTACTTTCTTTCGATGTACATATCAATAAAATCATCAATAAAGCAAACCAAATGATAGGACTAATAAAGAGAACTTTCACATACTTGAATAAAGAGATATTATTGAAATTGTACAAAAGTCTGGTACGGCCGCACTTAGAATATGGAAATATCATATGGTATCCCTTACTCAAAAGGCAGTCAAAGGCAGTAAAGAAAGTACAAAGAAGGGCTACAAAGCTACTACGGGAATGCAAAAATATGAATTATGAACAACGGCTAAGATACTTAAACTTTCGCTCCTTAAAAGGTAGACATATCCGCGGTGATCTGATCGAAGTCTATAAAATATTTAACGATATGGTGGATGTACAAATAGAGGATTTTTTCAAATTATATACTGATAGTATTACAAGGAAGCCAGATGGGAAAATCTTCATTGAACACTGTCAGACTAATAAATGGTATTTGGAAAAAGAATAACACATCTTTGGAATGATCTACCAACTAACATCAAGTTTGCACAATCTACTAACTCATTTAAAAATCTCCTTGTGCGGATCATAAATTCACTAAATTGTTATTTGAATTTGATTAACAAACCAATATGCGCATACGCAACAAACCAATTCAGAATACTAACAATACATGGATGGGGATTCAAGAAAGGCCGCGAGGCCTAGGCTACGTATATCAGCCTGTCCCCTTAGTACTACTACTACTACTACTACTACTACTACTACTACTACTACTACTACTACTACCTAACTGCCATGGGCTACCCTTACAGCAAGCGTACTAGGGTCCACCTAGGTTCTAGCTAGCTCCAGCTTGGACAAGCTGAATCTAGCCAGAACCTAGGTGGGCCCTAGGTGTGTACTAGGATCCTTGCTGTCTGGGTAAACTACTGCGGAGTTTATGTGTGTGTGTGTGTGTGTGTGTGTGTGTGTGTGTGTGTGTGTGTGTGTGTGTGTGTGTGTGTGTGCACCCAGTGCGCATTTGCATATGCGTGCATGCGTGCATGTGCTTTTTGTGTGTGCTTGTACTTGTATGCACGTGTGAAACCACATACATGCATGTAAAATGATGTATAGATGATAATGTATGTATCACCTGCACCTGTGATTGTTAAGGCAATATGGGTCAGTATATTACTGTTTGAAATGTGGTTCAGAGAACACTTTTGCAAATTTAAGTCAAAACTGATTTTAAACTGACAAAAGAAAGCACACACCAGAACCTTCGTTAAACACACACACACACACACACACACACACACACACACACACACCACACACACACACACACACACACAGAAATAAGAAGAAAAACGGACATAGCCTCATAAACACAAACACGCACGCACGCACGCACGCACGCACGCACAGACACACACACACACGCACGCACGCAGCACACACACACACACACACACACACACACACACACACGCACACACACGCACACACACACACACACACACACACACACACAAGCTGCATGCATTCACGATGATCTCTCGAACCAGAACACTTTAATTTTGAATTCCTATCGACCCTTATGTGTCCAGCTTTGCGTGGTACATATAAATGCATGTACTCCGCCAAGCAGCTCATAAAGACTACCGTGAATGATTGTCTCTTTGTAGGGAGGTTCGGGGAAGATCAATTCTAGTGTGAGATCAAACTGTAAGATCTTGAAATGGCACGAGATGTTTCTGTCAGGGATATTATGGGTTAAGCGGGGGTGGGTGGGTGGTGGTGGGAAGGGGGGGGGGGGCAAGGGTCAAAGGCATACGGTCTTGTTGTCTGCACCTGATTTGGACCTCAAGGCTTCTGACCAGGAGACAGAGTTTGCTCGGACAATTCCTCTTGACCAATAGCATGCGGACAACCTCATGTGTTTTAAAAGAGACACCATTTCAAGCTCCTTGACCTCGTGGTCCTGGTCATCCCTGCACAGGCCTCGGTGACGTAGGAAATAGAGATGGGAATGGATCTCTGCTGCAAGTGGATAGCTGGATGAACACGGCTGGTCGAAATACAATAGAATAGTATAATGAAATGCTCTCATAATGGGCAGGGTTATCTAATTCGCCAAGGAGGATGGGTAGGTAGGATGTTTTCTGTGGAGTTTTTAAACGTTTGCCTCGACTTGAAATACCTTTACAATTGTAGCCGGGTGCTAACAGTGTATACTTCTTGGTCACCCGTCGTAGACGAGATATTTTGTTCATGAGTTATCCTCTCCTTACTTCCCTTGGTTGAATCTCATTTTTTTATTGTGCAAATTCTTTAAATCATGAATACCTCAGAACCTACATAGTTGTGTATACGTCGCTGAAGTCACAAAAATTAACGTATTCTATTCATTACAACCATGTTGGACCGAGAAGCCCATATTTTCCCTAAAACCACCTACAGCTTCAAGAAGACCTCAAGAAACTCGAAACCTGGGCCACCGACTGGGGAATGAAATTCAACCCCAAAAAGTGCTACATCTTGAGCATCCAGCAATCCAGCAACTTTACTTATTCACTCTGTAATACCCCCCTACAGAACGTCAACACCAATCCATACTTAGGTATCCTCTTCTCACATGACCTTTCCTGGAGCACCCACATTGCCCACATCTGTAAGAGAGCAAGCAGCACCCTTGGCTTCATTCGAAGGAACCTCCGCTCTTGCCCTCTACCATGTAAAAAGACCGCCTACCTGTCTCTTGTCCGGCCCGTCCTTGAATACGGGTCCACCATCTGGAGCCCGTACCTAAAATCGGACATTGAAAAACTGGAAAGAGTGCAACGTCTCTCCGCCAGATTTATCACAGGGGACTACAAATCCCGAACACCCGGCTCCATCACAAGGATGCTGAACACCCTACAACTCCCTCCACTACAGCAACGCAGACGTGATCTGCGCCTCATCCTTATGTACAAGGTGGTTGAGGGGTTGGTACCGGCCGTACCACCTGCTGAGTACCTGACCCCAAATAAACCAGGACGCTTGATAAAACCTAAACAAGCAAGCGCCTACAACACCACCAGTGCCATCTCAGACCACATTAAAAACAATTCAAAATCCTTCAAAGTTAGCAGGTGCAAGACAGAACAACTCAGGAACTCATTCTTTGTTAGTGCCGTCCGTGACTGGAACCACCTGGAAGAAGAGACAGTGACAGCACCATCAGTCGAGTCCTTCAAGTCGAAAATCAACTCTCTAGGACAAATGTAGAAGCTAGGCTGCGCACTCCCCCCGTCCACTGCGCTAATGCCATATTCACATGGCGACAGCAGTGTAATGTACAGATACAGATACAGATAAATAAATCTTGGCGCCATTTTGAATTGTCCGACGAACAAACCCGTAAATAATTCTTGATTTCACAAAAAGTTTGAGAGAATCCAAAGAATCCATGAATGCGCATTGAAAGTAAAGTCCATAAGCTCTCATTTTGTATATCGCATGCCTATGATCTTTTCTGTACAAGCTTGCGACTATACGAAATGACTGACGGCGCCGGTCCCTTGAGCAAGTCGCTTTCTTTGTTGATTGTCGGGGTTTTGATCTAAATTGTCGTTTCATGAAATTCGGACTTCCCAATCGAAATCTTTCTAGCGACTCCATTTCTATGATAGAAGCAACCGAAAATATATTAAAAAAAATATCATCCGATGGACCATTTCAACAGAATAGCATTTTATCGAAGGTCGTGTTCGAAGCACATGGCGACGGCCATGTGACGATAAGGCAAGTTGTGTTTTCTATCAAATTTTAAACACAAAGTTCTCCGCTCAGACGGCATCTAGGATAATGAAATTTATATGTATAAAAGAGCCAAATGCCAGCTATTTATTCATTACAAAATTATTTCATGCTGTTTGGTATTTTTCATCGAAATAGATAAAAATATGACGTAAACTCGTTAAAAGTGGGTTCATTCTCGGACTTTAATCGCCAATAACTTTACACAGCCACAGAATTGTCAAATATGACTTATTGCATTTTATTCCTTGGGTTCTGAGGTTTTCATCGATATCAAATATGTTTGCATACTTTGAACGGACGGCGAGCTAGACAACGCAGAAGCTGCGACAGATAGCACAAATTTTGTCATTTGCTGTCTCGCGAGGCTCATTAATTTTTGCGTGCGGCGCTGCGTTGTCTTCTTTGCGGTCCAGGCAAGCTGTATATATATATTTGGGCCGCGACGTGAGTGATAAAATCAAATGGTCCTGAAAAGGAACTGAAGAAAAGGAAGGGAAGGGTAACAACCGCAAAGAGTAGACAACCAACGACAGCAAACCACCACGGAGGACAGCAGCACCAAGTCTACACAGACTAAAGTCTGGTGAAACCTTGTCCTAAAGGGCCTCAGGCCGATAGGATGTAAATCTCACCCTTAACTGTAACTGTAACTGAGTGATGAAAAGCTTTCGCTATGAGGACGTAAAACTCAACTATTTTCGAGTGATGCGGACGGGTCCACTGCGAGTGTGGCATAGCAGTGGACACCAGGGGAGAGGTGGCAGCTCTCCTTTGAAGGATGCTGATGTGAGAGATCAGTGTCGTCGGGCGGCACAGACAACCTTCAGCCATGTGGGTGACGAGGATCTAGCTGTGTCGCGGGGGGGGGGGGGGGGGGGGGGGGGGGTGACGGCTCCTGGAGATGTGGGGCGATTGGCGAAGGAGCGCTGCCTGACTGCGACTACCGTGGCCTGGAATACCGTGCTGTTTTTAATGGGGTGACAGACATGGGGGCACTCCTTATGGGGTTGGGCTGAAAAATTGCCCTCTCGGCCGCAGTCAGCGAGTGCCCGCCAAGTTTTAGGGACCGTGCAGCGCTCCAGCGACTTTCGTCCTGCTCCCTCCTTGAGGCGGCCTCACGCGGCACAGGACCATCGCCACCCGAGCATGAAGAAGGCCCCCCGGTGGTCCTGAAGACAGCCTGATGTTTGGGGGACAGCAGGCAACACACGCCGACGCCTACCATCGGTCGACCAAGAATCTGAAACTGAACCAGCGTTCAAGACCAACCCCACCAAACTTGAACCAAAATTCAAGGAGATGACGACCAGAATTGAGCCAATGTTCAAGAGGAACACGAGCTCTGGGAGACAAATGTGACGACCCTCATTGAAACTACCCACTACTGCCAGGCGCAACAGTTGCCACAAATATGCAGACCTATGTCTGCATGAACCTTGTCCATAAGGGCCTCAGGCCAATAGGACGTTATTCTCACCTCAATGCAATGAGTGCGAGCAGTGTTGCCTAGAGTGTCACCGAGTGTGCCCAGAGAGTGTCCCGAGAGAGCGCTCAGTGCGCCGAATGCTGAGAGAGAGCTCCCAGGGCTGTGTTCCTGGTTTGGGCTCCTTGTCAGGGAAACAGAAATAAAGGAGGAAAACTCCCACGTCGTCTCTGTGTTTTCTGGGACTGGCTGCTGTCCCTTGGTTCCTGCACTTATCACCATCTGCCTGTCTTCACCTGCACACCCCTACCCCCCACACCATCACACTTTACAACGTTTCTTTAACACCCTTACCCCTCCACACCATCATACAATAACAACGTTTCTTTAACACCCTTACCCCTCCACACCATCACACAATAACAACGTTTCTTTAACACCCTTACCCTCCACACCATCACCCCAATAACAACGTTTCTTTAACACCCCTTACCCTCCACACCATCACACAATATAAAACGTTTCTTTAACACCCCTTACCCCTCCCCCACCATCACACAATAACAACGTTTCTTTAACACCCCTTACCCCTCCACACCATCACACAATAACAACGTTTCTTTAACACCCCTTACCCCCACACCATCACACAATAACAACGTTTCTTTAACACCCTTACCCGGCCCCTCCACACCATCACACAATAACAACGTTTCTTTAACCAACCCTTACCCTCCACACCATCACACAATAACAACGTTTCTTTAACACCCCTTACCCCCCCACCACCATCACACAATACAACGTTTCTTTAACACCCCTTACCCCTCCACACCATCACACAATAACAACGTTTCTTAACACCCCTTACCCCTCCACACCATCACACAATAACAACGTTTCTTTAACACCCTTACCCCTCCACACCATCAATACAATAACAACGTTTCTTTAACACCCCTTACCCCTCCACACCATCACACAATAACAACGTTTCTTTAACACCCCTTACCCCTCCACACCATCACACAATAACGTTTCTTTAACACCCCTTACCCCTCCACACCATCACACTAATAACAACGTTTCTTTAACACCCCTTACCCCTCCACACCATCACACAATAACAACGTTTCTTTAACACCCCTTACCCCTCCACACCATCACACAATAACAACGTTTCTTTAACACCCTTACCCTCCCACCCATCACAATAACAACGTTTCTTTAACACCCCTTACCCCTCCACACAATCACACAATAACAACGTTTCTTTAAAAGCTGTTTCAGTTTCGGCTGCAGTCAGCTCACTTTGAAACTAACTTTGATTCATACAGACTGCTGTCGTTCATGTTTGTAGTCACCTTGAAAACTAACTTTGATTCATACAGACTGCTGTCGTTCATTGTTTTGTAATCACCTTGAAACTAACTTGATTCATACAGACTGCTGTCGTTCATTGTTTTGTAATCACCTTGAAACTAACTTTGATTCATACAGACTGCTGTCGTTCATTGTTTTGTAATCACCTTGAAACTAACTTTGATTCATACAGATGCTATCGTTCATTGTTTTGTAATCACCTTGAAACTAACTTTGATTCATACAGACTGCTGTCGTTCATTGTTTTGTAATCACTTGAAACTAACTTTGATTCATACAGACTGCTGTCGTTCATTGTTTTGTAATCACCTTGAAACTAACTTTGATTCATACAGATGCTATCGTTCATTGTTTTGTAATCACCTTGAAACTAACTTTGATTCATACAGACTGCTATCGTTCATTGTTTTGTAATCACCTTGAAACTAACTTTGATTCATACAGACTGCTATCGTTCATTGTTTTGTAATCACCTTGAAACTAACTTTGATTCATACAGACTGCTATCGTTCATTGTTTTGTAATCACCTTGAAACTAACTTTGATTCATACAGACTGCTTCGTTCGTTGTTTTGTAATCACCTTGAAACTAACTTTGATTCATACAGACTGCTGTCGTTCACTGTTTTGTAATCACCTTGAATAACTTTGATTCATACAGACTGCTGTCGTTCATTGTTTTGTAATCACATTGAAACTAACTTTGATTCATACAGACTGCTGTCGTTCATTGTTTTGTAATCACCTTGAAACTAACTTTGATTCATACAGACTGCTGTCGTTCATTGTTTTGTAATCACCTTGAAACTAACTTTAATTCATACAGACTGCTGTCGTTCATTGTTTTGTAATCACCTTGAAACTAACTTTGATTCATACAGACCGCTGTCGTTCATTGTTTTGTGATCACCTTGAAACTAACTTTGATTCATACAGACTGCTGTCGTTCATTGTTTTGTAATCACCTTGAAACTAACTTTGATTCATACAGATGCTGTCGTTCATTGTTTTGTAATCACCTTGAAACTAACTTTGATTCATACGGGACTGCTGTCGTTCATTGTTTTGTAATCCCCTTGAAACTAACTTTGATTCATACAGACTGCTATCGTTCATTGTTTTGAAATCACCTTGAAACTAACTTTGATTCATACAGACTGCTATCGTTCATTGTTTTGTAATCACCTTGAAACTAACTTTGATTCATACAGACTGCTATCGTTCATTGTTTTGTAATCACCTGAAACTAACTTTGATTCATACAGACTGCTATCGTTCATTGTTTTGTAATCACCTTGAAACTAACTTTGATTCATACAGACTGCTATCGTTCATTGTTTTGTATCACCTTGAAACTAACTTTGATTCATACAGACTGCTGTCGTTCATTGTTTTGTAATCACCTTGAAACTAACTTTGATTCATACAGACTGCTGTCGTTCATTGTTTTGTAATCACCTTGAAACTAACTTTGATTCATACAGACTGCTATCGTTCATTGTTTTGTAATCACCTTGAAAACTAACTTTGGGATTCATACAGACTGCTGTCGTTCATTGTTTTTTTAATCACCTTGAAACTAACTTTGATTCATACAGACTGCTGTCGTTCATTGTTTTGTAATCACCTTGAAACTAACTTTGATTCATACAGACTGCTGTCGTTCATTGTTTTGTAATCACCTTGAAACTAACTTTGATTCATACAGACTGCTATCGTTCATTGTTTTGTAATCACCTTGAACTAACTTTGATTCATACAGACTGCTATCGTTCATTGTTTTGTAATCACCTTGAAACTAACTTTGATTCATACCAGACTGCTATCGTTCATTGTTTTGTAATCACCTTGAAACTAACTTTGGATTCATACAGACTGCTGTCGTTCATTGTTTTGTAATCACCTTGAAACTAACTTTGATTCATACAGGACTGCTGTCGTTCATTGTTTTGTAATCACCTTGAAACTAACTTTGATTCATACAGACTGCTATCGTTCATTGTTTTGTAATCACCTTGAAACTAACTTTGATTCATACAGACTGCTGTCGTTCATTGTTTTGTATCACCTGAAACTAACTTTGATTCATACAGACTGCTGTCGTTCATTGTTTTGTAATCACCTTGAAACTAACTTTGATTCATACAGACTGCTGTCGTTCATTGTTTTGTAATCACCTTGAAACTAACTTTGATTCATACAGACTGCTATCGTTCATTGTTTTGTAATCACCTTGAAACTAACTTTGTTTTCATGCAGACTGCTATCGTTCATTGTTTTGTAATCACCTTGAAACTAACTTGGATTATACAGACTGCTATCGTTCATTGTTTTGTAATCACCTTGAAACTACTTTGATTCATACAGACTGCTATCGTTCATTGTTTTGTAATCACCTTGAAACTAACTTTGATTCATACAGACTGCTATCGTTCATTGTTTTGTAATCACCTTGAAACTAACTTTGATTCATACAGACTGCTATCGTTCATTGTTTTTGTAATCACCTTGAAACTAACTTTGATTCATACAGACTGCTATCGTTCATTGTTTTGTAATCACCTTGAAACTAACTTTGATTCTTTACAGACTGCTATCGTTCATTGTTTTGTAATCACCTTGAAACTAACTTTGATTCTTTAACAGACTGCTGTCGTTCATTGTTTTGTAATCACCTTGAAACTAACTTTGATTCATACAGACTGCTGTCGTTCATTGTTTTGTAATCACCTTGAAACTAACTTTGATTCATACGGGACTACTATCGTTCATTGTTTTGGTAATCACCTTGAAACTAATTTTGATTCATACAGACTGCTATCGTTCATTGTTTTGTAATCACCTTGAAACTAACTTTGATTCATACAGACTGCTATCGTTCATTGTTTTGTAATCACCTTGAAAACTAACTTTGATTCATACAGACGCTATCGTTCATTGTTTTTGTAATCACCTGAAACTAACTTTGATTCATACAGACGCTATCGTTCATTGTTTGTAATCACCTGAAACTAACTTTGATTCATACAGACTGCTATCGTTCATTGTTTTGTAATCACCTTGAAACTAACTTTGATTCTTTACAGACTGCTATCGTTCATTGTTTTGTAATCACCTTGAAACTAACTTTGATTCATACAGACTGCTATCGTTCAGATTTATTTTCAGCTTGTAGTCAATCTAAAAATCTTCAGCCAGAAAACAGTCGTCACAGAAACAATGAGGAACAAAAAGACGAATACGTGGCTCCTCCAGAAGAAAACGAACATTTCCTAAACTCACCTTTACTGTTATCGAACTATCAGAAGCACTAGATTCTATCCCTTCACATGATTCAGCTGTTGGCCTTGATGGCGTGTCTTATCAACTCATCAGACACTTACCCTTCTTCGTGGAAAGTACTACTGCATTCGTTTATTCCAAAAATGTTGGATTAATGGCCCCTATTCCAAGAATCTGGAAAAGTTCAGTAGTAGTCCCAGTACTCAAGGAAGGTAAACCGAGGACATCTGTGCATAGTTACAGACCCCTAGCTCTAACTCTAACATCTCATGTTGGTAAACTTTTAGAAAAAATTATTCAAAAAAGATTGTTTTATTACTGTGAAAAAGGTGGTGTGATTCCTGTTCAGCAAGCGGGCTTTCGAAAAGGTCGTTGTACAAGACCATTTAGTAAAACTGACCAGTCACATTAAAAAGCAATTCTCCCGCAGAAAAAGTACTTTGGCTACATTTTTTGACGTTAAAAAAGCCCATGACTGCGTATGGCACGCAAGGTATTGTACAAATTAAAAAATGTTGGCATTTCTGGGAGAATGTTTGATTACATTAAAAGCTTCCTAACAGAAAGAAGCATATGTACGCGGATGGAGGAACTTATTCATCCTTTAGGAATGTAGATATGGGTATTCCTCAGGGATCAGTTATTGCTCCTATGTTGTTCACAATCCTAATCCATGATCTTCCCAAATCTATGTCAAAAGCAATGCATGTAGTTCAATATGCAGATGATATTGCTATTTGGATTAATTGTACATTAAGGAAGCATTCCAGTAAAAGAACAATAGATTTTGTACGGAAAATGTACCAAAAAGGGAAATTTGGGTAAAATATCTTCATATATGAAGAACAACGGATTAGAACTATCTGGAGAAAAAACATGTCTTATGTTGTTTAACAATGGTGAGAACCCAAAACCCCTACCCTCGCTTTTGCTAGATGGTCAGATTTTGGAATAAAAAACAAAAAAGTTAAGTTCCTGGGGTATTTCTAACTCCTAAGCTGAACTGGAAAACACATATTGAAAATTAATTGATTTAAAACAAGAAAAAGATTAAACATTCTTAAAATTATATGGTTATCAACCATGGGGTCAGGACTATCATACTCTTTTACATCTATACATCTCTTTAGTCCGATCGAAATTGACTTATGGGCAGGAAGTGTATTTCTCTGCGCCTAATTATCTTTAAAGAGATTGCAAAGCTTGGGTAGTAAGGCCATGAAATTAGCTCTGGGAGTCCCCGTGCACACAAACACTCATAGATGTTATAAAGAAACAAATATTTTACCTCTAAATGAGAAGCGAATATTGGATGCATCCAAATATATTGTCAGAAGTCTTTCTGTTGAAAATTCAGTAACTGAAGAAATAATGATTGATTCCAGTAAAGATTTTCCTAAGAGGTCTAAAAACACATCTTACATTCAACCAATTAGAAACTACACATCTGACTTTATGTCACATTGCAATATTGATATTACTGCTATACCAGAATTTCCTGCAGTACCTCCAATGCCTCCTTGGGAGTACCTAAATGCTTCTTTTGATTACAAATTACTTTGTTAAAGAAAAGTGATAATATAATATTTTAACAACTGAAGTTCGTGAACATTTAGAGAACAGCTATCCAAATCTTTAAAAGTGTTTACAGATGGGTCGGTATGGAATCCTCTGACAGTGGTTCAGGCTTTATAATACCAACCTTAAATGTCAAGAAATCATATTATGTAGGAAAGGGGTTTTCAATCTATACCTCAGAATTATATGCAATACTGAAGGCTTTGACTTACATATTTTGATACATCAATTGCTTTCTATCAGATTTTACTTTGTGTTGATTCCAAATCTGTTTTACAGTCACTAGAGCATTGGGACTGCAAAGCTAGAAAAGATTTGCTTTTTGAAATAAAACATCTACTGCATTTTTCATACACTGGCTAAGAATAAAATTTTTTTGGTCCATCTCACTGTGGTATAAAGTGGAAAGAATAGCAGACAGTTTTGCAAAAAGGGCAAACGAAAGACGGAAATTTACTAAAAAATCTTGATCTATCTTTTTGTGATTGATCCAAATTATGGAAATGTTTGCATAAAGCAATTCTAGTCAAAAAAGGGCCCTGCTTTTACCGTCTGCCAAGGCACTGGTTAGATTAATTCAAAAAAATTAGGTGAATACTTGGAACACTAAATATTCTCATGGAATTTCTTGTGTATGCAGAGAAAACATTCTGTGCATCATCTTTTGTTTGAATGCCCCGTGTTGACCCCACTCTATGAGGAGAAAGGTATTAAAGTGATAACTAAAGAAAATGGTTAATACTGTCTTATATGGTTCTATTGGTGCTGAAATTGCCATGGTTATTTCGCGTCACAGGTTGCAAAATTTTTATGAAGATCAACAATTTCGTTAACCGCTGGGGTATTCACCCCATGCAATATGCATATATCAGATGGGGTTTGAAAGTAACTAATGTAGGTGATAAGTTAAGTGTGGAGGTGTGTGTGCGCGGTAGGGGTGTGTGTGCGTGTGGGTTTTTTTTTAATTTTTTTTTTAGTTTTATAAAGTGTCTAATATCATCTGGGTTGAAAAGAATTAAATAAAACATGAATGAACGGTTTTGTAATCCCCTTGAAACTAACTTTGATTTTTACAGATGCTATCGTTCATTGTTTTGAAATCACCTTGAAACTACTTTGATTCATCAGACTGTATCGTTCATTGTTTGTAATCACCTTGAAACAAACTTTGATTCATACAGACTGCTATCGTTCATTGTTTTGTAATCACCTTGAAACTAACTTTGATTCATACAGACTGCTATCGTTCATTTTTTTGTAATCACCTTGAAACTAACTTTGATTCATACAGACTGCTAACGTTCATTTTTTTGTAATCACCTTGAAACTAACTTTGATTCATACAGACTGCTATCGTTCATTGTTTTGTAATCACCTTGAAACTAACTTTGATTCATACAGATGTATCGTTCATTGTTTTGTAATCACCTTGAAACTAACTTTGATTCATACAGACTGCTATCGTTCATTGTTTTGTAATCACCTTGAAATAATTTTGATTCATACAGACTGCTATCGTTCTTTGTTTTGTAATCCCCTTGAAACTAACTTTGTTTTCATACAGATGCTATCGTTCATTGTTTTGTAATCACCTTGAAACTAACTTTGATTCATCCCAGAGCTATCGTTAAATTGTTTTGTAATCACCTTGAAACTAACTTGGATTCTTTACGATGCTATCGTTCATTGTTTTGAAATCACCTTGAAACAAACTTTGATTCATACAGACTGCTATCGTTCATTGTTTTGTAATCACCTTGAAACTAACTTTGATTCATACAGACTGTATCGTTCATTGTTTTGTAATCACCTTGAAACTAACTTTGATTCATACAGACACTTCGTTCATTGTTTTGTAATCACCTGAAACTAACTTTGATTCATACAGACTGCTTCGTTCATTGTTTGTAATCACCTTGAAAACTAACTTTGTTTTCTACAGACTGCTTCGTTCATTTTTTGTAATCACCTTGAAACTAACTTTGATTCATACAGACTGCTGTCGTTCATTGTTTTGTAATCACCTTGAAACTAACTTTGATTCATACAGACTACTATCGTTCATTTTTTTGTAATCACCTTGAAACTAACTTTGTTCATACAGACTGCTATCGTTCATTGTTTTGTAATCACCTTGAAACTAACTTTGATTCATACAGACTGCTGTCGTTCATTGTTTTGTAATCACCTTGAAACAACTTTGATTCATAAGACTGCTGTCGTTCATTTTTTTGTAATCACCCTTGAAACTAACTTTGATTCATACAGACTGCTGTCGTTCATTGTTTTGTAATCACCTTGAAACTAACTTTGTTCATACAGACTGCTATCGTTCTTGTTTTGTAATCACCTTGAAATAACTTTGATTCTACAGACTGCTATCGTTCATTGTTTTGTAATCACTTGAAACTAACTTTGATTCATACAGACTGCTACCGTTCATTGTTTTGTAATCCCCTTGAAACTAACTTTGATTCATACAGACTGCTATCGTTCATTGTTTTTTTAATCACCTTGAAACTAACTTTGATTCATACAGACTGCTGTCGTTCATTGTTTTGTAATCCCCTTGAAACTAACTTTGATTCATACAGACTGCTATCGTTCATTTTTTTTGTAATCACCTTGAAACTAACTTTGATTCATACAGACTGCTATCTTTCCCATTGTTTGTAATCACCTTGAAACTAACTTTGATTATACAGACTGCTATCGTTCATTGTTTTGTAATCACTTGGAAAACTAACTTTGATTCATACAGACTGCTATCGTTCATTGTTTTGTAATCACCTTGAAAACTAACTTTGATTCATACAGACTGCTATCGTTCGTTTTTTTTGTAAGCCCCTTTGGGAAAACTAACTTTGATTCATACAGACTGCTGTCTTTTCACTGTTTTGTAATCAACTTAAAACAAAACTTTGATTCATACAGACTGCTGCGTTCTTTGTTTTGTAATCACCTGAAACTAACTTTGATTCATCCCAGACTGCTGTCGTTCATTGTTTTGTAATCACCTTGAAACTAACTTTGATTTCATACAGACTGCTGTCGTTCATTGTTTTGTAATCAGCTTGAAACAATTTTGATTCATACAGACTGCTGTCGTTCATTGTTTTGTAATCACCTTGAAACTAACTTTGATTTCATACAGACTGCTGTCGTTCTTTGTTTTGTGATCACCTTGAAACTAACTTTGATTCTACAGACTGCTGTCGTTCATTGTTTTGTAATCACCTTGAAAACAAACTTTGATTCATACAGACTGCTGTCGTTCATTGTTTTGTAATCACCTTGAAAACTAACTTTGATTATACAGACTGCTGTCGTTCATTGTTTTGTAATCACCTTTGAAATTTAACTTTGATTCTTTACAGACTGCTGTCGTTCATTGTTTTGTAATCACCTTGAAACTAACTTTGATTCATACAGATGCTGTCGTTCATTGTTTGTAATCACCTTAAAAATAACTTTGATTCATACAGACTGCTGTCGTTCATTGTTTTGTAATCACCTTGAAACAACTTTGATTCATACAGACTGCTGTGTTCATTGTTTGAAAATCACCTTGAAACTAACTTTGTTTCATACAGACTGCTATCGTTCATTGTTTTGTAATCACCTTGAAAAAAAACTTTGATTCATACAGACTGCTATCGTTCATTGTTTTGTAATCACCTTAAAAACTAACTTTGATTCATACGACTGCTATCGTTCATGTTTTGTAATCACCTGAAACTAACTTTGATTCATACAGACTGCTATCGTTCATTGTTTTGTAATCACCTTGAAACTAATTTTGATTCATACAGACTGCTGTCGTTCATTGTTTTGTAATCACCTTGAAAAGAAAACTTTGATTCATACAGACTGCTGTCGTTCATTGTTTTGTTCACCTTGAAACTAACTTTGATTCATACAGACTGCTATCGTTCATTTTTTTGTAATCACCTTGAAACTAACTTTGATTCATACAGACTGCTGTCGTTCATTGTTTTGTAATCACCTTAAAACTAACTTTGATTCATACAGACTGCTGTCGTTCATTGTTTTGTAATCACCTTGAAACTAACTTTGATTCATACAGACTGTTTGTCTTTTCTTTGTTTGTAATCACCTTGAAATTTAACTTTGATTCATACAGACTGCTATCTTTCATGTTTTGTAATCACCTTGAAACTAACTTTGTTCATACAGGACTGCTATCGTTCCATTGTTTTGTAATCACCTTGAAACTAACTTTGATTCATACAGACTGCTATCATTCATTGTTTGTAATCACCTTGAAACTAACTTTGATTCTTACAGACTGCATCGTTCATTGTTTTGTAATCACCTTGAAACTAACTTTGTTTTCTTTCAGACTGCTATCGTTCATTGTTTTTTTAATCACCTTGAAACTAACTTTGATTCATACAGACTGCTGTCGTTCATTGTTTTTAATCCCTTGAAACTAACTTTGATTCATACAGATTTGCTATCGTTCATTGTTTTGTAATCACCTTGAAACTAACTTTGATTCATACAGACGGCTGTTCGTTCATTGTTTTGTAATCACCTTGAAACTAACTTTGATTCATACAGATGCTATCGTTCATTTTTTTTGTAATTCCCCTTGAAACTAACTTGATTCATACAGACTGCTTCTTTTCATTGTTTTGTAATCCCCTTTGAAACTAACTTGTTCATACAGACTGCTATCGTTCATTGTTTTGTAATCACCTTGAAACTAACTTTGATTCATTACAGACTGCTATCGTTCAGATTTATTTTCAGTTTTGTAGTCAATCAAAAAAATCTTCAGCCGGGAAAACAGTCGTCACAGAAAAAATGAGGAACCAAAAAGACGAATACGTGGCTCCTCCCGAAGAAAACGAACATTTCCTAAACTCACCTTTACTGTTATCAGAACTATCAGAAGCACTAGATTATCCCTTCAATGGGTTCAGCTGTTGGCCTTGATGGCGTGTCTTATCAACTCTCAGACACTTACCTTCTTCGTGGAAAGTACTACTGCATTCGTTATTCCAAAAATGTTGGATTAATGGCACTATTCCAAGAAACTGGAAAAGTTCAGTAGTAGTCCCCGTACTCAAGGAAGGTAAACCCAGGACATCTGGCATAGTTACAGACCCATAGCTCTAACTCTAACATCTCATGTTGGTAAACTTTTAAAAAAATTTTTCAAAAAAGATTGTTTATTATTTTGAAAAAGGTGGTGTGATTCCTGTTTAGCAAGCGGGCTTTCGAAAAGGTCGTTGTACCACAGACCATTTAGTAAAACTGACCAGTTACATTTAAAAAACAATTCTCCCCAGAAAAAGTATTTGGCTACATTTTTTGACGTTAAAAAGCCTTGACTGCGATGGCACGCAAGGCTATTGTACAAATTAAAAAATGGGTTTGGCATTTCTGGGGGAATGTTTGATTACATTTAAAAGCTTCCTAACAGAAAGAAAACATATGTAGCGGATTGGAGGAACTATTCATCCTTTGGAATGTAGATATGGGTATTCCTCAGGGATTTAGTTATTGCTCCTATGTTGTTTACAATCCTAATCCATGATCTTCCCAAATCTATGTCAAAAGCAATGCATGTAGTCAATATGCAGATGATATTGCTATTTGGAATTAATTGTACATAAGGAAACATTCCAGTAAAAGAACAATAGATTTTGTACGGAAAAAAGTACCAAAAGGAATTGGAATAAAATATCTTCTATATGAAGAACAACGGATTAGAACTTCTGGAGAAAAAACATGTCTAAAGTTGTTTAACAATGGTGAGAACCCAAAACCCCTACCCTCGCTTTTGCTAGATGGTCAGATTCTGGAATATAAACAAAAAGTTAAGTTCCTGGGGGTATTTCTAACTCCTAAGCTGAAATGGAAAACACATATTGAAAATTAATTGATAAACAAGAAAAAGATTAAACATTCTTAAAATTATATGTTATCAACCATGGGGTCAGGCTATCATACTCTTTTACATCTATACATCTTTTAGTCCCATCGAAATTGACTTATGGGCAGGAAGTGTATTTCTCTGCGGCCTAATTATCTTTTAAAGAGATTGCAAAGCTTGGGTAGTAAGGCCATGAAAATTAGCTCTGGGAGTCCCCGTGCACACAAACACTCATAGATGTTATAAAGAAACAAATTTTTACCTCTAAATGAGAAGCGAAAAATTGGATGCATCCAAATATATTGTCAGAAGTCTTTCTGTTTTAAATTCAGTAACTGAAGAAATAATGATTGATTCCAGTAAAGTTTTCCTAAGAGGTCTAAAAAAACACATCTTACATTCAACAATTAGAAACTACACATCTGACTTTATGTCACATTGCAATATTGATTTAATGCTATACCAGAATTTCCTGCAGTACCTCCAGCCTCCTTGGGAGTACCTAAATGCTTCTTTTGATTACAAATATTTCTTTGTTAAAGAAAGTGATAATTATAAATATTTTAACAACTGAAGTTCGTGAACATTTAGAGAACAGCTATAAAATCATTTAAAAGTGTTTTCAGATGGGTCGGTAATGGAATCCTCTGACAGTGGTTAGGCTTTTTTTAATACCAACCTTAAATGTCAAGAAATCATATTATGTGGGGAAAGGGTTTTCAATTTTATACCAGAATTATATGCAATACTGAAGGCTTTGACTTACATATATGATACATTGTCAACGGTTTCAAAAATTTAAAAACAACCAAAGTGTGGTCCGTCCCCGGCCACTTCAATGGAATAAGTCCAAAAGCAGACATCTTGGCGCCACGAAAAAACGGCTCCATGCTTCTCATCGGCAATAACACAGCAAGGGGACAGCAACGTCTGAGTGGCATGGAACGAAGTCTCGGTAGGTTTGGTCAGACGTCGCGGCGGCCCACCAGACTCACCTAGCCAATTAGAGTGACCATGCCCCGAGTTAAGCCCACGGGCCATTAGTAGGGAGAGGAGAAGGTAGTAGGGTGGGGTGAAAATCAAGATAATCAATTAAATGACCAGTTGACCACCACAGAGAGTAAGGCGTGTAGGCGTGACTGTCATGATTTGAATAGCCAATGGAATTAGAGGGAGATAACTTCGGGTACGAGGCGGGTAAAAATACTGACCAATGGTACTCGCCCTTGGACACGGAGTTAGTAGATAAAGTAATGCGTGAGTGGGAGAACGAGGGGAGAACGAACAGAGAGACAGAGAGAGAGAGGTCTGAGTGTAAGCTCTGAGGAGAGAAGAGCAGAGAGATGAGGGGAGGAGAGGAGAGAACCAAGTGGAGGCATTAGCACGAGATAGTCTGCAGAGGAAGGACTTAGGAGAGATGTGGAGAGAGAGAGTTGCTAACTAATGAAGAGGAAAAGAAAGAAAAAAAAAGAGAAGAAAAGCAACCATGTCCATTTGATAAGAGCAGACTAGAAGAGAGAGAGAGAGAGTGCAATGCGTTAATGCAGGAAGAAAGAAAGGAGAACAGATCGATGTTGATAGTCACTGTTCTATCTTAACCGGGGTTCGACCTCATACTTGGCCAGCGCCACTTCCATCGGCAGTCCAACCTGACCAGTGTCAGCAGTCCAGCCTGACCGGTGCCAACGTCTAACCTGACCAATGCCAACGGTTGTGTCGTGCTTGTGAAAGTGACAGTGAAAAGAAAAAAAAAGAAAAGGAAAAGAAAAGACAGTGATTCGTGAATAGTTAAGATCACCTGGCCAGGTAAAGTAGAAATCTTTTATACCCGGGTTAGTTAATGATGTTTTAGATAAATGATTTTGTGAAGTTCAGGAAAGAGAGAATGTTTTATTTTGTTTGATTCCATATGCATTGATGTTTTGTTCTATGAACATGTGTAGTAAAGTTATAGACTTTACTAGTGGTTTGATGTGACGAATGCATGATATATGAATGAGATCGTAAGCAAGCTGTGAGTGTGTTTGGGCTGTGCGCTAGTCCTTCCTCCATCGACATACACCCGAGGTTGACAATTTATTGGCGAGCCTGCCAGGATATTCTGGCCCATTTATTATAATTGTTCAACTTCTCAGAGAGGAAGCTGGGTGGGATTCAAGTATTGTAATCCTAAGACAAGGGGTTGTCTTACTGTATGTTCCCAAGATAGTTAAACACTAGGCTTGGCATTGCTTCCAAGATAGTTAATACTAGGCTTGGCATTTCAGCCCCAGAGTATTATTTCGCACAGATTGCCTATAATTCGCTCTCATAGTTGGGTCAGGCGCTGGGCGTCTTATAAAAACTAACTACGTTGTCCCAAGCTAATATTATCATTCATAGGATTGTGCTATTACGTCACTGTGTCGGTAACCACCAGTTTGGCTGTCGTAGTATAAAATCTTGTTCAAAAAAAAAAGAAGAGATATATGGCGGAAGAAAAGAACACCCCTATTGAACAACTTGTGAGCGTCGCTCGTGAGTTAGGCTATTCGGGAGATGAGTTGCGTGCGTTCGTTGAAAACCAACAAAAGATGGAAAGGGATGAACGAGCGGAAAGACGCCGTGTCGCATTGGAAATAGCAGAGCAGGAAAGGACTAAAGCTAGCGCAGAGCAGGAAACAGAAAGATTAAGGATTCAGGCTAATGATATCAGGCTAGGAAGAAACAGAAAGAATGAAGCAGGAGACAGAAAGAATAAGGGAAGCGCAGGAAACAGAAAGAATGAAGCAGGAAACAGAAGGATTAAAGCTAGGGAAACGCAGGAAACAGAAAGACTAAGGAAGCAGGAAACGGAAAGATTAAAGTTCAATTAGAGTTAGAGAAAGTGAGGATACAAAGGGAGACCACCAAGGATGGGAGTTCGGTTTCCAGTGACTCTGTGCGCAGTTACGCTCCCCCCACCCAAGTTGCCCAAATTCTCCGAAGGAACCGATTCGATTGATGCATACATCAGTCGTTTCGAAACGTTTGCGACCAGTCAGGGTTGGCCTCCAGAAGAGTGGGCAGTCATTTTGTCAGTGTTACTGACGGGTAAGGCATTACAGATTTTCACTGCGTTACCAGCAGAACAACAGTCTGATTTCGGCGCTGTGAAGGAATCGTTGATGAAAGGATTTGACCTCACAGAGGAGGGGTTCAGGAAGAAATTTCGTTCACAAAATTTACAAACAGGTGAAAAAGGGGTACACTCATTTTGGTGCACGTCTAATCCTATTTTGAGAAGGGGTTTTAGATTTTAAAGGGGTACGAAAAAGGGAGTTTGCTGAATTGAAAGAGCTATTTATAAGGAAAATTTTGTCGGGTTGCGGCCCTGATTAACCCTACTTTTTTGAAAGAGAGCCAGCCAGAGACAGCAGGAGATTTGTTAGTTCGCAAGGTGAATAGAAAAGGCACTTTGGGCACTAAGGGGGGGGGGGGAGAAACCGGGTACCAGGCCCCCGGGTGGGGGAAGAGTGCAAGGAGACTGGGGGAGTTTTCTGCAAAAGTCGCAAACCCAGGGGGGGGGCAAAAGGGAAAAGGAAAAGGGACATTAGGTTTTTCCCATTTGTCCCCAAAAGGGGACATGGGCGGGGGATTGTGGGAAATAAAGGTTCCAAAAGGCGGGCACCTTGCAAGAGGGGGGATAAGGGTCCCCCGGGGAAACGACCTGCAGGGGAACCCCAAAAGGGGAAATTCATCTGAAGAGGGTGGAGGGGCGGCCTAGGCTAGCACGGGACACAGTCAGTTCAGGGATGGAGGGAAACTAGGCTGAGGGGTTTTTCTTTTACCAGGGAAAAAAGGGTGGTTTGGGCCCACAGAGGGTAAAAGTGTTACAACACTGGTTGTTCATGGGGGGTAAAAGAAAAACCCTGGTCGAGAAAGGGGATTTGACAGGGAAAATTTCCAGACCTGTACCCAAATCGAGGGCACTGTGAGGGAGTTTCCATTTGCTAAGATAGAATACGTACCCCTTACTTCTCAGGCGAGTTGTCTGCTTTTGGGATGGGAGAAACCCCTTCATGATTTGATCTTCAAAAAATTTTCCCGGGTGAAAGGGATCCCGGGGATCCTGATTTTTGACTGCTACGGGGGCAGCATTCAAACAGGGAGCAAAAAGGGAAAAAAAGGTTGATAAACCGCAGTCTTTCCCCAGAAAGGGAAGTCGGGCATAATTGTCGCCTGATGAGTTTTGGAAAGCGCAGGAACAAGACCCTTCGCTCGTGAAGTTTTGGGGAGTTGGCAAGGGGTTGGAGAAAACAATGGTTAAGGGGTGAGACAGTTTTTCTTTTTAAAGGGGGGCTTTTGAACCGAGTGTTCCCCAAAGGGGGGAAACAGGTAATAAACCACTCATTTTAAGAGGTACCAGCAGGTTATCGTGACACTGCCTGTCATGGGTCACGAGTCGCTCATGGGGGTCACCTTGGGGCACCGGCAAAACACTGACCGAATCTTTGACGTTTTTCGGGGGCCCCAGGGGCAATGGCAGACATAAAGCTTTTTTTTGCGGGCATGGACGGTGTCAAAGGTCGGCCACAAGGGGGGAAGGGGAAAAGGCGCCTTTTAAAACACCCCCCTTTTAAATTGACACACCTTTCCCAGGAGGGTGGCTGTTGATCTGATTGGCCCAATCTCGCCCTTTTTCCAAAAAAAAGGTGGGCACGGGTAGGGAGACATGTAAGGTTGAAAGGGGAAAGTTTGCAGGGCAGGTCGGTCAAAAGAAGAAAATTTTACGGGAAGGTGAGGAAGAAAACCCTTTCAAGGGGGAAATCAAGTCCTGGTACGCTTCCCCCCCGGGTCAAAACAACTCCCGGATGCATTGGAAAGGACCACCTCCCATCACGGGAAAAGGTCGGTCGGGATTACCGAATTGAGTGAAGGGGAAACTAAAATTTTTCCCAAAGCGAATTTTTCTCCGCAAATATATTCAGCGTGAGACCAGCACAAAAAGCAGCAGCAATCATTGATGAGGTGAAAGAGACCCCAGCCCAAAAAGGGGGGAGTTTTTTGCCCCCAAGTTTCCAGAAGAGTCAACCGGGATGTGTCACTGTATGGGAAAGGGGGAGACAGTTAAAGGGGTTCCTAGGTTTTGTTGTCGGAGGTGAAAAAAAAGCAAACCGGAAAGAAAAAGTGGGAAAAATGATGTTTTTAGAGAAAACCAAAGACCAAAACAGAAGTCAGGAGTCCCGCTAAAGGGTTTTTTTTTTGGGTTTTTTATGGGAGTTTGGTTTCCAAAAATTTGCCCGCAATCCGGTCCCCCTCAGGGTTTTGGGGCAAGGCCCGGGGAAAACCCGGGAGTGGTCGAGTGGGCAAAGCTGCAGGCAACAAATTTCAGACGGGGTTTGGGAAAAAAATAGGGTTTCCCCTCCCCCTTGAAGCTACCCCCATATTTCAAAACCATTTTTTTTTGCGGACAGATGCCTTTAGGGGGTGGAATAGGTTTCGGGATTTTTTGCGGACATTAAAGGGGGGGATTTTCCCCCTTTGGGGGGAGGGATGCTTGCCGGAAGTTGACAAAGTGTGGAAAAAGGGTACCAAAAGGGGAGAAGGGGTGGGGTTTGCCGTTGGTGGGGGCCCTGCAGGGAAAATTTCCCCAAAAACTTTTATGGGAAAGGTTTTGGGATAGAGACTGATCATAAAACCACCAAAATTTCCGGGAGGAGGCGACTGAAAAACCCCGCAGAGTGGCTGCGTTGGGCAATTTGGGACTGCAGCCCTACAATCGAGTGCAGTACATCCCAGGTCGACAGAAAAGTCGGAGCTGACCCATTTAAAAACCGTTATTCCCAGCAAGCTGCAATTCAGAGGAAGTCATCATATCCAGGGGCTTTGGGTTTAAATATGTTTTTGATTTTCAGTTTTTGTTGATTTGGGGTTTTTTGGGTTTATTCCCGTTGGCTTAAAGGGGTTTTTAATTTTTTTGTGAGATTTTTTTCGTGAAATGTAAAATTAAAGCTTGGGGCTTTCAGTCGCTTGTGAAATAATGCAAATTTGGGAATAAGTGAGGGTTTGGGGAAATTTCCCCAGTGGGAAATGCAAGGATCGTGATCAAATTTTATTGTCTTTTTCATAAAAAAATTTTAAGAGGAGAGATGGGAAATCCGCAGGGGAGGGAATTGCATAAGTGCGCACCCGAGGTTTCCCTTCTAAAAGAGTTGAAATAACGCCAAAAACGCACTCAATGATAACTCATTGGAGTGGTATTCACTAATAGTATATTTTATAATTTAAATAAACCGTTGGTTGTGAAGTATTTTTCAAACTTTGCGCGTGTAGCTTGTGTCAGCAAATTTGGTTGTTGTCCTTTTTGTACCGTTGTTTTGAGACAATGCTGTGCATAGTCCTTTTGCAAGGGGGAAATTGTCACGGTCAAAAATAAACACAACCAAAGTGTGTCCGTCGCCGCCACTTCAACTGGACATAAAGTCCAAACGCAGACATCTTGGCGCCACGAAGACGGCTCCATGCGTCTCATCCGGCCAATTAAGCACAGCAAGGAGACAGCAGACAGTCTGAGTGGCTGGACCGACAGGTCCGGTAGGTTTGGGTCAGACGTCGCGGTGCCTACCCAGACTCATCTAGCCAATTTAGAGTGACCAGTGCCCACAGTTAAGCCACACGGCGCCAGTTAAGTAGGGAGAGGGAGAAGGTAGTAGGTGGTGGGGGTGAAAATCAAGCTAATCAATTAAATGACCAGTTGACCACCACAGAGAGTAAGGCGTGTAGGCGTGACTGTCATGATTTGAATAGCCAATGGAATTAGAGGAGATAACTCGGGTACGAGGCGGTAAAAATACTGACCAATGGTACTCGCCCTTGGACACGGAGTTAGTAGATAAAGTAATGCGTGAGTGGGAGAACGAGGGGAGAACGAACAGAGAGACAGAGAGAGAG
This sequence comes from Conus ventricosus, assembly GCA_018398815.1. Classification (NCBI taxonomy): domain Eukaryota; kingdom Metazoa; phylum Mollusca; class Gastropoda; order Neogastropoda; family Conidae; genus Conus; species Conus ventricosus. Next base: position 76,723,895 of record CM031603.1, read on the forward strand.
AGGTCTGAGTGTAAGCTCTAAAGGGAGAAGAGCAGAGAGATGAGGGGGAGAGGAGAGAACCAAGTGGAGGCATTAGCACGAGATAGTCTGCAGAGGAAGGACTTAGGAGAGATGTGGAGAGAGAGAGTTGCTAACTAATGAAGAGGAAAAGAAAGAAAAAAAAAAGAGAAGAAAAGCAACCATGTCCCCTTTGATAAGAGCAGACTAGAAGAGAGAGAGAGAGAGTGCAATGCGTTAATGCAGGAAGAAAGAAAGGAAACAGATCGATGTGATAGTCACTGTTCTATCTTAACCGGGGTTCGACCTCATACTTGGCCAGCGCCACTTCCAAACGGCAGTCCAACCTGACCAGTGTCAGCAGTCCAGCCTGACCGGTGCCAGCAGTCTAACCTGACCAATGCCAACGTTGTGTCATGCTTGTGAAAGTGACAGTGAAAAGAAAAAAAAAGAAAAGGAAAAGAAAAGACAGTGATTCGTGAATAGCTAAGATCACCTGGCCAGGTAAAGTAGAAAAACTATTTATACCCGGTTAGTTAATGATGTTTTAGATAAATGATTTTGTGAAGTTCAGGAAAGAGAGAATGTTTTATTTTGTTTGATTCCATATGCATTGATGTTTCGTTCTATGAACATGTGTAGTAAAGTTATAGACTTTACTATGGTTTGATGTGACGAATGCATGATATAATGAATGAGATCGTAAGCAAGCTGTGAGTGTGTTTGGGCTGTGCGCTAGTCCTTCCTCCATCGACATCACCCGAGGTTGACATACATCAATTGCTTTCTATCAGATTTTACTTTGTGTTGATTCCAAATCTGTTTTACAGTCACTAGAGCATTGGGACTGCAAAGCTAGAAAAGATTTGCTTTTTGAAATAAAACATCTACTGCATTGTTTCATTACACTAGGCATAAGAATAGATTTTTGTTGGGTCCCATCTCACTGTGGTATAAAGTGGAATGAAATAGCAGACAGTCTTGCAAAAGAAGGAGCAAACAGAAAGACGGAAAATTTACTAAACAATCCCTTAGATCTATCCTCTTGTGAATTGATCCAAATTATGGAAAAATGTATGCATAAGCAGAATTCTAGTCAAAAAATGGCTGCTTTAACCGTCGTGCCCAAGGCACATTGTTAGATTAATTCATAAATTAAGGCTGAATACTTGGAACACTAAATATTCTCATGGTATTTCTTGTGTATGCAGAGAAAACATTTCTGTGCATCATCTTTTGTTTGAATGCTCAGTGTTGACCCCACTCTATGAGGAGAAAGGTATTCAGATGAATAACTTTGAAAATGTTAATACTGTCTTATATGGTTCATATGTTGCTGAAATTGCCATGGTTATTTCGCAGTCACAGGTTGCAAATTTTTATGAAGATCAACAATTTTCTGTACCGCTAGGGTATTTCACTCATGTCAATATGCATATATCAGATGTGGGTTTGAAAGTACTAATGTAGGTGATAAGTTAAGTGTGGAGGTGTGTGTGCGCGTGTGTGTGTGTGTGCGTGTGGGTTTTTTTTTTTTAATTTTTTTTTATTTTTATAAAGTGTCTAATATCATCTGGCGATGAAAAGACATTAAATAAACCACTGAACTGAACTGTTTTGTAATCACCTTGAAACTAACTTTGATTCATACAGACTGCTATCGTTCATTGTTTTGTAATCACCTTGAAACTAACTTTGATTCATACAGACTGCTATCGTTCATTGTTTTGTAATCACCTTGAAACTAACTTTGATTCATACAGACTGCTATCGTTCATGTTTTGTAATCACCTTGAAACTAACTTTGATTCATACAGACTGCTATCGTTCATTGTTTTGTAATCACCTTGAAACTAACTTTGATTCATACAGACTGCTATCGTTCATTGTTTTGTAATCACCTTGAAACTAACTTTGATTCATACAGACTGCTATCGTTCATTGTTTTGTAATCACCTTGAAACTAACTTTGATTCATACAGACTGCTATCGTTCATTGTTTTGTAATCACCTTGAAACTAACTTTGATTCATACAGACGGCTATCGTTCATTGTTTTGTAATCACCTTGAAACTAACTTTGATTCATACAGACTGCTATCGTTCATTGTTTTGTAATCACCTTGAAACTAACTTTGATTCATACAGACTGCTATCGTTCATTGTTTTGTAATCACCTTGAAACTAACTTTGATTCATACAGACTGCTATCGTTCATTGTTTTGTAATCACCTTGAAACTAACTTTGATTCATACAGACTGCTATCGTTCATTGTTTTGTAATCACCTTGAAACTAACTTTGATTCATACAGACTGCTGTCGTTCATTGTTTTGTAATCACCTTGAAACTAACTTTGATTCATACTGACTGCTGTCCTCCATTGTTTTGCAATCACCTTGAAACTAACTTTGATTCATATTGACTGCTATCCTTCGTTGTTTTGTATTTTGTTTCACGTCATCGATTTTAGGTGTGTACTTGTGATCGTTGTATGCGCCCAGTTTAAGAAAATAAGTAATTGCTCGTTCTTCGTTTTCATTATCCTGAATGTTGTTTATCTTACCCGAGGAAGACCAAAGAGGTCGAAACGCGTCGTGTTTTGTCGTGTAATTTGTTTGTCCCTTTTGTCCGACGGAATAATACTAACTCATCTTTCAAAATTGTCAGTATATTGTTGTGAAAGAGACAGGGTTGTAAGTGAAGAATTAAACATTTAACACATAAGGTGGATGAAATAATGATGTTTGAAAGTTGATTTCCAGAGACACTGTCAGGTTTCTTTGTAATCCGCGCAGTGTCTGCTGACGCTTGGAGGGCAGGCTGGGAGAGCAAGTAGGCCTAATTGTGACGTTAAATGTGATTCATGTTTAATTTTTTCATTGCCTCGTTTATGTCTCAGTCAATATCAAAATGAGGCTGTCTGTGCAAATCATCCGATCATCCATTGCTACTGTGTGACTTGTTCTATCATGGAAGACACAATTTTGACTCAAAACGTTTCTGAATCAAAAGCACACAGAAGATCCGCCACTTTGGATATCTAACACTTATTACACGTACTTTGCTGGTGGGGGTAATGTTCAACTCTGATTAGACTGGGTGGGGGTATTACACACCCATGACAACCGTTTTGTTCTGGACTGAAGTTCAGAAGAGTTAAAGTGGTCTCTGTGTCGACAGGATTACCAGCCCCAAACGACAGTTTCAGTTCCATCAAGGAGGGTCTTTGCGTGCGGACTAGTCCATATATACGCTTCATCACATCCGCTAAGTTTCGAAACCACACTGCGCATGATTTGAAACTGATGGGTAAATGAATTAATAACTAAGATGAGAGGATTTAAACAGAGGGTCTCGTGGCTATGACTTGGCAGATGTCTGACCCACGCATTAGCCCAGTGCGTTGGCCAGACTTTAAGTACCTATCTAACATTATTGCGCGGTTCTTGCCAGTGTGTGTGTGTGTGTGTGTGTGTGTGTGTGGTGAGCGTACACGTGTGTGCGCCTGCGCGCGCGCGGTGTGTGTGTGTGTGTGTGTGTGTGTGTGTGTGTGGGCATGGGCCCATGTGACAAAATCAGTTTAAATGGGTAACAAAAATGACTTCTTTTTTTTAGTCAGCCAGTTGGGGGATTCGAACTTGCCACATGTATGGTCTTTTCTACTCAACACTTCAGTGTTTGTCATGCAATTAAAAACTAACATTGAATTGTATTTTTTCGCCAGGAGTGTTTTAAAACTCTCAACATGCACATAATTAAACCAAGACTTTCCTGATCCTGTTGACTCGTTGCGCGTTCGACATGTAGGGCCTATTGCTGCTCGTGTGACTTTTGACCTCTGCTATCTTGAATTGCATGAATTTGTAAACAGAATGGCTGAAAAGATTTCATTGATCTGTTACACAGATATGCTAATGTTAAAATCAGTTTAGGTTTTAGGCCTATACATAATTACCAAGGGCACACACACACACATACACACAGACACACGCGCGCGCGCACGCATGCACGCACACACGCACGCACACACACACACAACAACTACAACAACAAAAAGCTGGTTAGCCGGCTGAGTATAGGACTCAAGTTTGTCACGTACCACTCCCAAGTCAAAATTATGACTCGCGGAAAGTGATCTTCAGCTGATTTACACAAAAATAACTGAGGAGTCGACGGCAGTCATACATTCTGTGTGTGTGTGTGTGTGTGTGTAAGTAAGGTGACATTGTCACGCTGACCTACTTTTAACCAGATTTGACCTACTTTTGGATAGACACAGAAAATGTTTCTTACAGCCTAAGATAAATTCAGGCCAAGTTTCGTGTTCCTCATACATTTTGACATACTCTGAGTTTTGACCAATATATTATTACACATTATTTTTCTTCCTTGTTTGTTAGAGTTCGTTGATATTTGAAAAACTTGACGTCACGTGACCCAAACCAAGCCTTCAAATTTGGTGGTAACGCTTTTGAATATCTTGTAAACAAACTGCACATTAAGTTTGATGCTGTTGTTTGAAATGACTTTCATCATCTTGCAAAAGGGTCCCGCTGTTTGATGCATGTCCAAGCAAGTGAAAATTGTGGGACTTCGTCAGCAACCAATTACGTCATGCTCCGGTTATAGCAACTGACGTAAAGAGGACGGATTTCCCGCTGTTTAATAATACACTGATGGTGACGATTAAAGTTGTGTGATCTGACTGGCAATGAGTTTTGCTGTTTAGTTCTTACTATCATGGCGTAGAGGTTACACCCTTGCGTGACCTGTGTTGACTGTGAACCGTTCTATTTGACGTTTTGTCCAGCCTGGGCGGGCGGATATGCGGATGGATATGCAAGAAGGTCACATGAACACAATCCACACCGGAACGCAGTCAGAACGCGGTTGAACAGGAAGTTGGGAACGGCACAATTTCCGAAACTGGTATTCCGATTTAGGTTATAGACTGTCGAGTTTTCTTTTTTTTCTGTTTTTCTTTTTTTTTTTTTTTTTTTAATTCAGTGACAATTATATAATGAAACTGTATTCATGATAGGCTTGGAAGTTTATTTTGCCCCGATGTCGTCACACAAACCTCATCACGGTTTTGCTTCAGGAGCGCACGTACAGCCAGTATCTCCATCTTTGAAGTAAACTGACATGGACATTGGGAACAGAGAGATGCGAACCATCCATCAGTAGAAAGGTCTTGAAAGGCCTTAGAATAGAAAGCATATTCTGTTCGACACTAATATTCTGTAGGTGTCAGCTGGTCTGGGTTTTGCCGAGTCTACTCACACTACACTACACGTGACCGGGTCACTCAGCCCGCCGTGCCGCGCGCGAATGCACACACACACACACACACACACACATATGACTGAACCATGCCTTACCACACACATGATTGAAGGATGCTTTACTGCGAACACACACACACACACACACACACACACACACTTCTGAAGGACACTTTATTGCAAACCAATACGTGACTTGACCCAGTACGTACCGGTTAACGTCAGCTTCACAGAGCTATCAGCCTTGTGATTTCCGTGCACGTGGCC
>CM031603.1:76731944-76759444 GCA_018398815.1 Conus ventricosus
TGTTAGAGGTTTTATAAGTTTTAGTCGCCAGTCATGCTTAGTTAGTCCCTTAGCGGGCAAGGGCCGGATGAAAAAAGCATGTATTTGCTTATCTGTTACCCTTGGAAATAAAGATCATCATCATCATCATCAATCATCATCATCATCATCATCTCTCTCTCTCTCTCTCTCTCTCTAACTGGAGCAAGATATATTCATAGACAGTACTTTACTTTCTGAACCTCACTCCCATCGCCAAGCCTATACATTGTCTCTAAAACAAGGTAATGTCATCATTTAGTGGCGCTGCCGCCCCTCCCATCCCTCCCTACTTTCCCTCCTCCCCTTCCCCCGGATCTCCGCCCCCCCCCCCCCCCCCCCCACCGGTTCCTTCCCACCTCTCTCTCTCTCTCTGTCTGTCTGTCTGTTATGAGCTTTGTCTCTGCCGAAAGAATCAAGCTAATTCCATGGATATTGCCCTCCCGCCGGCACGCTCTCTCTCTCTCTCTCTCTCTCTCTCTCTCTCCTCTCTCTCTCTCTCTCTCTCTCTTTCCAAACCGGAGCAAGAAAATTTTAGATAGAGTAAATTAAAACTTAAAAAAAAAAGAAACGGTATTAGTTCCACCACGCAACACAGACAAACAGATTACAGGACCTTCATGTAGACTATTAGCAAATTGAGCTGCATTCCGGATTCTCAGTCTTGTCATCCTCTTGATGTTTGTTCAACCTCTCTTTTACCAAGCATTCTCACTGTCCTTTCCCTGCCTTTCCACCTCTTCATTTCTGCTGACCTCAGGAACCTGTTGGTTTGTGTCCTGCCATTTCCTTGACCATGAGGTTTTCCTCTGCCACGTCCTTCTGACTCCTGACTCGGCGAACTTTCCATTTTGCGCCTGTCCCAGTTTAGCTTGGGCTGGTTTGATCTCACAACCTTGTCTTCCTGGCACTCAAGCATGTTACTTTGCTTTACGCATTGAGTACTGCTCGTAGATGGATTTTGGGGCGTAGGCCTATGTACAAAAAAAAGTGGTTGAGCCGCTACATGCTGATCTTAGTAACAAGGCCGCCTAATGGAATAAAAATAAAAAGAAGGCATCACATTCAGTAGCCTACCCGGCTGCACCTCATACTGATCTCAGTATTCCCAGTACTGGGTCGACCCAGTATATATCACGTGGTCAACCCAGTGCATGAGGACTGCTGTTTTAGCATGCAGATGGTCTGACCCTGCCATCCAGTGGATCGTACTGGGTAGGAGGACTAGCCTGTAACCCACTTACTGGACTTGAACCCTGCACATTTTAGATCAAATCACGCATTGGTTCTAACACATCAGTCCCGGAACAGCTGCTGGATAGTGATCGAAGCATCGTCTGAACTGGGGAAAAAAAGAAGGTATGCCCACATGTAACGCAATTAAATACTACAGTTAACTAGTTTCCTATGCGAAGTCGCGTAGGCATGGAAGCTCGTCCCTGAGCAGTATACTAATACCGATTCAATTCTCTTATCGTTCCTGAGACATTCTTGCGAAATCCTGTATTTATACGTTTTATAAAAGAAATAGTTCTTTGTGTATTTAATTAAATGTATAGCCGTTTTTGACGAAAACTTTACAAAATGATGACAGTAGGTAGAAAAGCCTATTTATATTGCCAGCATGCAATCAAACGAATCTGTCAGTGCAAATGTTAGAAATGTATTTTCATCAAGTAGGAAGTGTCATTTTCTGCGAACGATTCACGCCATATTGGATATTTCTATTTATACCGTAGTAATTTCCATTCCCTAAAATAGCACAAGTTGTGAGATTTTTACCGAAGTTGATTTTACTGGACAGTAAAAATAGCATCGTTTTGGTTATTTTCTACCATCCCGTGGCTTTGTTTCGGTAAGATTGATGTATTTTTTGATATTTCGACAATAGACTATTCAGCTATCAAATGAGAGTTTATTCGAGCTGTGGAAATCGAGGATCTTGGACAGGGATTGAATGAGAATGTGCAGAATGCCGTCCTCCGTTGGTGTGTCCCCTTTAGTTAATCAGTATTTTTTTTTTCTTTTTGAAGAGAAGAAATCTGTTCTCTGTTCAGTTTTAATTTACGATCATATTGTAACAGGTTATTTGCACACGACAACCTGCTTTGGTCTTCGACCGGAAAACCACCTTTGGCTTGTCAACGAGAGCTGCCAACCCGACTTCCTAACTTCAAAACTTGACCATCAGACCTACTTCTCTCCGTGAATCGAGTTAGTAGACATTACTCAGTATCCTGTTTCTAAGTTGGTTTCGCATCAAGTGAAATGATCCAACCACGTGTGGAATCTTTATTTAGATTTTGGTCTGTTTCTCAGTGTTCAATTGTCACGCAGACTGTGTTGTTACAAATGTAACGCTAGCAATAACTGACTAGCTTACCAGTTTCAGGATGAACAATACTTCTAGGCGGTCAGCAGGGGAAAGGAGAATAAACCTACAAGAAGTCACGTATTATCATCAATCATTATCACTTTATCAGTATCACTATCACATCGTGTCATTTCTTCAATACTAGTAGTAGTACCAGTGTATCCGTCAGTTTTTCCACACTTGGTCATTGTGTTATCAAAGTAATATGGCAAGCCAGGTACAATTTCTACAATAAATGATAGCACGTGGTTGTGGGACAAGTTAAAACTTATTCCAGGTTGCTGAAGGAGACCCATCCATTAGGATTCAAGCGCGCGCACACACACACACGCATGCACGCACGCACGCACACGCACACACACACACACACACACACATTTAAGAAGTTTTGATTGTGGATTTTTTTGGCTTGTGTTAAATGAATGACATAGTTGTCTAATCGCAAGTCAAAAAGCAAGCGCTCGTTAGTTTTATAATGATGGGGATAGTGACCAACTAAGAGTCCACACCCAGGCATATCAAAAATGTAAAAATGATATTGTTGGGTTGAAACTGGAACTTAGGCATTTGATGTCAGTAGATATGGGTAAAAGCATGCATTTGTTTGGATGATACATCTGTATAAGAAACACCTGTGTGATTAATTCTTTAGTTTTTGGTGAAAACTAAAACATTTTGAGTACTGCTTTAAGAAAAAGGTGAAACCCAAATGATTGAAAAGTAATATTTCTGTTGAAGCTGAATATGAGAACTAGAAGCATGAGTGTTGATTAAGAAGTTGAGTAAGTTCATTTGGCGTTAGCACTCTGTTGAGTCCATTGAGAGTTACTTTTGAATTTATTGTATGGATTTATTTCCTTACACAATTTTCAAATTTCATGCACTGATGCAGACCAGGAATTCAAGTTAACTGTTGAGTATCCTTGATATAGCCATGTAGTAAACATTTTTTCCAATTTTTTTTTTTTTTTTTTTTTTTTTAAATTTCCCTGACCTTGTCCGTCCCTCCTTCGCTTCCATCTCAGTTCCACTTTGAAGATTTCTCTTTTGCGAATGGCTGCTGATAATTTTATGAACAAATTCTAGAAGCTAAAGTAAATATTAACAACTTTGCGCATTTATGATATACCTTTAAAACTGTATACAGGCATGACCACTTCTATCCTTTGGCTTTCCACAAACAAGAATCATATTTACAGGAAAAAGAAATTTGAGAATGCTAACTTAAATGGTAAAGCACTAAAGTTGAGGGAGAAGCCAATATTCATCCTCTGTACAACAAACATTGGGTCTGTGGAGACTGGATTAATTTCAGTCAGTGTCACACTTGTTTAGTGGTTGTATCGTTGTGAAATTACAATATCTCTTGCTGAAATTTTTGCGTCACTCTGTATGTGGGAGTAATGTCATTTGCTTACGAACAGTATTTTTTCAAAATCATGAAGTCGGTGATGAATTGATTTTGAACATTGTGCATTAGTTCATTTGAATCTGTACGTTAAGAATTACATTTACAAACCTGGCTATCTGAAAAAGAAACAAGATGCGAAGCATATAATTATAAACGTACTCCCAGTTTTCCAAACCGCTTATAAATCGGCCAAGTGCTTTGTGAGATAAGAAATAAAGGCAAAATAACGGTTTTAACGGTTATTTAATCCATGTACACTTTTGAAACTGGTATTTTAGTCCTCACTGGGCTAAAGCCTGTGTACATACCAAATTTCATCCAAATCGGACAATATGTCAAGAATAACGGTTTTTAACGGTCATATTTTGAAACACTACATGGAAGTGCCATTTGTATGTGATAACCTTTCTATATACAAAATTTCGTTAAACCCAACAATATATAAAACATAACGGCAAAATAACTGTTTAACGGTTATATAACCGATATACTTTCGAAACTGGTATTTTAGTCCTCACTGGGCTAAAGCCTGTGTACATATCAAATTTCATCCAAATCGGACAATATGTCAAGAATAACAGTTTTTAACGGTCAAATTTTGAACCAATATATAGAAGTGCCATTTGTGTGTGATAACCTTTCTATATACCAAATTTCATTAAAATCCACCTATATATAAGAAATAACGACAGAATAACGGTTTTTAACGGTTGTTTAATCCATTTCCAGCATCACATCACTTACATATGGACAGAGGCTCCGATTTGTCACAATATCATCCAAACCGCTTATAAATTGGCCAAGTACTTTCTGAGATATTCCATAAAGAAGAAAAACCGTTACAGGCCATTAGAACCGTTAGTAACGGCTATAACGGGGCAAACTAAAACATCAGGCATCATCCATGACCCATAATGAACATACCTGCTAATTTTCATAAAGGTCCAGCCCTGATGTGGCCCTTTGCGGTCGGCTGGACTATAAGCAACATTATCTTATCTTATCATAAAGGTCGGCCAAGTACTTTCTGAGATATTCTGTAAAGAAGAAAAACCGTTACAGGCTGTTACAACGGTTACTAACGGTTATAATGGTAAACTAAAACATCTGGCATTATTCGTGACCCATAATGAACATACCTACAAATTTTCAGAAAGATCGGCCAAGAACTTTCTGAAATATTCCATAAAGAAGAAAAACCGTTACAGGCCGTTGCATCCGTTAGTAACGGCTATAACGAGGTAAACTAAAACATCGGGCATCATCCGTGACCCATAATGAACGTACCTACTCATTTTTACAAAGATCGGCCAAGTACTTTCTGAGATATTCTATAAAGAAGAAAAACCGTTACAGGCCGTTACAGCCGTTAGTAACGGCTATAGCGGTAAACTAAAACATCGGGCATCATCCGTGGCCCATAATGAACATACCTATAAATTTTCAGAAAGATCGGCCCAGTAGTTTTGTCTGGAGCGAGTGGAACACATTTTGACCACGGACACACAGACACGCACACAGACACACACACACACAGACAGACACACAGACAGCATTTCTTCGTTCCCATTCTAAAGTACTCCCTGTTCTATAAGAACTGGGAGTACAAAAAGAGGTTATCTACTAACTATCTGTAATATATGCAAAGTAGATCGATTAGCAAGTTGAAAGAATCCTGCTTGCTTCCAGTTGACCAGTTTTATTTGTCCCTGTTGAAAATTATATCAGTGTCCATCATGTTTGAGACTCCTTTCCACTTCATCCAAGTAATTTTTTTTGTTGATAAAGTGCAATGTATTTTTATAGTATATATTCACAGGGCTATATGGGTCCTCGCAGATACCTTTTTGTTAATGGCATTTGCTACAAAAGGCCATTTTAAGTCTAACTTTGAATTGCATTTCATTCCAGCTGTTAAAACTTGATTAAATGTCAGACTAAGGCCATTTTAAGTCTAACTTTGAATTGCATTTCATTCCAGCTGTTAAAACTTGATTAAATGTCAGACTTAGTCACTTCACAACATACTCCATATAAACCATGTTCAGACAGTTAAACTTGTCCTGAAATGTGAGAAATAAATATTTTTCATCAAAGCTGTTAGGGAAGAAAGATCTCTGAGTTGTTTTTTGTGTATTTTGAGAAACCTTTTTTTTTTTAATGAGTAAGGTTTAAAAAAAAAAAAAAAAACAATTTTGTAGAGAATTGACTGAAGAACTGACAACCCTGATATGGCCCCATGCTGTCCACTGGCTTAAACTCGTTCAGCCTTGCAGCTGAGCATTGCTTGATAGCCACTGAACAGCACCAGGGACCTGTGCCTAAGTAGTACTCAAGCAACAGAACTGACATGTGCTCAAACATGCTTTTAACTCCCAAACTATGCAAGTACCAGTGACCAAGTTTGACATATTAAAAGCTTTGAAGTCTTTAGACCTGAACTGTGTCAGATGTTTTCATTCAAAATGAAAATTTGTGTAAGAAAGTAAAATATTTGTTGAGTGGAGACCTAATGAATCAGATGTATACATACAAAAAGAAAATTGTGTAAGAAAATAAAATATTTGTTGAATTTGAAAGAGCATTGTAGTATAAAGGTGCCCAAAGATATGTGTAATTTTAACATTTTGCTGAGCAATTCATTTTGTTATGACTGTCTGAAGTTTTACACATCTTGGCAGAAAAGTTTTCTAGGTATTATTAGAGTCAAAATGAACTACCCATTTGTGTATTTAGAGAAAAAAGTTTGAGTTTGACAAAGCATCAGAAGTCTGAAAGCCCATCATAAATGAAATCATAATGTCTTGCTACACAATCAGTTTGCAGTAACCTTGTCAATTGCTTTCTGGCAAGACAGCATCTTAGAATATTAAGTGAAGTATTCCTAATGCTTATGCGGATCAGCCAAAACTGATGAGGCTGCTGGGCTGTGAGCTCGAAGGGTTACAGGGTTAAAAGACATGAGCAGCACAAAGTACTCATACTTTATAGTTTAACAGTTCTAAGGTCCTTCCAAAATCAGTGGGTTTTGTTTGGTTTGGTTGGTTGGTTGTTTTTTTTATCATCATTTCCAATACATCATTTAGGACATTCGAAGTTAAAAGTCATCTATTTCAAAGTCACATGCATGGTCAGAGGAATGAACTTGGGAACTCAACCTTGCTGGTTTAAGAGAGTGTACTATGTTCATCTGCTATCTCAGAATTCGCCCATTTTGTAATGAGTATAATATCTGTGTTGAAAAAGCCTGAAATGAGCACAGGAAACTGCTCACTCCAGGACAGGTCAAGTGGCTTCAAGAAGACCCATGTAATTGAAGGAAGGGATGCAGACCGTTGTTTGGGACATGCAGTGCACGGTTTGCAGTTTGTGTACACTGAAACTGGGATCCGTTTGAAAGTCTCATCTTAAGCCAGCACAACAAGACTGGCTCACCATCAGAAACAAGAGGATGAACAAGAGAAAAAGAAGATTTAAAGATGGTGATGTCTAAACTCTTAAAACTTGGATGCAGCGGCTTTGAAGATAATGCTGTCAGACTTTTGTGGACAATTTTATTGGATTATTACCTATGAAATTATGCTCAGTTTAAATGTAAAGAGTTCTGCTGCAGATCCATGTCAATTATTCAGAGACCTGTCTTTTGTGGGGTCCTTTTAGTTACAGTATTCCCAACAGTTGAATATTCTCCGCCTCATGTCTTTTATATATTACTGTGAATCTGAAATTTTCACATACAGTATGACTTCTTGAGCTCACTTCATTGACATTTTTTTTGTTTGTTTAACATATTTGCAAATATTTCATTTTGCATTACTTAATCATAGTTCCCAGGTGCATACTGGTCAGTTGATTTTTACGTGGTGACAGCCCTGATGTGGCCCTTTGCGGTCGGCTGGGCTATAAGCAACATTATCTTATCTTATCTTATCCCAGGTGCATGTCCCACTACATTCACTGTAACCAAAGGACTTCACCCCAAAGGTGAACTGGATAAATACCAACATGCAGGAACCACATTTGCCACAGTTTTTAGAAAGGAAATAAAGTAATTGAGGCTATGAACTAGGCCTGTGTATATATATGCAGTTTAAGAACCAAAATGATTAATAAAATGTTAGCTGTGAAAAGCAAAGGAAATGTTAGCTGTAAAAGGTGTAGCAAGGGCATGAGTATGTGTATGATAATTTTTTTTTCTCCAAGTTATGCCTGTCTGAGAATGCATGCTTTTCAATTTATTTCCAGCACTTCTGCCTGGTTGTCTGTTTTGTAAAGTGCTGTATTTTGTATTGTTTGTTTACAGACCAGTATGGGCCGCAAGAAGATCCAGATTGTTCGTATCAATGATGAGCGTAACAGACAGGTATTGGTTGAAAAAGAAGATATTATATATTACATAACAGAGGGTTGGATTTGTTTGTTTGTTTTTCATTTTCTGTCTTTTTCTTGAACACAGCATGTTGAAAAAACACATGAAAACAAAACAAGAAATGCATCATTTGATATGACTGTGTGTATGGTAATTTTTGTTTTTGGTGTGTTGAAAATATGAATGTCAGGTGCTCTGAACTTGCTGCCATAATGATTGATAAGTTTTTTTATGGACTGTATCCTTTTTAGTGATAGGTACTAAAGATAAGCATAAGATTTGCAGTCACCATCGTCGTAGACACACACACACACACACACACACACACACACACACACACACACACACACACACACACACACACACATCGCTGCTGAATGTTGAGCACTGCATTTTGTTTTCACTGTTAGAAACGTTGTTTTTTTTTCCAAACGGATAGCATCAGAAGATATATAAAAATGACAGTTGTTATAATGGTTAGAACTCTGGCCTCACGGTCTCTTTTCAGACTGGCAGTTTAAGATTTTTTCAGTAACCTTGGGACACATGTCCCCTGACAGTTTAAAGTGAAGAGACCAAAAGCAAAGGCATGGCAACAAGCTTAGTATCTCGGAGCACTCATGCAATTTGTACATAAACACATAAATACATCACAAATTAAATGTTCCTCACAAATGCCTTATTTTGACCAATCATTGCCTTTTAAGAACCATGAATTTGCTGTGATTGTACTTTTCACCTTGTAGACTGTATTGTGTGTGTATGATTGAGCTTTTCACCGTGTAGACTGTATTGTGTGTGTATGACTGTGTGTTTGTGCTTGTGTGTGTATTCCTATTTGGGCATCTGAGTAGTTATGTGTGTGTCACTTTATATTTTTTCTAAATGTTTTCAGCATTTTTGTTGTTGTTAATTGAAAATCAACTTGAAATGTCACTATATATATGTGTGTGTGTGTGTGTGTGAGTGTGTGTGTGTGAAGAGAGAGAAAGAGAGATATGTCCATTGCATGTGTATGTGAAGGAAGATTCATTATCATCATGTTTAAAAAGTGTAACTTTGAAGTTTGATTTGCTTTAAAGAAGGAAATCTTGGTTCAGTCTCATGTGGTGTTGCGCTTCACTCTTTCTTATTGTTATGATTTTGCAGTTCATGTCATCTTTGCTTTCAAATTAAAATCGTGCAGATAAGAAGCATAGTTGACAATTCTATGATGGAGATCGGAAGTGAAAGAACATGGTCAAAGCTTTATGACTGAGTTAAAAATGAGTGTTTGAAGTGGCTGTTGAACTTTCATAGTTTGTACTTCAGAGTTTGTTCGTGGCGGTGTCCCAGAATGTGGCAGACCCGAAAGGAAAGAGTCATTCTGTTCAGCTAGAACATAGTGCCATATGTGCACATGCCATCTCTTTTGTTGTTGTTTTTTTTTATCTCTGAATATGTTGTTTTTTTTCTGAAAAAGTTGAATGCAAATGACCAGAAAAATTGAAATACCAACAATTGAATTGAAGCAGTTTGTTTACATAAACTGCCCCCCCCCCCCCCCCCCCCCCCCCCCCCCCCCCTGTTTAAACCTCTGAGAACTGGTTAGCTCTTGTTCAGTAAGAAGTTCAGGTAGGAATTTTTTGTGTGTTTTGAATTTCTTATTGTTCAGAACAAATTCAGATATTTATACTAATGTAGCGTGGGAAGGGTGGAGGGACAGATGTAATGAATCGGTAGGCGATACGCCTTTAAATATGTTCTTACATTTTGCAAGAAGTAAGCAGAAAATGGACCGCACATGTGTATATTGCCTTTCTTGAAAAATATCACTCGTTATTTTGATAATTATTGGGAACAGGTGACGTTCACAAAGCGCAAGTTCGGACTGATGAAGAAGGCGTATGAGCTGTCGGTGCTGTGCGACTGTGAGATCGCTCTCATCATCTTCACCAGCAACAACAAGCTGTACCAGTATGCCAGTTCTGACATGGATAAAGTTCTGCTGAAATACACAGAATACAATGACACGGTCGTCAGCCAGACCAACAAGGACATCTTGGAGGTGAGAGAAAAACCCTGTTGTCTTCCTATGACTAAATCTTGAATGAATATGGCTCCATGTTACATGTTTGTGGGTAGCAGCACGTGTCGCATGTTTATTGTTCGCAGCGTAGCTTTTTTGTCTGTTGTCGGTATTTGCATTTGGCCAGATGACGGCTTTCTTTTGAACTGAAGAAGTACATGCTTTATCATACAAAGTGTATTGATTTGTATTTAAGTCTGTTTTATTTGTAAAGAAAATTGCTCGGTAAAAGCTTTTGTAATATTTTCAGAGCTTCAGATGTTTTCAGTCACCTTGGCTTTAGATAGTACTCCTTGGCAGCCATAAAGTAAGGGGACAAAAAGTAAAAGAGTGAGACAGATTTTGATTTGATACCTCAGATCTTTCAAGTATAATCAGATCTGACCTGATTTTAAAAATCTGCAAAGATTGGGTAAAATCAACTTAATGAATTGTAGCAGTAACTTCATGCAAATTAATTAAGGCAGGTACTATTCTTTCCAACCCCATCATTGTTTTTATAGTGTCATTGATGACTGAATTGTAATGTTGGTTTAACGTCATGTCACATGTGTTCTAGACTTCCAGTTTGTCACAGTGACACTGCAGTTTTTCAGGCTTTGTTGATGGGCAGTGGTTTGGTTTCATTGATTGGTGCTCTCACAGAGAGAAGCCATTCTCGTCATCACAGCATCATGTGTTGACATCAAGCTAAGAGGGTGCCAGGCTAGGACTTCGCTGCTGATTCTTCCTGTGTTGCCACAGTGTGGACTTCAGATGCTGAGACAAAGTCAAACATTAATTTATCATTGGCATAACTCTGTTGTGAATGCAGGAACATCAAAGCACACTACTTGTTAGTTTATCATCGGCATAACTTTATTGTGAATGCAAGAACAGAGAAGCACACTACTTGTTCAAATTTCTCGGTGAAATTTATTGTACCTAGGAGGAAGTATTATGCAAATTGCCTTCTATTCCTAGCTTATTCATGAATACTTTAACCAGTTTGAGTAAACAGACGACTTGGCATGAATCCTGTTCAGGAATAATATTCAGTAGCGCTGGAACAGGGTTTGGCTGATAGAACAAGGTCGATTGAGTTAAGAGTCCGAACCATTATCTGTTTATAAAGTATTTGTGTGGCGTGACTGGGGATTTTGCATTGTGTTCGTTTTTCTTTTAGCTGTGTCACCTTCCGTGTCCTGTGAGAAGAATTACCCCCAAGCCACACATCCAAGCACTCTCATGCACAGTTGGACACAGGCTTTTCTTGCCACAGCCTTTGCACAGGGAGCAATTTTGTGTTTTTGAGGCAGTACATCCAGAGAATTTCTGCATTTGCTGCTGAGTTACATCAGTGGTGTTTATTCTGATCCAGTATATGTGGGACACTGCTAAAGGAAGTATTGCTGAGTGGCTGATTTTTGCCCATTGACTCAGTTCATGAAGGAAAAGAAGCAGAAGGAGGGCTGTGGATCTGAACAAGTTGTAGGGTTGACAAGTGACGCTGTGCAAAGTTGGCAGAAAGATTGCATCCCTTTGTTGAATTAACTAAATTCATTACTTCCCTTTGACTAATTAACTAGTTTTCTTAGATTTTCTGTTTTGAAATGGGCTTTGAATTTTTAGGCTTTTTGCTGTTCACACAGTTTCTGTTTGAATTTGTTTATTTCAGTAACTGAAGTTAAGTGTTGGCTGGCAGCAAACAAATAATGACTGTGCGATAACAAAGTTGACAATACTGTCTAAATGGAACATGTTTTTCTCAGAGAAATTGTTATTTGACTTTTTGATTTGCAATGAGTCATGTTTTGATCACAAGATGTTGAACAAGAAGGAAAGCAAGCCTGGAGACATGGATGGAGATGAAGACGATTACCCTCTGACCCCCCGTACTGAGGAGAACTACCGGCGGATCGATGAACAGTATGCCCGTGCCATGCAGCAGGGTACAGTTAAGGTGAGCAGTCATTAGACATAGGACTGGATGCTTGTTATAAGTCTCTGAATTATCAGAAGCTCTGGATTATTGAAAGTGATGTCCAGTATGTCGTGAGCTACAAGATGCACTGTATAAAAGCCACCTTTTGTGATTTTCAGTCTGCAGACTGACTGATCTCTGTCACCTTCTGTTAGACTTCAAGCAGATGATCTACCCAGTTGAATGGCCCTCTGGCACAAATTCAAGACTTGGCGTGTATTCTTTGAGCATTGGCCCTTGAAGGTCTGCGGCATTAAAATTCCCAGATGTTGGAGCATGTCCTTTTGACATTCCCCAAAGATCTGCTGCATTAAAACTGGCTTTGAGTGGTGGACCTGAAGGACGAGATGTAGAGTCGGACAGAGTCATGGCTGCAGTCTGCTGACTGCCACAAACTGCAGACTTTACCTTGGCATAAAAGTGGCAAAAGAACTGCTGCCTTTTACATGTTAGATAACCAAGTGTGAGGACAAAGGTTGTAATCATAACATGATTTTGATTGTGGGACTAGCTAATCTGAAATGCAGCACAAATGGCATGCCCTGTAACACAGCTCAAGTCTTTGTTCAAAATGAAGTAGATCATGGTGGTTATGGATTTTCTTTCTGTCAGTAAAACCATGAGTGTGTGAGAGAGAGAGCGAGAGAGAGAGAGAGTTTGTGTGTGTGTGTGTGTGTGTGTGTGTGTGTGTGTGTGTGTGTGTGTGTGTGTGTCCCTTACAGCAAGGGTACTAGGGTCCACCTAGGTTCTAGCTAGCTCCAGCTTGGACAAGCTGGATCTCGCCAGAACCTAGGTGGGCCCTAGGACCCTTGCTGTCTGGAATGTTTGTGTTGTTGTTGTTGTTGTTGTTTTCCTGATTATATCCATGTAAGAAATTTGGAAAAATTGGTGACAAAAAATAAAAAAAGGATTCTGTAACGGGCACAGCGATGTAATTTCCTTAAACTGAGGCATTTTCATTCTATTTCTTTTTTTCTTCATCTGTCACATGTTTGCTAGAAAGACATCAAATAGTTCTAGTAGTTTTATTCAAGATTTTTATTTTATTTTACATTTACACTCATAACTTAGAGCGGCATGGCTTTCTAAGAGATAAGTGTGTCTATAGACTCCAACATCAACCATTCAGAGTCTGGTTTCAGAACTGGAGTGAAGAGGTGAGGCCATTTTCAATATGGCTGTTCTGAAAACTGACTGAAGGTTTGAGTGGCCTGTGACTGTGATGCAGACCTGTTCATCAGAATCTTTAAAAGTGAATCCACCTCTGACACACGTTCCATGCATCGTGAAGAGTTCTGCTTCAACAGCTAAACTGTGGAGGATTGAACCATTCAAGGGAATGGAGATCATTATGTCATGAGTTTACAGTGGGTGAACTTCATCCCCACATAACACTGCATTGTAAACAGCTGTAGACTAGTTTGCATAAGAAAAAAACAACCACAGAAAATGACAAATCTTTAGACCATGGCGAGAGAAGCTAGTATATGGTTGATTTTTTTGTGTTTTTTTTTTGTTTTTTTTTGTAGAGCAACTGCTAAAACATGGAGAGAAATGGCTTTTTCTGATCAATAATTGGCTGATTGCAAAGTGAATGGTAAATTGTGACCATGAAATTTTTGTTCGGTCACATTTTGCATGCTGTGTTTAGAAACTAAGAGGTGTATTTTTTTCCCTGTTCAGTTGATGACAGTAATAAACACTATTTCCCATCTATAACAAATATTTTGGAACTGAATATGTGTTAAGTTATTACACACACACACCTGTATGTGCACATAAGCACACTTGCCCACACTCGCATGAATTGGAGACAGAAAAAACAGCTCAGGCATGGGACATATTTTGCACTTGTTCAATGCTAGAATTCAAGATAGGTTATGTGACACGAGAGGCACTGTGTTTGCTGTGTTAGATTCAGGGGGCTTTACCAGTGGCGGTGGCAACCAATTATCCTAGCCAGCCAGCCACAGTGGCAGGGTCGTCAGGGGCAGGGCCCAGCACAGTAGTACTGCTCCCATCCCCAGCCAACACCACGACCGCCGCTGCCATCAGTCCTGCAGGTACTGTCCTTGACTCTTCGTCAGTGTATGTTTTTCAAGATATTGCCTGACTTTAGGGATATGGAAGCCTCTGGGATAGGGCTTGAGATGTATGTTGAAAACTTTTGTGACCGTGAAGTGAGAATGTGTTTGTTGAAATCCTCCATTGTGCTTGAAATTTGCTTAGATCAAGTAAAAATAAACCATGGAAGCCTTGAAAAAGTAAGATCTCAGGAGCTTTTTCCTCTTTTCAGTTATTTTGAAACATATTCAATAAAGTTAGGTACATATCAATCTGATGCAGTTCATGATCAATGTGATTGTTGGCTTTATTGTTTTTTTATTGTCCCGATTTCCATTTTGGGGATTTTACCATGTGCCCTACTGTTGTTTGATTGGTTCTGCACCAAAGTGTTTAATTTGTGATTTTTTTTTATCTGTCCCTTTGATGAAGAGTATCTGTTGCAGACACGTGTTAGAACTACATAAAGTTAAATGGTCAAGGCAATGGCCTATGAAGTCTGCCTTTAATTGAAGCTAGCAGATACCTAAAATTAAATTCTGTGTTCTACCAAACTGATAGGTTTGTCTCTTCTTTCTGCCTTCCAGATCCATTCACTTCAAATCCATTTTATTCACTTTGGTCTTAGTCCTTTTTTACTTTTATTACACAAGGTTGGAACCCTGGTAGTTTTAGGGATTTTTTTTTTGTCTGTGCACAGTGACCTGTGATTGGAGCCTTTTTCAACTCGGTGTTTCTCCAAATGAGTATAGGGATGGGTGTATAAACATGTAATATGTATGTGATATGTATTGAACAGGGGCTCGTGTCAGTCCGGCACCACTAGCACGAGCCTCCCCTCAACCCCAGGCCACCTCCATCACGCCTCCGTCTCCGCCTGTGCCTGTAGCGCTGCATGAAAACACTGCTGCCATCACTGCTGCTGCTGCCACTTCATCCAAGAAACCAGGGCTGAAAGTGCTCATACCGGAAAGGACCAGCACAGGCATCCTGCACGTAAGTGCTTGCATGTGTGTGTGTGTGTCTTTACATGGAGATGCACAGTGGGAGCAGATCAAAGTAGAGCCCATTTCATTGTGAAAACGTTTTTGTTGTTGATGTTAACCTGTTAATACAGCTCCTGAAACCATCAAGGATTCGCTCTGTTAGTCATTAGATTTTGTTCCACCCAGAAATCCTGCCTATTGCACCACAAACTGTGAAGTGGAATCTCCTAGGTTTAAGGCAAAAGGTAAAGGTGGAGAAACCTCTGGTGTAGGAATGCTGAAGGCTGATTCCATGAGGATGCCTGATTTATGCCTGGTTATATCTAGACATTACTGTTTGGGACAGTTGTCAATGCCAGTGCTCCCAAAAGCTTCGTGCATCAGAGTAAGATTATGACTTGACTTACATATATCCATACATCATGGAGACAATCTGGCCTGCAAAAGGGAAGGAAAATAGGCAGGCCGTGCCTGCAGCAGTTCTCAGAATGGATAGAATGTACCCAAGGTGGAAGTTAACTGTGCATATGTATGTCCCCCACCCACCCACCCCCAAATTTAGTATTGATAAGTCCAAGTCTTACATGTTGCAGAGTTTTAGTGTTCTGTCTGTATCCACTTGACCTTTAAAAAGTTGTCTGCCAGGTGAAAGACTTACCTGAGGTCCTGTGTGTGGCATGCATTGAAAGGACTCATGGTACCAGGGGATTTGTCAGGGGAAAAATGTTTTCGAAAAAAAATCCTTCTTACATATGTAAGCAGAAAGCTGTGCAGGCAAAAGATGGATCAAGAATCGGTTGCAATGCCATATCTGTTGTGACATGGGTCTCACTATGAACAGCAGCCCAAATGACACATGCAATAATAGAATAGCAGGATTAATGAAATGATTTGAACATGGAAATGCTAGGGGTTTTGTTATTTGATGAGATCAAAATCCGTCTGAGCCCATTTTGGGGGACTAACCTCGTGAGTAAGACATCAGTTCATGATCTGGTTGCAGATCTTTTGAATGGAATCAGACTGATCTTCCATGTGTAAATGATCGATTTAAGCAGGCTGTGTTTTCCTTAGTGACATTTAGGTTGTGGATTTACTTCTGGTTGCATTGAATGTTGCAAAATGAACCATGTTGCCATAGTAATGAAAATGGTAAATGTTGTTGTTGTGTGTGACCAGCGACAGGTAGCTTACACAGCTTTGGAAACTCCTGCTGTGTCCATCAACACGCCAACCCAACAGAGTGGTACACCATCCCAGTTACAGAACGCTGTGCTGACTGCAGGTGAATTATTTGACAATAACTATAGTAATAACTATCGTAACAAAAAGAAACAAACCCGACTGTCCCAGCCAGCAGAACTGTTCAACGTCATTGACTGAATGCTGTGCTGTTGCAGGTCAGTTAGGTCAAAACAGCTGTCTGCAATCATCTTAGCTCCAAGAACCATTTCATCGGTGAAATGTCTGTCCTGTGCTCTGAACAACATGAATTCAAACACAAAAATCAAGGAAGCTATGCCACTGAAGCAGAGATGCCCAAGGGTTGAATTGTTTCCCATTTATAACTCTCCTACCAACCAAATACAGTTTTGAACTATGCTCAGTCGGCTACAGAACCTGACAGTTCGGTAATGAGTAGTTCTCTCTCTTACAGCAACTCACTGCCATAACTTCCACTTCAGTGTGCTGATAAAGACTTGGAGATTGATTTGCAATAGTCACATCATAGTTTTTCATTGACTCGGAGTCTGAAAGCGCTTGCGAAACTGCAGCAATAATGGTATCTGTTTCAAGGAAACGGTCATTCCCTGCAGTGTGGCCAGGTTAATCCTGGACAACAGAACTAAGCAAAACAGATCAGCATTAAGTGTTACTTTCAGTTGAGAAGAATGTAAGGAAAAACTAATAGAAGTACAAGATATATTTAAAACATGGTTGGAAAGGCCGTTTGTGGGAGTGACATTTTCCTGTCTTAAATATTGTCAAAAGCTGCACTTTTTTTTGGATGCTGTTACAAATCTGCCAGATCTTGGATTAAAAGAATTTCAAAGAATGAATTTGTTTTCTTTCTAGTTTGTATGGATAAGAAAAGACCAGAGAATGAATTGAAGAACAGTTGTAAACTATATATGAAGTTGAGGAATGAATCTGCCAGAGTTAAGTACATATTTTGCACCATTCAGACTTTAGTAGATCAATAGAATTCACATACATGTAAAGATTGTTTCTTCAATTGCCCACAAACAGAATACATATTGAAATATATCCCGAAATATCTGAAAACAGCAGTGAAAGTTTGTTTTGGAAACATGTATTTCTGTTTTAACTTTATTGCATTTAATAAGGACTGAAACCTTTCTTAATGTTTGAAACCCAGTGTACAAAGGTTGGCATAGGGGAATTACAGTAAGATAAGATACTATGTCTTTTTTTTTCCCCTTTTTTTTCTTTAAATTTTACCATGGAGCATTGAATTAGCCAAATCAACTCTGTCAGAAAAGAATGTTTATACAAGATAAAACCAGAGCAGAATTTAAATGCAGCCCTGAAAAGAAAAGTATACAGAGAGGTGCTCAAGTATTATTTGAAATGTGAAGAAGATATTCTCTGTGAGAGTTTCACAGTTTGCAGAGTTTTTGATAGTACAGTTGGGAAACTGAGGGGTATACGTGAACTGGTTTCAGGGGACTTCCAGCTGGCCAGCGCTGATCTGGGAGGTCTGTCTCCTCTGGTATGGAGTGCACAGCAAAGTGGACAGGGGCCCCTCACTGCCGCTGTCTGTGCCGCTGGCCTTACCTTTACACCAGGGTAGGTGCCTGTTTCATGTTTTAAATCCATGATGGATTGGGGAGGTGAATGAGACAACTTCAAGGCTGTTTTTTGGCGTCATATACTTTACCATGTCGGACCATAGCATTCCACAGCAGTTAGTCAGCTCTGTGAATGAGACAACTTCAAGGCTGTTTTTCTGTACTTTCCTCATAAACTGAGTTTACTTGCCATATTTGTTGCGGATTGGCTGGAAAGAAAGAATGAGAAATTCAACATGATGATGGGTAGGGAGCAACTTCTTTAGGTGACGTTTTTAGTTTCTGGATGTTGTCACTTTTGATGAAGGCAGGACACTCAGATTTGTTCTCAGAGGATGAGAAATGAATGTGATATACATCAGTTATTAGTATCAATTCAGCTAAGTACATTGTGCGCTGCTGTCTCTCTCCTTTTTTTTCTCTCTCTCTCACACACACAAACACACATATATACACATGTATAGACACACACATTTGTGCTTGCAGATCAAGTTTTGTAAAAGGAGAAAGGGTAGAAATAGATGAAGTCTGTCATTTCACATTTGCCCATTGCAGGTTTTTAGACCGATTTCATACCTGTTGTAAAATTTAATTGACACTCGTGTGTAATTTTGAGCAAAAGCTTTGAGGATGACCAGAATTAAGTGGTATCCTACCTTTAAGAAACGTATTGTCCGATAGTCGTATTTATCTTGGGTTTGTATTCACTCCTCTTCCTCTGTATGTTTGTGTGTGCACAGTGGAACACTTGCCTTCACCACGTCAGCAACGGGAGTCCCAGTGTTATCAGTGGCAGCGCCTGGTGCGTCGAAAAACTCTGGTTCTGTCAAAATGGAGCCAGTGTCGCCGAACCACGATGCAGGTGGTGGAGCTGGTGTGGCCGGGACGTCCTCAGCCGGCGACCATGGGCCCTCCTCTGCGGAATCTCAAGACGACGGAGGTGATGACGACGGGGAACCAGTAGCGAAACAACAGCGGTTGTCAGATGGTTGATGCTTGTATGTGTGTGCATGCAAGTGTATGTTGGGGGATTGAGGAAGGGGTGGTTCTGGTTAGGCACAGCCTGTGGGGCACAGTGAGGACAGACTTTCCAGCCAAGAACACAGTGTCACGTTGTCATTTACTGACCTAAGATTTTGTTGTTTTTTTCTTTTTACATGGTGGGTCATTTTTATATTGTTTGAATTGAATCGATCTGCTATATGGTGGGTCATTTTTGTTTGTTTGAATTGAATCGATCTGCTATATCGTGTGTTGTTTCATAGGTTTGTTTCTGTGTTAGATTTGAAGTATTTGCCTTTCCCTGTGTTCTTCGTTCCAACCCCCTGTGTCTTCTAATATTGTTGAATGTGGTCATAGATATACTTTGTAGTGGACGAGGAGGGATATCCAAATGAATTAATGTAAGCAGTTGGTAGGAAAATGACTTTGAAACGTTTTCTAATCTAAAATATCTGAAAACTTTACACATTGTTTAACGTTGAATTTGCATTAAAAAAATGAAAAATAATAGAAACCTTGTATTTACAGAAAAGTTGTGACTAATATTTTTTATAGAATAATAGGCAATTAAGTAGAGGTGGAGAGGAGAGGAGGGTAATATTTAAAAATAAAAAGAGGGGGTTAGAGTGAGGGATGTGTGGTAATTTTGCAGAAGATCGGGCAGTTTTGGTGTATTTAAATAAAAGTAGGCGATAATGTGAAATATTCTTATTGAAAAATAATCAGTTTGAGGTTTTTGTGTGTGTGTGTGTGTGTTTTAAAATAGAGAAATAGGCAGTCTTGATCACCAGTTTAATGCAAAAGTAGGCCGTTTTTAGGAATATGTTTTACAGAATAAGTTGGTTGTGGACATTTTTTGTTCTTTTGTGGAAACTGAGTCCCTAGGATTTGTTTTTCAATGACAGAAAATGCCAACAATGAGAAGACAGGGACAGAAACATTCTCATGTAGTAGACTGCTTTTGAAAAATGGTACCTGACCTTTCTTCTTTTTTTTTTTGTCAATTCAATTTATGATGAAGCTGGTCATATGAGACAGTTTATAATGAAGCTGGTCATATGAGACAGTTTATTATGAAGCTGGTCATATGAGACAGTTTATTAAAAAGCTCTCATATGACATGGGCACCTTGTTTTCAGAAAACAGGAATTTTGTCTTCTTGCCTGAGAAGCTTTGTTGCATGTCAGGGAAGGGCTGGTAAATCATGATGATGAGGTAGCACCAAGCAGTCAGGTCATTGAACATTGTTCTCTTGATATGACCTTTGTGTCCATGGGCATCAGTGCCATCAAATTTTGACATCAGTTTAATCTTAAAAAAAAAAAAAAAGGACCATGTTCTTTTTCTGTGTCATCTCTAGCCAAGTTGATGTGTTTTCGGTGATACTCGCCTCTCGGGTGGCGAAGAAATTCCCTCACCTGAACATTGAAGGAACGTCAACAGCTTGTCTTCTGTAAATGTTCTTTTGGTAGAGCTCTAAGATCCACTTTGAAGTAATATGCCATAGCTCTAAGATCCACTTTGAAGTAATATGTCATACAGACAGCCAGTGCAGGGAAATGGTGAGAGCCTGAGAACCAATGATAAACGAGATTTACAGCAGACTCTTCATGCTGTTCCCAGTGCAGTTCTTTTTGGCACTTTTTTTTTTAACCCCTGTATAATGTTTTTTTGAAATCAAATCACATTGTGTATATTTTGGAGGAAGAAGGCTGATAAGTGAGGAGTCCCAGGGCAATTTTAGACGAAGATTCAACTATTTTGGTCAGAGGTGTAGCCATTTAGGCAGAGGTTCAGGTCATTGGTGAATGTATTTACCTCGAAATAGTGGAATAGTTCTAATGCTGATTAAGGCTGTTTTAAGTGACCCCAAATATATTGGTATTTTCAGTAAAGGACATTGCTTTACTATGTCTCATGGTATATATATGATGTATTTAAGAGACAGATGATGAGCACAGTGTGATAAATATTTGGGTGGTGGTTTTGATGGTCATTGGGATGACCTGGAGTGGATAATATTATTGGAGACAGCATGAACAGTCAGGCTTTCTGTGCCCAAGTTACCTCCAGATATAGTCATGCTTTCAGTAAAGGACATTGGTTTACTTTTAAGTCATGGCATTCATGTTGTAGTTTAGAGATAGATGTTGAGCATAGTGTGATAAAGGTTTAGGTGGTTGTTTCGATGGTCGTTGGGGTGACCTGGGTGAAATATGTTATTGGTGGCGGCATGAACAGTCACACTTTCTGTGCCCAGGTTTTTGCCTGTTTGTTTGCCTGTATTCTGCAGAGTCTGCCTTCTCACGTCATGTGTCGGCAAAGTTATTTCCAAATGAAATTTGGGATGGGAAATTATCTTCTTGAATCAGTTTGAAGTGACTTTAGTTCCCTTCAGGCTATTATTTATTAAGTTTACTCTAAAATGGACATTTTTTGCATGCAAAGGAAACTGTAGAGTTGTTATTTTGGTTGGTTGTTTTGACTTCCCCCACCCACCCCTCCCTTCCCTCCAGGTGACTTTAAATTTACATCTGGTCTTTTGTGAGTGAAGTCATCTTTTTCTGTTTTGAATGTTGTAGCTATTGTGGTTTGTTCCTGTTCTTCTCAGTTTTGTCTTCAGTGTTTTCAGCCTATTGTTGAAGTGTTTGCTGAATTGGTTCACGGGAAAGTAAACATCTCCGGATGGTCTGTTAATGAGTCTTTTTTGTTATATCACAAAGTCTGATATGAGAACAGTAGTTACATATTGCTTTGCATATGAGGAAGAGGAAAAGAAATTTTTAAGTTAGAATTTTTGAGAATTTGCCTTTTTTTTTTTTTTTTTTTGATGTTTGGACAGATGGTGAAGGATATGTGGAAAGAACATTGTCTTCATAAGCATGACATTGGATGAGAATCTTGACAGGCTTGTTGTTTCAAAAAATATATGGAGGCATGTTTCACTAGATAATTTGTTTGGTGCACCTTAAAACTTTTGTCTTACGGTCATTTTAGTTATGCATGTGTTGTCAACTTTTTTCCTGAAGTATTCTGTTTCAGTTTTCATTCAAACCACTTCAAAATGGTCGGTCCTTGATATTTAGCCCTGGGCGGTGCAGCGGTAAAGAAACCAAGCAGAGTTCCTGATGAAATTTGCATCCTAACCCAGTTCCTTTACTCTCAAGGCTCTAGGGGGTTGTGAGCTTAGAGTCAGGAGGGGGGGGGGGGGGGGGGGGGGGGACGCAGCAGCCACTCTTTACTACAGGATGGACGTACAAGCGCGGAGTGGGAAAGGGTAGATGCTGGCTAGTCTCCCTTCACCTAGGAAGTGACAGTGAACCGATGCTGCAGCTGGAAGACTTGGTTGTCTCTCTTGCCAAAACTTCCTTTTTCTTTCATTTTAGATCATGGTTAGGTTTGTATGCCATGTATTTTAGTAAATTCTGTTTCATTTTCTTTATGATTTTATATCAAGTTGAAAGGGTGTACAGACAGGTGCAGCACATGCTAATTTAGTTTGAAATTGAAATGTTAAGTTTATTCTGTATTTCAGTCTCGGAACTCTTGAAATATTTGTACCAAGGGGGAAAAAATCTCCCTTTCTCTCTCCAGATAGGTAGATCATAGATGTATAGAGATGGATATTTAGATGAAGTTGACTGAAGAGTTTCCCAGTCCCGAGACATCATAAGAGATATCAGAATTGGTGGGATAGACTGCATGGCTGCAATTCCAGTTGTTGAATGGATGGGATGGCCTTAGTTCAGTTTCAGGATTGGAGACCTTTTCTCACATGCATTTCTGGAGATTGACTAGGTTCTTCAAACTCTGGCAGATATCTCTATGTCCTTCCTCCTTGATTACAGAATGCAGCTTAGAAAGGTCAGCAACTGGTGTTGACTGAATATGAAACTGACTGCATCATCACCTGAAAAGCAGGCAAAATACAAAAACACTCAATGCTGAGTGTAAGGCAATGCAATGTTTATATAGAATACGAAATAGACAGGTAAAGTTTCAACTGATATGTCTTCAGACATTACAAACAGCAGTCAGAAATGCCCCAAACTATACTCCCCTGATCACGGTGATGCTGACTGCTAATTTTTGTTTGTTTGGTTTGTGCTTTTTCATCTGCTGTTCGTAAGGCCTGAAGCAGCTTTCAGGGGAATGTCATTTTGTGCTTTTTTGTCTGCTGTTTGTATCGTCTGAAGGATATGTATTTGTCAAAAATATACTTGTCTGTTTTGTATCGTGTTGGGGAAGAAAAAAAAAATCGGGGTTACTTTATACTTTCTGTGTGTGTTTGTGTATTTACCTACAGTGGTCAGCCCTGATGTGGCCCTTTGCGGTCGGCTGGGCTATAAGCAACATTATCTTATCTTACCTACAGTGGTGTTCTTTCTGGATACAAATCATGCATGTCACCGCCTCAGAGATGGTGTGATGGGTATTTGTGTGAGTGTGTGTATGTTAATCATTGACAGTGTCTTGGCTGGCCCGCAGGCTGTTTCCTGACAGTGATAGGGTAGGAGGTGGTAGTGGGGAGGGTTTTGTGTGTGTCGTCATGTCTTGTTCACAGCCAGTGGGCATAAAGGATAGTTCTGTGGGGGTTTTGCACATGCGTGGATCTTTGATTGAAAGTTTCGGTCTCAATATATGGTAGGTCAATCACAGATTGAAGGTTGCTTGCCAAGAAAACTTTAACTTTTTTTTTTTCCAAGTGCACAGCGGGGTAGGGGAATGGAGTGAGTGTCGATGGTTATGTCATTGATATGCCCATAGGTTTGATTGTTATGTACAGTTAAAGAGTAAGCACAAGTTTGACGCCACATCTATGATTTCTTCATATGTTTTGTCATGACGGTTTCGAACTTTCCAGGTAAAAGGGAATTCTCATGGAGAGCAATCACTTCTCTCTGTGTCAGTGAGCAAATGTTTGTGAATGTGTTTGTCAAGGATTTCTCATGTCTCCAATTCTGATGACCTGATAGTGAAGCTGATTGTACAAATTTGAAATGAATTTCTGATATCATGTTCTGTTACATCAAATCTGTAATATGGTGTGAATTTTTTTTTTTTCGTGACACTAAAGAAGATATTTGTATTCATGTTATATCTGTTACCTGTTTGTGCATCAGTGTGGTGCTGATGTGAAGAGTCAAGCCAGGTGTTTACTGTTTGGTAATGGACTCTGGCACCTAGAAGTGAAATGAGATATAAATAGGCAATCTGGGTAACTAAAAATAGGGCTTAAAAAAGAAGGGGGGGGGGGGGGGGGGGGGCAGAGGGTTGTCACATTTGCAGTCAAGGATTACCCAAGTAGAGAATGTCAAAGTCAACACCAAAATAATGTTTGGGGTGAAGACATCATTGCAACAATTTGGTCACTTCAAATAAGTTTTATTCGTCTCAATTGGAGTAATCATCTGGAATAAATAACACCCACCATCCTGCTTGCACATCTAGCTACAGAAGAATTTCCCCATAGACCCTCTGCAAGTGGAACTGTTTTCCCTCTGAGGGCAGACCATCATTCTTACTGAAGGCTGAGATCAGGGGTTTAATTCCCCTCACTCCCTTACCATCCCCATCACCAGTCCTACTATCCCTGAGTATTCTTATTCTTCTTCCTAAAATCCTGGTTCACTCAAAAACGAGTAGGTCCCCAACGCGCATGTTAAAAAGTAAAATGAAATAACGTAAAATAGTGCGACTCGGGTCTGTTGGCCCCTGGAGCAAATTTGGCAACAAGGGGTCGCACTCGATATTCAAGAAGTTAAAAGCAATGGCAAGATTCAGGCCCAGGTAACCATAAAATATCTGAGGAAGTTAAATAGAAAATCGTCAATATGCAGATCTTAAAACTGTCGTATCAATTTGCTTTTTAGATGAGACTGCATTTGTGGCAATCTTGATGGCACCCGGCAGTGAGTTCCACAGCCGTACAGAATAGGATAAAATGAATGTAAGTGGCTGTCAATATTTGATGCAGGTATGGTATAACATTGACCGCCACTCCTGGTGCTACTTTTATTCAATACTAGCTGTTCCATTGGAATATCAATTAGTTTAGCTCTTACACTCCATACTATCATACCTTCCACTCCCTCTGCCCCAACCTATGTGTAATGCTAATCTTCCAAGCAGCTTTGAGTATTACAACCAGAAACTGGAGCTTCGGAACATTAAAACGTCCAAACGATGAACATCATCTGAAAGGAGAGGAAAAGAAGCAGGCAAATTCTTCCTAAAAGTAAAGGACCAAGTTTACACAAATGTACACTGACCGCCCGTCATAGCCCGTAATCCACCTCTTCATCACATGCATCTTGCATTATGTGCACGTGCACACACATGCACACACATGCACGCACACACACTCGTGTGTGTGTGTGTATGAAAAAATGATTATCAGCAGAAGATGTAAGCTGTGCAGTTGAGGTTACATTGCAACTTTTTTTCTTTTTAAGTTACATTATACAAGTATAGGGACATTTTGTGAATAAGTAACAACCAGATTAGGAAAACGATTTCATAGCATTCACGCACCAGCAAAGTTCTGCTGACAGCTCTGAGAGCTCTGCTGTTTGGAATATATGTCATGTAGGATATCCTCTGGATTCTTAGTTATTTCCATCAACTTTCTGCCTGGGTTTTATGGTTATTGATTAGACATTTCATTTTCTTGGCATGCAGATCATGTTCAGTCTCATGTTTTTTAACAAATTTATATTTCTTGAAATGTCTTTGGGAAACAAAGTTGCTTAGAACATTTGAGAAAGTGAGAGTCCATTTAGACAATTCGAAAGAACCAAGGAAAAGCTGATGTGAAGTACTTAAGTGAAGGCTATGAAATGGTCATTGGTGGAGGTTCTTTGTCTTACTGTAAAATTGGCAATAATAATGATAAAAACAAAATGATGTGTCATACCAAAGATTGTATGTGTGTTATATTGGTTAGTGATGGTTGTACTGTTGTAGGGTTGTTGTTGTTTCTGTTAACGAGCAATGGATTTTTAAATTAGTTTTGGGTCTGGTATTCATTTTGCTGAGAAAAGTTCGTCACAGATATGTGTCATTTTCATAAGAGCTTGATTGTAGGTTTGGAACATCATTAAATTTACAGTATATGTCATTGAGAATTCATGCATTAACAGTTGTCCACTGTTTATCTGCTTTTCTGAACCATTCTCCTGTTTTTGTTCTGGTAACTTATACTTTTTTTTTTTTTTCCCTATTATAGCAGTTTAAGACATACAAGCTTGTTGCAATCTAGCGATTGTAAAATGAAACATGTAAATCTGTTGAGAGTGGACACTCGTCATTTTGCAGTGTCATGAATTTTTGTAGCATTTAATTTTTCTTTCATTAATTTCTTTATGATTTTTTCAAATCTGGGAGCAGTGAATCAAGGTTCCACTCGCTCCGGACAAAACTTCTGGGCCGATCTTTCTGAAAATTTGTAGGTATGTTCATCATGGGTCACGGACGATGCTTGATGTTTTACTTTACCAGAATAGCCGTTACTAACGGCTATAATGGCCCCAAATGGTTTTTCTTCTTTATGGAATATCTCAGAAAGTACTTGGCCGATTTATAAGTGGTTTGGATGATCTTGTGACAAATCCGAGCCTCTTTCCATATGTATGTGATGTAATGCTGAAAATCGATTAAACAGCCGTTAAAAAATGTTATTTTGCCATTACTTCTTATATATAGGTGGATTTTTAATGAAATTTGGTATATAGAAAGGTTATTGCACTCAAATGGCACTTCTATAAATAGTGTTTCAAAATTTGGCTGTTAAAATCCGGTATTCTTGACAAACTGTCCAGTTTGGATGAAATTTGGTATGTACACAAGCTTTAGCCCGGCGAGGACTAAAATACCAGTTTAGAAAGTGTACCTCGGTTAAATAACCGTTAAAACCTTTATTTCTTATATGTTGGTGTGTTTTAATAAAATTTGGTAGATAGAAAGGTTATCACACTCAGTCTATGAAAGTACTGTATTTGACGGATTTTGAAATAGCTTTAGATCTAATAACTGACTGGTAGATCATGGGTATTTTCATAGTAAACATGCTCTTGACATGTGCACGCGTATTCAAGATAAACTGGGAGTACGTTTATATGCTTTGCATTTTTTATTTTATTTTTTTCCTAAAGTGGGATAGGAAAGTTTGGTAGTTCTCATTTCATTAATATGTAGATTACTATTATTTTTGGTACTTTTGGATGTTGTCATGGTTGTAGTTGCTGTTAACCATTCGTTGGTGTTATTTGTCTCACCCCCTCCATATTGTGAATGAATAGAAAGATTATTTTTCTGATCTATATGAAATGAGTGTGAATGTGCCTTGATGTTCAGGCATAATGTTTAGAGAGAAATTTCGTTGATTTCTTTGGAATCAGCATTTGGTAGTTGTGCACAATAAACAATCCCCT
>CM031603.1:76769444-76779444 GCA_018398815.1 Conus ventricosus
TGTTTTTTTTTAAGTTTCTTCCGGTTGTTTAATTATTATCGTATAAAAAATAAGCTTAATTTCTATGAACTGTTATATCACAAGCCAGTGATTTTGTTTTTTTAAAGTTTCTCCGGGTTGTTTAATTATTATCGTATACGTGTAAGCCATCGATTTCATCCTCTGAATTGAGGCGAAATTGTACATACAAGCGAAAAGTGTACATACACTTGAGCCATCTCCAGTGTTAGCCTATACTGTTAATACTGCGTGGATATTGAATAATAATTTTCACGGAGGCAGCCGAAAACGAAGGCCCTTCTCTTCCACTATCCTTTTAGTGGTGTGTTTGTTGAAGATAGCATAGTTCCGTGCATTGTGAACGTGCACTTCGGTCTATACAAGGACAGCAGACTTACAAGAGGTTGTGTTTCTAGTACATATATCAATGTTCCCTGTGTTAAGGACATCGATGTGTATACTCGTCAATGGTTGAGAACCTACGATACCATTAGCGGTGTTGGTCATGGAAATGTTCCCTGTCGTATTGAGAACGTACACTACCGTGTGCAGTGGTATTGGTTAAACATAGTAATGATTCCTGTGTCCAGAGCATATGTACATTACTGCTGTGCAGTAGTTAAACATGGTAATGTTCTGCCACAATGCAAGACCACAGTAAGGACTGTGTTTCGATTAAATACATTAACTTTGTAAAGCACATTGATGTGTATACACGTCAGTAGTTGAGAACGCACTTTACCACCTGGCAGTCATGTCTTTGCTAAGCCAGAAAAAGTGAAAGAATAAGCACAGTAGGGTAGGGTCGGGCAAGAGGCCCAGTTAAAGTCAAACGCCCACCCCCGACTTCTCAGAAACCAAGGGACAATACTCACCTCGGGGCATTTGAATAGCTTCCCTTCGCCCGCTGACACTGCAGCACGAAGTTTTGAAGACTCCACGCAAAAGGTACGTTTTTTATAGAATTTTGAAAAATTAGGCCCTATTTTTTATAACTTTTGTCTGAAGAATGTTTTGTGACACTACCTAAGCAATAGATGAATGTCTGAAATGTTTTCATTTATATGCTAGAGGAATCTTTCGCGCACCTGTCAATGCCAGTTGATGCAGTATGCGTCGCCATGTTCCCGCACTATTACCAAACATCTTCACTGAGTCATAGTCAGCAAAAGGCCCATACTAGGTTCAAGGCAAAAGGCCTACAGTGGGCTTTTTGCCTCAAACACTAGGCGTCATGCCTCGCTTGTTTATATAGGTAGTTTTCACTATAGTCTTTTACGATCACATACTTAAAGATAAGCTACTAGGCCAACCACACGATTCTTACATCAGTAGGCCTATAAAAGAGGGTGACTCCATTTGAAGAATGACATAATTTTTTATTGTTCTGCGTCTCCTAGTTTTCTTGTAATTGACATTTTAAACATCGAATTTTTGACACACTTTTCTAAAAATAGCGCACACGTAAGAGGACGTTTACAAAGGAAAGAACACAATAGTCTAAAAATAGTCTTTGAAGAAAGTCGAATTTCTCTCAACTGAGTTAGAAGCCTAGAATGCTCATTTTTGTTTTAGTGCTTAATCGAACGTGTTGTCACCTAGTAGCTTCTTTGCTGGTTGGCACAGGGCTAAATTGCTTGGTTTGAAGATGCTTTCTGGTTTTTTTTTTAGACCTATTAGCCTACTGGTATGTTATTGTTTTCAGATATGGTGACGAAGTACAAGAGGAAGACGGAGAGGGGAAAATATGGACATAGCAATTTGTCTGAAGCCTTGAAGGCAGTCAGCAACGGTGTTCCTTTAATCCGAGCCAGCAAAGAGTATGGGTGTGCCTGCACGAACACTTCGTCGTCACAGGGACAAAAAGGTGCTTGAACCTGGGGTGTTGAATTTCGGACGATACAGGAAGGCCCTTCCCACCGAGATAGTGTGTCAGCTGAAAGAGCATATTGTTACTATGCAAAGACGTCTGCATGGGCTCAGAGTGAGGGATCTACAGTGCCTTGCCTTTGAAATCGCTGAAAAGGCAGGCCTTCATCATCCTTTCAATAAAGAAAAAAGATCGGCTGGGACTGCCTGGGTCCACAGCTTTCTCGATCGGCATAACCTTAGCATTCGACAGCCACAAGCAACAAGCATTTCCCGGGCAGTGGGGTTCATAAAGAGCAAGTCCAGATTTTTTTTGGCCTTTACAAAGAGCTCCTGGACAGGCATCCCTACCCACCCTCGCGCATCTGGAATATGGACGAATCTGGTCTCACAACTGTGCAAAAACCTGGGAAGGTCATGGCTCCAAAGGGTGCTCGCCAAGTTGGGAAGGTGACCAGTGCTGAGCGTGGGTCTTTGGTAACATTTGTGTGTGCATGCAGTGCAGCGGGGGTATTTTTACCACCCATGTACATCTTTCCTCGAAGAGAATGGTGGACACACTGATGAAAAACGCCCCAACTCAAGCAGTAGGTTTGCAAGTGCAAGTGGCTGGACAGATTCTGACCTCTTTGTAAGGTGGCTGGAACATTTGCGAAGTTTACCAACACCTCATGTGACAACCGTCATCTCATTCTGCTAGATGGGCATCACAGCCACAAAACACTGGCAGCAATTGAATTTTGCAGAGAAAAATGGTATAGAACTTCTGACACTTGCCACCTCATAGCACACACAAACTGCAGCCTCTGGACAGAAGCTATTTCAAGCCTCTCAAAACAGCTTTCAACATGGAGATGGACAGCTGGATGGTGGCAAATCCCGGCAAGCGAGTCACCATCCATGACATTGCTGGCCTGTCAGGAAAGGCCTTCATGAGAACAGCTCTTGCTGACAGGGCAGTCCAGGGATTTAGGACCTGTGGCCTCTGGCCATATGACCCAAAAGTCTTCACTGACGTCGACTTTGAGCCAGCCTTGATGACTGAAGAAGATCTCCCAGAGGCTAGCCCCCCAACTGCCTGCAGCCCTGCCCATGAGACTCCATCTCAGCAAGAAGATGCAAATGATGATCCTCCAGAAGTCAGAGACCAGCCAACTGACCGCACTCCTGACCAACACACTGCCAATGTAGAGACTCCATCTCAGCAAGAAGATCAAATGGGATCCTCCAGAAGTCAGAGACCAGCCAACTGACCGCACCCCTGACCAACACACTGCCAATGTAGAGACTCCATGCTCAGGAAGAAGATGCAAATGGTGATCCTCCAGAAGTCAGAAAGCAGCCAACTGACCATACCCTGACCAACACACTGCCAATGTAGAGACTTCAGCTCATCAGCAGACTTTGAGGTCATTAGATCATCAGGAGATGGCCAGTGCCTCTTTAGAAGTCTTGTGACAGCATGGACAGAAGGCTTCAAACTGCTCAAAGTGACGAGCATGGCAAACTGTTGAGCACAGTTCTGCATGCCGTCGAGACTGGCAAGGCAGATAGTCCCGGGCACAGGTCATCTCTTTCATGTGCGACAATTACGACGATTACAAAGATCTTGATTTTGAAACAATCAACGCAGATTTACCGCACTGGATTCGCTTTGGTTCCATGGATGAACACATTGTCGCCATGGCCGAGCCAAAATCCTACCTGGTGAGCTTGAACTCGCAGCGACAAGCAAGGTCCTGGGAAAAAAAATTGTGCTTTTGGGCGCAAACAGCATGGTGATCCAAACCTACGGAAGAAGACACCCTTCCTAGACTGGTCGTCCAGTTTAGGACCATTGGCCAGGATGTTGGCCACTACGATTGTGTGTTGGATAGGAGGATTGACGAGCCTCAAGGTCCTACATCACAAGCTGAGATCCCTGAGGCGTCTTCATTCTCACCCCCATGTCCAACTGATTTCCCAACCACAGATCACAGACACACCCTAAACCCCTCATCTTCATTTGTCCTACACGAGCAAGGACAGACCCCGAGGCCTCAACCTCCAGAAGAGAAGAGGTTGCAGAACTGATCCGTGGATTTTCTCCACTCCCAAGGATCCAGTCCAAGAGACCGAGATCAAGGAAGGCAGAATCTGCAACAGTGCTGACTCTTCTCCCTTTAAAGCCAGGCTGGAAGAAAAGCGCTCCAAACAGACTGTCCAAAAGAGGAAACAAGAAAAGAAGGCAAGCCAAGGCAAGTCAAAGAAGAGAGGAAGCGTCATGAACCTGAAAAAGATTCAGATCAGAAGAAGAGGAATGGCCATGTCTAATATGTTGTGAGCCTTATCGCAACAGCAGACCCCGAGATGTGTGGGTCCAGTGCCAGGTTTGTCTCCTCTGGGCCCATGAGGAGTGCACCCAAGGGACGGCTCAATTCATCTGTCCGAATTGTGACTCTGATGACTCTGAATAGGCTAAGAAGAGACCTAGGCCTACTTTTTTGTTGATGTACATTACGTGTTTACTAATTCAGATTTCCCCAATGACTTCATCAAACTTTCACCTACAATCAACCATTCGTTGTTATTCTGCTTATGTATAGGCCTCAGTATCTTTACAATGTGAACATTTCATACTTTGAATTTCGATTTTAATATGCACTGGACTGTTTATTCTAGTCGAGTTGGTAAACTCGGCAAGTTTTCAATTTTTTAATTAGAATTTCCATTTTAATATGCACTGGACTGTTTATTCTAGTCGAGTAGGTAACTCAGCAAGTTTTCAATTTTTAATTTGAATTTCCATTTTAAATGCACTGGACTGTTTATTCTAGTCGAGTAGGTAACTCAGTAAGTTTTCAATTTTTTAACCTTTGGTACTGTATATACACTGTTCAGGTTTTAATCTCAACATACTTTGAATTTGCACTGGATGTTGCAATAACTTCCCTAATCAAGTGTTACTCAGCAAATGCTACTTTTATACAACATTTGTTTCTTTTATCCTTTGTTATGAACTTCATAAGACTATGAATTTAGATGTGCTGCATATGAAGAGGCAATACGCCCTCGCTTGTAAGGCAAAACGCCCATGGTGGGCGATTTGCCCGCTCTCAATAAGCCTCTTGCCCAGGGCATAGGGCAAGAAGGCCAAAAAAAAATTTTCTGTTTTTACCTGCTGTGTTTTTATCTTTTATTCTACGCAGATATGCTTGTGATATGTTATAGCCAAGGTACACCTCAATAGATCGCACCTATTTGGAGCTGTCTGTGACTTCAAATGGAGGAATTGTTGGAATTCTTGCTTAAGGTGGGCTTCTTGCCCTCCTTTACCCTAATGTTCCCAGTGTTGAGAACCTACACTGCCGCTATACACTGACACAGTGATGATCCGTGTGCTGAGAACATATGCAATGGTTTCTTGGCGAAACAAAGTGTTGTTCCCTGTGTTGAGAACGTAAGTGCATTACCACTATGCAGTAGTGACTCAGTTAAGCAATGATATTTCCCTGTGCTGTGAACGTACGTGCGTTACCACCGTGCAGTGGTGTCTTGGTTAAACGGACTGATGTTCCCATCCACCTATTACACTGTTTATACCATCACCGTTTTTAAACGTAACAGAGGATTTGATATGCATGTATTTTCGGAGATAAAACTTATTTTACAACGGATTGTTATCACTTTTCTTTACTCGTGTCTGTAAAAGAACATTTCTTGATAAGCAGGCCTACGTATGCCCATATTTGTCTTCAAGTTTGTTTTCTCGTTTCGTTTCTGCAGGGGAAAAGAAAGAAAAAGGAGTAGAGAAAAAAAAAAAAGGGGGGGGGTGAGAAGGGGTGGGGGGTGTCGATCCGTCGGATAGATTTTGTCTGTTAAAATCATACATTAGTGTAAGGTTTTACATGGTTGAAAGTAACGCACATCTAGCATTGCGCACCTTGTTAGTACAGATGTCACGTGTTATCAAAGTGTGTTGTTGTTTTTTCTGAAATCCTCCGTGGCCCAGCATGTGTCAAGGGTAAACTTCTTCTTCAGTCTGCTATAACCAGCCATGTATGGGACGGTGACTGGACTGCAGTCGTGACACCTGTCATGGTCAAAATTTGTATCCAGCCGGGCAAGACATTGTCCCGTCCATGTACAAGAGGATTCACGGGGACAATGTCATTAGCAGCAAACTCTTCATTCACCACAAGCCGCGTGCTGAGTTAGGCTTAAAGCAGAGATCAAGACCCTTAAAGCAGAGATCAAGACCCTTGAAGCAGAGATCAAGACCCTTGAAGCAGAGATCAAGACCCTTAAAGCAGAGATCAAGACCCTGTCTGCTGAAAGCTGTCAATGAATCCCCCTATCATCCATCCCCACCTCTTTTACATTTTTATTTGTTTTATATATATATATATATATATATATATATATCTATCTATCTATCTAGTCCTCTTTGTGCTGGTAGCACATAAGGCCTCGACCAGAGCCCGCCACTGATGTCGGTCGGCTGAAACACGTTCCAGACGGCCCCATGTCCAACCATTTTCCTTCATCTCCCTCTCTACTGTTCTCCTCCAGGTTTCCTTGGGGCGTCCTCTTCTTCTTCGGCCATCAGGAGTCCAACGTAGGCGATTCTGGAAATGGCTGTTGTCTGCTGGCGGAGCACATGGCCTATCCATCGCCAACGCCTTCGTTTGACTTGCGTTGAGATGGGTTCAGTTTCTGCTCTTTGGTGGAGTTCTTCATTGGTGATGGTATTCGGCCAATAGATGCGTAGAATGCGTCTGAGGCATCTGTTTTGGAAGACATCTAGTTTGTTGCTGATGGTTTTGGTCATCTTCCATGATTCTGATCCATAAAGAAGGGTGCTTATTACATTAGATTTGAAGATTCGTAACTTGGTCTTCAGGCGGATATTCCCTGCCTTCCATGTGCTCCTGAGTGAGGCAAAGACTCGGCTGGCTTTTGCAAGTCGAGCCCGGATCTCCACCTCCCCATCCCCTGTATTAGACATCTTGGATCCAAGATAGGTGAAGTCGCTAACTTCCTCAATTTCGTCTCCGTTCAGTTTGATGTTGTCTTGGACTCTGGCATTCATTCTCATGCTCTTTGTCTTCTTGGTGTTGACCTTCAAGCCAAGGTTTCCAGCGGTTGTTGCCATGGCATCTGTTTTCTCCTGTATGTCCTGGTAGCGATGTGACATCAGGGCAATGTCGTCAGCAAAGTCCAAGTCTTCCAGTGTTGTTGTTGCTACCATTGTCGTGGTCCATCTGATTCCCCTCCTCTCTCTGTCTGTGGCGTTCTTCATAATCCAGTCCATGGCCAGGATGAAGAGGAAAGGCGATAGGATGCAGCCCTGTTTCACTCCCGTGCTGACACTGAAGGTGTCTGTGAGCTCTGTGTTGCAGATCACCCGTGAACTGAAGTCACTGTACAGCATCTCAATGACCCGGACAAGTTTTGCAGGGATTTCCGTAGTGTCTCAGGATTTTCCATAAGGACTCTCGGTGGATGCTGTCAAATGCCTTCTCCAGGTCAATGAAGCTGATGTACAAAGGCGTGTTCCACTCATTGCTCTGTTCCAGAACCTGGCGCAGAGTGAAGATATGATCTGAGCAGGATCGTCCAGGGCGAAAGCCTGCTTGTTGTGGACGGAGGTTCCTCTCAAGGGTTTCCGTCAGCCTTGACATCACAACCTTGCTAAATACCTTGCTAGTGAGAGAAAGAAGTGTTATGCCCCTCCAGTTGTTGCAGTCTCCAAGATCTCCCCTTTTGGGCAACTTGAAGATAAGACCAGTTTTCCACGCTTCAGGGGTCTGGCCCGTTTCCCAAACCTGTCTGAAGATCTCCGTCAGAATAGGGGCTGTCACATTAATATCTGCTTTCAACAATCTGCTGTTACCCCATTCTGCCCCTGGTGCCTTTCCGTTCTTCATGGTTTTGATTGCTGCTGTCACTTCTTCTAGGCTCGGTGGATCGATGCAGATGTCCAGGTCTATACCTGCCGGTTGGATATCTGCTAGCTGAGGGGGTCTGGTCTGTTCAGAACTGACTCGAAATGTTCTTTCCAGCGCTGTAGTTTTTCTGCCTCTCCCTCAACGACCTTCCCATTCTTGTCCTTTACTGGTACATCATTGTTTTGGAACCCATTGTTTAGCTGCTTGTTTATCTTGTACAGCGTTTTTAGATCATTTCTACCAGCTGCTTCCTCTGCCTCATCTGCCAGTTTCTCGATGTAGTCCCTCTTGTCAGCTCTTGTCATCTTCTTTACCTCTTTATTTATTTCTGTATATCTTCTTCTGTGCTGCTCTTTCAAGCGTTCTGATCTGGTGTTGTTGATCTTCTGCTTTGTCAGCTTTCTTTCATCTATCTTTTCCCAGGTTCCTTTCTTTATCCACTCTTCCTTCTTCTTTCGGCGGAAGCCTAGTACCTTTTCTCCCCGCTTCCCGCAAGGCCTGGTTAAAGCTGTCTATTGTTAACTCTTGTTGTTCCCCTAGCGCCTGGAATCTGTTCTTTATTTCCACAGCAAAAGCTTGTTTGGTGAGCGTCTCATTCAGTCTGTCAGAGTCTATTCTCTGCTGACGTGCCTGTCTTCCTCGTGTTCGGCGTAGTTTCAGGGAAACGGTGGCCAACACAAGGGTGTGGTCACTGGCAACATCTGCTCCTCTGTAGGCCCTGACATCTTGAAGGGAGCTCCTCCATCTCCGATTGACTATGATGTGATCTATCTGGTTTTTGGTGGTCCCGTCTGGTGATGTCCAAGTTGTTTTGTGAACATCTCTGTGTTGAAAAAGGGTGCCTCCAATCAACAGGTTGTTCTCTTCACAGAAGTCTGCTAGTCTTTGTCCATTATCGTTGATGG
Organism: Conus ventricosus; assembly: GCA_018398815.1. Taxonomy (NCBI): domain Eukaryota; kingdom Metazoa; phylum Mollusca; class Gastropoda; order Neogastropoda; family Conidae; genus Conus; species Conus ventricosus. The sequence continues at coordinate 76,778,149 of CM031603.1, forward strand.
TACCAATTCCATGTTTGCCCATAACATGCTCCCTCCCGGTGTTGTCACTGCCCATCTTTGCATTCAAATCGCCAAGGATCAGTACCATGTCATGGGCGCAAATATTCTCCGCTGCTGCTTGGAGCTGATCGTAAAATGCATCCTTGGCTTCTATATCTGCATCTTCGGTTGGTGCGTAGCAAACTAGAACTGTCAGCTTGGTGTATTTGGAGTGGAATCTTGCCTTCAAAAGTCTTGGTCCAAAAGGTTTCCATTCTAGTAATGCTTTTTCTGTTTTTCTGTTGAGGAGAAGTGCTACTCCCTCAGAGTGTTGGTTATCTGATCTTCCCCGAGAAGACAATGGTATGTCCTGACGCCAGTCTCCTCTTTCCTGTGCCGGTCCATCTGACCTCGCTGACTCCCCAAAATGTCCAGGCTGTAGTTGTCAAACTCTTTGACTAGTTGGGGCATCTTGCCAGTCTGGTACAAGGTCTGGACGTTCCAGCACCCCACCCTCATCTTCTGTTTCGGCTTCAGTAAATCCACCATCGGGGCGCCAGCTCCCTCTCGGGTTTGGCTGTCGTCCGTCATCAGTCCAGTTGCCTGGTGTGCTTCATTGCCGGGCGCCATCTGTGTCGGATGCTCTGGTATTGGTTTCTGTAACAATCATTTTTTAAGGGACAGGGTTGTTAGCCCTGTGCCCAACCCCCAACCTGGAGGACCAGTGTCACCTTAGTCGCCTCTTACGACATGCCTGGTGACTGGCAGGGACGCTGAATTCTAGCAGTGCCACCTCCATAGGCACACCCCGGCAATCCCACGGGGGATATATATATATATATATATATATATATATATAGAGAGAGAGAGAGAGAGAGAGAGAGAGAGAGAGCACACTGGTGATGAGAGCCTAGAGCTTGAAACAAATTTTGTAGATATTTTAAAGATTCCTTTTAATACTTTGATGTTAATATATATATATATAATATATATATGTATATGTATATGTATATATATATATATAATATATATATAATATATATATAATATATAATATATATATATTATTCCGAGATAAAACTGCACTCGCCATTCCTCACCAAACTCTTGCATTACTTGCCGCGAGATTTCTTAAAAGAATCGTCCTGATCTGCTTCACTCACAAGAATGTATCCGAAAAGCTTCAAAGAACGGGATTCACGCGTGGTGTCGCATCCATGTGGCTGACAACACTGCGCTCTATTCACGAATAATTAGCAGGAAGAAAACAAAGTGCATATAAGCAAGGACGCTAAGAGTGAAAATATGAAACCCTTC
>CM031603.1:76784444-76821944 GCA_018398815.1 Conus ventricosus
ATCTATTTAATATTGCAAAGACAGTGCATGGAACATTCACTTATTTAGTATTGCAAAGAGAATGCATGGAACATTCACCTATTTGGTATTGCAATGACAAATGCATGGAACATTCACCTATTTGGTATTGCAAAGACAGTGTATGGAACATTCACCTATTTAGTATTGCAAAGACAAATGCATGGAACATTCACCTATTTGGTATTGCAAAGACAAATGCATGGAACATTCACCTATTTGGTATTGCAAAGACAGTGTATGGAACATTCACCTATTTAGTATTGCCAAGACAATGCATGGAACATTCACCTATTTGGTATTGCAAAGACAATGCATGGAACATTGACCTGTTCAGTATTGGAAAGACAATGCATGGAACATTGACCTGTTCAGTATTGCAAAGACAATGCATGGAACATTGACCTGTTCAGTATTGGAAAGACAATGCATGGAACATTGACCTGTTCAGTATTGGAAAGACAATGCACGGAACATTCACCTATTTAGTATTGCGAAGACAATGCATGGAACATTCACCTGCAGGTATGTTATCTAACAGAGACACGCCCTGGACCATCCACCTGAGGGGCATACACCGAGAACGAACAGAAATTGAAGAGAAGGAGAAACAAAAGGGAGGAGTGAGAGGGGATACATTTTGCAGTAAGACTTATTTTTGCTTTATGGCTGACCTTGGGGGGCCGGAATAGCTCAGTTGGTAGAGCGCCGGACATGTAATCTAAGGGTTGCGGGTTCGAATCTCCGCCGGGTCGTTTCGGTACAGGGGGGATTTTCCCTCGGAGTTAACATTGGTTCTGACTCCATTTCCCATACAGTCCTTCGAATGAGACAATAAACCGAGGTTCTGTGTGTGTGAACGCACGCATAACATCTGGCACACACGTAAAATCCCATCACCAACTTTCGGAAGAGAAGGCCAGTTTGGCCGTTGGTATGGATGACACGTTACACAAAGCATGCACCTTCCCCGAAGATGGAGTATGGCTGCCTTAATGGCGGGATAGAAAACGGTCATACACACAAAACTCCGCTTCGTTTGTTGGCAGATGTCTATACAGGAGCGTCCGCAGGAGTATCAGCTTGCGTACGCAGAAGAAGAAGAAGAAGATGGCTGACCTTGTTTCTTCTTTTTGCTTCCCCTCCCCCTCCTTCCTGTGCCTCCGTCCCTGCCTGCACCTGCGCTGTACCCCCGCCCCACCCCACCCCACCCCACCTCACCTCCCTTCTCTCTCCTATCAGGTGTGTATGCATCGGCGTGCAAGTGGTGTTTTCTATTGTTAGTTTGTTTGTTTATGTTTAATTTCTTTCTACGAGCTTTGAGATATCACAATCTCTGGGCAAACGTTGGTTGCGTGTCTGTTCCGTTATTACTTGTTATATTTTTCAAATGAAAATAAGCACTTCAAATATAAAACTGTTAAAGTATTTCAAACAAGACCACACGATGCAGGAATCATAAATTGTGGAAACAAATTGAGTGGCTGCGTTTGTATTTGTACATGCGAGCGTTGTATGCATGCATTTTGTGCGTGCGTGTTGGTATGTACGTTAAACATACATTTGCAGGGGTTTTGTTTGTTTGTTTGTTTGTATGCGTGTGCGTGCGCGTTTGTGTGTGTTTGTTTGTGTGTGTGTGTGTGTTGTGTGTGTGTGTGTGTGTGTGTGTGTGTGTGTGTGTGTGAGAGAGAGAGAGAGAGAGAGAGAGAGAGAGAGAGAGAGAGATGAGAGAGAGAGAGAGAGAGAGAGATTATGTAAGAAATACGAGAAATATAACCTACACCGTTGCCACCGTTGCAGAAAAGAAGGAAACAACTGAACGATACACTGACTGACGTGAGAGCTCGCTGTGCATATACACCCTGGCTCTATGCACGCGCGCCACGCCTTTTTTTTCTCTTCATCTCCACGTCTTCCCTATCCCACCCTTACTCCCTTCCATATCACTTGTTCCCTTTTTGTTTCTTTCTTACTCTTTTCTCTCCATTTTTTTCTTTCTTCAGTCTCTTTATTTCTGTCTTTCATTTTTCTTTCTTTCTTTCTTTCTTTCTCTCTTTCTTCTTTCCTTCCTTTCTTTCTCTTTTTGTATGTGTTTTGTTTGTTTTGTTTGTTGTTGTTTTTAAACGGAATAATGATAACACGAGCAGGCTGCGAGTCAAGTAAGCGAAGATGTTCCAGAAATTCCTTATGATCTTCCCCTCATCCCTGTGACTTCAGGTACCAAGGGTGCCGTGACAGAGGCTTTGGACAGTCACTGACTGTTCGACCTCCACAGCGCCTTTTCCCCCAGTCCTGCGCCACACGATAGAGGTACTGTAGCCAGTCCAGTCCCTTTTCTATTGTCCATCCAGGACTTCGTCGGCCTCTTTCCACAACGACCCGTCTCCACAGTTTCATGTTCTCAATCATGAGCCACAGGGCAGAGGTGTTATAGTGTTATAGCCAGTCCAGTCGTCTTCAAACCGTCCCTCCGAGAGTTAATGTTGAGCTTTCATGATCTAGTGTGCCCTGAATAGGAGGGAGTGGGGCAGGAATGACGGAGGTACACATGTCTGTACTAAGCGAACTAGCTGTCTTCTGATGACCGTGAGAACACCGCTGTTTTTCTCTGTCAGAATGTATTTGACTGACTGCCTGACGCAGTCTACTTATACTCCCTTTGGGTTTAAAAAGTCACACTAATCACCACCAGGACGAAAATCCGCCTCTTCAATTCAAACGTTAAATCTGTCCTCTTGTATGGATCAGAGACCGGTGAATCACAAAAACCACCATTCAAAAAACTGCAGACGTTCGTTAACAGCTGCCTGCGAAAGATCCTCCATGTCCACTGGCCAGAGACAATCAGCAACAAAGAGCCGTGGGAAAGATGTGACCAACTGCCAGTAGAGCAAGACATCCGCTAAAGAAGATGGCGGTGGATAGGACACACGCTCCGAAAGCCACCGGACAACACCACCAGAAGAGCCCTGACCTGAATCCCCAAGGCAAAAGGAAGCGAGAAAGACCAAGAAACACCTGGAGACGGGACCTGGAATCGGACACCAGGCAGATGGGTTACAGCTGGAGCAGATTAGAAAAGATTGCCCAGGACCGTGGTTGTTGGCGGGCAGTTGTTGATGGCCTATGCTCTGGCAAGAGCAATGGGCCTAAGTAAGTAAGTAAAGAGTCGCAGTACGCATAGCCTACCAACCATAGCAGGTGTGAACTTTAAGAGGTTCGTCGTGTTCAGGCCACGATGTGACGGAAGGCGGAGCCTATCCCTTTCCTTCTACCGCCTGTAACCTTCCCTGACCTGAATCAGATACCTGTTTACTGCTGGGTAGACAGAGAGGGTTTTGCAAGCGAACAAAATCAGACTCCGCGTGTGGTTAGGATTTACGACCGTCCGCTCCACGGACTAACCATTGGACTACGGGCCCCACTCTTAACCTGGCAAGAGGTGCAAAGAAACTGCCCGAAGTACTTGCTCTCAAAGCCCGGGTTCTTCAATCGACTTGGTCCACGATGTGACAGGATCCAGAAAACGTATGCTCCAAGATAATGCATCGAATATTCAATTTGGAATAGCATATTCCTTGTGAATGATTTGAATGTCCCTACCTGGGACTAGAAGCTAAGGCCCCCCCTTCAGCCTAATCCACTATACCGCGGCCTGCACACTCCGTTCATTCAGATGCTCAGAGATTATGGCTTGGAAGAACTTGTGAAAGATCCTTTAAAAAAAAAGAAGAAAAGACAATGCCCTGAATCTGATCATATCTGACAACCCAGGTCTTATTGCACACACAGAGGTCTGGTTTGGTCTGACTGACCATGAAGAAATCTACTGTGAGGTGACTATACATCCTCAGGAGTGAAATTTGTCATCAAGAACGATCCCTTTGTCCACAGAGACTGACTGGGGTGGCATCAGGGCGGAGGTGACCAACCTGGCTGGAACCATGGAGTTGAAGAAAGATGCAGAAACCATGTTTGGAAACCATCTTCACGCAGCTACTAAAAACTTCACCCCTCATTAGTAGGCCAGGGCTAGAGAACACAAAGCTTTGATCTTATAAGCATTAGACAACTTATCATGAAGAGAGATCGCTTCTGTACAGATATTAGAAACGGGGAATACAAGTGTTCAAGAACTTTCACAAACAACTGAGGAGAGAAGTCCAACGCTAATTGTACAGAGTCTATCGGCACCTTAACGGAAGACAACTCTTTGTAGGCAACAGACAAGCAGAAGTCCAACGCCGACCGCACAGAGCCTATTAGTCATACTCACACAGCACTTCAGGGAAGACAACTCTAAATGGACAACAGACAAACACAAGTCCAACGCCAGCTGTGCCGGGCCTTTTCGTCATACCCGGACGACACCTTTAGGGAAGGCAACAGACAAGCACTTTTTGGACATTCCTAAAGCACCAAAACTCCACCAAAAGTTAGAGTTGGTCCGTTGGAGGAGGCCGCCAATTAGTGTCAGATCTCAAAGACAGGCAGACACCCTAACAGGCAATTTTAGTAAGCATTCAGCTCAGGACAGAATATACTGTTCAGGACCGGGAAATCCCAGGCAAGGTATGACATGCCACCCCACAACATCTCCACCTTCCTGCCCCTCCTGGATAAGATCGACATTAGCGCAGAGGGTGTGAGGAAACTGCTCAACAATCTGAACCCTGGGAAAGCACCTGGACCAGATACCACCAGTCCCCAGGTTTTGAAGGAGCTGACAAACGGAATCGCACCATCTCTCGTAATCTTATCAGTCCTCATTGAAAACTGGAACTCCACCACCGAACTTGAAAGCTGTCAGTGTCACTCCATGGTTTAAAAATGAGCGACACGATTCCGCCAATTACAATACAGTCTTACTGACAAGTGGACGCTGCAAACAAAATCTAAAGCACATCTCTACTGAACAAAATCCACCTTTACACCAAAGCATGATTCTACAGACTCACACAGCTTCTGTGGGTTTTCTCTTCGACCAGAAGACCACCAGTATGTCAACACAGTTTCCATACAGACAGCACAGCGTCGACACCTGGCAAACAGAAATCCCTTCCAGTAATGGGCCCAGGACAGCATCAACAGGTGAAACGATAGCTTGCAGGATAGGAATCCTTCCCAATGTACCCAGGACAGCATCAACAGGTGAACGATAGCTTGCAGGATAGGAATCCTTCCCAATGTACCCAGGACAGCATCAACAGGTGAACGATAGCTTGCAGGATAGGAATCCTTCCCAATGTACCCAGGACAGCATCAACAGGTGAACGATAGCTTGCAGGATAGGAATCCTTCCCAATGTACCCAGGACAGCATCAACAGGTGAACGATAGCTTGCAGGATATGAATCCTTCCAATGTACCCAGGAGAGCATCAACAGGAGAACGATAGCTTGCAGGATAGGAATCCTTCCCAATGTACCCAGGACAGCATCAACAGGTGAACGATAGCTTGCAGGATAGGAATCCTTCCCAATGTACCCAGGACAGCATCAACAGGTGAACGATAGCTTGCAGGATAGGAATCCTTCCCAATGTACCCAGGACAGCATCAACAGGTGAACGATAGCTTGCAGGATAGGAATCCTTCCCAATGTACCCAGGACAGCATCAACAGTGAACGATAGCTTGCAGGATAGGAATCCTTCCCAATGTACCCAGGACAGCATCAACAGGTGAACGATAGCTTGCAGGATAGGAATCCTTCCCAATGTACCCAGCACAGCATCAACAGGTGAACGATAGCTTACAGGATAGGAATCCTTCCCAATGTACCCAGGACAGCATCAACAGGTGAACGATAGCTTGCAGGATAGGAATCCTTCCCAATGTACCCAGGACAGCATCAACAGGTGAACGATAGCTTGCAGGATAGGAATCCTTCCCAATGTACCCAGGACAGCATCGACAGGCGAACAATAGCTTGCAGGATAGGAATCCTTCCCAATGTACCCAGGACAGCATCAACAGGTGAACGATAGCTTGCAGGATAGGAATCCTTCCCAATGTACCCAGGACAGCATCGACAGGCGAACGATAGCTTGCAGGATAGGAATCCTTCCAAATGTACCCAGGACAGCATCGACAGGCGAACGATAGCTTGCAGGATAGGAAAATCCTTCCCAATGTACCCAGGACAGCATCGACAGGTGAACGATAGCTTGCAGGATAGGAATCCTTCCCAATATACCCAGGACAGCATCGACAGGTGAACGATAGCTTGCAGGATAGGAATCCTTCCCAATGTACCCAGGACAGCATCGACAGGTGAACGATAGCTTGCAGGAAAGGAATCCTTCCCAGTGTACCCAGGACAGCATCGACAGGCGAACGATAGTTTGGAGGAAAGGAATCCTATCCAGACAATGTACCCAGGACCGCATCGACAGGCGAACGATAGTTTCGAGGAAAGGAATCCTATCCAGACAATGTACCCAGGACAGCATCGACAGGTGAACGATAGCTTGCAGGATAGGAATCCTTCCCAATGTACCCAGGACAGCATCGACAGGCGAACGGTAGCTTGCAGGATAGGAATCCTTCCCAATGTACCCAGGACAGCATCAACAGGTGAACGATAGCTTGCAGGATAGGAATCCTTCCCAATGTACCCAGGACAGCATCAACAGGTGAACGATAGCTTGCAGGATAGGAATCCTTCCCAATGTACCCAGGACAGCATCGACAGGCGAACGATAGCTTGCAGGATAGGAATCCTTCCCAATGTATTCAGGACAGCATCCACAGGTGAACGATAGCTTGCAGGATAGGAATCCTTCCCAATGTACCCAGGACAGCATCAACAGGTGAACGATCGCTTGCAGGATAGGAATCCTTCCCAATGTACCCAGGACAGCATCAACAGGTGAACGATCGCTTGCAGGATAGGAATCCTTCCCAATGTACCCAGGACAGCATCAACAGGTGAACGATAGCTTGCAGGATAGGAATCCTTCCCAAATGTACCCAGGACAGCATCAACAGGCGAACGATAGCTTGCAGGATAGGAATCCTTCCCAATGTACCCAGGACAGCATCGACAGGCGACGATAGCTTGCAGGATAGGAATCCTTCCCAATGTACCCAGGACAGCATCAACAGGTGAACGATAGCTTGCAGGATAGGAATCCTTCCCAATGTACCCAGGACAGCATCAACAGGTGAACGATAGCTTGCAGGATAGGAATCCTTCCCAATGTACCCAGGACAGCATCAACAGGTGAACGATAGCTTGCAGGATAGGAATCCTTCCCAATGTACCCAGGAGAGCATCAACAGGAGAACGATAGCTTGCAGGATAGGAATCCTTCCCAATGTACCCAGGACAGCACAACAGTGAACGATAGCTTGCAGGATAGGAATCCTTCCCAATGTACCCAGGACAGCATCGACAGGCGAACGATAGTTTGGAGGAAAGGAATCCTATCCAGACAATGTACCCAGGACAGCATCGACAGGTGAACGATAGCTTGCAGGATAGGAATCCTTCCCAATGTACCCAGGACAGCATCGACGGGTGAACGATAGCTTGGAGGATAGGAATCCTTCCCAATGTACTCAGGACAGCATCGACAGGCGAACGATAGCTTGCAGGACAGGAATCCTATCCAGACAATGTACCCAGGACAGCATCGACAGGCGAACGATAGCTTGGAGGATAGGAATCCTTTCCAATGTACCCAGGACAGCATCGACAGGCGAACGATAGCTTGCAGGATAGGAATCCTATCCAGACAATGTACCCAGGACAGCATGGACAGGCGAACAATAGCTTTGGAGGAAAGGAATCCTTCCAGGGAATGTCCCCAGGACAGAATCAACAGGCTTGCTTGGGTACAACGCGATGAGTAGATATCATTAACGCTACTGATAGAAGGAAGGAAGCAGCAGCGGACCAGAAGCAGAGGGCTATCAACAGAGGTAAGACGGTTTTCCTTGCAAGCACCGTCACCCCTGTCAACTTTCCTGCCCAAAAAGACAGTCAGGCCGGGGACCTTAAAGACAGTCTACCCACTCCCACAGTAAAACAGTTGGCAAGCCCTTGAAATTCACACCATCGTCCAAGACGATGAACTGTAGCCAGAAGACGACTTAGAGAAGCGCGATGCAGCTCCTGTGCAGGACCAGACCTCCACAGATTTACACAGTGTACAAAAAACAAGAACAAAAAACCAAACAAACAAACACGACTTCTGAGATCAATTTATGACTGGAGTTTTCAGATCAATTTCGAACTTATAGGCTTTTGAGATCGGTTTCTAACCAGACTTTTGAGATCAGTTTCTAACTAGACTTTTGAGATCAACTTCTGACTAGTGTAACTTCGTCTTTTGCGGTCAATTTCTAACTAGACTTTTGAAATCAGTTTCTGACCAGACTTTCGAGATCATTGTCTAACCAGCCTTTTGAGATCAATTTCTATCTAGACTTTTGAGATCAGTATCTAACTACACTTTTGAGATCTATTTCTAACTAGACTTTTGAGATCAGTTTCTAACTAGACTTTTGGGGTCAGTTTCCAACTAGATTTTTTTTGTAAAGATCAATTTTGAACTAGACTTTCAAGATCGATTTTCTCGCTAGACTTTTAAGATCAATTTCTTGTTAGACTTTTGAAATCAGTTTCCAACTAGACTTTTGAGAGCACTTTCTGCGTAGACTTTTGAGATCAGTTTCTTAGCACTGCTACTGCGTGGGTAGGCCTCGGCATCCGTCAGATTTTCATACCAACAAGAAGACGACTGTGACATCAATGAACAACTCGATGTTTTTACGGCCCCTTGACAGATCCCAACCTCTTTAGCTCCAATAATGAAATCTCCAGCAGCACACCATAGCGGGTCCACTTGATTAAAGGAAGCGTGGTGAAACAGAGGGAGAACCCACTAAAGGATTACTGACACTGAGCAGAAAATCCCCAGCTACTACAAGAGCGGGTTTGGCGAGAATTGCAGATGGGCATGTTCCTACGTACACGAATCATAGGCCCTGTTTGAAGGGGATGGAACGGGATGAAAGACGATGAAGCTTGAAGTCTTGGTTCTGCTCTTATGTGGACTGACTCGGTGACTTAACAGGAATTAAGGCAAAATGTCGAAGAGGTCAATAAAGCAAGACCGTTTACATCATTGCAAGGTAAAGGAATGGTCAGTTTGGCATCTAAAGCTGCGCACTCTCTCCTAAATCATCTGGAGTCTTGAAATCATGCGACAAAAGACACAAACAATCTTTCGAATAGATACTTTCATTTTCAGAATATTGTGTCCAGTCGTACAAACATAAATGAACCGGAATACATCATGATAGAAACCATCTTTTTTTCTTAATAGATGACTGTAAAACACATGAGTCCTGAACAAGCTTAAAAAGCACAGTTATTAGAAGGATTCTAAAGGAAACATAGACTGGGTACGTTGCGTATTTTAAAGTTTGGGATACTCAAAATTTGAACATAACTCTTGTGGTGCAAGATAACGTATATGTTCATTACAAACTGTTCATTATGTACTGTATGTGTATGCACGCACGTGCGCGCGCATGCTCTCTCTCTGTGTGTGTGTGTGTGTGTGTGTGTGTGTGTGTGTGTGTGTGTGTGTGTGTGTGTGTGTGTGTGTGTGTGTGTGTGCTCTTCCTCTCGCTGAGTGTGTGTGTGTGTGTGTGTGTGTGTGTGTGTGTGTGTGTGTGTGTGTGTGTGTGTGCGTGCGTGCGTGCGTGCGTGCGTGCGTGCGTGCGTGCGTGCGCGCGCGCGCGTGTGTGTGTTGGTTCATGCTTGCACACGTGGACAGAGAGAGAGAGAGAGAGAGAGAGAGAGAGAGAGAGAGAGAGAGAGAGAGAGAGAGAGAGAGAGAATTTATCGCATAGCCATTTGACTTACTCCAGTTCAGTTCGAAGGGGAATCAGGAATCAAGGGTTTTTGTTGTTGTTGTTTATTTTTTGTTTTTGTTTTTTGCTTCTTCTTTTTTTAAACAAAGGAAGATGCAATGGATTGACACCAGACATTTGACGTGAGGTTTACTCATCTTGATGATTGAAAATAAACATTATGTAGAATACAAACCTGAATTACTGATATGTCTTTTGCATCTTTTTGTGATTAACTGTTAGCATGCATTATTTACATTTTAGTTGGGAAGGTAATGCAGTATGCACGGATAAAATAAAGAATGTAGTGTCGCCCGTTGTTGAAAAAACAAAGTTGATTAAACTTTCAATCATGATGATATAAGACAAACGGCCCCATATAAACACACTGAATCTAAACACAATCACGGTTGGAGTGGGAGAGAGAGAGAGAGGACGAGGGGGATAGGGGGTGGGGGTGGGTGGGGGAGGTAATACTAAGATAATTATTTGTTATATGATATCAATCAGTCAATATATCGCTTTTTAATCTACCATTGACATTGAATCATTTTCTGTCGTTTTAACAGTTGTTCACTCTTCATCCCCATTTCGTTAAACGTAAGATTAATCTGAAAATAAACTGTTGTCTTCTCGGTCAGTCAGCCATCAAACGCTGATCTGTTGATCGGACGCGCTCTTTCCAAATGTCTGTTAAAAGATAAATAAATAAACGGGGGGAAAAAAATCAAGAATTGGTGAGGCATAGTGGGGTGGGTGGAGGGTGGGGGTGGGGTGGGTGGTGACTGTTCAGGACCTATGCTCGATCTCCTTCCCGCTGGCGTCCAGAATCAATATTGCTGATGGCTATGATGTGTTTGGTTGCGATGGTTTAGCGATTGGTGATCTAGGAGGGAAAAAAGATCCACACTGCTCAGTTACCAGACGATCTGATGGCGGACTTTTCATGGAAGTATACATGATTATGGAACCTGACGAACCCTCCCGATGCAAAGTCTCCACAATGTTAGATTAGCGAGATCATCTGCGAGCCATATATCTCCTACCCGTCGAAAGTCATAGTTAAGCCTTGGTTCGTATCTGTTTTCGGTATAATGTAAGTATCGTTTCTGGTACAATCAACATTGACTTTCCGGCATGGGAGAACGGAAAGCTGTCAGGTCGTAACCCCTCGACCACCGACAGTTCACTTTTGCGCGACTGACAAACTGGGTCACTGATGACGCAAATGCGCCTGCGCACATAGTAACCAGTCGCCAGGCTATTCCGCCAGAAAATGTAGTGCTGGATGTACGTAGCTCCAAAGCTTTCACAGAGAGACAACACAAAGTGTTCAGTTTGTAAGTACATTTCTTGACGTGTTTGTTTAGATACTCAGTGTACGAAATACGAAAGTCGACAGAAGTGTTATGTCTTACTCTTGGAGTTCGTCTGGTTGTGTTTTTGCATAGACTTCACGAGCGTGTGTTTTCCTTTTCCGAAAATAGCTGCACTAGTTGCAGAATTTCGTCTGAGAACGGATCGGTCGCCCGTAAAAATAGAATCTTAGGAGTTATTTTCGTTCAATTCATGGATTTATACGGGTGAGACATTTACTATTTCCGTGTGTGATACTTGTGGTTATCCTATATTTTTAGTTCAAGAGCAATACCAAGCATGTACAGTGCTAAACAAGTTGATTCGAGCGAAGTGATGACATCACTTCGAGACAGAGTTTGAGCTTGATTAGTGGGGAAAAAAGTTAACTTTCGGTGATAGTGTTGTTGATTATTTTCAGTTGCATTAAAATGATTGAAAAATATTATTGTGTGGAAGATTGCTGAGTTGATATTATGGATTTCATGTTTCAGGGGAGGAGCTGGGTAAAACAACCGTATGACATTATCTTGTTGCTGTTCGCTTCAAACCTGACCTTGCTGCGAGGATTACGTCCAAAAGAATCATCTTTAACCGTTGAAAAAAAATACAACGGAACTATACATTCGTTTAAATTCGACTCCAGCCTTTCATTTTCATTGGAACCAGAGGGCAGTGTGTGAGTTTTCCCGGTGTCATCTGCCCAAGAAGCAGGTAAGTCTCGCGCGATGTGTTTGCCCATCATTTATCCGTCTTCGCCAAGCCTTGGTCGTCAGTAGTCGTATTTATCTTCCTCTCCCATCTTTGCCTGCCTTCTCTTGTCACTTTATCGTTCGTCGATCAAGTCAGCTTGAGTGATGGCCCTCAGTCGCATGTGCACGATACCGATGTGGGGGTGGGGGTAAAAGGAGAGCCAGATCAGGGAGGCAGGACGGGTGGGAAGTGGGGGGTCCGGTCAAAAGGAAAAGGAGGAGGATTGTTCACTGGACTGGCATTGACGTCACGCGTGTTGGTTGTCGTCATGGGCCTGTGGACATAAGCCGAACTCTTTACCTAAGGAAAAAAATAAGTACGAATTCATGTTGTTATGTATTTATGTATTTATTCGCATTTAATTCCCCTCCAGTTTTATTGACCCAGTAAAATAACCATCCAACCAGCAGACTCCGTTAAAAAAAAAGAAAAAAGCCTGCCTTGAATTTCAGCACATAGTCAAGCTTTTGAAGGAGCAAGGAGAAGCAAACGGAGAACTGTATCAATAAAAGCAGTCAAGCAGAGAAGAGGGAAAAGCACTTTGTCAAAAACAAGGATCTAAAACAGCAGGGACCATGCAGTGCGTGGGGTGTGACAGAACAGTGAATAAACACACGCCTCCGCTGGATCTGTTCCTGACCAATGGTGTTGGAGCAACACCCCTCCAAGCTTACTAAGTTGGGTAAACTGGGGCCAGGCATGAGGTGATTGAAGTTCAAGCGGATTCAGCTTCCACCCATTGTACTTAACACAGTACCCGACAGTTCTACTTTGGGTATCGGGTCATACTGGTTTGCAAAACTTGGGTCAACAGTTTATGCATAACACTTCGTTACTGCATGTTTGATGATGATAGTGATAGAAATAATAATGAGAATAATAATAATGAGAATAATAATAGTTATGATAATAAAACAATAGTAATATGATAATGCTTGATATAGATGACAAGAATTCACTCCCCCTTCCCCTAGTCCCCACTCCCCCAAACTCCTTCCTGGCTTAAAAGAAAAAAAGTGACGACCTGAGTTATGCATAGAATAAATTTTTACACACACACACATGTGCGTGTGCATGCATGCATGCACACACACATACATGCGCACGTACGCACACACTTGCGCGCGCGCACACACACACACACACACACACACACACACACACACACACACATTCACATTTTGTGAATTCAAAGAATATGGTTGTTTCAATATCTCTAAATTTTAGTATGTATTGTCATTATTTAAAAATGTATTTAAAAATACAAATGAATTTAAGTTTGGTATTGAATGATGATACATTATCATCAGTAAAACATTGATCATGAAGGATTCAAGGACTGCTGCATACTGTCATTACAAATGTAACATTTTTATGCTTTGCAAACAAGACACGGACACATATGGAACTAAGCATCTTTTATAATAGTCTTGCAGATTTTCTGTCGGAACAAAATTACTTGCGTGCAATGGCATACCCAAAAAAATGTGTGTGCATGCACACTTATACACACAAACACACTCAGAGATTTTTACAGACACATAGGCACAGACACATAGATGTGCACGTACATGTCCAAACACACACACACATGCACACACACGCACGCACGCACACACACACACACACACACACACACACACACACACACACACCACACACACACACACACATACACACGCGCACACACACACACATGCACACACAAACACAGACACTGATAGACGCAAGTAGACATACCCATGTGGCTGACACACTCAGCACACGCATACACACATTGTATGCAGTATGGCTACACATGTTCTTTCCCTCTCTCTCTTGCTCTTTCTCTCTCTCTCGCACACACACACATGCACGCACACACACAGACACAGAAGCACACACACATACAAACACACATACACTTGAAAAAGCTTCTTTATCAAAGATCCACTAATATTATTCTCAATTGTGTTATTATTTTAATTCTGTTTTCTGCCTTTGTGATATTCTGTTAAATGCAGATTTGAATTCTAATTCATTGGTGGCGTTGGGTCGTAAGATAATCAAAATTGAGAAAAACACGTGAAAAGTTAAAAAAAAAAGTACTGAATTCAAGAACAAAGAGACGAAAAATGAAAGAAAAAAAGTCTAAAATAAGCATACAAATGATAGTCCAAAGGGAAACAATGAATGTTTTTCATCAACAGTATCAACACTCTACCAGTGACACAACAAGAGAGAGTTCCTGCAAAATGATCAATCGTTTTAAACCTTTTGTTTTCACATTAAAGTAAAACTTTCTAATTGATTTGAGTTTTTCAGTTAGGTTTTTTTTTTTTTTTTTTTTACAATGAAAGTTGGTTGGAGCAGACTTTATTGATCAGTTGGGAGTTTGCTTTTGATGATTATTATGTGCTTTTCCCTGGTTAGCTAAACTGAGTTTTTTTTTTTAAAGGATTACTGATGTCAGTTTGACTTCTCTGCTGGCCATTGTTTTTTTTTTTTTTTTAAACATCTTTAAGTTAATATTTTTTTTGTATCATAATGATTGTAAACATTAGAGGAACTGAACATCCGTGAAAAAGAACAGTGGGAAGTAACAGCAGCAGTTCCCTTATGCCAGTTCACAACAGCTCAGTTCTGAGTTACAGAGGTGGAGTACAGCAATACCAACAAAACAATAAGGCATCGACAACAGTGTTGTGCTCTGTTGACTTAAACTGATCTGTATTTTTAGAAAAAAAGGAATCGTTTTATTCATTGTTCTACCTGTTTTAGACTATAAATTTCACTATTTGCTTTGAATGTATAGACAGTGTTTGTTCATGATTAACATTGATATTACTCTTTGTGATTCACAAAAACTGAATGAAATCTGAACAGGGAAAAACTGATGTGAAGTAAGTTAGCATGAAGGATTTGCTGGTTTAATATTCGAGTAAGAAACATTGAATATTGTTTGGTGATTACACTGTCTTGTAATTAAACTGGTATGGAATTGTTCTAAAAATGGTGTTCACACCAAGGTGGAAGGCCGGTGTGCATTCAGCTTGAAGTAAAATAGTCTGGGTTGATTTTGGAAGGTACATTCATGGTTTTGCTTGCATTCAGTTGTAGCTTACATAAGTTTAAGCATTGTTGACAGTTGTTTTACTGTTTCACCACAGCTCCAATCATCCATGTTGGAACTAAACACTTTGTTTTCCTACTGAACGATAGTAGAAGCCTCCGCAGTGTAAATTTACTTGCCATTTGTATTGGAGCATTCATACTCCCACTGGCCTTGATCCGATGAAAAGAGGGCAGATTAAAAAAAGAAAAGGATATTTATAGTACTTAATCTTTTTAGCACAGCAGGCTTTCACAAGATCTTTGGCACATTTGCAGCTTGTGCACACACACACACACACACACACACACACACACACACACACACACACACACACACACACACGCACACCATGCCCTCACCTACTCACCCTTCACCCTCACTCCTACCCATGCACACTTACAAGCACAAACACACAGGGTCACACCTGCACGCACACCCGCACGCACGCACACACACACAAACACGTTTGTGCATGCATGCATGTGTGCATGCACTTGCACCACACTGTCTTTAATTGGCAAGAAGAAAAAAGCACAAACACACAGGGTCACACCCGCACGCACACCCGCACACACGCACACATGCACGCACACACACACAAACACGTTTGTGCATGCATGCATGTGTGCATGCACTCGCACCACACTGTCTTTAATTGGCAAGAAGAAATACTGCCATGAAGCGGTGAAAAGTGTAGTCTGTAAAGAAGACTTGAAGGAAGAGAGAGAATTACAAACAGGCAAGAGAGGATAGAAGTTTGTTCTATGGGGAGGACGCTTTAAAAGAGAACCAACACTGTCTGAAGGTCATGGTATGAAAATGTGGTATTAAAAAATCTATGCATAACAGAAGTCTATGCATATCAGCTGGAGGAGAAGTTTAATCATTAAGGTACCTGAAGCTGAGCAAAAACGCTTGATGGAAAGGAGGAAATTGTAGGAGGAAGAGGGGCAGTAATTTTAGGGTGGGATAGTAAGTTTTACTCGTTTGCAGCTGAGCACATACATGTCTATCTCATTGTACCATGCAGAATATTCAAAAGCATAATATTGCAACTTGGACCTTGTGAATTCAGTGTGCTTAGTTTCATTTATGGCTCTAGACATTCAAAGTTTCGGCCATAATGAAGTACTCTGCTGTGTGTCTGTTCATGATGTCATCATCAGTATTGGGTGTAAGTCATGGTATTGTAACCATGGTTGTGTGGGTTAATTCAGTTTTTAGACTCATTTTTGTCTGTATGGATCCTGGCTTCTGTGATCATATGCTCGTTGTGCAAGTGACTCCTCTTCTGCTCCTTTTATGGCATAGCACTCTGCACACATAAAAGAAAAAGAAAACAACAACAAAAAACACCCTCAAGCATGGCACTATCACCCATAATACCACCTCTAACACCACCATTAAGGACAACAAGATATGTCAAGTGCTGTGAACTTTGAGTCTCTTTGTCAAGTATCTCTCATGGTCTGTGTCCATAGTCTGGCACGTGCTCACACATTATGTATTCTCTCTCTCTCACTGTGTGCGAGTGCCTTTCTTTCTTTCTCTCTCTCACACACACGCCCATGGAAAGACAGACACGCACACACAGATGTGTGTGCATATATGTACGTTCCTACATGTGCTTGCACACACATGCATTTATCACATGCGATCAAAATACATGTGTGTGTATATGTATGTATGTATATATCTTCTTTGAACCCTTGGTGGTGAGAACACCACAGAATTATGGACTGTGGTGTGTCTGTATTTGACACCAAAAGCACAGACACAATCAGCCGTGTCTCCCTGATGAGTCCGATCCAGCGGACGGAAGGCCTAGGAGCAGGCAATACAAATAAATGTGCCTTCGAGAGGGATTACGATGGTTCCCTCGGGCAGCTAGTGAAGGGCTTCTCATAGTTATAATATATTCCCCGCATTTTCTTCGTCTTCAATTAATTTTTTTTTTTTTAAAGTTCAAATCTTTGCCAAGTCACTACTATAACAACTGAAGAATTGTTAACCTGCACTTGTTTTCCCCCACTACTTAATTGTTCAGCATTCTATATATATATATATATATAAGGAGAGAGAAAGAGAATTATAAGCAAAGCTTGCTCTTATGTCTTAGATTGACAAAGTAAGAGGACATAAGCATTCATATTTGTAGTGGTAGATGATTCTGCCAAACTAACAGCATGTGCTTGAGTAGGTCAATGGGGAATAATAAATGCTCCTTGAAATGAGCCTTTGGTGAGCTTATAATCTCCAAGGGGGAGACCATCACCAAAAGGAATGAAACTCGCTAACATAATATTATCATTATTCCAGGTCAGATACCAGTATTTTGAAACCTGATTGTTTCTCCTCAGTGACCTTGGAAAGTCATAATTTGACCGGATGGTTCTGCTTAACGTCCTCCGGCCTGCACAAACAGGACATATTGGGACATGTGTTTTTACTTTATATGAGGGGGAAAAAGGGGGGGGGGGGGGGGGGGGGGGGGGGATAAAAGGAAATTTAAGATTGAATGACAATAGGTAGTTATAGAAGGAAAAGGATGAATGATATTAGAAAATGATTTTAACGAGATATATGTGTTTATCTATGCGCGTACACATACATGCACACACACATACATACACACGCACACATATTTCTTGATTTGTTTATATTTATTTTATTTTATTTTTTAATCATTATTTTATAATGGTAGATGAGGTTTAAGATGGTATATCAATAAAATATATAAAATTGGTATTTTCCATTCATTAGGTCGCCGCGTCGTCTGCTTGTCTTGGGTGGGTAGGGACAGCCTTAGTAGGGAGGGGCCGGTAAAATCAACCTTTAATTGAAACATTTTAAAAATAATAACATTTCAGGGCCACCGGTGTAAAAAATGTGATGATCAATGAAATTTAAACAGCTTATTAAACATATAAAATAATACTGTACATATTTTATAACATTTACAGTTTAAAATATAAAATTTATAGTAAATTAAGTTTCAAGCTAAAACCAGATGACAGTCAAGATATTTACAAAACATAAAATAAGACACCATACATTCCACGAAGAGTGCACAATATATGACAGTGATCATGATATATTGTTTTAAAATGTACATAATTTGACCCTTCTGCCTTTTAGGTTTTAAGCAGAATGCAATCCTAGAAAAAGGCTGGTGTGCAATACTATAGTATGTTTGTTGAATTTAAAAAAAAAAAAAAACAGCCAAAGGTCCCACCTAAGAAGCAAAAGAAAATTATGAAACAACAAAATAAGGTACATTTTCTTGTGAAATGTAGAAAATATGAAAAAAACAACATCTTAAGACAAGTGCTGAGGGCCAGTTCTTGGAATGAATCCACAAGGGACTGAACAATAATAAACTAATAAATTCCAAGGGTAAGTAACTGAGTACCGTCCCAGCGATTTTCAGAGCAGCTTGGTGTTGCAATGACTGCAGGAAATATTGAATTATAAACAGAGCTTGCTCTTATGTTTTAGATTGAAAAAATAGGGGGAGATAAGCATTCATATCTGCTGTGGTAGATGATTTTGCCTAACTAACAGTATGTGCTTGAGTGGGTGAATGGGAATAATAAACACACACACACACATATAAATGTACTCACTCACACACACATATAAATGTACTCACTCACACACACACACACACACACACACACACACACACACACACACACACACACACACACACACTCCTACTGTGCCGGAGCGAGAGGAAGATTGATGCAAGACCATGATCATCAGGCAATAGCCTACTGGAAGTGTAACCGTCTTTGTAGTGGACAGTCTACAGTGTTAAAAGTTTGATTGCAGACAATCATTGTATGCCTACACCTGCTTGTCAGCAAATGCCATGATCGGCCAGAGGCAGGGCCATTGATGCTTTTGTCTGAAGGGCTATTACAGTAAGTATTTTTAAGCAGGAGAGGAATCAGATTGTTGATGGTGATCACTGCAAGGAAAAAGAGAGAGATAAGCTGGCTATTACAGTAAGTATTTTTAAGCAGGAGAGGAATCAGGTTGTTGATGGCGATCACTGCAAGGAAAAAGAGAGAGATAAGCCGGCTATTACAGTGAGTATTTTTAAGCAGGAGAGGAATCAGATTGTTGATGGCGATCACTGCAAGGAAAAAGAGAGAGATAAGCCGGCTATTACAGTAAGTATTTTTAAGCAGGAGAGGAATCAGGTTGTTGATGGCAATCACTGCAAGGAAAAAGAGAGAGATAAGCTTTAGTGAAGTCTTTCAGCTGTTCCTTACTTTCTTTTAAATTGACTCCAGACAGAAAGCAGTCTTTGCTCCCATTGAGAACGGATTAAAAGGCACAAACTAAAGCTGCTACTGGTACCCACTGAACTGTCACACTTGCAGACAAGAGGCATGCAGCACCAAGAGACTTATAAAATAAAATCAAGTTCCAGTCTTGCCCATCTGCCCTGATCTGGTGAACGTGTACAGTCTTAACAGAACAGAACATGCGTAAGCACAAGTTAACACAAACAAGATCATGGCCTTGTGGTCTTTGCTGTCATTTTGCGCCTAATTTGAGGAGATAAATGATTGTCTGTCCCTGCTTCGCTTTCATTGTCATGGATGTTGTTTGGCTTGCATGAAGAAGACCAGAGAGGTCAAAATGCTTCATGTTTTTCTTGTAATATGTTTTTTTTGTTTTTTTGTTTGGTGGCGTGGTCATTTTTCTTTAAAGTTTGATTGTCACACAGATCACATAGACGAACGCACAGTTATCAGTAACCTGGATGCGGTTTATTCTGAAAGGTTCAGTTGTTGAGCATCTTTTCACGGTCACAGGACACTTCTCCTTCAATAGCAAACTTCTGGTGCACAGAATTTGAGTGTCCCACATTTATGTTACTGGTCAGACCTAAACTGAAGAACATAAGTGTGGTTTAAAACAAGCCAGCAAACAAAATATCTTTAACCCATCGCCTTGAAGAAGGAAAGAAAAGATACACCTGAAGGTGCGGATGGGACCCAGAGAAGTACTGTCTTCAACTGCCGAACAGACCAGCTGGGAGCAAACCTGCACCACCTTTAGAAGCCTATGCAGTGTTGACATAGCGTGCAGGCACGCACAGGGCATGCCATGAAGACGTCAAGGGACATAATTGCTTCCTGGCAGATGCCATTGTGTAATGGCCGCTGGATGTGACACGACAGAACCTCTACGGGAACGTTCCCATGGGTGTACTAGCCCATATTTCATGACTGCAGAGCCCACTGGTGAAAAAACGCCAACGTCGAGCAACTGCCGTGTGCATCCCGCGGCCCCACTCCTTGCTGTTCCGCTGACAGGTGGAGACAGTACAGCTTGATATTTACTCATCATCCATAGACGCTAGCTGGCCCGCATGTGTATGTGTCAGGCGGCCTAGTACCTGTATTCGAATACCAGACTCACAATTTAAAAGTCCTTGATCCTGATTACATGCCACTGACATGTTAACAGCATCGTCAAAATAAAATCATAGATGGAATTAATTTTGTATACACATTGCATCTGATAGCATTATTTTTCTCTTCGAGTGCCAGTCTTTGAAGATGCGTTGTAAACAAAGTGAAATTCCGGCAACATGCACTCCAGAACAGAACAGCCGTGTTTCACACGCAAACCAAGGTGCCATAGTTTGAGTTGAATGGAAAGTGATAATCCAAATCGCAGATCCAGCATAAACTGTGCATTCAACAGGGGCAGCAGTATCGCGGTCCCCACAACTCTCATCCTTCAGATCGTCACGCCCTGCCCGAAAGATGTTTGAGATTGTTGATACTTGGATGGCCCACGCATGTTTGTGTTGTTATTATTTTTAATGTGTGCGTCTTTTTTTTTCTTGTTTGTTTTAATTTTTAGGTCAGCAAATAGCTTACATTAAAAATGCATTTTAGACTCATAATTTTGTTTTGTTTTGTTTTGTTCCATTGTTTTGTACGATCTGCAGTGTGTATTGGATCTTTATATCGGAATTCTGTTGTTCTGTTCATCTGTTTGTGTCCCCCCTCAGTCATGCTGTCTGTCTATCTGACTGTGGAATGGTGGTGACTCTTGCTCAACTCGTAAAATGTTATGAATGGATCACAGTGAAGTGAAAGCGACGGATTAAACAAAAATCTTTTATCAAAGAAATGAAAACAAACGAGCAAAGAGAGAAGGGACGCAACCGAAATCGGACGAAAGCCAAACATCAACATGAGGCCACAGTGCCGATCAGTACGATGTCCTGTGGTATTGCACGGCGCGGCCTGGTCCGTGGATCGCCACCTTTAGGCCGTGAGCCGCGCGCGTTGGGAGGAGAGCGTGAAGTTCCCTTATTACTCATCAGGTGCAGTCTGTCAGGGTGGCCTGGCTCTGGAGCCATGGCACGGCATGTATGGGTGGCTCACCACACCCTGTGAACCCCACAGTCGATAAAGAACGTCTTTGTGTGCACTAATTAGAGACGGCAGACAATTTGCCTAGCTGGGTGGAAGACAGGAGCGCTGTGCGTGCGTAGGTGTGTGCAAGTATGTGCGTGCGTGCGCGTGCGTGCGTGCGTGCGCGTGCGTGCGTGCGTGCGTGTATGTGTGTGTGTGTGTGTGTGTGTGTGTGTGTGTGTGTGTGTGTGTGTGTGCGCGCGCGCGCGCGCGTGTGTGTGTGGTGGGAAGAGCGGGGATTGGGGGGGGGGGGGGGGTGGAGGTTGGGGAGGGGGAGCAGGACCTGGGTGGGTAGGTCAGGAAAGGGTGGGGTGGGGATGTAGAGTTGGGTAGGCTAGTTTTACAGAGGTGAGGTGGGGTGGGGTGGGCGGGCAGAGTGATCTTGTTCGGTGGGGTGGAACAGTTGGAAGGTATGCGTCACTAGATGCCTAATTGAATGTAGCCGTCACTGCTAATACGCACTGTGGAATGTAATCGTGACCAGTTATGCATTATTGATTGTAACCGTCACGAATTACACATTATTGAATGTAAATGTCACGAGTTCTGTGTCAATGACGCAACTGTCGATAGTTACACATGATAAATATAACTGTTACTTGTTATGTATTGTAGAGAATAACCGTCGCTAGTTATGCATTATCGAATGTAGTTGTCATAAATGATGTATTATAGTATATAGCCGTAACTAGTTATGAATTGTTGAATTTATTGATCACTACTTAAATGCCTCAACGAATGTGATCATCTCTAGTGACTTACTGTGGAATGTAACCGTCATCAGTTATGGATGATTGAATGCAACCATCACTAGTAATGCATTGTTGATTGTAACCATAAACTGGATTTAACCGTCATAAAGTATTATCGAATGTAACTCACTTGTTACATGCATTGTTGATGTAACTGTTACCAGGTATGTATTCTCGAATGTAACCTTTCGCTAAATGTAATGATGCATTATCGAACATGGCTATCACTAGTTAATAAGCATTAACGAATGTAACTGTCATAAGTTATGTATTATGGGATGTAACCGTCATTATGCGTATTATCGAATGTAACTGTCGTTATTGAGTGTAATCGTCGCTAGTTATGTATGATCGAATGTAGTCGCCATTATGATACTGTTTTATCGAAAGTAACTATTATTTATTGTAGATCACCGTATGCAGCTGTCTCTGGTTGTATGTATTATTGAATTAACCGTCACTAGCCATGTGTTACTGTGTGTATCCGGCTCCGGTAATGTATTATCGACTTTAGGTATAACTGATTATATTTGTTATTGGATATAAGCGTTGTCTATATTGATGGAGTGTAGGTCATAGCATTAACGATTAGAAATGTATTTTAAGATGTCATTGGGATAATGCATGTATATTAATATGGGAAGTAATTATCGGTCGTAGTATCACTTGTAAATGTAGGCTACTTTACCTAAAGTCGGTGATTGGACATGTATTACTAATTATGAAGAAGGACATCGGATTTTAAGCATAACTAGTTATACATCATCAGTTGCAGGTGTCACTAGTTAGAAATGATGTTAGGTATGTATTATCGAATGTGTCTTCTGTTATGCAGTTTTAGTTCAGAAGTAGGCGTCCCTGTCGTATCTGTACAACAGACTGGGGAAAAGGAGACAGGTTTCGGAAGGAGGGGGTGGAATCCATTGGAATGAGAAGGGGGTGGCATAAATTTGCTTTCTTTGGGAGCGGTAGGCCTTGAGGCTGTGCATTATTTGTGTTCGCATACAGTATGCAAAAGTTTAGAGTGCGCTGTTCGCATGGGTGATTTATTTCAGTCAGCGTCTTTCGCCGTGTCTTCACACATTTCTGCAACATTCAAAACGGCACCGTCTACCACACACTACACATTAGCCAGTGCCGTGTTCACGTTTTGTTGTGAATAGCAGACACCATACAAAGCCGCCTCGAATCTCTGACTGATAGATAAGACGTGAAGAGAGAGAGAGAGAGAGAGAGAGAGAGAGAGAACAGATTTGTCAGTGGACTAGGAAGAAGTGTGACCCGTTACAATGACAGTGCTGACATCAAGGTAGGGAGAGTGAGGAGGCTTGTCGTTCATTATGTCGTGGCGTGCTTGCGGACAAGCACTTGTTCAACTTTCACAGAATGCATATTCGTCTGACGCTCCTGCAACCTAGTTAAACCACACACACACACACACGCACGCATGCACTCACTCACTCACGCGCGCGCGCGCACGCACTCTCTCTCTCTCTCTCTCTCTCTCTCTCTCTCTCTCTCTCTCTCTCTCTCTCTCTCATTTTGACTGTGCACCTTAATGCGTTGTCGTTCTGATTCTATCTGTGTCGTAGATAGGTCGCCTCCCCCACTCCCTCCCCTCTCTCTCCTGAGAGAGTTACGTACCAGTGTCACCTTAGTTGGTGGATGTGGACGTTAAATCTCAGTGAAACCATTGTTGGGCTTCTTTGCTGGAGGTGTTGCAGCAAAGCTCCACTGAGACGAGTGTCAGCATCTTGCGACAGACAGGACAAACCAATACTGAGACGCGGTGTGATAAACAATGCCACCATATTTGAGGTAGAATAGGACATTTAAAAACAAGCCGACAGTTTCTGGGAAAAGAATTTATTCCTGTAAGTTTTTACATTTTTTTCTCGCCTTTTCGCGGGCGGTTCTTTTGTGAAGGCGAAATTTTGCTGTGGAACATGCATACACATTTCGAAGCGAAAACTTGGTTTGTACTTTGTTCCGTTGTTCATGTATCTTGCGCCAAGAACATTTTGTTTCCATACGACGTCTGTTGTCTTTGAAAAGTTGCTTGTTAAGAGAGGAGTTTAACAGGGGGGGGGGGGGGGGGGGGGGGGGGGGGGGGGGGGGGGGGGGGGGGGGGGGGGGGCTATGGAAGCGATTTTAAACGAAAATTCATGAAAAGATAGGTGGGCTGCGATCGAAGAACGAATCCGTTTATAAGATTATTTATGTATTTTATTTATTGATTATGTTATTATTAACGTAGATGTGGATCAGAGGGCGGCCCTGGAAACTGTCGTCAAGAAACGCAAAACTTACTGAACAGAGGTCAGCGCTCACCCCAGTGCCCTCCTAGTTGGAATGGAAGATGTTATCCTCAGTGCAGACATAGGAAAAGAGTTACTGTGACCTCCAACTCACCACCATCCATCCTCAAATACGCACGCGCACACTGACGCGGGCGGCGCGCGCGCGCACGCACGCACGCACGCACGCACGCACGCACGCACGCACGCACGCACACACACACACACACACACACACACACACACACACACACACACACACACACACACTCTCTCTCTCTCTCTTTCTCTCTCTCATCACTCACACACTCCTCTCTCTCTCTCTCTCTCACACACACACACACACACACACACACACACACACACACACACACACACACACACACACATTCTCATCTTTCTCTCTCTCTCTCTCTCTCTCACACACACGCACGCACACACACACACACACACACAACACACACACACACACACACACACTATAATCCTACCTGTGGAAAACAGTTACTTTCCTTGAGAAAAAACGACGATAAAAGGGAGACAGTTATATTCCTGAGGATCACAACTATCTCCCTTGGAGTGACAACTTTGGTTGTTGTTGTTGATCCAATTTTTTTTTTTTTTTTTTTTGCTGTCCCAACCTCTGCGCCACCTCAGAGGCAGTGCACCCACGCCGCTCATTCCGACACCCCGTCCACAGCCACAGCCCGGTCGGCCCCGCCACAGCCCCGGCACCGGCAATCCACAGGGAGCAGTCAGTGTCAAGTCGTCAAGAGGCAACCCACCGGAGAAGACACTGCACTGCTGCCGAGTCACTTCGGTGGTGTTCAGTGGCGCCTGTTCTGATCTAACATACTCAGGACACCACCTACTAAGCCCCCTACTGACGACAATAATTGCTTAGTCGCGGAGCCGACGTGAGTGAGCTCTCCTTCCGGAGGGCGCCACCACGTCCGTCCAACGACAGCCCCCATGGACTCGATACCGGTGACTCCGACGGAACCAAACCAAGGCCACAGACGTGGAGAGGACATCGAAACTGAGGTCACCATGAGAGCAGGGCATGAAGGGCCACAGAATTTGAGACATTTTTTTTAATGCTGATAGATGAGGATGAGGATGATTAAGATGATGCTACGGAATTCCATTTCGGTCTGAGACTACATGACAGGGCTGTACTCTTCGCTTCCTTTCATAATATATCCCGGCGTCAGCCAGGCCCGAGAGATACATGCACCTGCAGTGTTGGTCAGGAGATTTGAGCAACACTCTCAGAAACGCATCCATTAAGTGGGTGAAACTTGACTGTGTGGTCCCAGTCTTCCCAACTGAGTCCGCAACAAACTCAACTCTGGGTAGGAGCCGGTCGGGGCAGAAAAACCCACATGACTTTGAGGGATTCAAACCCCACGACCTCCCAGCCGGGGTCCGCGACGCTAACCACTTCGCCACGGCGGCTGGTCGTTGTCCAATTTTACTTGGGATGTTTAGTTATTTGATTTTCTTTTGATTGGAAATTGGGGTTTTGTACGAGGAACACGTTAACAAGGAAAACAGCTATGATCACTTTTTGTCGTGACGATAACGTGGGGAAAAAAACCCCACAGCTGTGATCCCAAGGACCGCAACTGTTTTCTTATTATCGTTGTTTTCTTGAGGAAAATGGTTTTTAAAGTTCTCGCCAAAGTAAGGAAAACAGTTGTGATCCGTAGGGTAAACCAAAAAGATGTTTGTTTTCCTTGGCGATGAATATCTGTTTTCCTGGGGAAAAAAAACAGCTGTTATTGGCTTTTGAAGCCAGTGTGGTTCCGTACCTCGGCTGCGTTTGAACCTGCCTTTCCGACTTCCTCTTGTGTGTCAGGTGTCATCATTCACTCTCTCTCTCTCCCCTCTCTCTCTCTCTCTCTCTCTCTCTCTCACGCACACACACACACACACACTATCCTCTCCCTCCTGTGTGTGTGTGTGTGGTGTGTGTGTGTGGTGGTGTGTTGTGTGTGTGTGTCCCTTCTCTCTGTCTGTCTGTCCCCCTGTTTACTTTCTCTCCGTCACCGTCTGTGTCTATCTTTTGTCTGTCTGTCTGTCTGTCTGTCTGTCTCTCTCTCTCTCTCTCCACAACACACAACACACACACACACACACACACACACACACACACACCCCTCTCTCTCTCTCTCTCTCTCTCTCTCTCTCACCACACTACCCCTCTAACTCCACCCCCTCCCTCTTTGATCTCTCCCACCTACTGGGCAAGCACCGTTCCGCCTTCAGGGGGACACAAGCAGGTTTCCGGGCCATGCCTGTTGTTCGACAAACCCAGTGTTTTGACCAGTGTGCGCTCTTTGGTTTGTTCCTTGACACAAAAAAAACAGGTTTGTCTCGGGTTTCTGCTTTGTCTGACCTCGTTCCCAGCTCACACGCTGACAGAGAGAGAGAGAGAGAGAGAGAGAGAGGAGAGAGAAAAAGAGAGAGAGCAAGCAAAAAACTGACGCTTCGAGGTGTATTTTCGACTGTCCTTGAGTTCAATGGCCTTCCCATCTGTCTTCTTCGCAGTCTTCCTTCGTATTGAATCTTGGAGCGAATTGATGAATTCCCATGTGCTTGGCACTGTGGCAGTGAGGCGACGTTTCTTTGGGAAAAGGGTCAAAGAGAGAACCCCGACAAGACAGCAGACCTTGGGGATGACACCCCTCTGCAGCCCAACACCTGCAGCTTGACCACGCCCGGGGGGGTGTTTTTGTCCACGATGACCACAATGAGGCCTCCCTTTACCCCAGAGGGACGGGTTGAGAGTAGGAGGAGGTGACCTGGCCGATTGTGAGGTGCTGTGGATAGGAATGGCCTTGCGCGCCCTCTCTTCGAGCATGGCCAAAGCTTGGGATGGTTGATTACTACGCGCAGACTTTCGCAATCTTCTAAAGTTGTTATCTTTAATCGGAGTTGTTTGAATTTTGCGTGCCAATGGAAACGGAGAAGATAGAGGGCGAAAGGAATCGGGACAATTAACAAAAAGAAGAATGTCCGGTTTTCCAATTTAGCTAACGAACAAAACACTCAAACTAGTCAAATAAACAAAAAACCCCCTTTGCCTCTTACCCCCCCTCCTCCCCCCCCCCCCCCTTTCTTTTTTGTTTTTGTTTTTTGTTTTTACCTGCATACTGTATTCATCGAGTATTAATTGATCAGAGAGTAATTTTGCCGTTCCCACTTAACATAATGTGGGGCTCAACACACGGGATTGTCCATGTACAGTGACATTCCTAGTTGGGTGAAAGAACCTTGCAACTTTGCGTCTTAAATTGTCGATCGGTCCCCAGTTTTGGAGGGAGATGGGCAACCTTTCGTGACGTTTCGGAAGGAGTGGGAAGGGAAAAAAGGGGTGGGGTGGGGTGGGGGGGGTAGGGGGGGGAATGAAGGTGGGAAGGGGAATGGGGGGGAGTGGAGAGAAAGAGAAAAAATTGTGTGGACATGCACCTGGTCAGGTTGTGTTGACCAGGATGTCAAGGCATCCCATCTGTGCTGTCTTTGTTGTCTTTGGCTCGCCTGCCTTCTGCCTCTTCCGCGTCTTTATTTGAGAGAGGAGAGAGAGAGAGAGAGAGAGGGGAGGAAAGAGAGAGAGAAGAGGAGAAAAGGCGCGCGCGCGGTAGGGTGTGTGTGTGAGAAGAGAGAGAGAGAGAGGGGAGCGCAACGAAGCTGGACATTACATTTGGCGTGTTGTGCAGCAGAAAGGGTGGTTTAGTCTTTTGCTCTTTTGTTCTCTTCCTTTTCTTCATTCTTTCTGTCGTTTTACGCGTCAATTACACCCCTGACAGGTTTTGAATGCTTTACGCATATGTGATTACTGTGGAAATACTCAGGGACCGGTTTCTGTTTGGCTGGACATATGACGGCCCTTCGTGCATGGAGATTGACGGGGCGAGCATCAGCATTTAAAAAATCTTCTTCTTTCCTTCGTTCGCCTTCCAAGGTCATAGCATGGGCTTTGGGTTTGACTGCAGATTATCTGTCGGCCCCCCCCCCCCCCCCCCCCCCCCCCCCCCCCCCCCCCCCACCCCCCCCCCCCCCCCCCCCCCCCCCCCCCCCCCCCCCCCCCCCCCCCCCCCCCCCCCCCCCCCCCCCCCCCCCCCCCCCCCCCCTCCCCAGGTGCACCTGCCAAAAACATAAAGGCCTGTGCTGTTGTATCTAAAGCCAGTTTACTGTGAGTTGTTTCAAAAGCTTTTCGTTTGAACTTGAAGTTATCGTAAGTTTTTCTTCATTGCAGACTGTTCGGAAGCGTGTCCCAACCTCTAACTAGGAAGAGATTCTTTTGATCTCAACAGCCCTGATGTGACCTGCCGGTCGGCCGGGCTATAAACAACAATACTTGATTGGGCCCCTTCTGGGTTTGCAACACGGGTCTGGGAACAGCTGGAGGTTGATTGAGAGTTCAGTTCTCTTCATCATCCATCCACTCGCTCACTTTGCCCGCCCTTACTGACAGTGTGACCAAGGGCACGGTGGTTGTTCTGTTGCGACGTGGGGCCTTTACCTGCAGACCCGTTTGTCTGGCATTTGGTCGGTCCTGTCTCTGTTCTTCTCCAACCCACACCCCACCCACTCCACTCTATGACCCCCTCCTGTCCCCTTCACGCACCCCCCCTCCCCCCCCTTCCCCCCCCCCGCTGTCCCAGCCCATTCAGCAGTGGTGGTTTTGGGGATGCCTGGGAGTGACAAGCAGCCCGCCGGCCGCTGACCCAAAGCTGCCCTTCCCCTCGCTAATGTGACGGCTGAAAGGAGCATCTGTCCGCGTCCTTTGGCAACCCCGTCTCCTTGACCCTTCCCCGGTCACTGTCACTCCATGACCGCACCCAGCACCCAGCGCAAAAGCAGCACGTCCGTGGAGCGAGTTTGTTAGCCGGCGATTTGCTTGCCGCGGACAAAGTTGCAAATGCCTGGGAGTAAATTAAGTCTCCTCTCCTCTCCTCCTTCCATCCTCGCACCCTCCCCCATTCCTTCCTTCCTTCCTTTCTATTCCCTCAGCCCGCTGACCACCAGCTGCGTGTTTGGGTGGGGCAAGGGTGTGATGATGATGATGATGTTGCTGCTGCTGCTGACGACGACGACGATGACAATGGGGGATGATGATGATGATGAGGTGGGTGTGGTGATCACAAGATATGTACGTAAAGAAAGTTGAGCGCTTGAGAGGACCCCCCCCCCCCTCCCCTTTGTTCCTTTTATCACAGTCAGTAAACGCGCTTACCACGTGACTTGTTTGCACCAGAAGTCGAATGTGTGACAGAAGTGTATGATAAAGCACACGATGGCGTGTCCTTCGGAGTAGGTTGAAAAGAACCACAAGTAGCCAAGTGAATTAAAAAAAAAAGAAAGTGTGTGTGTAGTGGAGGTGGGAGTCAGAAAGAAGTTCGAAGACGGCAGAAAAGAAAGAACAGTTCCTTAATTAAATACATTTTTTTAAAGTCTGGTAGCGTTTGTTTGCGTTTCCTTTGTGTATATGCATTCAGTTATTGTTGTTTTTAAGTGTGGAAAAAGTTATCCAGAGGACGTACAGGGAATCGCTTATCTACTTTGGAAAATTGGAAATATTTCGTATAGGTAGCGTCGCCGAAAGGTTGTATTACTAAAGCCATGGTATGAAATCGGCTTTACACTGTTCACGGATAGGGAAAACAACAACATCACCACCACCACCAATAACAACAGAAGGAAGTCATCCGCAGTTCTTTGGAGAACGCCAATCCGACATCAGCGGTTACTTTAAAAAAGAAGAAGGGAAAAAAAAAAATTCAGATTGAAATGAGTGCTACACACAACCTATTCATAATACCGCCCACTTTTGGTCATGGATGAACCGCCGTGCGTATGAAGTTATGCGCCGGGGCATACGGGCGCGTGCGCAGTGTTCTAGTTACTGGTTGTTCTGCATTGATGCTGATTGGTGATGGTGGTGAGGAGAGGGGTGGGCAAAAGGGTGATGGGTGGATATGCTTAGGGTTAATTAAGTCAAACAACACAATCGCTTGCACATCTAACACTTGGTTACATGTACTGTGACATTCTTGCACATATTTGCACACACACATACACACACACACACACACACACACACACACACACACGAGCGTATACATTCTTTGCAGCAAACTCGGACAATTTAAACATAAACGCACACAGGCACACACAGACCCCCCCCCCCCCCCTCCCCACACACACACAACACACACACACACACTCTAGTGAGCGTATACATTCTTTGCAGAAAACTCGGACACGAAGAGCGCGTTCACTGGTCTGAGAGTTGAAATGAATTGGACGATTCAAACACACACGCACACAGACACACACAGACCCCCCCCCCCCCCCCACCCCCCCCCCCCCCCCCCCCCACACACACACACGCACACACACCAATGAGCGTATACATTCTTTGCAGCAAACTCGGACATGTAGAGCGCGTTCACTGGTCTGAGAGTTGAAATGAATTGGACGATTTAAACACACACCCACACAGACCCACACAGACCCGCACGCACGCACACACACACACACACACACACACGGCACGGCTCCCACGCACTCGTGTGCAATGGGGCGTTGACCCACAATATGACAATGGGGACTGCTTCCCATGCTTCGAGTTCCTTGGCCATCGCAGGTAGCTAGCTACCCTTCACGAAACATGTGAATTGGAACAGATGTTCTCACGCAGCCTACGTGTTCCTGCTGTCATCGATGTTGACCTGCGCCGGACTCAGGAATCACACACACACACACACGCACGCACGCACGCACACACACGCGCGCGCGCGCCCACGCTCTCTCTGTGTGTGTCTCTCTTTGTTTCTGTCCGTCCGTCCGTCCGTCTCTCTCTCTCTCTCTCTCTCTCTCTCTCTCAGGCGCGTATTGGTGAAACAACGACGGTTTGATGATTGGAGTGGAGGCTATCAGGTCTAAGCCACAGGAGGACCGAGTCGTCAGTAGGAGTCACCTCAGGGTTGATTTTGTGAAGTGGCCACATGAATTATGCATGCATACCTAGAGATAAAACCGAGAGATCCATACTCATTATGATTGGAATCTCCTCCGTCAAGAGCGGGACACAAAGAATGAAAGAAAGCACGTGTGTGTGTGTGTGTGTGTGTGTGTGTGTGTGTGTGTGTGTGTGTGTGCGCGCGCGCGCGCGCGCAATCGCCTTCACATATGTATTCGGATAAATATGTGTGCGAAGCGCCTTTAGAAGGTGATGCAGTGCGAGTTCAGAGACATTCCGCTGA
Organism: Conus ventricosus; assembly: GCA_018398815.1. Taxonomy (NCBI): domain Eukaryota; kingdom Metazoa; phylum Mollusca; class Gastropoda; order Neogastropoda; family Conidae; genus Conus; species Conus ventricosus. The sequence continues at coordinate 76,816,304 of CM031603.1, forward strand.
CCTCCTCCCCTCATCTTTCCATTCTTTCTTCCGTCTTTTCCTCTTCTCTTGTGTGTGTGTGTTGTTGTTGTCTTCAATTTAACGTCTATCCACATAGTGATATTAGACGGACTGTGTGTGTGTGTGTGTGTGTGTGTGTGTGTGTTTAACCTTTCAGTGATTGTAGTAGATTGTCCACAACAGAACAGCATCTGTATAATCTTTTTGATATTGAGAACGCTGTTCATCCGTTCAGATATGAAATGACCCCCCCCCCCCCCCCCCCCCCCCCCCCCCCCCCCCCCCGCAGCTTTGTGACATTGCAGTTTTAATATCCACACCCACCTCGGGTGAGATAGTACGTGGTAGCTACCTGCCATTCGGGGAGGAGGTGGTGGAAGGTGTCCATAATTATAGCGTTACTGCGGTGATGCCAACCACCATAACTGCAGCGCGGTAAGGTCGATGACGACGGCGCCAATTTTGATGTTGAGCACCAGAGGAGCTTGAACTCTGCCCACGAATCTGGTGCCGTCTCCATCTATGAATCAAACTGGCACCTAACACGTCTTCAGCGGGGAATGAACCGGATTCGTATTTATAGTACGGCCTCGTTCACCCTCCCTGTATGTTGTACCTCCAGCCCCGTGCGCACAGTTGTGTAAATAGGTGAAGGCTGAAGCGGAATATTGATACTTTGGTGTGCACCAGCTCTTTGCACTGAGCCCTACACCACGCAGAATGGGCCGTTTGGCCGGGGACTTCTCAGGCCGTTTAGCCGTGAGAGTGGCTCGATCTACTCTTTCGGGTTCCATGGCATTGAGGGCCGTGAATGGGTCCTCCACACGGCGCTATCGATTGGAGCCCAGATATAGCTTGTCGTGTGTGGGTTCGGGTCTCTTCAGGTGGAGGTGGTGGTGTTCGATCCAAAAGACGGGTCGGTTTCGGTGAATGGAGGTCTGTTTTGTCAGTAAAAAAAGGACTGAAAGGCGTGCGGTTTGCGTGTGGCTGATAAAAGTTCCAGCTTTTACGTTATGTCGACCACGAAGGGCACGTCAGGACATGTTCAAGGAGAGTATTTATTCCTTTGGTTCATGTCCATTGACGGTGAAGAAGTTTTGAAGCTGTAGTTTTGAACACACACGCACACACGCACGCACACACATACACAGAAAGAGAGAGAAAGAGAGAGAGAGAGAGAGAGAGAGGAGAGAGAGAGAGGAGAGAGAGAGAGAGAGAGAGAGAGAGAGAGCATATGCTGATTTGTAAGGGAATCCGTCTGGCAATGTCAGTGAATAGAAAACTTTGTTTACGAATAGTACCAGTATTCACGGTACTGAAGACAGTTAAGTGCCGAAAGGTCAGCGCAAAATCCTTCAAGCTGTAGTGCTAACAGTTAATATAAATAGATCCTTCAGAATGTGGTAATGAATGAAAGGCATCGACTGTAAATGAACCCTTCAGGCTATAGTTTTGAATCACGTGAATAACTGAACCCTTAAGGCTTTAGGATGGAATAAAAGACAGCTAACAGGAATGAATCCTTCATGCACAAGTACCGAATTAGAGACAGCTAACGGAAGTGAATCTGTCAGGCTGTGTCGAAAACAACTAAATTGAGCACATCCTTCAGGCTACATGTTGAACAAAATAGACGTAAAGCACACGATTTCTTCAAAGTGTAATATTGAATCAAAGACGGCTCTTGTGAAGGAATCCCTTAGTAGTAGCGCTGGATCAAAGCTATTGTGAATGAATCCGTTTGGCTGCAGCATTGGATCAATCTGCACATGTTATGACTGAACCTTTCACACTGTAGTATCGAGTGGAAAGATGGATGATTTTAAAGAATTATCCACTTGGTTGTATTGAATCGAAGATAAGACAAACTGTCTGTTCATGGATCGAAACTGTTTCGAAGGGATGCATTTGTAAGTAAACAGCTACAAATGATTGGAGAACAGCCGTTGCAAGGCCCTTCCAGAAGTAGAAAACTTAATCGCCGTTCTCAGAACCTTTCAGACATAGAGAAACAGTGGCCGCTAGCCAAGCCCGTTTGGATGTCTAACCGAATGAAAGCAGCTGTTGTGACTGAATCCGATGACGATTCTGAATTGGGGGAATTGTGAGTTCATTTGCCCTAGTTTGTCCACATCCGCTAGAGGCGACCAATTCCGGCACACTTTGACCTACCCTGCCCCGTGGTGCGCGTTTCAGGTCGCGAAGACGAAGCAGAATCGATGAAACACGGAATCCAGGGTTCGCGGGGTTGGGGATGGGCGGGAACTTTTGCTTGACCTGCCATAGTTCTGAAACAAAGACGACTGTGAATAGATCTGTCTGGCAAGGGCATTGACGAGAAGAGATGGTTTCCCTTTGGCGTCTTGCGGTGAACGTTTGATGAACCTGTTAAACTCCGCCGTTCGTGGAGTCATGTGGCCAGAGAGAGAGAGAGAGAGAGAGAGAGAGAGAGAGCGTGGAAAAGCTGTCGCCATCGTCGTTGTCATTGTCAGCATCCTCCCCTCCTCCTCTTCTCCTCCTCCTCCACCTCTAAAGCATTACTAAGCAAGTAGTTGCATCCACTTCGTTTTAAAAATTGGTTCACGTTTCGTTTGTACTTCACGGAACTAATGGGCCGTGAAATGAAGGAGACTGACGAGGAGGGATGGGAGTGGGGGGGGGGGGGGGGGGGGGGGGGGGGAGGGGGCGGGGCGAAGAGGGGTGCGTATGTGCGCTCACGTGTGTGTATGTGTGTAGTGGTGATTTGGATGTTGTTGGTGATGGTGGTGGTAGTGGTGTGTATATGTGTGTGTGTGTGCGCATGCGCGCGCGCGCGCGCGCGCGTGTTTAGTGAGTGAGTGTCAGGACGTTGGAGGAAGGCCGAGTGCAAAGAAAGCAAAATGCCTGAGGCGGCCTGTGCAAAGCATTGACAGCCTGGGGAACGTCGATCGGCGCGGTCTGCCTGTTGTCTCTCTCTCTCCTCTCTCTCTCTCTCTCTCTCTGTCGTCCGCGCTGTGTGAACGAGCCACCCCCCCCCCCCCCCCCCCCCCACTGTCGCTGAAGGGTAGCTGACTCGGTGAAAAGGGAAGATAATACAGATCGATCAATTTTGTCCCAGAGGCTGCCCAGTTTTGACGTTTGATGGTCAGACATACTTTCAGCGGGATGGGGATGCGGGGGATGTGTGTGTGTGTGGGAGGGGGGGGGGGGGGGAGTGGGGAGAGGGGAGTCGATTGAAGGGAGGGGATGGTGTCAAGGTGACTCGTCTTGTGCTTATTTTGCAAAATTATATTGGGATGAAGGGGGAGGGGGAGTGTGGGAAACTGAGATTTGCAGATTGTTGGATAGATCAATGATAATATCCCTTAAAACTCCCTCTCTCTCTCTCTCTCTCTCTCTCTCTCTCTCTCTCTCTCTCTCGCTGCGCGTGCGGATCAAGAAGTTGATGTTTGGGTGTGAGTTGGGAGGGGGGGGGGGGGAGGGGGGGGGGGGAGAAAGGGGGGGGGGGGGGGCGTGCAGCCTTCCTGCGTGTATATTTGGATTAAAAAAAAAGAACTAGAGGTTCTTCAGATGAAATTAAACCAGCGGTCAGTAACGGGGCGGAAACCAATCTGTGCATGTTGTAAGGCTGCTTACTCGGCACCAGCGAAGACATATGGCGATGAGGAAGAACAGTTTTCGTTCGTCTCAGATATTTTAGCAGTGTTGAACTAGAGGGGTCAACGTGGGATGGCTGGTGGGTGTGCTGATGGACGTCCTGTCAAACTGGAGGAAGATACTCCACTTTTTCGGGAAATACCGCGCAGACAGACAGTCAGGGCCGAATGTGACAGCTTTCTAAACAGTGGTTCGCCTGTGCGCGAGGTAGTAGTTGGCACAGATTGCAGTTGTGAGTGAATGGTGGATTTTACTACCTGTTAGCTGAAGGTACTAGTTGTAGCCAGATGGAAATCTTGCGTTGCTGAAAGATGTTCACATTTGTCGGAGTCCTGATGGCTCACGCAGGGGTCACTTACAACGACCTGGCACCGCAATCACAGCGTGCCAATAAACGAAGATGTTGCCTGCGTGCGAAGCACAGTGTGTGTGTGTGTGTGTGTGTGTGTGTTCGAACCTGATAGTTTGACAACTTTTTGTGTGGTTCGAATCTGACAGTTTGACTCTAACAGCAGCGGGGAGAGCAGGGCGAACAGACTGCCTGCCAAGTAAATAGGAGGCAGACAGAGAGCCAGTCAAACCAACAGGGGATATGCATGCTTTCCTTATGCGCGATGAAACTGCTCACTAGCGAAGGGCCAAGGTACTACCTACCCTTCCCTTTAGTACCCATGTATTAAAAAACGATTTTCTTTGTGGCAGAGGTGCCCTCTGATGCACGCGACAAGAACTTGAGAGGGAGGGGGGAGGTGGGGATCGGGAGGGGTGGGTAAGTAGTTCGAAGACTGCTGCTGTTTGGGTTATGTGCCTTTGACCCTGGTGGTCTGTGCCGCCTAGCCTAAGGGTTTCCGTCGTGGAGAACGACTTTCTGCGTGAACACACACACACACACACACACAGTCTCTGTGGACACTGGCGAGAATTCTGTGGACTCGGGGCTTTTTCTGCGGACAAAATTGAACAGGAGAACCCAAGAGAGATGGGCATGCCGGGTGGGGAATGATTCCCGGTGTCATTAGTGTGATCCTGTGTCGTCGGACGTGTGTTTTGTCAGCGGTTGGTCGTGGTCTGGGGACGTGCTAGTCCCGGTTGTATTGATGGGGGTGATTCTGGCTACACTGGAGGAGCGGATGGGGGGGGGGGGGGGGGGGGGGGGGGGAGGGGACTAGGTTAACGTTTTGTTTGGATCTTCATGTGCTAATGTCATATTGTCTTGTAGCAACACTTGTTTCAAAGTGATGTGATTGCAGGTGGAAATTAAAACAGATTTTGAAAAGAAGTCATAATGAATCCACCAGATAAGTGTTTTGTCTTGTGGTTTGTTTGTCCATGTCACCTGGCGGATGAACAATAATTTCTTTTCAAAATTTGTAGCAACATCGACAGCAACAGCAGCACAACGAGTAGTATGATAATTGACAATGATAATGATGATTATCGTCATGTTATTATTCACAGTCAGACCAAGAATGATGATGGTGGCTGAAAGGATATTACCAATCGTCGTCATAATATAGATTATGATCATTGACGGTAAGATCACGAAAACACTGAAGGAAAATAAGGAGGGGGAGGGAGGGGGACTTTAGCGAAGAGAGTAGTAATGACTGTCGTCTACACAGTAAGCAGCAGAACGAATCGACAACAACAGTAAGTCATCACCCGTTCTTTTGGCGTGGGAGTGAAGATCGACTGACGCTGGAGGGAATCTGGCTAAAACCGTAGTATTGCCTGGCTACAGACTGGTGGAAGATGTTATGTCAGTGAGAAAGGAAACGCGTCTGACGGTGCTATTTACGGATATGGTAGCGAAACAAGCAGACTGCTTTTGTCGTCATTTCCCCAACGTAGATCGAAACGGTATCGAAGAAGACGGGTACGGTTGAAAATAGTGGAAAATACGGGTAAGCCATCGCAGTCCATGCAGTCACAATGGAAACGTGTGACACCGTTTCCAAGGTTCACTGATCCGATTTGATTTGAAATCAAGGCACACCCCCCCCCG
>CM031603.1:76831944-76839444 GCA_018398815.1 Conus ventricosus
GATGGTTCTGTTCTGAACAGTTTGCATACGCCTCCCCCTGTCTGACCCACTACTGAATCATCTGATTGGAAAAGAAACTTTACAGCCCATACGTGATGAAGCTGTCAGCATTAAACAATATGTTGGTTTTTTTTCATCGAGTGCTGAGATTTTATGGAAACATTTTACTTCACGCTACATGACTTTTCTTTAGGAATTCCATGTGTGAACTTTTTTTTCGGTAGTACGGTTTATACAATATTGACCGAAAGCAGCTTATTTTGAGTTGCTCTTGTGGTTTGAGTAACCCTAGTTATATGCGTTTTAACTTTGATTTTATATAAGGGGAAAATGATTTGGGGGGGGGGGGGGGGGGGGGCGCAAACGCAAATGATTTTGTCATTAAGATGATGTTTTTTTTTCCTTACAAAACTCGAGGTTTTTTCCCGTCTGAAGATTTGTCCTGGATGATCAAAAACAGAGTACAATTGTTCCTCCATCATTTGACTTGCTTTTCATGTCTTCAAACATGCACATCCGACACGGACTGGACAAGCGAAACCAGAAACACCGAAGCAGACTATAACCGAGAGACCCACTATTATCTACTCCTGACCCCCCCCCCCCCCCCGCCCCCCTCCCACTCGCGCAGCCTATCCAAGGCCCCAGTCAGAACAACTATAATACAGTTGAAGATGATGATAATTTGGGATGACAATGACAATAACGCTGCTACCATCACGGCTATTAATTTGATGTTAATACTGTGGCAGAGGGGCGTTGGGAGAACTGGGAAAAGAGATGGTAAGAGTGGTTTCGATGCTGATAATGATTCAGACATTGAATTCAGTCTCCTCTTTGGGACCGTATTGACCAGCACTTTGGAGGCTAATTGTGCATTTATGTCGGAACTCCTGGAAATAGATGTTTTGTAAGAGATAACGCCCGTGCTACATGCACTTTGGCAAGATTATTGCCTCAGGTGCTGCTGTTGCTGGTGCTACTGCTGCTGCCGCTGCTGGTGCTGCTAATATATATATATACATTGGAAAAAAAAAAATCAGTTTTCAACTTACCTGCCTCGCTTCCACTCTTCTCGCTTTCTGACCCCGGCCCATCCTTACTATTTGTTTTTCTGTTGATGTGTCCGTCTGTCTGTCTGGGTGGGTTTTTGTTTGCTTTTTGCTACTCAACTCGGTTGGAAAAAAAGGTTAGGGCGGAGGAGCCAAGCGTTAGCTGTCAGTGGACCACGGGTGACGATGGTAGGGGTGGAGAGGTTGGAGAGGGAGATGGGAGGTCGAAGATGAGTTCTCGCTTTCTGCTTACAATATGACAGCATGCTGGCTTCAAAAGCACACAGTATCATGTTCTCCGTGAAAACAAGCGATTTTCTGAAAAATTAAAGAAAACAATGATCATTATTATTTTCACGAGAAAACAGTTATTATCAGTAATTCTGTTGCTTCATAATTTGTCATGTCTTTGCCTTTTTTGGCATGGTACGGCTGTCATTCATGATCAGCATGACCACGGCAGTTATGGCGCATAAGAACTGATGACTGGGACTTGTGTGCATGAACATTGGAATCAATGCACAGACTGTAAGCCTTTTTGAGACTGCTATACTTGGGCGCGGAATGCCGGAAACAAAAACTTTCAGCTTCAGTTTATCGCTTTTGTTGTGTAGCCGAATTTTGTTCTAAACATCCATCCGTTCAAAGGATATTTTCTTTACTGGCGGTTCCAAATCGGATGAAAGAGTCGTTTCTGATGTTGACTGTTCAACCGCTTTCTCTGCAAGATGTTTAGAACATATTCCCTCAGACAGGTCCATCTACACTGTTGAACGCACAGCGCTGGTTCCGTAATCTAAACGCATTTTTTTTTTTTTTTTTGGTGGTCATTCTCTCCCGACTCCCTTTCTGCTTTGGAAGCCACTGCTGGCGGCAAACTCAATACTCCCCCCCTCCCCCCCCATGCACACACATGCACGCACGCACGCACGCACGCACGCACGCAGACATGTGAATTCAAAATCTGATGACAACACTGTCTTTGCTTGAGTGCCCAGTCATGTCGACGTTCGAGGCAACGACGCGGCTGATCAGCTCGCCAAGAAAACCACAAATAAATAAGTGTGCAGGTGCTTTATCACTGACACCGTTCTCAAAACTAAAAGTTCAGATTGTTGTCGAAGACTTGTGGCAAGAAGACTGGAAACGCGGGAACGGATGACAAACCCTTTCAAACCCGTGCTGCCCATACAGAGTTTCAGCCATCTGCTGGTAGTGGCCGTGAAGAGAAAACAAGTTTTGTGCCGATTGCACACAGGCCACTCTTTGTACTCCCTCCCATATCTTGTAAAAGGCGAAGAAGCTCTGTGGTGCATTCCATGCATTATAAAACATAAAAGTTTGGACTAACAGAATGCTGATGTGTCAGACATAGATAACTAACGGCAGACTCCATACAGAATGTTGATGTGTCAGACATAAATATATAACGGCAGACTCCATGAAAACCCTGTTTAGCGATGTTCCACCGAATGCATTCTTTTTGAGTGTCTGAAAGAGGGTTTTATTGTTCGTCTTATCGAAGGTTTCGGAAGAAAGGTTTTTAAACAACTTTAACGTGTCATAAAAAAATATGTTGCTGTTGTTGTTTATCCTTGTCTTTGTCTTCTTCTTTCCTATTGTTCTTCTTCGCCGTCGTCGTCGTCGTTGCCTTCTTCTTTTTCTTCCTTCACTTTCTCCTCCTCCACCTTGCTCCTTCTCTTCCTTCTCCACCTTCTAATTCCCTTTTATGTCCCATCTCAGCTTTTGTGCCTTTTCTTTGTCGTGCACCCCACCCCCTCCCCCATCTCACTTTTAGTCACTGACCCCCTTTCTTTTTCGTTCTCTCTCTTCTCTCCCCCCCCCCCCCTCTCTCTCTTCCCACCGCCCCACTTCATCCTTTGTAACCTTCTTTGCCTACATCACGGACAGAAAGGGGTCGGTCCGAGTTTGCCCAGGGTACCCAGTGTCAACAGCCTGTTAAAGGGTGTGCACTCAGACCTCGCCAGTTCCAGTCATTCAGGCTGGCGCCCGACGAATCGCCGTTTTCGCTGCACATCTTCACGTCTTGTCGCTCCGGACGGTGTTCGTATAGCTCCCCCCCCACCCCCACCCCACCATCCTACCCCACCCTCCCATCCACCACCCCCACATACTCTTTTTGGATGTTTATCCCTGTCTGCGTAATACCTTTGGAAGAAGTGGACGTTAAACCTGAAAGCAACCGACCAAGCTTTGGTAGAAGTGGACGTTAAACCTGAAAGCAACCGACCAAGCTTTGGTATAGAAGTGGACGTTAAACCTGAAAGCAACCGACCAAGCTTTGGTAGAAGTGGACGTCGACCAAGCTTTGGTGGGGAGTGGACGGACGTTAAACCTGAAAGCAACCAACCAAAAGGGGCCGAGAGAGAGAGAGAGAGAGAGAGAGAGGAGAGAGAGAGGAGAGAGAGAGGAGAGAGAGAGAGGGAGGCAGGCTGGACTGGGGGAAACAGGGCGGGGAAAGGTGGGGTTGGGTGGGGTGGGGGTGGCGGGGAAGGGTGGCCGGGGAGGAGGTGGGGGAAGGGGGTGGATCGAGGGTGTAATAGCACACTGAACGAACAACGATCGTGACTGAAATGGATAGCGCGGGGATTGGAACTGGCTGCAACAACTGCGGTTGCCGCCGCACCGCGCGCGCCCACCCCGCCCGATCAATGGGGTGTGCCATTACCACCCCAACCTTTACCTTCCAATTAGCCCCCGCCAAGCTGAACAGCACTTTTCTTCAGACAATGACAACTTGGTGGGGGGAGGAGGAGGAGGAGGAGGAGGGGTGGAGTAAGGGGGTGGGAATGAGAAGAAGGGGGAGGAGGGTGGTGGTGGTGGTGGAGAAGTTAACATGAAGACGAAGAAAGGAGGAAACTAGAGGATAATGATGGCGATGATGACGACGACGACGACGACGACGACGATGATGATGATGATGAGTGAGGACTGAAAAATGTTCAGGCTGGGTTCCTTCGTTCAGTTGCGTGTGGATGAAGGCTGCTGCTACTTCACCGGCGCTGCGTTTCGAGGTCATTCTGCTCGCGCGAGCCAAGCGCGTGCATTACTGACTGACTCCTCCCCCCTCCCCCACCCCACCCCACCCTCCACCCCCCAGCCCTCCTTCACATACACCCAAATCCTGGATTGCTAGGTGAGGCAGCTGTGGATACTGACTGGGCTGATGTTCAGTGTGCAGGTAACAACAGCTGAGAGAGAGAGAGAGAGAGAGAGAGAGAGAGAGAGAGAGAGAGAGAGAGAGAGAGAGAGAGAGAGAGAGTGAGTGAGTGTGTGTGTGTTGGGTGTGTGTGTGTAATGTAATATTAATAGTTTCGGTAAAACGGGAAAAGTCTATGTCATGCCTTCAAACTTTAATTGTAAGAAAATTAAAACAGTTATTCGTCCAAATGATCATTTTTTTTTCTGGAAACAGTACCTCACACACACACGCGCGCACGCACACACACACACACACACACACACACACACACACACACACACACACACACACACACACACACACACACACGGACCGACTGGAAGTCAGGAAATGCAAGAGGGGAGGAGGGGTAGAAGAGGCGGGGGAGGGGGTGGTGCGGTAGGGGAATTCAGAAAGGTGCTGATAATAGTTGGGAATTGAAAAGCGAATGAGGAGGGGTGAAAGGGGGCGGGGGGGGGAAGGGGGGGGATGTGTGTGTATGCGTGTGTGGGGGACCTATAATTGCAATTGAGCTTTAAATATTTGGGGTTTTATGGTTACGTACGGTCGTGCCATGTTCTATCCGCCTGAAAATGGGTACCTGTTCACCCCCCCTGTCTTCGCACCTTCTATGGCACCCCCCCCCCCCACTCCTCTTCCCCCACCGACACACTCCTCCTACCTCCAGTCCTTCCACCCATCTTTTTCTACTTATCTCCCGTTCGGTCTAACAATGCGGATGCCTGCCTTATTTGGTCGTTCGGAATCGAATCCGTGAGGGCACGTGCGTGCGTATGTTGCATTTCGTTGCTTGCTGGCGTCCCTGCGCGTGAGTTTGATTGAATTGATTGATCGGGGAGGCGACAGGGCGGGCAGGTCCCGGGCAGTGCAGTGCAGTGGAGTGGAGTGGAGTGGTTGTCTCGTGCGGAACGACGAGCGGCGGATGGGAAAGGGCGTGCCTCTTTTCTCTGTTTCTGTCTGTGTGTCTGTCTGTCTCTGTCTTTATCTCTCTCTGTTTCCGTCAGTCTGTCTGTCTCTCTCTGTCTCTGTCTGTCTGTCTGTCTGTCTGTCTGTCTGTCTGTCTCTCTCTCTCTCTCTCTCTCTCTCTCTCTCTCTCTCTCTCTCTCTCTCGTGTGCGCCGACAGTCAGCAGTTTTCATACTTTCTTTTTCTTATGTGTGTGTGTGTGTGTGTGTGTGTGTGTTGTGAGAGAGAGAGAGAGAGAGAGGAGAGAGAGGAGAGAGAGAGAGAGAGAGAGAGAGAGAAAGTGAGCGTGTGTGTGCGCGCGCGCGTGTGTGTGTGTGTGTGTGTGTGTGTGAGAGGAGAGAGAGAGAGAGAGAGAGAGAGAGAGAGAGAGAGAGAGAGAGAGGAAAACGCCATCGAACCGACACCGTTCGCTTCACATGTCCGTTAATACCCGGGTTCCGCGTCCACACCCACCTGTGGTGATACGACAGATCGGGACAGTCATCCTGGGAAGGGGAGTGGGTAGGAGGGCAAGGGAGGAGAGGGGGGAGTCTTACTACTACTACTACAACTACTACTACTGAACGACACCACCGTCAAGATTGGCAGCGAATTGGGCCTTCTTTTTTTTTCTTTTCTTTTCTTTTTTAAAGGTCGGGCGGCCATGTTCTTTACCATCCAGGCGCCGGCTTCATACAATAGCAGGCTTGTGATGTAACGCTGCTTTGTGTGGCTTATTGCTCCCAATGAGAAAGGATTGTTGAGTAGGGAGACGTATTGCTCCCAATGAGAAAGGATTGTTGAGTAGGGAGACGGGGAGCGGGAAGGGGGAAGGAAGCACTACATACTTACACACGCGTAAGCTCGCGCGGCAGTTGTGCACCTGCTGAACACACACGCACGCACGCACGCACGCACGCACGCACGCACACACACACACACACACACACACCACACACACACACACACACACACACACACACTTGAGCGGGCGCGCGCAACCACTGACGGACATATACACACGCGCATACACGCACCGTGAGCGTGAGCGCGAGCGCGCACACACACATGCATACTCACAGACTCGCTCACTCTCTTTGTCCCTGCCTGTCTGTTTCTCTCTCTTTCCCCTCTCTCTCTCTGTGTCACTCTGTCTCTCTGCCTCTGCCTCTCTCTCTCTCTCTCTCTCACAACACCACACACACACACACACACACACACACACACACACACACACACACACACACACACACACACACTTTCCGTTAATAGGGTAATAAAAGCAGAAAATCATTTCCAATTAACAAGGCGTCAATTCTCAGGATGATAAAGTTGGAGATAGTTAGCAAGAATGATGGGAAGGGGAGAGGGGGAACGGGGAAGGGAAATGGGGGTGTGAAAGGGAAGATGGGGCTGGGGGTGGGGAGGAAGAAGGAAGGCAGGGTCAGGTTGACTTTTTGGTGTTTTGTTTTGCATTGTTGCTTTGTTCTGTGTTATGTGTAGCGCTTTTGCCATGGTGTACTTGGGGCTGGTGTGTGTGTGTGTGTGTTGGACTGTGCAGTTGTATGCTGTGTTGTGTCGGATTGTTGGAGAGTGGTGCGTTTGTGATGCGTTCTTCTGTACTGTGTTGTGTTGCAATTGTTCTGTGTTCTACTCTTCTGTGTCTGCATTTTTGTGTGTCATGTTGTAATGTATTGTGATGTTAGGGGATCCAAAAATTAAAGTCATGATTTACTTGTCTCTCGTACCGTACCAGGACACTTCACTGTCTGTCTGTCTGTCTGCCTTCATCCCACCCTCCCTCTTTCTGTCCTTTTGTCCTCTCAGTTTCTCTCTGTCTGCCTGTCTGTCCGTCCTGTCTGTCTGTCTGTCTCTCTCTCTCTCTCTCTCTTCTCTCTCTCTCTCTCTCTCTCTCTCACTCTTTCTCTCTCGCACACACACACACACACACACACACACACACACACACACACACACACACACACACACACACACACACATGCGCGCACGCGCGAAAAATATGGGTTAGAGAAGAGGGATGACCAAACAATAAAGAAAAGCAACGACCGTTTTCAGTAGATCGGCAGATCTTGTCCAAGAGTCCCTGGCGATCTGAACAAAGATGAAATAAAAAGGTCAAAGATCCCATGGTCTGATGGCCCTAGAGGCGGCGAACTGCCAGAGGTTCACCGTGTCTGGGGCACGGTGTGATGGAAGGCGGGGCCCATCCCTCTCCTTTCGCCGCCTTTCACCATTCCTGAACCGAATCAGGTACTCCCCG
>CM031603.1:76846944-76851944 GCA_018398815.1 Conus ventricosus
TTCACCCCCAAATCGTTGACGTCACTTGCGACAGAGGGACGTCAATTGACAGTGACATAGAAGGGGCCCACACCCAGCGGGGAGGTGACAGGTGGGGGATACATTGACGGATGGTCTCCTGTCACCCCGGGGGAGCCCGTCGCTCCTGGCTGGCCTGTCATGCCTTGGACCCCTGTCGGCTTTTTTTCTTCTGTCTTAGTTTTTGTTGTTGTTGTTGTTGCTTGTTATCTGTCTTTCTTTCTTTCTTCTTTTTCTTCTTGCTTTTTATCTGTCTTTCTTTCTTTCTTTCTTTCTTCTTTCGCGTGTTGTTGTTCCGAATGGTTTTTACAACGTAGTTCTGTTGTTCTTGCCGTTTACAAACGCACTTGCTTTGACTTCCATAGTGAGAGCTCTGTCTCTGTCTGTCTGCCCCCCCCCCCACCCCCCTCTCTCTCTCCCCCTCTCTCTCTGTCTCTCTTTCGCTCTCTCTGTCTCTTTATCGCTGTCTGTCTCTCTCCATCCCTCCTTCCCTCCCTCCCTTCCTCCCTCCCTCTCTCTCCCTCACTTTGTCTGACTGCCTGCCTGCCTGCCTGCCTGCCTGCCTGCCTGTCTGTTGGTCTCTCTTTCTGTGTGTGTGTGTGTGTGTGTGTGTGTGTGTGTGTGTGTGTGTTTCTCCTTACGAATGTTTTTAAACCGGTAAACAACGAGGTGGGGACTGATCCGTCATGCTACGTCTCCACAGCATACACCACTTTTGATGTGCCCCCTGCAGCGTTTCCTTGTCCTTTCTTCAACGTTAACATCACCCTCCCCTTTCCCTCCCTTCCTCCTCACTGTAACCCCTACCTAAAATGAGAACGTTTGTACGTTCACAAAGCCATTGTCTTGGTTTTAAAACCTGGAAGCACGTATCTACGTTTGTCTGAAGCCCACGTTTTGGGGGCAGGACTAAAAGAAGCGGGACAGTTGTTACCACTCCAAAATTTGGAACTGGTTTCATTCGTACAGCTAGAAACTGAAACCGGGACCCATACCGTAATAACCTATCACTATTTTGCTGTTCTGCAGACATGAATAAGGTTTTGTCGTAGTTATGACCAGGACATCATGCTGGAACGTCAGTAATTGATACTGGTGTACACCTATTGCATTTTAATATGCTCAGAATGAGCGTTTAAAAACCGTCGGTTCAGATGATTCGGCTGGATATGAACTCTGTACGAATATTTTGTTATAGCCTATGAAATACTTACCGTTCTTTTCTGTCTGAGTTTAGGCCACAGTCATACATCCTTGACTGTCACCTTTCGAATGAATATTATGTATTTGCCTGTGATATACGTAACATTCACTAAAAGGCTAAGTATATTTTCGTTAAAACAACCAACCAACCAACCCCCCCCTCCCAAAAAAAAAAAAAAAAACCCAAAAAACCACCAAAAAAGCCCCGATCACTTGTATATTCTGTGTTATATGTTTGAGTCGTACTTTTGTGTTTTGCTTTTTTGTGTGTTTGTTTTGAAGCCAACAGGATGGAGAAACCCCCCTAAGAGTAAAGCAGGGTTCACGCTGTTTTGAAGCCAACAGGATGGAGAAACCCCCCTAAGAGTAAAGCAGGGTTCACTCTGTTTGTTTTGAAGCCAGCAGGATGGAGATAAACCCTAAGAGTAAAGCAGGGTTCACTCTGTTTTGAAGCCAACAGGATGGAGATAAACCCCTAAGAGTAAAGCAGGGTTCACTCTATTTGTTTTGAAGCCAGCAGGATGGAGAAAAACCCCTAAGAGTAAAGCAGGGTTCACTCTATGTTTTGAAGCCAACAGGATGGAGAAACCCCCGTAAGAGTAAAGCAGGGTTCACTCTGTTTGAAGCCAGCAGGATGGAGATAAACCCCTAAGAGTAAAGCAGGGTTCACTCTGTTTTGAAGCCAGCAGGGTGGAGAAACACCCCTAAGAGTAAAGCATGGTTCACTGTCCCCACAGGCTGAATCTCGCTCCAGTTTAGTTTTCTCATCGATCAGCCGACCGCGGAGTAGGACGAGCGGTTTGGAAAGAATAGGCACTATTATTTGCTTTTTCTTTGGTGGCATGCCTCTCCCCCCCCCCCCCCCCGCTCCATTCCCCCTCTCCTGCCTCTCTCACCCCCCCCCCCCCTTCCCCCCCCCCCCCCCCCCCCCCACACACGCACACACACTCACACCGCCCGCGGCGAAAGGACGAACCAGAAGAAGTGGAGATGAACTCGCGGAACTTGGAGCAAAGGTAGGAATGCGGGGCTGTTGAACTCTAGTCAGTATGTGTGTGTGTGTGTGTGTGTGTGTGTGTGTGTTCGACGCTCACAAGTGTTACTAGGGCTGAAAGCATGTATTAACTCTCCCCCCCCCCCCCTCTCTCCTCCTCCCCCCCCCCCCCCCCCCCCCATCAAGATGTATTCATTCGGTATATCTTTTCTGTTATTCTCAAAATTGAATGACTGCGTGTGCGACTACTCTTAAGACCGAGAGAGAGAGAGAGAGAGAGAGAGAGAGAGAGAGAGAGATGGGGGGGGGGGGTGGGAGTGTGTATTTTATTCACTATAGGCCATAACTCATTCTGAAGGTAGATGTTTAAAGAGACAGACGGACACACACACACACACACACACACACACACACACACACACACACACACACACACACACAGATGGGGAGGAATGAAGAGAGAATGTTTTATTCATATTCACACACACGCTGCAGAGAGAGAGAGAGAGAGAGGGGGGGGGGGGCGATGGAGGGATAGAGAGAGAGAGAGAGATCCATATGCACAGACATGAGAGAAAGAGAGAGACAGGCAGGCAGACAGACAGACAGGACCACTGACAGACGGACAGACTGAAATGTTAAGAAATGTATCTTTGAATTCCCCCGTTTTTGTCGGCTGGCCTGCGAGTCTTTTTTGGTTGCTGGTGGCTGACTGTGAACTTGTGGCTTCTTCTGATACTTTTCAGTCCATTTTGTCAGCCAACTCAACCCCTGGGAAGTGATGGATAGAGGGGCGCCCACTGCCAAGTTGTTGCAGCTGCTGCTGCTGCCGCTGGTTGCGCTGGCCCCGATGAGGCTTTCCTGGCGCAGCCCGTCGCTGATGGCTCGGCATGCGCTGACGTTATGCCAGGGAGAGTGTGGAGGGGGGAGAGAGAGGTGGGAGGTTAGGGGGGGGGGGGGGGGGGGGGGGGGGGGGGGGGGAGTGAGCTTTACCAGTCGGCAGCTCTGGCACGCGTTAGGTCCGTCCCTCCTTTTCCCCTTCCTGTTTTGTGTACACACGCACGCACGCACACACACGCACGCACGCACACACGCACGCACGCACGCACGCACACACACACACTGTCTCTCACACAAACACACACACCCCACAAAACACACACACACACACACACACACCACACACACACACTCTCTCTCTCTCTCTCTCTCTCTCTCTCTCTCTCTCTGTCTCTCACACACACACTTACACACACACACACACACACACACACACACACACACACACACACACACACACACACACCCTTCATCCTCCGTTCTCCTTTCTCTCCTACTTTTATTTTCACTTCTCTCATTTCTGCAACACGAACGGGACTTCGTTTACACTTGGTTTGTGTTTAGCGTACGTGTGGTCTGTGCGGCATTTTGTTTATGCCTCTCGTCTGGGGGAATGCAGTTGAGACCGGGTGGTGGGTTTAAACCCGGTGACTCCAGACCCCATTGGGACCGCGCAGCGACTTCGAAGAGCATGTCTGAACATAAGGCAGCATCATCAACACCAACCATGTTTTTGTCGGTCGTGTTCAGCAGGCGTCGTGTCGAGTGTTACAGGTGATGTACTTACTGTGGTATACCCGAGCGCACCAACAGCGACAGGCTTCTTCTTCTTGTTCTGCTGCTGACGTTCGTCAAGGATGCTGCTCTTCTAGTGATATTTTTTTTGGGGGGGTTTAGTCCAGTGTTGTTGATATGAATCAATTTCTGTTGAAACCTGCACGCACCTCATCACCGCCACGCCACAGTTTAACTATTAGCCATTAGGACTGTGTTTGATTAACATGGGCTTAGCGTCCGCATCCATTTCATGTGACAAGAGAAAACGGGATTAACTTGTTCCAAAGGGGCTGGGGGAGGGTATGTGTGTGGGAGGGTGGGAGAGGAGTGTGAGTGGGGGTGAGGATGTGAGGAGCTCTCTAGCACCACACTGATGTCACGTTTTTTTAAAAACTGATGTAACGAAACAAAACAAAACTGATGTATGTCTGTCTCCGTCCGTCCGTCCGTCCGTCCGTCCGTGTGTGTGTGTGTGTGTGTTGTGGTGTGTGTGTGTGTGTGTGTGTGTGTGTGTGTGTGTGTATTGTGTTGTGTTGTGTTGTGTTGTGTTGTGTTGTGTTGTGTGAGCGTTTGCTTGCATGCTTATCTGTATGTTCTTGTCCAGATTGTTTTCCACACGTCACGCATCAAGTCGGCGCCCTCCTTCCTCCCCGTCCTCCCCCTCCCCACTCCCATCCACATCCACACCCACAAGCGGCGCTTTTTGTGAGAAAAAATTGCTATCCTCCTTGTCTGCGCTCCCTCCCTGTTTCTGCAAATAACGGTTACATTCTTCTCACCTTCTGTCTGGACCGTTCCCTCTCCGATTAGATAGAGAAGAAAGCAACTGCGTGTTTTCACACAGTACAGTCGGTTATATGCACTGCTGTGTGCTGGTTGCATGGAGTTCGAGCTGCCTTGCTACGCCTGAATCTTCAAACATTGGGTCGATTTCTAACTATGCGGATGCGCCCCTCTCCACGTCTGAATCTTCTTACGTTAGGTCGATTTCTAACTATGCGGATGCGCCCCTCTCCATGTCTGGATCTTCTTACATTAGGTCGATTTCTAACTATGCGGATGCGCCCCTCTCCACGTCTGAATCTTCTTACATTAGGTCGATTTCCAACTATGCAGATGCGCCCCTGTCCACGTCTGAATCCTTACATTAGGTCGATTTCCAACTATG
>CM031603.1:76861944-76869444 GCA_018398815.1 Conus ventricosus
GTGGTAGAGCATCGATTTCAGTCACCTAGACGGATGAATTCGATTTTTGTTGACGGGAAAAACAAACAAACAATAATGTATAGGATATAGAATGTTGTTTATAGCCCAGCCGATCGCAGAGGGCCATATCAGGGCTGTCACCGTGTTGAAGTCAACTCTAAAGTCATATTGAAAAAAAAAAGGAAAAAAAAAAGACGTTCACATGACTCATTAAAACACACCCTCTAAAAACGCATCGGAAATTTCGTTGAAGTCTTTCTTCCGTAAAATCTTAGATCAGATAACTCAGAAATTGAGAAAAACAACCAAACCGAAACAGTAACAACAACAACAACAACAACAACAAGCTACACATTTGAAAATGTTGGGGTGAGGGCAGGTTCAGTGTGGTCTGATGTTCCCCCAGCTCCATTCTCCTGAAACGGTGATTCCCGTCTGCCTCATCACCTGTGGTGGACGTGGACGTGAAACCTAGCGATATTGTACCAGTGGCTCAGTGCTTTAGTAAACCTGAACGCAACGTACTGCGCCGGAGCCAATCAGCAAAGAGAAATGCCAGCGCAAACCAGTTCGCCCATACCGGAAACCAATCAAAAGGAGTCGATGGGAAATGGAAGCGTTGCTTTCCCCGCCCGATTCTGCAAGTCACCAACCTCCTCCTCGCTGGGCCCTGACCGGCTGACGGACTGACTGGCTAGTAAGTAAGTAGTATTAATATTGGTCTTGCCTCCCAAAGTCAGAAGTGGGAAACTTTTAATGCAGCACGCACCGACTTTAATGGAGTTGTGACGGTCTCCCTGCGACCAACCGCCGGCAAGCAGCGGAGCAGGTGATGGAGAGCACATCCTGAAGCTGTCAGAGAATCGCCCAAGATGGATGGTGAATTGTGAGCATCTTTTCAGGACTCTCCCTCCACACGCGAGGCATACATACATACATAACACTCCCGCCAATATACCGTCCTGTTGTTTTTCACCTTGTAAGGGGGGAGGGGGAGGGGGGAGACGGTAGGGGGTCCTTCATTAACTGATGGAGGGAGAGGAGAGGAGTTATCTCTCATCACCTTTGAAGGGACGAGGGGGGTGGAGGGGGGGGGGGGGGGTTGATGTCTCATCAACTTCTTAAAGGCCTCAAGTCTTTTTCAAGTTATTGGTTATAGGCGTCACGCAGTGCGAGACCAGTCATCGACTCCTTGCAATCATGACTGAGAACGTTACAGGAAAAAAAGAAAACCTGTAGCAGAGCATGCGTGATCACATACACGTGCACGCACGCACGCACGCACGCACTGAGAAGAGAGAGAGGAGAGAGGGAGAAGCGTTTCTTCATTGTCTGACGTTCTAAGCGCAGATACTGTGTTCAATATTGTTAGTTGTGCTAAGTGATCTCGTTGTTCACCGAAGATAATTGCATCGTGGAGACGTGAACAGTGATGTTGTTCGAGCTGGTTCTGTAACCAGTGATGCTCGGGCAGTCGGATAAACACGGAGCGGATGCAATTTGTTGCCAGTCTACGTTGACTGCGCCAGTGACCCTAGTATATTCGATCATTGATCGCACCGAATGCACACAGCATACGGTAACGATGTCGATACTGACGTACTAATTAGGAGCTTTTTCATGGCTATAACAGTAGGCAAAGGTACTGTCTACAAATGTCCAGTATCAGTTAGCAGACGAGAGATGTCATCATTCGTCTGTGTCAGTGTTGATGAAAGTTGCCCTCTCTGTCTAGGTCATGTGCTCGTCTTCCATCCTTGTCTTTAAAATAATGCTTTAAGAAAGGCTGCTGAAGAATTTCGCGCACATGCATGTGTGGCAAGCGCGCGTGCATTTTGTGTGTGCGTGTGTGGTTGAAATTATCTTGACTGAGGTTTAGGAATAAGCTTCATAGTTGCTAATCCCATCGTACTCTACAAAAAAGGAAAATAAACGAATTAACATCCCCCCCCCCCCCCCCCCCCCCCCCCCCCCGCCCCGGGAAAAAAAAACACCCAAAGAAACAAAGAAAACACCAAATTGTACTATATAGTAAGTACACTGGTGTAAACGTATACAGTAATGAAAATAATTGTTACTATATCAATTTCAAATGAATCACACACACACACACACACACACACACACACACACCACACACACACACACACAACACACACACATTGGTCTCTCTCTTCTCTCTCTCTCTCTCTCCTCTCTCTCTCTCTCTCTCTCCTCTCTCTCTTTCGACATTCACATAAAATAAACCTCCCGTTTGCCATGATTAATCTATACAAGTCTAGTCTGGCGTATTCCGGTGGTTGGCTATGGAACCATATTCCTCAAGAACTTAAAAATCAATCAAACTTTAAAAAATTCAAGTCTAATTTTCAAAAATATCTTATGAATGTCTCAGATTTGACTGCACTATACCCGAAAATGTATTGATAATTCTCAATTTAGATTCAATTTAACAAATATGTGATGTTTGAAGTTGACTCAATTTTACGCAAATTGCAGTGATCATCCTGTGCCATTAATGTGTTTTTTTCAAAGTTTTTCGTAGGTGTTTATCCATGTCTGCTTCATGGTATTTCTCTTCCTTTATCTCTGCCTTTCTTCCGCCAGTCGGTCGGTCGGTCGGTCGGTCAGTCCGTCGGTCAGTTGGTCGGTTTCTCTCTCTCTCTCTCTCTTCTCTCTCTCTCCTCTCTCTCTCTCTCTCTCTCTCTCTCCACCTCTTGCCTTGATCATTTTTCTCGTTGTTGTTGTTGGTGGTGGTGGTGTTCATTGGTTTCTTTTTCTTCTTTCTTCTTTTTTGTCAAAGCTTCCATGCAAGGAATTGTTTCATTTTTTCATGTATTTGTTTGATTTGCTTTTTACTATATATCGATTTTTTTTTCTTGCCCAGAGGGCTGGATGTAAAAAAGTATTCATGCTTAATCCACTACCCTCTTAAAATAAATTCGTTCGTTCGTTCGTTCTCTCTCTCTCTCTCTCTCTCCTCTCTTCTCTCTCTCTCTCTCTCTCTCTCTCTCTCTCTCTCTCTCTCTCTCTTCACTCGCTTACACTCAGAGAGAGCGGGGAGGGAGCAAAGGGGAAAAAGAGAAAAGGGGAGGGGGGAGAGAGAGTGAGAGAGAGGGGGAGAGAGAGTGAGAGAGAGGGGAGAGAGAGTGAGAGAGAGGGACAGAAAGACAGAGAAAGGGCGATATAAAGAAAAGATCAAGGAAAAAGGAGAGAGTGAGAGAGAGAGAGAGAGAGAGAGAGGGGGGGGGGGCATTTCTCCATTGTTGTTGTTCTTCAGTTTTAACGTCCTTCCACTAAAAGTGATTCAGACAATTCTCCATTGTTTCACGTCCTAAGTGCTGATACTGTGTTCAGTATTGTTCGCCAAGTGATCTTTTGTGCACTGAAGATAATTGCATCGGGGAAACGGGACTAGTGATGTTGTTCGAGCTGATTCTGTAACCAGTGATACTAGGACAGTCGGAAAAAAAGAAGAAAAAAATAAACCGGAGCGGATGGAATCTGTTGCCGGTCGATGTTGACGGTACCAGTGATCCTAGTGTATAGATAGGATCATTGATCGCACCGAAGGCACACAGCGTAGGGTAACGAATGCTTATTCTGTCGTACTAATTCGGGGTATTTTTCATGGCTATGACAGCAGGCACAGGTACTGCCCTACAAATGTCCACTGTCAGTTAGCAGACAAGAGATGTCATCATTTGTCTGTGTCCGTGTTGATGACAGTTGCCCTTTCTGTCTAGCTGTTGTGTTTGTCTTCCGTCTTTGTGTGTGTGTGTGTGTGTGTGGTGTCGAAAAATTTCTTCTCTGAGGTTTAAGAATAAGCTTTATACCTTCTTTTCCCATCATACCCTCAACAGAAGGGAAAAGAAACGAAATATGCACATCCGACCCTCTCCCTAAAAAAAAAGAAGAAGAAAGAAACCCCACTAATTTTGCCATGCAGTTGTATGTGCACTGGCATATACACATATAGTAATGGGATGTTTGTCAGTACACCAATTTCAAAAGCTTCTCTCTCTGTCTCTGTCATTCTCGGTGTCTGTCTCTGTCTCTTCTCTGGGGGAGAGAGAGAGCGAGAAAGGGAAAGGAGGAGGGGAACAGAAAGAAAGAGGGGGGGGGGGGGGGGTTGGAGGCAGAGAAGAGAGACAGAGGAAGGGTAGTGAAGGAAAGATCACGAGAAAGAGGAAGAAAGGGAAGAGAGAGAGGAGCGTTTTCTCCATTGTTTCACGTCTTAAGTGCAGATACTGTGTTCAGTATTGTTAGTTGTGCAAAGTGATCTCGTTCTTTCCCGAAGATAATTGCATCGTGGAGACGTGAACAGTGATGTTGTTCGAGCTGGTTCTGTAACCAGTGATGCTCGGGCAGTCGGATAAAAACGGAGCGGATGCAATTTGTTGCCAGTCTACGTTGACTGCGCCAGTGACCCTAGTATATTCGATCATTGATCGCACCGAATGCACACAGCATACGGTAACGATGTCGATACTGACGTACTAATTCGGGGTTTTTTTCATGGCTATAACAGCAGGCAAAGGTACTGTCCTCCAATTTCCTCTTGTCAGTTAGCAGACGAGAGATGTCATCATTTGTCTGTGTCAGTGTTGATGAAAGTTGCCCTCTCTGTCTTGCTGATGTATTCGTCTTCCGTCTTTGTTTTCAAATGAATGCTAGAGAAAGGCTGTTGAAAAACTTTGTGCGCGCGCTCACACACACACACGCACGTTCATGTGAATGTATGTAGTCAAAATGTTCTATCAGATTCCATTTTAGTGTGTGTGTGTGTGTTTAATGCTTGTTTTGAGGGACATTATCTTACGGACGCATCCGCATTACTCTGTTGCCCCCCTCCCCCCACATCCCCACCCTACCTCCTCCTAACGTGTAAGACGTGATTTTTTAAATATTATTCCGGGGTCTGGGAAAGGAAAGTTTGTGCGTGTGTTTATTTACATTGGATGATTTTCTTTTTGAGCTGCTCCATTCACTATACATACATGTATAAGCTTTTGCTGAAGAAGACTGAATGGAAGAATTTTGACATGTTGTAATCATTCACAGTCAAGAAATTAAACACTTGAATACGTCATTCAGTGGCATAGGTTTATGTCAAGGAATGAAGAAATGGTTTACAACGTCTTCATTTATTTTGTAGTGTTACTTTAAATTCTTCGTGATGCTTGCGAAGTGAAAGTTCAAATTTTCTGGTTATGTTTCTTATAGTGGATTTTGAACTCTCGAATTATTTTCAGTCAAGACATTCATAGCATTCCAATTAATTTCAGTTTCTGAAATGAAGACACCAATAACACGGTCAGTTATTTGTTCCAGTCCATACATTGCATACATACGATTCAATTCTATACCAGGCAGTGTGAAATCTATGTCAAAGTCGCTCGAAAGAATAACTTCTTTTGATTCCAGAACTGGGGTATCCGTCATCAAATCAAACCCGTCATTCCAGTGAGGAGTTTCAGCTGGGTTTCTACTACAGGAACCCCACCGTTACTGGCTTGCTGTGTTGTAAGACTTATTTCAATCCAGGTAGGTCCCACGTTCCATTCTTCATACTGTGTCATTCATTTGAAGCTTAACAATTAAGTAGTGGGGGAAAACAAGTGCAGGCTAACAATTCTTCCGTCATTATAATAATGACTTTGCAAAGATTTAAAATTTTAGAGAAAAGAAAATGAAAATTGAAGAAAATGGGGAAATATATTATAAATATGAAAAACCCTTCACTAGCTGCCTGAGGGAACCATCGTGATCCCTTCTGGAGGCAGATCTATTTGTATTGCCTGCTCCTAGGCCTTTCGTCCGCTGGATCGGACTCATCAGGGAGACACGGCTGATTGTGTCTGTGCTCCTGGTGTCAAATAGAGACACACCACAGTTCATAATTCTGTGGTGTTCTGACCACCAAGGGTTCAAAAAAGAATCCAACAGCACCCCCAAAGCAGCCAGTGAAGGATAGTAAATGGAATAAAACGAAAGTGTGGAGAGGAAAAAAGTTGCTAAAAAACTAAAAGCATTATACAAACAGTATAAAATGTAGGGGACAATCTTTGAGCCTATGCCTGAGGATCCATTCAAGGATGCAAGGGAGATCAAAAGATATGGAACAGTTTGAGTGGTCAGCTCTGCTGTTCTATAACTCAAGCATTGTCAGTGGCTAAGAATTGTGCAGGACAAACCTTTACTAGTGCAAAGTAATCCAGTTGCTGTAGTTGGCACTGGGTGTATGGCATAGAGTTTGTGGCGCAATTGTATCCGTCAACCAAGACCCTGAAACGCAAAACAAATGAGGGTGATTTATATATCATGATAAAGATCTGCAGTGAGATAGGGCCATGTGTCTAAAATGGAGCGCATGATATTACTGGCATTTCAAGTATGTATTCAAGCTGCAGACACCTTACACATAGTACTTGTTAGCAGAAATCACAGGCGACTATGTGTGTGTGTGTGTGTGTGTGTGTGTGTGTGCGCGCGCGCGCGCGGGCGCGCGTGCATTTACCTGACACCACGGCAGACTCGACCCCCACCCCACCCACCACCACCACCACCACCACCGCCACGAGATACACAGCGGGAGGAATGGGACTTACGGGTGAGGAGGTGGGGCTGAAGTGATTTTCTGTGTATTGACCACTGGAAACACTGCTGCTGAACTCGATCGCTTTCATTTTGACCTAGCTGTTACGGCCCTTCAAGACTCAGCGGGGGACGATGAAAACAAAATCGCTGCAGCAACGTCGAATTACACGCATGCTTCACAGACATGCAGAGAACAACAAAACGGTCTTGATAATCGGTTGTGAAATATGTTTTTTTTTAAGTTGAAGAATACTTGCATTTCAGGTAAGAAAGAACGAAAACAAACCGGTCATAGTCTCTCTCTCTCTCTCTCTCTCTCTCTCTCTCTCTCTCTCTCTCTCTCTCTCTCTATGTGAGTACGTGCGTGCGTGGTGTGTATGTGTGTGTGTGTGTGTGTGTGTGTGTGTGTGTGTGTGTGTGTGTAGTCTATCATCACCGTGTTATGTGGATAAATGAGTTAATGACTTGCGTCGCGGTTAAAAGTAAATCGAAGAAACAAATAAAACAGTTTTCCATTAACAATATGCGGGTTTCTCCATCCATTAACGTGACATCAAACACACACACACACACACACACACACACACACACACACACACACACACACACACACGCACGCACACGTACATACACGCACGCACGCATGCACACACACACGCGCGCGCGCATTCGCATACACGCGCGCACGCACGTACGCACGCACATGCACACGCACACTGGCAGAGGGGGGTGGGGATGTAGGTACTCAAGAATCTCCCCCCCCCCCCCGTCCACTCCCCACACACACACACACACACACACACACACACACAACACACACACACACCCCATATCTCACATACCCACACTAACACACACCATCTTCACCCCACTATAAGCGCGTGCAAGCACGGAACCAGT
>CM031603.1:76874444-76889444 GCA_018398815.1 Conus ventricosus
AAATGAAGTCTGTGCTTTTCAACAAAATCGCAGAAAACTCATAGCCTCTCTACGAATCAGCATAAGTAGATTACGACTCCCCCCCCCCCCCCCCCCCCCCCCCCCCCCCCCCCCCCCCAGGCAAAACAAGCCATTCATTAGCTATGGTAATGTAAAAGTCTGAGTAAATCTTGTGAGAGACCCATCTACGTCTTCCTCAGTACATGCGAGCAACAAAGCCGCCTTTCTTCGTTACCTTCCTGTCACGTGACTGGGCATCCTGTCACGTGAGTAGGGAGCGGGTAAGGAGAGGGTGTGGTACAGTTCTGTACTGGTCAGAACCCGCGCCAGAGAGAGAGAGAGAGAGAGAGAGAGAGTTGGGACCAAACAGGTATATTAGCGACTAAGAAAAAAAAAAGAACTGTGGTTGAGAGAAAGAGGAAAATGGGTAATTTTACGACTAAGGGCCAACAGCCTTTCCATTTTGGGGGGGGGGGGGGGGGGGGGGTGGGGGTGGGGGGGGGGGGGGTGAAGGGAGGACACGAATTTACGCAATATCCAGTATTTTTTTCAATGAAAATGATAAAGCACAAAAAATATAGATCAGGTGAGAGAGATAGAGAGAGAGAATATTAAAGTGTAAATCGAAGAAGTGGACAGAGAGAGAGAGAGAGAGAGAGAGAGAGAGAGAGAGAGTCGTTTGTAGCTTTTTTGGAAAAAAAGGTGTCTTGAAACGTAAGAGCTTTTGAAACAAACGTTCTAACAGTAATCAAAGAGAGAAAATGTTCTCCGAGAGAGAGAGGGACATGGAGAGGGAACGAGAAAGCTGATTTTCTGAAATTAGACTCTCCGCGCGCACGCACGCGCACACACACACACACACACACACACACACACAGATTATGAAATTAGAATCTCCCCTTTTTGAACCAAAGTTGAAAGTTACGATCTCCTTTGATCCCTGACTAGATCTCCGCCGCAACGAAAGCGGAGGGGGTAAGGGGAGAGGGCTCCGTCAGATGGTGGTAATCTGCACCCCACTGCACCCCTTCCCGGCCCCTCCCCCTCCCCGAGCCCGCCCCTCTCCTCGTCCCTCCATCAGCAAAAGAGGAGTAGAACGAACGGTTAATTGCACAACACATGAAAAGGCCTGTGGTTACAGTGGTCCGCCACGATTTCTCTCCCTTGGCCTCAGACGCTGATGAGCCAGCGGCGACAGTACGAGTTCCGCCCGAACTCACAGGGTTCTCCCGTTACAGGTGTGAGTTTAACAGATGTCGCGAGGGCGTTTTAGACCGTTCCTATTTCGGATTTGCAATTAACGGAGTTCAAACACTTAAAATCCGTTCACGCTGATTGGAGACGCGTTGTTAATAAGGGTTTTTTTGTGGTTGGATTTGTGCGTGAAGGTGATAAATGGAAATGTCAGAGATGTAACGTATGAACTATGATGTATGAGACCACCACACCCTCCTGCCCCGCACACCCTTCCCCCGATCCCCCATCTTCTTGTCTCCCTCCTCCCCCTTCGCAACTTTTTTCTTCTTCCCAACACCACTTTGGTTTAGCCCTCCGTCAAACAAAACTGGTTGATACTGTCACGCATAGGCGGGCAGTTTGGAAAGATGTCGCACACTAACTGCTGGTAGCACTTGCAGGGTTTTAGGTACTGTTCTCTTGGTGTGTGTGTGTGTGTGTGTGTGCGCGCGCACGCGCGTGCGTGCATGCATGCATTTGTGTTTCTGTGTGTGTGTGTGTTCGAGAAGGTCTGTCATGTCCGGCTCAGTACTTTATCCACAGTATGTATGTTTTTTCTTTCTGCGTACGCAGGCTGATACTCTTGCGGACACTGCCTGTATAGACAGGCAGTGGAGTTTTGTGTGTATGACCGTTTTTTATCCCGCCATTCAGGCAGCCATACTCCATCTTCGGGAAGGTGCATGCTATGTGTAACGTGTCATCCATACCAACGGCCAAACTGGCCTTCTCTTCCGAAAGTTGGTGATGGGATTTGACGTGTGTGCAAGATGTTATGCGTGCGTTCACACACGGAACCTCGGTTTATAGTCTCATTCGAAGGACTGTATGGGAATGGAGTCAGAACCAATGTTAACTCCGAGGAAAAATCCCCCTGTACCGAAATTCGAACCCGCAACCCCAGGATCACGAGTCCGGCGCTCTACCAACTGAGCTATTCCGGCCCCGTATGTATGTTTCATTGACTTCATTTTGAAACCGAGAACCCGCTTCTTTCTCTCCCCCTCCGTTCTGCCTTCGTCCTCCTCCGCCCCATCCCACCTTACACCCAAGACCGTCGAGAGAGAGAGAGAGAGAGAGAAGAGAGAGAGAGAGAGAGAGAGAGAGAGAGAGAGAGAGAGAGAGAGAGACGCAGAGAGAGAGAGAGAGAGAGAGTCATTGCATGTCAGATCTCGGCGATATGTGTCGCATAGAATCGTGTGTCCGCATTATATTTTTCTTAAACTGATGTTTTCATGTTGGCTCTGAGGTAAAACACTCTTCTTTGACTCTTCGCTGTGTCACCACTCCATCTGCTTCTCTCTTTCCGTCTCTCACTGTATCTCTTCCTCCTCCCCCCCCCCCCCCAGCCTCCCTTCCCCTCCTTTTCTTTTCCCTCCTTACCCACTCTGTCTATGATCTTAGCATCATACCATTCTGGTATATCTTTGCCCCAATGTTAACATGCATGTGTCTCTCTGCGAGTTGAAAATGTTCAGAGTCTGATGAGGTGATCGGGATGGGAGGAGGGAGATGATGAACGTGGGTGCGGATGGAGGATACGAGGGGGATGGGGAAGGACTGAGGGATAGAAATCACACCCTTTATGACCATGGCTTTTTTTGTGTGTGTGTGTGTAATTATATTTGGATAATGCGCAAGTGATGGGAGAGCCACCATCTATTAGCTTTCCGCTGTTTGGGTCGAATAGGTCATGAATGGTGTCATGGGTCTTTTCTCTTCTCCTCCTCCCGCTCCTCCTCCTCTGCCTCCAACGCCCCAGCCCCCTTGCCTCCCCATGCTCAGTGGAAATATTGGGTGTCGAAAATGAACAAAGTCATCGTACACTATTTTAAAGTGTCTGTGTTCATATTATTATTGTTATCTTCTTGGGGTTTTTTTTTTTTGTCTCTGGCATAGTGTTGTTCTCTCCACTTTTTCACCCTACCTCTCTTTCCCTGGTCTCCCTGTTTGCGTGTGTATTTGTCTGCTCTCTCTCTCTCTCTCTCTCTCTCTCTCTCTCTCTCTCTCTCTCTCTCTCTCTCTCTCTCCTCGTCCTCCTCCACCTCTCTCGATCCCACGTTTCCATCTTCCTCATGTTTCTGTCTACTGTCCGTCTTTTTCTCGCTGTATTTTCAATCTTTCCTCTCTTGTCCACACATGGGGAGGGGGGGGGGAGGGGAGGGGAGGAGGAGAGATGAGCATGATTAGATGTCTGAAATGCAGAAAGCGTATTCTTTACCAGTTGATTATCATCGTTCATAATATTATATAGATGGTACGAGGCGAAAGAGGAGACGAGGCCTTCAGCACAGGAGGTATGATAGGTGACCGCTGTTGTTATGTTCGCTGCCCTCAAAGGACTGATGGAGCTGATAGCAGTCTGAAAAGCTGGCGAGCTTGGTGTCTGGGAACTAAACTACTGGCCTGATGAAAGCGTCGCTTGCTTTTCCGATAGGCCCACGCGTTATGGGTAAAACTGTGGTGGTGGTGTGTGTGGGGGCTTTACCCTTGATCAGCCACGCCATCCATACCCGACAGGCCCTGAGGTATTGTGTTTGAAGTTGATAAGAGGTAGTGTGTGGGGGAGGGGGGGGGGGCGTTCGAAATTTTTTGGGATAGGGAGTGGTCTGTTTGTGACCTTCAGTAATCCCCCCGCTTTGGTTTTTGTTGTTGTTGTTGTTGTTTAGGTTTTGTTCCCGTTGGCTGGTGAACGGGTGTGATGTATGTGTGTGGGGTGTGTGTGTGTGTGTGTGTGTGTGTGTGTGTGCGCGCGCGCGCGCACACAGGCATTCTTTTTACTTTGCGTCTTAACCCTCCCTTAATTGCACGCACGCGCGCACGCACGTATAGACACATATATACACGCGCGCGCGCGCGCGCACGCACACACACAGAGGCACATTACTCACTAAAGAGAAAAGAAAAATCAAAGATAAAGTATTACGTGAAACATTATCTCTGCTTAGAAGATTTTATTGTAAATTGGAGATTCAGAGAATCCTGTAGTCCTATCACAGCTACCATCTGTTTTCAAAGAACAGAAGATGTAACGCCTTGAAAATGCCGTCAGCGATTCAGCGCGATCTTTGCCATCGATGTCAGGGTTGTCTCCCTTCCTCCCTGTTGTTATGAACTACTAGAGTAATACGTAATGAACCGGCGACAACCTCATCATCACTAAGCTAAACTCATGGGAAGTTTTGCCGTTTGCTCACACATTTTATTTTTTTATTTTTATACATTTCCCGCTGTTGAGAGATGGTGGTATTTGTACCCGCTGTTGAGAGATTGTGGTATTTGTACATTGTGTTAGGTGGACTAGACTCTGGAAACCATTTTAATGAAAGAGTTGACAGACTAGCAAACAGTTGGGCCAAAGTGCATGCAGTTTAGATATTCCGCTACCTGTAGTGAATGGATACACGTTGTTTTAAAGTGTTCACGGAAAGCGTTTCTGGAAGGAAGTACGCCATTCTGTTTATTTTTTGACCAAGCACGCAAATTGGTCACGCCGGTTTGGTGATATTTTAAGATCTCGTTACAGTTTACTTCTTGTTAAATCAGTGACCATTTTGATTTAAAGGTTGAAACTTTATGATTTTTCAACAAAATTTACTAAAGGTTTAAACTGCATATCTGATGAAAAGATATCAGATATGCATACAATTTTTTTCATTGTTAAGTATATGAAAATTATTTAGCCAGTTTTATCTGAATGTTCCCTAAACGATACCTGAAGTTATTTCTTCAGAATAGGTGACATCGGCTTATCATTAACTCCATCTTTGCTTCTCTGCTGTAAGGTGCAAGCTTCTTAGTTGAAAAGAAAATGACTAGGGTTATGTTTCCCTGCTGTTGTGTGCGCGCGAACACGCACACACGCACGCACACGCACGCGCGCGCGCACACACACACACACACACGCACGCACGCACGCACGCACGCACGCACGCACGCACGCACGCACGCACGCACGCACGCACGCACGCACGCGCGCGCAAAGCTGGTCCAGTGCCAGTCCTCATTCCGTCACGTTTGTAAACTCGCCCACAACATTATCTGTTGCTCCGTAATGTGTTTTAGACTCATCGAGGCCCATGGCGTCTTTCTCTCTGTGTGTGATGTTTGTCAAACTAGTGGTACGTTGGTCTGCATCGCAGGGCATTTCTCCTAGAACAGATGTGCGGCCTCATTGAACAAGAAAGTATGCGCACCACCACTGAGGTATATTGACAAGTACCGCATCTACGTGGCAGGAAACAACGGGCTACGCTGGAGGCCAGAACGCGCCCAAGACCTACCGACCAACCTACCTAGTCAGCATCTGCTGAGAGCACGCCGCGGTGCCTCTTCGGCGGGCTGTTTTCAGTCAATACAGCCGACCTTTTCCGTAGGTCACGTCCACTCTAAAAATAATCCTGAAGGAAAGAATGATAAGGGAGACTGGATTCTAAAGAGCATCCGATATGACACGTTCGTGCGACCTCTCTCTCTCTCTCTCTCTCTCCTCTCTCTCTCTCTCTCTCTCTCTCTCTCTCGCTCGCTCACGTGACGGTTTAGTGAGGTGGGTGTCTTTCATTTTCCGTTGTGAACTATGCCTTTGATTAATATGATTATTCTGAAATAACTCTGGATGGATGAAGCCACAACCACTGACAACGTGTGGTGACTGTCCAAGACTTCTTAGTTCGCTGACACTCCTGAGACACCGTGACTGAACACTACAGCTGAGCGTTAGTCGGTACTAGGGAATAATGTACACGGTAATACAGAAGTTGAAGAAAGGAGAGGATGCCAGGAGATTACAGAAAGCAGTCCAGCGGGGGCAGTGGACTCCTTGGGAAAGCGCACTCTAACCAAGTGTCAGCTGGATTGAAATGTGGCACATAACCGTTCTGTGGACCAGTTTCATCCTCAGATCTGTCGATGACCTCCTGCCCTCGAATTCAGACCCGGTCAAATGGGGGAAATGAGATGACCCTTGTCCGTTTTTCAGGACAAACAAGCAATGGGACATAACCTGAGTTCACGCAGAGCAGGAGTCACACAGGGAGAGTACATAGCGAGGCACAAACAAGTGCTCAAGGAGATCGCCTTTGCGGTTAGCGCTGCCAGAGGAAACACTTCGCCACCAGAAGCTCCAGCAACAATATTCTACACGGCAGGAGGCCACAAATCATGGTCTGGAACAGCTTTGCCATCAAGGGCAGGAAGCGGAGTTCGCTGGATGGATGACTGGGAGTGCACAGAAACCTTCCAGAATGGGAAAACATCCAGAGATCATCAGCAAGAATAGCATGAGTTCGGGTATTGGACACCGTTCAGGGTCATCAAAACACACGATTCCGGTTGAACTCACTGTGCTGTACAAACGCAGAACGGAGCAAGCTCACATGTACTAGACTGAGATCTGTATGCCAGTCTAGCCAGCAGCCTCTGAGGTCCACCGTTTTTACCATCCAGGTTGGAGCAATAGGTTTGTAGGCTCATCCGCGAACGATCTCACGAAAGAGCTGGTGAGTTCTGGTAGGAGGAGGGACGGCGCTCTTAAGGCAGTGGTAGAGGCAGCTGAAAAGAGGCCCGAGCTGGATATGGTCGAGGAGGAACAAAAAGGCTTCACAACGCTTAAACTTCCCAGCTTAAAACAGTTGTCCGATGGCGATGTGGGTAAGACGTTCCTCTAAAAAGGGAACACCTTTGAGACGACCACCCACCCATCCAGGGATTGCTGCTTCGAATTCTGGCTATGCCTACATTAAAAAAAAAAAAAAAAAAAAAAGGAAAGAAAAATCTGGCAGCAGAAGGGCATTTAGAAGTGATGACCTGGATGCGGCCGACCCCTTTACAGTGTAAGGATTTCATGGTCAAAACACTTAGCCTGGATGGAGGTTGTGTGTGTGGTGTGTGGTGATGGTGGTAGGGGAGGTAGCAGGGAAGGGGGAGGGGGTCCGCTCCGTCTGAAGACCTCCTTTCAAGCTCTCCCTGGAGTTTTTTCCTGCTGCATTGCAGGTATAGTACATGTATTCCCCGCAGTGTCGGTTCCATGTGGTCTGTAACGTATGTGCCGCCCAAGCCGTTTTCTTTGACACATTTCACCACTGAATTGAGTCTATGTTAAGGGTCAGGCGCCATGCTCCACACGTTAAAGGTCTACTTTAGAGGTTTTCGATAATTGGTCAGCTTATGCAGAAATATGAAATGTTTGATAAATTGTTAAAATAAACATCCGATTCGCTCCCGATCACACGAAATCGATCCGCGAAAGTGGGCATTTTCACCTGTAATCAAGAAAACGGGAGGTAATCAACTAAATCTTGGCATGGCTTAACTGCTCTTGGATGTGACGTCACATGATGGACAGCGACGGCGACAGAAAGCGATTCTGATGGTTCTTGCGCATCTCGCTCGGTATTTAATTTATCATGTAAAAGCAGTGACTATGATTGCGACAGCCAATGTGACTCTGGGGATGTTTCTGCAAGGCCTGTACCTTATCAGTTTGAACGCTAAGTTCTTTTTACCACGTCAGTTCAGTTCCAGCTGGACGCCCGAACACAGCATTCCGAAGGCGTACGGACTTTACCGAAGTCTCGAAGGAGGCTACCGACTGACTTCTTGATGCATCACGCGTGGACGGCGAGCGGAGATTCTCCTTCTTCAAGCCTTAACGTGTTCATTCAATTTAACAAGTATGATCTGTCCATAGATAAGAAACAGAATAAACGTGCGACTATTGTACTCATCTGTACGAGCTTACCACTCCGCCTTCAAAGTATATGCGCACAATGCAGACGAAGTTTTTGATCCACTCGAACGCGCTCGGCAATTGTCGGAATAGCTCGTTTCCGCGGTCCAGCTGGAACTGACGTGGTAGAAAGAACTTTAGCTGCCCGGCATGGTTGCACGAACCGAATCCACTTCTTTCGAGTATCTGGATCAGATGGAAATGTGTGCAAAGAATATCCGTCTCCTGCTGAGCGGCTGCACTCGCCTACAGCACAATATCTGCCACCCCCTCGTGACTTTTTAGGCTGTAGGGGTTCGCAACTCGTGTTGATTTCACTTGGCGTTGGCTTGTTCTGTAGGTCGCTGCTGACGGCCAGTCCATCAAGTGACGTCACGGTTTTCGGTCTACCGCGCGGGGTTTGAACAGTGTGCAAAAGTCGTTTTTTATCTATTAAATTCTTTCGGCGATTTTGTTTAAAAAATGAATACCATACCGTAGTTATATGACATGTAGACCTGTTTTTTAACAAATTATCAAAAATCTCTAAAGTAGACCTTTAAGAAGGATTCAAGTGCTAAAGGTGTTGGCAGGCCCGTCGGCGCCACCGCCGACACGCGACACTTAAAGGGCGAAACAGGGAGAGAAGTGAAGTTGGGTTGTGGGTGAGGGTGAGGGGGGGGGGGGGGGGGATATATTGGACACGTGACCAAAGAGGTGCAGTTGTGGTCAGGCACTGTGGGCCGACGACTGAGGCCATTACCGGCACTCCTGTCGACACTTGGAAACTAATGCTTGGCGGCCGGGCGCCATCTCTCTGCCATGAGAAGTGTTTTCTCCATTACCGGCGTTCTAGGAGGTAGGTATATTCGAAGTGGAAGATGGGAATGCCGACAGACAATGCGGGCAAGACCCGATTAAAAACAGAAAGATTCTGTATAGTGTCTCTAGTTTGGGGGACTGTTAAACCCCCGCCAAGTCTTGGGAAATGTTAGATGCTAGTCCTCGGGACGAGCTTTGTTTGTTTATTTATTTGTTTGTTTTTCTTAATACTTCGCGCCACAGGTTTCCCTAGTGAGGAGCTGTTAACCTTTCCCTGGGTGCAACTGCCCATCTGTGAGTTTGCTGGAAACGGGCTGTAACTCTTCTTTGAAAGAGGTAGAGCACAAAGCGTGAGGTCAGCAGAGAAACCTGAATCCGATTGCGCGGACGTAAGGGACGGTTCAGGGCTCAGCTGCGTTTCCCGGCGGTTGTGCTCATTATGTTTTAACTGTCAGGTTTAAATTTAAAGCCATTCGGTCCGTTTCCAGTATTCTCTACGTGAGCACGCACGCTCACAGACACATGAATACACACACACATAAAGCGCACGCACACCGTGCATACGCACGCACGCACACACAGTCACACACGCACACACACACACACACACGCACGCACGCACGCACGCACGCACGCACGCACGCACACTCAGACACGCATTCACGCACCCCACACGCACACTCACATCACATACACGCCTCAGGCGCGCGCGTATGCAAGACACACACACACCCCGCGCGCGGCACATGCACGACCTGCACACGCATACTCGCACGCACAGAGTGGGGGAATTAGAGAGAGAGAGAGAGGGGGGGGGGGGGGATAATGGCTAGAGGGAAGTGGAAAAAAAAAAAAAAGGAAAGTGGAAAAAGAAAAGGAAATGAAAGAAAAGAGAAATGCCCGTCCCGTCATGAAGACGAGGCGGCCACAAGCAAGCGAAGAAGAAGTGGGCTGGACAGTGGGGCAGAGCTGGTATCAACAGGATGGCCCATTAATCGACCTGACCCTCTGCCCCCCCCCACTCCCCCCTCCCCACTCCCCCCCCCCCACTTGACTCGGCAAACACTGCCAGCTATCCTCTCTCTCTCTCTCTCTTCTCTCTCTCTCTCTGTGAATTATTTACGTGAAAGACATGCGACATGCATTTGTTACTACTTTGTGTTCGCAATATGTGCAGTTGCATGGAATCTTGCCTCAAGTGGAAAATTTTCTAGTTGATATTATAGTTGTGTGAGAAATGTATTTGTGTGTTGGGCTTTTAATTAAAATTTTTTTTAAATGTATTTTGTTTTCCATTAGTGAACCTTATTCTTTGGGAGAGCAGTTCAAGGCCCAAGTCCGTGAAACCCCCTCATCTCTGTCTCCCCCCCCCCTCTCTCTCTCTCTCTCTCTCTCTCTCTGTGCCCGTATATAAATGTGTGTATTCTTTCTTTCTCCATACCCCCCCCTTCCTTTTTTTTATTTTTAAATGTAATACCTTTTAATGTGATAGTGATATCAGTCCACCATTTTGTTGGTTGCCTGGGGCAGGAGAGTGGGGCGAGGCGTTTTCTGTTTTGTTTTGTTTCTGGTTATTAATGCTGCATTTCGTTCGTTTTCGTTTCATCTCTTTTTTTTTTTCATTGTCTTCCGCTCTTTCTTTTCGTCGGTCTTCTCGTGAGGGAGGGGGGGGGGGGGGGGGGGGGGGGGGGTATTGGAGACAGTGCGGAAAATGTTTAGTTGTAGACGGCCAGTCGTGGTTTAGCCAGCCGTTATCAGTGGACAGTGGAGTCCTCAGTCTCTCTCTTCCTCCTTCCCCACCGCCATTCCCGCCTACCCCACTTCCTCCATCCTCCCGCCAGCCACCTCACATTGGACAAAGTCCAAATGTCGGCTGTGCAAATTGGCCGTCTAACAGAATAAATCCTCATAGGGGGTGAGGGGAGGGGGGAGGATAGGGAGGAGGGGGGGGGGGGGTCTCTCGAGCCTGTACTTATTGGTGGCTTTTTTGTTTTGTT
Source organism: Conus ventricosus (assembly GCA_018398815.1). NCBI lineage: Eukaryota > Metazoa > Mollusca > Gastropoda > Neogastropoda > Conidae > Conus > Conus ventricosus. Next base: position 76,885,206 of record CM031603.1, read on the forward strand.
TTTTTGGATGTGCACAAATGATAATATTGCCGGAATCGATCAGTATGCAGTCTGTTGTTTGAGTTTTGGCGCAGCGCTCTTTATGTATCGTTGCGCTTATTTCGGTCTCTGACCGTGTGCTTGCAATCTCTCTCTCTCTCTCTCTCTCTCTCTCTCTCTCTCTCTCTCTGATAAAATGCATTCAGTGTTGAATCAAGACAGACATATCAAGATTATTACAACAATATTCAGATTGGGCATTTCTGATATTGCTGTAGCTAGTACATAGATATTGATGCAAACAACACACCCATGTTGATTTGATTTGTCCGTTGTGGAAAGAAGGGAAAGACGGCGAAGTGCATTTTGTTCTGTGCTGTCCTTTACTGAACGAAATAAGGGAACATTCTATACAGTTAAGATACTCTTGATTTCCAAGTCTTTTCAGATTTAGTTTACTTCTAGCTTCTGGTAATGAACGAACTAGAAACCTCTCCATTTAATTGTATAAAGCATTTAAGTTACGATATGTCCTTGTTTCTTTATGTATGTTTACGACCGCTGAAAAGGTTTGAACGATTTCCAGATGCACCCCTTCATGAGGGCAATGGCCTCATAATGTATAAAATATCCTACCAATCTCTCTCTCTCTCTCTCTCTTTCTCTCTCTCTCTCTCTCTCTCTCCTCTTTGTGTGTGTGTGTGTGTGTGTGTGTGTGTGGTGTGTTTGTGTTTTGTTTGTTTCTGAATGCTGAAAGCTCTCTCACTTCACCATTAAGGGCACTCTCGGACGGAATAGCTTCTATGCAGATTTGAAGCGTTCAAAAGATGCGTTCTCTCTCTCTCTCTCTCCCTCTCACGGCATTGGAGATACTCATTTTGGCGCAGAGGAGCCGAAGCCAGAATGGTGACATCGAGAGAGTGAGTGGTGTGCTTGGTCATGAGTCATTGACCGACAGGTTTGTGGCTAGGGGGTAGGAGGAGGGGGGAGGAATCTGATGAAACTGATGCAACTCTGTTCAAATGCGTTACCTCCACAGCTCTCCACGCGTGATGAGACCTGACAAACGGGTGGAGTAGTAAATGTTCAATCTTTTCGTGATTTTTTTAAAATTTTAATCTCAAATGTAATTGGCTATTTGCGTCAAAAGTACTCGCCACTCAACCCCCCCACCCCCCCCCCCCCCCCTCAACCCCCCCCCCCCCCCCACCCCCCCCCCCCCCCCCCCACCCCCCCCCCCCCCCCCCCCCCCCCCCCGTTCTGCTTGTTCCAAATACCGCTGTTTGTATACCATCACAGCTGACAGACGTGTCTTTCTTCCCCCCCCCCCCCCCCCCCCCCAAGGACTTGCGTGTTGACCCTTGCCTTGCAGACGGCGTGACCTGACGCGCGTGACACGAGACACGAGATGAGGATAGGGTGGGGAAAGAGGAGGAGGGGGGGGGGGGGGGGGGGGATTGGAGAAGAGGGACAGCCAGTCGTGTATGGAAGCTCGCTAGTTTCCAAACTGCAGTTTTTACATTGCAATGTTACTCGTGGAAAGATTCTTTGTGAAAAATCCAGGAAAATAGTAATTATCGAGATCAATTCAGTTTTCAGGTCATCTTAGTGTTTTCATTTGTTTGCTTTCAGTGGCGTCAGGCTATTACCCCCCCCCCCCCCCCCCCCCCCTGCTGCTCCAACCGTCTTCTCCCCTGAAAACAAACAGTGGCTGAGTATGAAGTTAATGGATATGACCGGTTGAAATCGATAAATAAGACAGGTCCATCGCTCGAGGAAGTTCTGAAAAGCGTTGTTAATGATCGTTCTCTTCTCTGTAGATGTCTTTCTGGTGGCAACTACGTTCATTTTTTACCGTCCCCTGATTGTGGGATGCAATTTCTGATGGGCATATACATCATCAAAAACAGGCTTGGTGAAGAAAAAAAAATCGTTGCGCTCAGTGAATACAATGAATAGCAAGGTATGGCACCGCTGAACACCAGTGAAAGGATTCGGTCGGTAACAGCGCAGAGTCTGCTGTTGTAGGTGGCCTCGTGGCGAGCTGATGATTATTGATTGCTGGTGGTGGAATGATGGTGGTTGGGGCAGAGTGACTGGATGACCCGGCTGTGGAGGTGCGTGGGCTGGCCAGAATGGGCGGCGTGGGACCAGTGCCATTTAGAATGCACGGAAGATTAGACAGTATTAGCTCGCTCGCACGCACGCATGCACGCGCGCGCTAGCGCACACAGACACACACACAGACACACGCGCGCACACACACACACACACACACACACACACACACACACACACACGGACACACACGCAAGGATTTATGCACACAAATACATGTCCGCATGCACGCGCGCGCATACGCACACACATGCGCGCTTGCATACGCGCACGCACACGGGCATGCGGCGCAAAAGCACGCACACACACACACACACACACACACACACACACACACACACACAACACACACACGCACGCACGCGCGCGCGCGCGCACACACACACACACACACACACACACACACACACACACACACACACACACACACACACAGAGGATGGCACTCGTGTTTTATGGGGTTTAACAACTTTTCAGCGTTTATTTCATTCCTTCTTTTCCTGAATGAAATGATAATGTCAATCTTTTGACACAGCCGTGTCCCCTACAGCTCTCCTGCACGGAGGCGAAACGTCTCGTTTGCTCACCACTTCCATCCATCAGTCGTTGGCCATCTTCCTCGTTACTCTGCCCTTCCCCTCCCCTCCCCCCCCCCTCCCCCGCTGTCTATCCGACTCACCCCCTCCTCCGCCTCCACCACCTTACCCACCCCCCTCTCCCCCGCCCCCACTCCCGTCATGGAGTGGGTGGCCTTCAATGAGGGGCAGCATATCCATTCCCAGATGACATAACACGGTTAGAGCAGACTTATGGTTCTTGAGTTCAACATTAATGTCCACGCTCAGTTGATTTTAGACGGATGTTTTAAACAACAATAAGAAGCTATAGGGTAACCGCGGGAAACCAAAAGAACTAAAAGAGCACTCAGATAAGAACGCTTACATTAAAATTTAATGCAGCGTCTGAAACTCTTACTCCAAACACAACGGGATTATGAAGTAACAGAAGTGCAGTTTTGCATGTAAGTGACAAAGAGTTTTTAAAACGAGTACAATCTGACTGTTTTCTCGTGGGCGGGAAAGGAGGCGGCCATGGTTGTTAGAGGAAAACTAATATTTGTGAGCTGTTCGCCAACTGAAGGTGCCATTGGAGACGGTAGGGTGATCTAAAGTTACACAATAAACTGACTTTTTTTTTACCGGAAGAAATAAGAGACAACGACCGACACAAAGAGGCTTATGGGGGATTAACAACAAGAAGAAATTAAACCAGTTGTGCAGCAGAAACAGACCTGTTCACCATCACACACGCACGCGCGCGCAGGCAAGCGCGTGCACACATACACACACACTCGTGCGCACGCATTCATTCATTCATTCATTCGTGCGCACGCACGCGCGCGGGCGCGCGCACGCGCAAACACACACACACACACACACACACACACACACACACACACACACACACACACACACACACACTCCGTGCGCACGCACGCACGCACGCGCGCACATACACACACACGCGCGCGCGCCAACCAACGAACAAACGCCAGGGGAAGGCGACAGATATTGTATTGTTATGCTGAAGCGAAGCGTGGATTGAGTCGATCGGGTTGCATGGCGCGAGACGGAATGACTGGTGGTTTTAAAATAAAAAAAAAAGAAAAAGAAAAAAAAGAAACGGTATAACCATGATTGTGTGTGTGTGCTGTGGAGTCATGTGGCTCTCCCCCCCCACCCCTCCCTCCGCCCCCTGCACCCTCCTTCACCCCCCCCCCCCCCCCCTCTCTCTCTCTCTCTCTTCCTCTCGTCAGTGGTGACGATGCTAATACTACCGCGCAATCATTTGCCTGATTGCGTTAAAGTGTAGGCATATATCTATCCCCCCTCCCCCCCCCCCCCCACCCCCACCCACCCCCGATCCCGTCTGTGGCTAGGTTGGTAGGCCTAGGGGCTGAAGGACGACGACGTCAACTCGGGAGGCTCGTATTACCAGCTTTACCTTCTGGCTGCGCCGTGCCTGTGGTTGGGAGCAGTGTGAAGCGTGAGGAGGGTGGTCATGGCACAGTGTGATGGTGATAGGTAGTTTGTGGTCGTGTAGTGGTGTGGGAAGCTGACACTGTGGGACAGACTCTGTGGA